>JAQJVL010000434.1:53722-673582 GCA_035578905.1 Stictocephala bisonia
GCCTCAGTATATTAGCAAACAGTACTAATTTTGTTTATTGTTATTTTATTTCATAGTCTATTTTATTGTTCATTCTATTATTACACTACTCTAGTTTTGTTGCTTTTGCTGTCATTGTAGTTTAGCTTTACTTATTTAATTTTGTTGGTAATTGTTTCTAGTTGTTCTCACATATTTATACCCAGCACATATATTCTGCATGTAACCAATTTGTTGTTACTGCCTGTTATTGTCAATTATTTATATTGTTGCTGATTTTAAAGACATTGTGTGCATTTTTCATTGATTTGATTGCTCTATATAATACTATTTATATTTTGCATGTTGAAGCCTGCTTCTGCAGATATTGATGTAGCATGAATGAAACTTAGTTAAATTCATCTTTATCTCGGTAAACCCTACGCCAGGAAAATATGATTGGTATCTAAAGAGAAGATACCACTTTTTGACTTTGTAATGAGGCTCTTGAGTCTGCCGAACACCTATTAATTTAGTACGAAGCTCTGGAGCCCAGGAGAAGGAGAATATTCGAGGACGAGCTCTCAGAAGAAAGAATGGTAGCTAGTCTGGAGAGAAAGCTTTTAACTGAGCAGCTCAGAATAGGTATGCCATTCTAGTAGATAACACGGTACGACAATAAACCAAAGGTTGAAGTACAATCTAGGAATGGCCTAAGAGCCCTACTTTCCACTCAGAAAACTAAATTAAACTAGTGAAACTAAACCAAGTTATGGTAATTTACCTATTTATTGTAGTATAGTATAGTAGCATTTTGTCATATTTTCTTAACACATTCGCTGCGGCTGCCCCCACCGGTGGGGGCAGAGTCTGTATCCGAATCACGGCGCCCCCACCGGTGGGGGCTTGAGTCACTGTTTACTAGAAAGCCCAGACTGGCCCAGCCATTCGTTGTGTTTGTTTTGTTCCACCTCGCTTCGTTGCCTAGTAACCTAACCTTACTTGCCGCGTTGTTAGTTTCGAGTTCTACGACCTCTACCATATAGCTGAGCCCCCACCGGTGGGTGCGTACCGTTTCATGCTGTTCTTATAGACTAATACTTATAGTTATATTCCTGGTGCTTTGTTTTGAGTGTGTATATATTGTATTATTGTCTGTACATATATTTCAATATTTTAATTATTGTGACTAAATTATTTGTGTGTATTTTGAAGATTATTTTACTGCCGAACTCTGGAAATTGTGTCGGGTTATATTTTGACTACTGAGGTATTTTACTGAGGTATTTTGACCACTGAGGTACTGAACTACCAAGTATTTTACATACAAAAGGAGGTTTTGTACAATAAAACGACATTCCAAGTGATTTTGTGTCGGTCAAACAACGGTGATCGAGCGCTAGGTGCTGCGCCCCCACCAGTGGGTGCCAAACTTATGACGTCATTTCATTTTACTGAGGTATTTTGACCACTGAGATACTGAACTACCAAGTATTTTACATAAAAAAGGAGGTTTTGTACAATAAAACGACATTCCAAGTGATTTTGTGAGGGTCAAACAACGGTGATCGAGCGCCAGGTGCGGCGCCCCCACCGGTGGGGGCAAACTTATGACGTCATTTATACAAGGAAAACGTCAAAGAATCAGGCTATCACCAACTTCAATCAACTTTATACACCTAAAGGTAAGTTTTCATGTAATAAAAATTTTCAGCTCCCCCGACACCCTATTGGTGAACTTGCCGCAGCGAATGTGTTAATAGAGTACAGAAAGTAATAAAACTGGAATTACTGTCATCTTGCTGAGCAGATTTTATTTCATCTTGATAGGTCTAACTTTTTGTGTAGTAAGAGAAAGTCGGTCAGGACGTTTGTTAATAAGCATCATTAGTTGTACAAACACAGAACTAAATGAGTTTCGGACATATATACAAGGTTGTAAACTCACTTGAACTAGTTTTGAGGTTGACCTTATGATTTTAAACAAGTTGTAGTTGTAGTTGTTTGAAGAGTAATTAAGAAACTAATAAAACATAATACATGTAAATAAATTAAGTCAAATAATAATGTTGCTTGTTAAAACAAGTAAGCAATTTAAACACTATAAAGCTCAATGTAGTGACTCACTTACTGACTGACACTAAATGTTGATCCATACACTTACCATGTAAAGTGTTATTAAGGAGGGGGGGGGTTTATACGTACAGTGGAATTAAGAATGCATAAAAGGTTCATATGCAATCAACCAAATCAAACCAAATACTTATTTATTCAAAGATACACAAGGTGTATGGGAAACAGTACCATAGTTGTAAATTTTAAAATTATTAATAAGTTAATTAATACATAATAAAATTATAAACAATTGACTACTTAATTAGAAGTGATTATGAATACATTTAAATTAATGGTTATTGAGGAATTAAGTCTTTAGAAAGTGGTGGAATAGATGTAATTAAACTTAGAACAATTCTGGACACATCCAGTGTTCAAAGTTTTAGATTTCAAAGAAGTATACAAAATAGGAAGTGTGGACTTTGTTAATGTGAACTTGTTTATAGGCAAGTTCATTCCATTTAACTTGTATCACTTCAGAACTGAATTAATACTGATTCAGTTTTCAACTGAAGGTAGCCTTGCAGTTCTCAACTTTAGTTGTTCCTTATGATTGTTAGCTTCATCCGCAAACAAATCAACCTTAAATATTCAAAACTTGTAAGCAATGTCATTTAATATGGTTTCTTATTCCCATAGGGATTGTGATTGGGCCTAAAAGGGAACTCTGCGAGAGAACTATCAGATAGGGTACAACACAGTTCAAACAAAAAATAGCAGTGCTACTTGAAGATCAGATTTGAAAAAGAAGAACCAGTCACACCCAGTTCCAGGTTAAGTGTTAAAGAGGGTTTCTTAACCCCAACGTCAACCGCTAAACTAAAATCTGCTTCATATTTTTGTAAATGCCTATATTTTGGAGCTATGAAATCAAGTTATTTGGTTCACTAGATCAGAGGTCTCCAAACATTTTTATATGGGGGCCAGCCTGAAAATGTTCAATGGGCTAGTGGGCCAAAGCAAATTATCAAACATGTGCTAGCATCTAATTTAAATAGAATCTTACAGGTATCCCAATAATAATGACTTACATACTAAAAAAATCATGAACAAAACTGCTTTATTATTAAACAGTTACAAAGAAACATTCGTTTTATTGACCCCAGAATTACTCTTTGCTCTCTAGATTGATTTTTTGCTCTCATTTCACACTTGTATGTGATGAATGAAGTTGCTTCTTTTCAACAATTGCTGTCCAATCTGGATTAACATTTGACACTACTAACATCAGGATAGACTTCAAACATTCATCAGATAGATTTGCTCTGTACTTTGATTTGACATAAGTCATTTTAGAAAAGGTCTTCTCACAAATATAAGTTGATCCGAACACAGACAATAGAGCACTTGCAGATTTTAAATTTTTTTGAAGTCTTCATACAAAGACCTGTAATTAATTAACATTATTAGTAAAAGTTTGACCAAATAAGTTTGAACCCAAAAAGTTGTATTATAAACTTACAAGCTATTTAATTACATCTCAACATTAGACGTGATTAAAACCAATATGCGTATAACTTGAATTGGCAAATTTAAAGGAGTTACAATTTTTAGATGAGTGGTAATGTCAACCAAAAAAGCAAGTTTCCAGCAGTCTGAGAGCTGTTCTACAGGCTTACCTTGTTCAGTCATGAATATATCAATGGCTTGTCGCAGTTCGAAAAATCTCTGAAGTACTTTTCCTCTGATATGGAACACCACACAGCAGCGTCCTAGAATGGCAGGTGAAGGGCGAGTCACACTGTTCCTAATAAAGGCACCACCCCTGCCCCCCTGACACTCACAGTGTTTTGACTGACGGCAAACAGTAGAATGCTAACTATTACTAATGTCATGTACTAATAGTAAAACGTAGTTTACGTGAGTAACGTTTATGACTGTTTTCTGACCAACCGAGCACCGCTTAGTATATAACTTAATTTCCGTACAAAAAATTACAAATCTGAAGGAGTCACGAGCCGTAGTTTGGAGAACCCTGCACTATATCAAAACACTAAGGAGAGTGTTTTCAATTAATATATTTTTTAATTATTTGGATAGATCAAATTAAAAATTGTTGCAACGTTAGTAACACTTGATATTACTTGAGCAGATCCACGTCGTTGTTGGACATAATATTCTTCAGAAGAAATGTAAGACGACTACAGATACTAACAATTTTGCTAGTGAAAATTCTATAATTATTTATCTATACAGATGTTGTAGTAGTTTTGAAATTACATATTTACAACTTACCAGACCGGAAACGCCCACCTCTTGGCTCAATTAGGTGGGGTTATTGTGCAGTACAAAGAGGACTATTGAATTGTTAGTGTCCGGAAGGCTTCACTGATCACAATTGGCCTCAGTTGGATCATTCTGTCATCAGTGCAACTTCCTTAACACTAAAGTGATAAGAAATACTGGTGACTTCCGGCATCCAGTCAGCACGAATCTACTCCCTGTAAGATCAATGTTAAAGCTTTTAAAATCGAGCAAAAACATATCTCCATTATGGTCTAATATACACAGCTGCAAAGTTTACTCTTGAGAAAAATGCCAAATGGTTGATGCTAGCTATCCTGCTGGTCGTAATGCAGAACTACGGCAGCTCTCCACTAGATAGCATGGCAGTTTACTTTTGTTACAATACAATTTAATTGCGTGTAAATATTCAAATCAAATCGTTTGTTTGCTTACCACGGAAGGTTTTTGCTATTCCACCACTAGGATCGCTAGCATCGATTGGTTAGCAAGTAAAAATGGTTGGTGAGCTTCGCTACTGTGTGTTGTATTGTACTGTGGTTTAATATTAATCTTATGGAGAGTAAATCAAAGGTGGCCATTCCGATATGTACCATTTATATTGGTGTGTTCAGCAGATCAAACCTTTATGTTGCTTCACAACAGTGTACTAACCAGAGACTCTGACTAATATAAGACTAACACAAAATGTAACTAGGTAGGTGACTAAGACTAACAAAAAGTTGATACTCATGCTTAGGACTCAGAATTGAGTAGATGTATAGTCTAAACTTGGTTTCATTTGCTCAGTTCATAACCTCCCTAGACAGACTATTACCCCCCCCCCCCCCATACAAGATCTAGGTCGATCCAAATATTTTTTACGTGATTTTGATCCAAATAAAATACCAAAATCTTTTTTTTCTTTAATATATATGAATTCGTCAACGTCAGATAGTTTATTAACATGAACTGTACATACAATGTTAACGAAAATTTACATCAAATGTTTGTTGAAAGGTTGAATTAGTGCACACGACTTGAACTGAATATTTAAGGTTAAACCATTATTTTTAAATGTATACAAATATAAATTTACTGTCAATTGTTTAGCATGTTTTGTCAAAAGCCATAATTACATGTTATTTAATAATCGATTTTATTTTATAATATTCTTCAAATACAATATAAACTGAATATCGAGTTAAAATCTACTATAGGTAATATTTGAAGTAACAAACTGAATCAATATTTATTGTCAGTTTTAGTTTTCACTAAAAAATAAAAATCAATTTAGAAAGTGTGTCGCAAAATTAATTACTTTAAAAAATAATAATATTTACATTAAAATTACAAAATAAATACTGTCAAACTAATACAGGATTGATGTGTTGTCAATTTAAATGCAAATACGTTGTGAAGACAAATACGTTAAATATGATAGACATGAGACAAACGCTCGACCCCCCCTCTTTGACCGGCCACCCCCTACACCCACCCTTGGACTTCAGATGGACACTGTAGTGTTTACCTAGTAACCAACGCAGTACCACTGACTGATCTACCCAACAACCCCAAGACTTTACACATCGGTCATGGAGTTCTCGTTCTGCTGAAGGTAAGTTTAGAATAATGATTTTACTATGAAATTTATATAACCTACAGCCTTATAATGGTTTAGTCAGTAAAATAATAATTTAAATGAATCAACAACTTTTATGATGTAATTTATTTTTAAGCCAGACAATTTTTGTTAAATTAGTTAAAACCATCCGAGAGACCTCTTTGCTGTTTGCTCGATTTTATCTTAAACTAGGGGACATCCCTGTACGCTCCGCGTGCCAACCCCTGGTGCTCGCTACGCCCGTGCTCGATACATATCAGCATGTGACTTTTGACTACAAATAATAGTAAAAAAACTGTATAAAGTAATCACAATATTTAATTTATTTACTCGCATTGCTACCTATTTATTAGTATAAATACCCAATGGTATCACTTAGGTTTAATTTCATTTTTGTTTAACAGCTGAAGATTAAACTCACAGAATAGTATTAAAATACATCAATAGCATAATGTCAAACATACAAAATACAAATGTTTATTTATTTACAAAACAGCTGTTATTAATTTAATAAAACCAACCCAATGTTATCCTTATGGAACAATCTTTTAGGGGCGCTTTCTACCCCTTAGGAGTACTCTATCAAGATGAAAATACTTTAGTTGTTCTATTTAAGACCTAAAGAAACAGTGTACAAAATTTCAACTCTCTACCTACATGGGAAGTTGGAGAATTAGTGATGAGTGAGTAGTCTTTGCCTTTTATACAGGGTGTCCCTGAAATCTCTGAGGATCTTTTTAGGTATTGATTGTGGATCAAAAACAAGACATAATATCATATTTAAAAATTCCAAATCACCTCTGGTACCCACACAGCCACCATTTTGATTTTTTTTACTAACTATTTTTTATTTTTAAAAACTATTTAACCTATAGAGTTCAAATTCGGTATACACATTAATAAAACCATTTTATTAGTGAAATAGAAAAATCGGAAACCTTTTTCAATTATTTTCAAAATGGTGGCTCTTTGCAATTTTCGATCTTTAGTAACATTTTAAAGGTAAGGAATACAAAAAAATCACAAGAATATCTTTTTTTGCAAATTAAATTTGCAATCCAAAAAAGTGAAGGTGAATGAAACCGGATGACAAACAATCGAGAATTGAGTATTTTTGTATTTAATCATTTAAGCCAAAATATGTAAAGCCATGGTGTCGTGCCACGCGAGTCAACCACAACAATACATCAGTGATCTATTCTGATTACTTTCATCCAAAACGTTACAATAAAGTGATTTGTGACATCATTGTAATAAAAATGCCCCTAGCAGGCAACGGGACAAAATTTGTAGACGATTTTCGTTGTTATTAAATTAAAAATTAATTTCAACCTTAAGCAGTGCCCTAAAAACTAAAATTGTTGTAAATTCTAGGTAGGTAGAATAGTTAAAGGTGTTGGAATTATTAAAGAAGAAAATGATTTGCTGCTGTACGCCAGTCACTTTCCAATAGTCTTTTCTTTGCAATCAAATGACAGGACAACATTTTGAACATAGTTCGTAATGTGAAAATTTCAATTTATAATCTAATACTTTTAAAATTTTAATTGTTTTATGTCTATACTATACTGCTTTGAATCACAAATAAATTTTACAACAATTGTATTTTTTAGAGCACTACTAAAAGGTTGAAATTCATTTTTAATTTAATAACAACAAAACTCATCCACAAATTGTTTCTCGTTGCATGCTAGGGGCATTTTTATTACAATGATGTCACAAATCACTTTATTGTGATGTTTTGGATTAAGGTAATCAGAATAGATCGTTGATGTATTGTTGTGGTTGACTCGCGCGGCACGGCACCACGGCTTTACATATTTTGGCTTAAATGATTAAATACAAACATACTCAAATCGCGATTGTTTGTCATCCGATTTCATTCACCTTTACTTTTTTTGGATTGCAAATTTAATTTACAAAAAGAGGTATTCTTTTTTTTTTGTATTCCTTAACTTTAAAAAGTTATTAAGGATCAAACGTTTCAAAGAGCCGCCATTTTGAAAATAATTAAAAAAGATTTTCGATTTTTTCAGTAAGAAAATGGTTTTATTAATGCGTATACCAAATTTGAACTATATAGGTTAAATAGTTTTAAAAATAAAAAAAATATTAGTAAAAAAAATGACGGCTGTACGGGTACCGGAGGTGATTTGAAAATGTTAAATATGATATTATGTCTTGTTTTTGACCCACAATCAGTACCTTAAAAGGTCCTGGGAGAGTTCAGGGACACTCTGTATATATAGATAAAGTAACTTACAGTTAGGCTGCTATTTTTTTTATAAATAAACAATAATCTGGCCTCAGTAATAAACTCACGGGTTATGATTTGGATATAATATGCATTTAAATCGCCTGGCCACAGCAGCACTTCTTCCCACTGGCATTTATTTTCATTTGTGAAATGTAGGTAGGTAGGTCGGAAAATGCTTGAAATGCTCTTTTCCCGTTTACAATTTTAGGTACATAATATATAAAAACACTACTGTTTAAATATTTTAGGTACACAAACAATGTCGTTTAAAAATTTCAAGTGAATCCATTCACTAATTTTCGAGTTTGTGTACACAAACATACGATGTTTTGATATATACAAGGTGGAAAGAAATATGGAAACATTTTCAAAACTTTTATATAACTACACTTGTAAAAGTGAAATTTTGTACATTATCATGGTTACAAAGAACATACTTTTTGACGCCATTGGTGACATTTCTAATTTTCAGGGGGAAAACCTTCGAGGAGTTGAACGAAAATCTCCAATGTAAGCCAAGGTTGAGTTTGGTATCAAATGAAAGGTATATTCAAGAGAAATTAATTACCGATAACCGGACTTCAAAAGGTTTATCCTGTACAGAGTAGCGGTCATTTGAATACCAAAGTAACTTATTTGAACAATATTATTTCTCCACTATTTAACGGTTTCAAGTAAGTTATTCTGATAAAAAATTCTACTTTATGGAACATAACTACTCAAAAAAATTAATTATCAAATTATCTATAGAAAAACATAGTTGTTGTGAAAAACTAAGATTAATTTCCATAGTTTTCCACCCTGTACATTTTAAAACATTTTTCTAAATTTATATTGATTGAAAAGGCTTATACTTGAATCCTAACTTTAGAGATCTGTCGGAAAGTTAAAAAATCGTGTAGTGATTAGATATGTTTTTGGATAGTAAGATATGAAAGTCCTGTATTTGGTATTTCCACAATAACCCAAAGCCCTCCTAACCATCATCTATATGGGAACCAACAAAGATCGGACTGACTTCAGGGAAAACGAGGTTTTTAAGCACGTAAACAATGCAATAACAGTTATCTTTGTCCATTGCTTAGAACATTCTACATTTTTGGCTTACATTTTGTTTTAAACGTGAGAGAACAGATAATATAAAACACATATTATCTCAAGTGATGTGTTTTTTTTTTTTTTTACAATTTTCTTGGTCTTAAATTTTTGAATGATTTCTTTCTTATTTGGTATATGCATGCGTCAGAAAATTTTAGGCTCTTTAATTTTCAATTAATTCCTTTTATTTGTTATATACATGCGTGAGAATGTTTTAGGCTCTTTAATTTTCAACAAATTCTTGTTTTCTTTGTTATATACGACCGTGAAGTGATTTCAGGTTCTTGAACATCCATGGACACAGCTCTTAATATGCCCTGTTGGGAGATAAATAGTAAATTACCATTCGGATACCCGTATAGTTATTTGAACAATTAATTAATAAACAGTGTGATGTGAAGTCCCTTCAAATATTTGCCTGCAATATTGGCAGTACACGCATGTACCTATTTCACAGAAAGCGCCGTTAATGTTCCAAGCGTCTTTTATTTTTATTCGTAGTGTAACAATGAAAAGTATACAAACGAATCTCACAGTTTTAATTAATGTTTGACCAAACAATTAATACAGGACTTCTATCAGTGTTGCCAACTATGATACTTCAATCGTGATCTACATGATAGACGAGACTCATTCATTCTATTGGTGGAATTGAAAATTTACCGATCACAGTGAAAGAACCAATAGACACACTGTAGTAAACATTTTAACTAAATTAATGTATATAATATCAATTTTAATGATTTGAATAACCAGAAAAAAGATTTTTGATAAAAAATGTAACTATGCTATGTTTTTTTACATTCTTGTAAAATGTATCCTTAGCAAAAATTATCAAAAAATTGTTTTATTTTACTATCATACATTTGTTCTTTAACCAAGTGAATTAATATAGGATAGACATATAATCGGTAATTTTTTGATTTCCTTCATATTAAATGTTAAATTTTAGTAAACATTACCAAAGAGAAAAAAGAATTAGAAGTCACTTTGTTATTACCGCAGCTCACTCTTCATAAACAGTTATAGATAATTACAACTGTTGCACATCTTTGTAGCAATAATTAGAAGATTTATCCTTGAGGATTTGGAAGGAATAAAGGAGCACTGACAAGGGACACCACGGCAAACTAGAGAGCTAACTGATCGACACATTCAGCAGCGCAATATTGAATGTGACTTCTGTTTTTTCTTCTCTGTTACTTAGTCTGAGTCTCGGCTCCGCAATCATATGACTTTTCTGTATTGCAACTTTTCCAAGTCGCATACGCCGATATCTAGGGATGGCAAGTACTTCCAACATATCGATATATCGCAAACCAAAAATCGAGCTAACAATAATATCGAAAGAAAAATATCGACTTATCGGGTAACCGATTTATATCCATAAAAAAAAACAGATAAATCGTTTTTTATTTATCAGTTTAAAATTATGCACTAACACTTATGTCATGACCAAAAACACTCATGTTATGCTGTCACTATTTAGTATAGCCTACTGAATGTAAAGATTACATACATTTATTTACATGAAACAAGCTGTGGTCTGTGGGGTTGAATGAAAAAAATCAAAAAAATTATACCTTTAATTATTATGATAATTATAAAAAAATTATCTAATAACATTGCTATTTTTGTTTTTCACATTTAAAAATGCCATTAGGATTCTTATAAACACTAAACTTCCATCCAGTGGTCTACAATAATCTACATTTTAGTGCTTTAACCTTACATAAAAAAATTAAACAAAGTTACTTTTATTATTTCAATCCATGTTTTGTAAGAGTAAGAGGTAATTTAAATGTATTTTTTTTTCGAATCGTGATGATTTTGAGGAGAGAGAAAACGTCAATATTTAGTGATATGATATATCGGACCAAAATATCGATATGGCCGATAATATCGAAAGAAAATATCGATACTAATATATCGATACATCGAAACATATTTATCGATATTTCCGATATATCGTTGCCATCCCTACCGGTATCTGAGCGAAAGTGGCTTAACAATATATCTTTTTTTTAAATTCCATTTTAATGGACCCTAACAATAAATCAATGTTCGACGCAGTCTAATCCTTACAAGGAAAGTCCATTCTACTAGTCACAGGGTTCTTCGAACTTATGATGCAAAGATCGAGGACGAAAAAATCTTAACTAATCCAAAGATCTTAGATGTTATCAGCTTCAAATAAGAAACATTAGGAGCACTATTACATTTTATTTCCTTCTTTATTTACTTTTAAGACGCCGATATGGATGAATATGGATTTAGAATGAGTTAGAAGAACGCATGAAGTCATTGTTACAAACTAGGCCAACTATTCCTTAGAAAGTGTCATTAATTAATAGCCCAATAAAAAATGAACAGCCGGTGATTATCAGCTGATCCCTTTCAAAATATGTTATGACTGATTGTGATCGAACTGAGAACCTTTGGCTTAACACGCTTGGCTTGAACCAACTACACTACCGACCAATGGCTGTCCCACTTCAATCTTGTGCAAAAAGTATAATTATATTAAAAAAATGTGCAGTTTCAGAGATTTACATTTTTACGTATGAGACACCGATACAACGTTGTGCGTATTTTAAGGTGAATATGAATATTTGAAGGTGAATATGAGTGTTGGATGAGTGTGGATTAGTGTAGTCTGGTTACTAACTGAGTTCGACTGTTGCTCAGAAAGGGCCATTTATTAATATCCTAATGGCCAGGGCAACTAAGGGACTGACAGCTTTACGTGGAATCCGAACCACGTGGTGTTAGTCTGATTTTTAGCTAATTGACAAGGACTTAGTTCCCTCCCCACCCAACATGGACACAGCAGATTTCTCTAATGATGTCCATGTCGATGGCAACCATTGAGCGAACGCCATGCCGGTATTAAGATGAGCGAGTATAGAACATATCGCCTACAATCCCCAGAATAGTTTGTCCCCAAGTAGCTAAATTTACTCATAATTTGTATTAAATATTTAAAAATATTTAATTACGTCTATAATGTAAAGTGAAAACCAATTAACTAACGAACACGATTTGTTAATTAAAATTTACGTACATTTAATTCGGTAATTTTAATTTAATAATGATTCATTTTTAGAATAAATTAAATCAATATTTCAGCAGGAAAGAAAATATATAAATCATCACAAGGACGACAAATAAATGTATTTCTTGGCTATTAAACTTGTTAGAATTTATAATTTTATAATCGTTATTTCTCAATTGTTTTATAGATAGATACACACGGCGTGGTCAGACTACGTGAGTGAACTGAATGTTTATGTCACTCCAGACGTATTCCGAGAAACAAAACTAATTTTCACCACTCAGTTACAGTATTTGTTGGCTATTTATTAGGAAAAGTTATTTTTCCTCCTTTTTATTTTACATTGAATATAAAAAGTTTCTTAATCAGTTCATTACGTGTTGATAGAAATACAAGAGAACGTCACACAACACGAATTCATTACGATATAAGTGAAATGAAGAAATATTATGGCAGTAATGTACATCAAGCGACTGGATTTTCTTTTCCTTTTACTTAATATTGAGGGAGACAAAGGTAGTTGGACATTTGCCATCATTACGTGAAAATTAACAATCACAACGTTTCGATTTGGTATAACCCAAACCTTTTTCAAGTGCTAAAAACTAAATTACATCTACATAAACATGTTATAAAACTACGTTCTTAAACTAATAAACTTATCTACAATTTTTTTCGTTGATATCGTGACCTTGACAGCGCCTAATTGGTTATATTAATTTAACCCTGTTAATATTTTTTTATATTTAGTAGAAGTTCATTTTGTTGTACGCCATTCTAGGATCTAGGTTAAAATGTAGATAATTATTAAAGTAGATAAGTTTATTAGTTTAAGAACGTAGTTTTATAACATGTTTGTGTAGATGTAATTTAGTTTTTAGCACTTGAAAAAGGTTTGGGTTTTACCAAATCGAAACGTCGTGATTGTTAATTTTCACGTAATGATGGCAAATGTCCAACTACCTTTGTCTCCCTCATCTGATACTCCATCATTAACAAATTTCAAAAACAAAGTTACTTAATATTATTTAACATAAAAAAATTTATCGCACATTTTGCTATTAAAACGTATTGTCTTTGAGTTCTATTCATTAGTGACACTGATATGAAATTAATTACATAGAGATTCAATACAATTCATCACACGCGACTTAAAATCAATCACACATAATTATGAAATTGATTTGAAACAGCCTGAAACTAATCACTATTTTCATTCCAATTGATGAAATCAGTAATTTACTGTGGTAATGCATTGGATGTTAGTGTTTTGTTGGAATTTTTATTTATACGATCTGATATCCCACAATTAAGGGTATTTATCTATCACTAAAATAAATTTGTTGTCGTGGGGGCTCAGATGTTAAGGATTCATACTGCTTTATCTAAGGATCGAATCGCTACTTCACTCGTTGAATAAAGTTCACGCAGACCTGCAGCCCATGTTAATTGGTGATTAATGTAAAAAAATAGAAAATATTAAAAAATCTTCTGCTAATATTGTACAATCTGTACTTCACTGGGACCTTTCCCGTTAATTCACTACCACTAATTCGGTTAGGTTAGGTTATGTTAGGTTAACCTAAGTTATGGTAGTGAATTGACGGAAAAGATCCCTACATTGTACGACAGTAAAATATTTGGCGTAAACTTTTATTTATTATACTTATATTTTCTTGCAAATCTTGTCCTACTCCCTTGATAATAACAAATATTCAGTGAAAATTCAAAAAGAATGCAACAATATTTACAAAGATTATAAGTGAGGTAATTTTTTAGCACGACATTCAACTATCAACTGCGCACGCGTGAATTACATGTGATTAGTACCAACAATGCACATTTGATTCAACGTCTCACAACGAGAATAGTTAATTATTGTGACTGAGACTGTTTCGGTGCAGTTTCAAGCCCAAAAACAATCTTGTGATAGATTTCACGGTACCTATAATTACGGTAGGTATACACACAGATTTCCCATCCAATATTAAATTGTGTGTCTCAAATTATCAGCTGTTTTTGTGGTCCATTGTGGAGCGCTAGTGTAGTCCCACGTAAATGTAATGCAGTTCAAATTAACTGTGGTTGCAGACCCCACTTAAAAAAAAATATATCTTTGGAACTCTTCCCATTTTTTTCATGCCTCTGGAAGAAAATCCATTGGCATGAAGAAAGGTGCATCACCATTGAAAATGCTTTTGTGCCAAGGAAAGAAACATTTAAAAAAATGCATATTAAAAAAAGTGGAATTGTGCCAAAAAGCACAGATACAAACAGATGATATAAGATGAATTATAAAGACAAATACGATGTATGGTGTGGAGGTCCTACACTGGTGGCCCACAACCTGATGTGGTCCCTCTCAGACTGCTCTGCCACATCATACATCTTCCTCGCCACGGAGCGTACGAAGTCACCAACAGTGGGAAGGTCAGTTTGTGCCGCGATGACAGAGTTTCGCATGAACAAAGGCGAGTCCGTGGCCCGTCGCAGGATAACTGACTGGAAACCCTCCAGCTTCTCCTTGTTGGTGAGGCAGGCTAGCGCGTATCAGGGTCTGATGATGGATGTGAACAGGAGCAATTTTGTAGATACAGTCAGAGGAGAAGTCCCCCGAAACAGTGGACCAAGCTTCCAAGTTGCAGCCCTGACTGATTGATGCCTCGTGGTAACATGTCCATGGAAAGATAGTACTCTGTCTAGTGTGATACCCAGGTATTTGACCCTGTTACGCCATGGGATGACTTGGCCGTTCAAGGTCAGCCTGTGTCACCCATAGTGCTTCACTCCTCGTGAAGCAGATGGCCTCGCACTTTGAAGCACCCCACTAACTAAGCAAATTACAGACACTAATGTTTCTATTTATTTATTCTTAAGACGCCGATCGTCAAGATATGGGCGAATATGGATTTCGGATGAGTGTGATGAGTGTAGATGAACGAGTATAGTCATTGTTATTATCTGATATCGACTTAGCTCAGAAAGGACTATTTATTAATAGCCCAATAGCCAGAGCAATTATGGGACCTACAGCTTTACGTTGGGGTATCTAATGTGGTGAGTATAATCAAGGGTATGACGCGCACCTCGCATTCCGTCACATGGGCGAAGCGGCAGCTGAACGGAACAACAAATAAATAGAAAAAGTTCAATTGTTTTAATTCCCAAGGCTACAATTCAAACTGATAAGTGGTATATAGCTTGAATTAATTTAGCTGAATACTTCCAAGTGTTAGATCTAGTAGATTTAGTTACCAGTAGTTAATAGAATAATCAAACCAGCTGATTCGTCCATGTGACGTCACAGTCTAAAGCGCATCCTCGTCGTCATACCTACCGGCTGTTGGTTAGTTATCGTGATCGATTTCATTATGGATGATCGATTTCATTCAACGTAATGCATCCAATTTGAACCAGTGATCTGTGAGTTTCAATGAAATCAGTTATATGAAACTAGTTTCACTGATGTTTTAGGGCTAAGCTTTAAAGTATATCAATTAATTATAAAAATATAAGATTAATGTTTGATGTATTTACAAAAGTAACGACTATTTTTTAAGGTGCTGATCATCGAGGTATTAGGGTGAATATGGATTTCGAATGACTGTGACGATTGTAGATGATCAAAGTATTTGTTACTAGAAATGGCAAATATTTTCAACATATATTGACTTGCGATAATATTTGTGATATATCGACCTATCGATAAATCGCAAACCAAATAACAACAAATAATAAGGTCGTCTTTAGCTACAAAATCCTATTTATTGGATAATGTTTTTATTATGACTGTTTTGACAACGTACAGTGGATGTGACCATGGAGATCTTGCTCTGAAACCGGTAGTCCACTAAATAGGATTTTGTAGCTGAAGACGATATTGTAAATCAGCTCAGGAGGCTTTAACAATGAATAAATTGAACGCAAACCAAATATCGATCTAACGATATAATCCAACGAAAAATATCGATATAGCAGATATCGTAGAAATAAAATATCGATACTATTATAATCGATATATCGAAACATATTTATCGATATTTCCGATACATTGATATATCGTTGTCATCCCTATATTTTACTAACTTAAAGCCGACTATTCCTTAGAAAGTATCATTAATTAATAGTCCTATGACAAATGAACAGCCGGTGGTTATCAGCTGGTCTTTTTCAAAATTTGTTGTGACTGATTGGGATCGGACTGAGAGTATTTAGCTCATGAAGCTGGGCTTTAAAACTACTACGCTACCAACCAATTTCGTGAATAGAGACAAAACACATTACGACACTAACGAAACTTGGAGAAGTTGAAAAAAATTATCTACTAAGGGCAATAATGTGTATTTATATCTCCTTCTTAAATATTTATTTATGTCAATAGTTTGCAATTCGAAAAGAGCTTGTTATTTGAGAAGATGATTTTAAATTAAAATTGTTTAAAGCTAAGGAGACGGTATTTATCTGGGGCAAGGCGGGGACGCTCTTGAATATATGTAAAAGGTGTTATTAGGTAAGGAGGGGTTGAATGAAGGTGTTTTGTTGGAAAAGATAATAAATTTCTTCGCAACCTGTGCATATGAACTACCTGACTCAATACTGATCGCACGTTCATCTCACGTAAAAATATTAACTATTAAATAGATATATATTTACAAATATATATATCTAATGTAATAGGAATATTTGTGGCAGTAATTTGGTTAGTTAGTGAGGTCTGCCACTACAGCTGATTTAAAATGTATTACATTTACATGGAACTACACTAGCGCTCCACAACGGACTACAAAACAGCTGATAATTTAACATCGGATGAGAAATATATAAAACAACGGAAATAATATAACCGAGGGTGATAACTAATGCCTTTTTTCTAGGTACCTTGGTTATTTTCATTGGATATTTTTTCATCCTTTTTTAACATTACCTTTTTAACAGCAACTTAGGCTGTTAAAAATATATCGTACCCATCACATTATATATGACAGAATTAATTAATCGAGGAGGCATTACTAAACATCAGTGAATGAATGTTAGTGAAATCAATTTAATAAATACTATAGGACATCCATGAACGCTTCGCGGGTGATGTGTTACTTTCCACCGTGATACTTGCCACCACGTTACAAGAAGCGCCTACCTGTCACGAACCCAGGTATACAAGTGTTTCCAAATCCCGCGGGTGACATAGTTGTAGTATACCAAACGCATTTTCCATGATCGGACAATGGTTAGTAATAAATATACATAGACGAATGGGTTTATTCTTGTTAAGTAACAGATACATACAAAAAGTTATACATTGAGCAGAACGCTAAATATAATTACGAGATTGTAATACTAAAAACTAAGGCATTATACAATGAAATATGCAGCTATTAAATAATAAGGAAATAACTTATCACCTTATGGCTGCTTAGTTTTGAATTGATTTAAAAGACATATTGTAGCTATAGTGGGGTATTTCGTTATATCGTCGAGTTGGTTTTAGCCGCTTGTATGTTACTAGACCGATCAGGCATAAATACTACAAACCAAGTCTGGCTGTATACGAAGCGGCTTTTCAGCTTTATCAGTTTGCTTGAAAGCTCAAATAATCAATGTTCTAAATAATCAGCACAATAAATCTGACTTGCACAATAATTAGCCGCTAGTTAACTGTCTTAATTGTTTTAAATAATATTTTTACATACATAACAATTTATATTTGCAGTCTTTAAAATTGACTTTGGCTTTTTCATATTTACATTGTATTCATTACATTCCAATACTTTCTGAGCTGTGTTTGTTTCACTATAATTGCGCTATAATTCCTAGCAGACGAATGCATTTCAAAAGATCTTATTCCACATATTTTTCTCGACATTAAATGATCTTTTGTCAATTTCAAAATATTTGTTCTTTCTTTTCTCTGGCTGAAGACCAAATTCTGCTGACTTTAGCTTGACCTTCTTAATTTTTCTAATGAACAGGTAAGCGTTTGGATATGGATTCATACAGATCGAGTTATTTAGTTTTGAGTCCCACTCTTCCCCATTTTTTGTCCTTTGTCTTTGTCCAAACGCACTCTACATACGTATGGGAATAGAAGTGGTTTCACTCCGCTGATCTGTGAAATAAAGTAGAAATTTTCTTAATTTTTTGTTCTTTGGATGGTTCTCCATGATAATAAGGGAAGCATATTCCACTTTTTCTAGGGTAGATTCACGAGAGCTGCACACAATCTACATATGTTTCTGATATCTTAATTTTAATTGTACTCTACGGTTATCTTCAAACTCTAAACCTTCTTCCACAAATATTGATTAAAATTATATGTACATCTTGTCACTTTAGTAAGCAAACTTCAGCCAAAGCTTCCTGAACAGCCGATTCAAAGTCGATTGTTGTATTATAACAAAACTTGCCATTATATAAGAAGAGTCATGAGTGAGTTTCCGCTCTTAGTGCTTCTCATTTCTAAGAAATGGTACCTGTCAACCCTTATCAAGAGACTAGGTGGTAAGTAGCACGGGTGGGAAATAACACGGAATCGCTTCGCGTGCCAACCCGACCGGAAAACCGTACTTTGAGGGCTTCCCGTGTCCTTCGGAGTAAAAATATTTAACTATGCAGATCTTATTGCATAGCTAGAGATAGAGGCAAATTGTTTTATACCTCAATCGTTAAAATTGATTAATAAATAAGGGAGGAGTTGCGTCAGCTACAAACGGCTTCACGTATTGCCTACATATAGTATATAAAAATATATTTACAACATCAGAGTAAGGCATGTTGTTGTACTTTGATAGATTGTCGGCCTCAGATGTTGTGTCAACATCATTCAAGTTTTAATTAAATGGACTACAGGCAAAAACAAGGAAGAACTTCAAGTGTCGAACGAAAGTAATCAGCTGTCCACTTTCACCGCTTGGATTGGCCACTTAATGTAACAACTGTTACTCATTTACGTTATATAACTTATGAGAGTAGTTAAATAAGAGAGTATTATATTAAGTTTATATAATAGTTTATATAAAATAGGACGATTAACGAGGCTTTTCCGTAATATGATGAGAACTTCACTCATAAAATGCGCGTTTAAATAAAAAATCTGTAACATTCCACTAAATAGTGGAATATAAATATATTATCTACTTAAATATACAGGGGGTCCCAAAAGTAAAGAGCCAATCTTCGGGAAATGGTTATATAGGTCAAAATAAAGAGAAAATCAAGAATAATTTTTTCCCAAGAGTGCTTTGCTTACCATATATACGGCATTTGGTTTTTCATAACAGAATTTTTATCTCCGAGTCGATTTAACTGTCTTTATTAAACTCCCCAGCATGTTAAAATAATACAGATTTGAAAAAAAATCAACGTGATCCAATTTAAAATATTAAAATGGTGGCCATTTTTATTTTTTTTCATTTTCCCGCAATTTCCGTTTAAACAATTTAAAATGGCCGACATTTTGAAATGTTTAATTCAATCATTTTGATATTTTTTTACTAGGGTAGGTATCTTTTATCTTAAAACGAGTTTCATAAAGATTGGTTGAGCCAACTCAGAGAGAAAAATTCTTTTGTAAAGAAAAAAACAAAATTGCGGAAATATAGTAAACAGAGCTTTTTTGGAAAAAAATATATATTCTGGATTTTATCTTTATTTTAATCTATATAACCATTTCCTGACGTTTGGCACTGTACTTTTAGGACACCCTGTAGGCTATACTGTATTTATTATTAGCCTGTTACGTGTTGGAAAAAAGTAAAACAAGTGAACATCAACAAACAAATTTACTAAATTAAGACAAAATGTAGTTAATGATACAGTATTATGGTAGTTCACCAACCATCTCATGGAACATTAATACATACATGGAAGTGTGAGTATATTATAACAGTTGAAAAACGTCGACACACAATCAAGTTTTCATTTAGAATTCTGTTAATACATTATGGGCAAGATCATAAATGTTTTTATTTAAAGTAACTAGCAATAGTTATGTTTAAATTGTATCTTTATATGTTTACAGGGGACAAAATTTATGGTTAAATTGTCTAATGAAGATTAGTTAACTTATATGTAAAATCAAAGACAATTGTTGCAGACACTTTACATTAGAAAAGATCATATAACAATAGTGTTTTGTACATATTGTAGCTATGTACTGAAAAGTCTAATCCAATGGAACTATTTAATTTTAAGAACGATAAAATACATTTAGAATAAATTATGATTCGAATATAAAATTTAATGATAGATTAGCAGGATTAAGCTAGGTAAAGGGTTTTAATGTAACATTTGCATTCCAGTCCTAAGGTGATAGAAGTTGTCATTTCTACAATACACTTTAGACAATTCTAAATTTTCTAATTTCCATGGCTACTTCGCCATGCTGATGAGTTCCGTTAAGGGCGTTCGGTTAAAAAGTGGGTTTTGAATCTTTGTATTTTAAGTATCGGTCTTCTTATAATCAATAAATGCTTTAAAGGAAAATTTTAAAACAATTCTTAGCTACTAAAGTAGCTAACTTGGCCTTTCTAGGCACATAACTCATTAAGAAACAGTGTGATATATTTTATTAACACTTTGAAAATATAATGGACAAAAGGTACTTACCAACCTAGTGAAAAGTAAAAATTATCTTTACAACTATGTTTGGCTGAAAAAGTAAATTAATAATATACATACATTTCATTGCTAGAGTTTACTATAAGTGAGTATGTACTTTTGTAAAATTTTCGGGGTGGGGCAGGTGGTTACAGTGGGGTTGAGAGAAGGGAGGGGAAAACGTTGTGTGTTTGCTAGTGAGGCAGGCTATTTGCTACTCCTAGCGACATTTGCAATTAAACCTAGAACTAGGCTCCTTGGGGGCGCTCAACTGGGTGCCTGGATGGACACTCTTACGAACGAAAATAAAAAATAGCTCAAAACGAGGTTTACTTAATTTATTTAGTAAACCTCGTTTTGCTCTGAAGTGAATTCTCAATTGAAATCTGCTTCATCGTTGAGATTTGGTTAATAAAAATGAAATTTTGGCTTAAAATTCGTGTATCCGTCAACTAAAGATAAACATAAAACACTTGTTGCTTCACAACGACAAAAAACATCTTAGCGTAAACCTCTGTGTACTTTGTGTGTGTGTGTTTTTTTTATTTTTTGTGCCCGTTTCACCTTCAATCCAGTTCTTCAGCTACAGAATGTACGTGGACGCAGCATGAATGCATATATGGTAAATGAATACTTTTTACCTAACTTGAAAATAGACAAATAATCCGATGGGTCGAAAATTTATGTTAGTGTAATGTTTACCAACGTTTTGACTATTTTAAACTTTCAAACTGGTTATATATTTTTATGAATAAAATATTTGAAATTTCCATCAGTAGAGCTAATAAAAAATATTGTGAGTGGTCTAAAACAGCCCGGCAAGGGGCCAAGTCAATATAAAATTGACACGGCACTTCTATAATTAACTGAATATGACGAGTTCAGTTAGTTTCAACTGGCGCGTCAACATAAAGAATCATTTTCAAATGAACTTCAACCCGGGAACATTAAGGCTCTGTTCAGACCTCACGGTCAAGTACTTACATAGTGGATTGGCTTACGTAAGTAGATACGATAGTGATCATATTGATAGGCGTAGTGCTGTTTAACACTCAGTTGAGGAAGTTCTGCAGGATACTTTTGAGGTTTGTATCTTTTTGTACTAATTGGAATTACTATTACCTTTTTAACAAGAAAAAAATACATAAGTGCATTGATTTGTCACCCACAAGAGATGGTAGGATCATCTGTGAGTTGGAAGAAAATTAGAATTTAAATTTAAAACTTACTAACAAGTTAAAATGAATAATTTATAAAATATATGGATATTCATTTTAGGAATATTACAGAGTATGAATATGTAATTTGTAAGAGTATTAAAAAAATTAATTGCTTTTTGCCAATTTTTTTAAATCTGGATGGTAAAGAGCTGTAAAATTTATACGCAATATAATGGCTGTTTATTTGATATAATATTTTTGTTTATAGATATTATAGTAGAACTGGTTTAATTCTTTTTTTTTTGAGGTGGAGGCTAAAAATTTTAAATTTTTAAATTGTACATAAAAAACTGTGTTAGAGCTCTAATAAGTAAGTGTGTAAAATTCCCAATAGGTTGAATTTCTCTCTTTGTATTTTGTTGTTATTGTATTAATTGTTCTAATTACTGGATTACTTGTTGTGCTTAATTTATTATTATTATTAAATATATTTGGTTATTTTATTTGTTGAGTTTACTTTGTGTTTGACCATACACGAGAACATGAATGATAAGATAGGATGGTCTGTTAAACTACCTACAAAAAGGTCTTTTGGGAAAAAATAAATTTTAAGCTTTGCACCATTGAGAATAAAAAATAATAAAGTGAACATTAATAGTTATTTTTATCTTGTTAATAGATGAATGTGTATTGAGAATTGAGTGTTAATGAACGAGTGCAGTTTTATTACAGAGTCTTGATCTTCGAATATTAACTCTTCATATAGTTATATACACTATATACAATCAATGACATTTCGGACATATTGCTGCAGGCCATCTTCAGGGCGAGATGTTCGAAGCGCTTGTACAAAGTATACAGAACGTAACGTGATCGGTAACTGAAGAGCAAGATTTTATAATTGTACTAGTGATGATCTTGAAGAGTGTATCCTTTGTTACTAAGTTCAACAGTTCTTTGGACAGGGTCACTTGATAACACTCTGAAGGAAGAGCAACTACGGGATTAATATATTATCTATTAATCCGAACCCCGTATATTAATGCTTTTTCGCTAACTTACAAACCTGACTTTTAATTTGAGTCAACGGACACGATCTCTCCCCTGGACAACGACCGAACCCTCGTTACCACTTACAGGACTATCTTAGTGTCTAATAGTGTTTACACCGATGGTGACCCTTAATGTTAAACAAATAACAATAAACATTACGAAGTTTAAACTTGAACTTAAACTTTTGTTTATAAACAAAATTATAAACACTAAATTTGGACTAAGTATTTCTGAATGGACCAACGTATTAAAGCTGCATTGTAATACAGCTGCAGAAAGATCAGTTCCCGGCAGATCTCAAGACATGCATTGTCGCCACCCCAGCTGCAATGGGATTGAAACTCCTGGTCATGTTTTGGGTAACCGGCCTAAGAGATAATTACCAAGAAATAACCGTCATCATCATAAATTAAGAACAATGTTGGCAAATAAATGAAAAAAAGGAATGTACATGAAGAAATACACGTTCAGTCAACAGAAGGATCAAATAGAAGAATATAAACAAAATAAGTAAAAATGCCCTAATTATAGACCATATTGTACAATAAGATTTGAAACAACAGATCAGGCTGAATTAGTCAACAACGAAAAGAAGAAAATTTATGAACTTTGCACTGCTGATTTAACTATAAAATGGGGAGTAATTAACCTTGAATTTGGAATTAGGGGAAAAATATCTAAATTCACTTCACCGTTCTTGAAAAATTACAACGTACCAAATAATACAACATAAAAAATACTAATTGGAATTATAAAATACTCTACTTGTCGTTTTAACCACCATTTATTTTATAAAAAAAATTAACAATTTTGTTATACTAGATCTTTATGATCAACTCAAGTCTTTATGCGAGGCAGTTATTAGTTTATTATTTTTAATAAATATGATCCTCTCTCTCTCTCTCTCTCTCTCTCTCTCTCTCTCTCTCTCTCTCTCTCTCTCTCTCTCTCTCTCTCTCTCTCTCTCTCTCTCTCTCTCTCTCTCTCTCTCTCTCTCTCTCTCTCTCTCTCTCTCTCTCTCTCTCTCTCTCTCTCTCTCTCTCTCTCTCTCTCTCTCTCTCTCTCTCTCTCTCTCTCTCTCTCTCTCTCTCTCTCTCTCTCTCTCCCCCTGTCTCTCACAGAAAAGCGCTTAATTTACGAACCAAACATTATTTTACTACACTATTTTAATCAATTGAATTAATTGATACTCATGGTTTGTTTTAAGAAATCTTTACTTTATCATTGTAACCGACTCTAGAAGAATAAATTGAGTCAAATAGGACATTTACTGACAGATTCAAACTATTTATTTTATAAACATATAGTTAATAGCCGACAGACGTTTCTTCGCTACGGAGTGGTTCTCTACGTTTGCTTACCCTTCCCTCTGAATAAGCCATCACATAAAATATCACAACATAAAAGCTCAGCCTGCTGTTGATCTCACAGTTAATAAAGATTTGTTGTGTAGAAAATCCTGCAACAAAGGGGTGCGAAGGACATAACATTTCACAATGAAAACCAAATCAGCCAAGCTTGTGTGTAATGTTTATGTTTGTTGTATCAATTGTTTCAATTAAATTAATACCAATGTTACTCTTATGGAAAAAGTAAAGGTTGAGGGGCTGTTTCTACCTTTAGGAATGGATTTTAGAGAAATCCTCCATTAGTGGATTTCTATGATACAAGCGCTAATTTCCCTCCAAATTTCTTCAAAATCTGTTGACTGGTTTCGGGGATTTCGTGACGGGTGAAAGCATTGTTTTTGAATATTATACATTAGGATTACACAATTAAAATCTATATTATTAGAAAGAAACTGAAATAATTCAATTTTGTTCTATTGTAAATAATTCTTTTTTGAAGGATTTGATTGATAGATTTAGTGCAACTATAGCAATTCAACCCTTCCAAGTGAGAATTATTTTTGTATGTACTAATTTTTATTTTACACTTATATGTTTTTTACAAGTTAAATAAATGGTTCCAAAGAATTGGTACAAACCTTTCCTCATATTAAACACTAAAAAATGAAATTTGAAAATTACCAGTTTGACTTACAAATTGTTTTACCTAAAAAAACTAGTTAAGTTAGAGACATTCGATTTTACTAAAATATTTTAAATTGTAATTCATATCATTTCTGAGAATTTAATCAAATTTGTTAGGGTCGTTTTTGAGAAAATTACACTTTTGTATGTTTTTGCCGATAAAAATAATTAAAATTTCAAAAAGTGAAAAAATGGTCTGGAGATACTAGCTAAATACACATTCATTCCAAATTTCATAAAAATTGATCATTCCGTTTGGTCTCAAGTGAACTGTACATACACACAAACAGATACACATAAGGACAGACATCAAAATGTTTTTCTCGAAAAAATTTTTTTTTCAGGAGACCCTAAAATAGATTTTTAGACTAACTCGTAAAAACGTCTTTTTCACGATCACAATACTTTCTCTATGCTAACGCATATGGGAGAAAGTAAAAAGTAATATTACGTAAAACAGCTGAAGAGTTAATTATTTTAATAATAAAACGCAATCCCAAAATTTAAATGCAATACTTTGCTATCAAGATATTCTATCCGAAGCACTCAGTTGCAGTCAAACAGACGTCTGAGAAACCAATTTAAGTGCGGCAAAAACCAATCATTTTTATTAAGAGAGACTAAATTATATTTCAAACTGCAACTAATTTACACCAGTCAAAGAGGCTGTGTTTTGTTCCTGCAGATGACTTTGTGACCCAAAAAAGGAACGTGACATTTGAAGGACACGAAGGCTTTAACGTCTCAGGAGCTAAGCTCTTTTATTTTTCATTACCTTCTTATTCGTCAAGCCTCATTCGAGTGTGACGATCTTTAGCAACACTTGTTTCCTTCATTTATAAACTACATCCTGATTATAATTCGTGGATACATCTATCCATGGTGTCTATCCCTTGTAAAAGATATGAAAATAATTAGTATAAAGCAACATATAAAGCATGTTGAGTGCAACTGGTAAATACCGAAATAAATGTAGTGAATTGGAAAAAACTCTTTCTCCTTTTTAAGTTTTCAAAAATGTTTGTCAGTATTCTCAGTAAAATTATATACAGTGTGGAAAAACGTCCCGGAACAGCTGCGTTACTTCTGAACGGCTATAAATAAAGCAATAAAACTTAGTACATAATCTGTAATCGTTCAGATATTATAAAGTTGTTCCAGGACTTTTCTTCCACACTGTATAACCAAGTATGACATCATTTAATATACATAGCAGTTTATTTAAATATTTAAACTTTTCATCTGAGTTTCATAAAATATATACTCAGTAAGTGAGAGCCGGTGGCCGAGCGGTCTAAGGCATTAGTACTTTAGCCTGGGATAGAGTTTTCACAGGTTCGAATCCTGGTCTTGACTGTAAGTTTGTATTATTAATATTCCCCTTGTACTGTACTGGTTCTCCCCCTTACTCTGATAAGCTCCCACACAAATCAATAGTATATGGGGATTGGATAGAGCAAGGTTAAAATGGAGATCGGCCCTCTTTTGAAAACAATTTTTAGATTGTACAATGTTGAAAAATTTTATATTTCAACTCACCCAAATAAAACAACGAAAATGAATATTTATTAGGATTACAATAAAAACCATACATATAAAATATTTAGTAAATCTTTTATATTTACTAATATATATATATATATATATATATATATATTATACTAATAATAATAATATTAATAAATCGAGATAAAACTTCCATTTATTTCTTAAAATGCTAACCACAGAAACAGTATGTGTTTGATCTGAACAACTATATACAAAACAAAACTATACGATAAAAACATACAATATGCCTATTCTTGTGTTTCCGCTTATTACCTGTTCTTATCTGAATCTTACGAAATAGAAATGAGTGCAAATAGTGCAGCACATATTAGTGTCAACTAATCACTAGCTGTAACTAATACTAACAAACTAATACATCACAAGCTATATAAATTAGTGGTGGATACTATGACAGTTAACAATGTAAACAAAATAATTACTGTCGGTGAAGAAATTGAGTGCACCCGAGTTTGAAGGCTGTTTTCTAAGGAACTAAGAGGCATACGAAAAATCTAATCACACCATTGTTTTCCTTGTTTGATTGTACGTTATAACATGTGCATTTTGACATTTTATTATGAGTTTCTATAGTTTTTATTCAAGTTGGAACAATAAAAGTACTGGAAATTCAACTAGTTTTTACTGTACATCATATTTACACCTTTATTACACCAGAACCCGTTAATTTGTCGCATTCATATTTTATTAGCTGGTTGATAGGAATGTTTTGTATAAGTTTTAGACATTTTTAAAGAAAAAAGGTCTTATCAATTCCCTGAAACATTGTTATATTGGCTTCTAGAGGTCGTAAAATCAATTACTTGGTCACGTTGTAATGCTTTTGAAATTTATAGTCACGATACATAACTTTCATACGTGGAAGTAAACGCAGTGGTTTTAAATCGAATTAAATAAATGTAAATGTATCGATTTAAAGGTATTTGAAACTTATTTAAATCAATTAATTTAAAATCACTGCATTTATTTACATATACAGAGTTGGGCAAAAGTCTGGAATATATTTATTAATTTCAAAACTATTGAAAGAAATGTAATGAATATTTGCATTTATGTACACGTCCCTATATCAAACATTTAGACATATTTTACTTGTTTTTCACATAGCCAGGTGATAGTCCATGAAGGAAGTTTTGAAAATGTTAAATGTAAGTCTACCTCGAGTTATGCCTCATTTTAAAGGCCCTTGTTTGTAAAACACATGAGTGCAAACCTTAGGTCAAAAGGATGACCCAGGCAGAAAATATAGCCTCTAAAAGAATTTAATGTCATATAACTAACACTGCTGAAGACTAAGGCAAGATAGTTATTATCTATTACTGCGTAGAGCTATAATTTATCTAACTGAATATGAGAAATTAAATTTCACAAAAATTAAGTAACAAATTATTACTTGTAAACTTACAAGGTAAACCTACTGTCAAACGAGTTTTAATACATTTTTTTAATTTTTATCTTAGTTAAATATCATAGCTATTTTTATAACGTAGTCATGTGTTACGACTGTTAACAATAAACAACATAATCAGGAACAGGGACCTGAAACTGTTAAATAAATAGCTGTATAACCGAAAAGAATTAATATTATGACAATAAATTCTTTGAATCACTGTATTTTGTGTGTAGATCACCCTTTTGACCTCAGGTTTGCACTTTAGTATTGTACAAACAAAAACCTTTAAAATGTTTTTATCTCGTTATCTTTAAAATGTTAAAATGAGATATAACTCGAGGTAGGCTTACATTTAAAATTTCTTGGGCCAATTTTTTGGGATATGCAAAAACAAGTAAAATATGTCCATATGTTTGGTATAGGGACATGTACATGACTACAAATTTTCATTATTTTCCTTTTAATAGTTTAAAATAATTAATAAATACATTCCAGACTTTTGCCCAACCCTGACATTAAATTCTTTGAGTGGCTGTATTTTCTGACTGGGTCATCCTTTTGACCTCAGGTTTGCACTCTTATGTTTTAAAACCTTCAAAATGAGATATAACTCGAGGTAGGATTACATTGAAAATTTTTAAGACTTCCTTCATGGACCATCACCTGGATATGAAAAAAACAAGTAAAATATGGCTACATGTTTGGTATAGGAACGTGTACATAACTGCAAATTGTCATTACATTTCTTCCAATGGTTTTTACATTAATAAATATATTCCAGACTTTTGCCCAACCCTGTATAAAAGTAATGTATCGTAACTGTACAATGTACATATCATAAGAATTACAACAAGACCAAGTAATTAACTATGCAACCTCTAGAAGCCAAGAGAGCAATGTTTCGGGGAATTGACAGGAATTTTTTTCCACGGAAAGTAAACACGGAACTTTTTTCAACACGGAAAAACTTATTGAATACATTTTTATCAAGTACTACCATCAAAATTTTTGCGCCGACAGTAGTCGACTCTCACGGTTACTAGACGAAGCCTAGACTATAAGACTGATGTAGTAGAGATGCAGAGGTAGATTTAATTTTTGAAAAAAAAAACAGGAAACGGAAATTAGTCACTATAACAATGACAAAGGGATTAAAAACAACAGTGTGTGTGTGTGGATGGGTTAGTTGTGTACGGTAAAAGATGGTTTATTTGGCTTATATTAGAGAAAAAATCTAAATGTAATCAAAAGAAAATTTATTAGAAACTCATTTATAAATTATAAGATTTTTTTAGAATAAGAATAATGTACCTCCAAAAGAAAAATTCTAGTATATGTAAATTTTTCATAATAACCTTTAATAAAAATCTTAATCACACTGTGGCAATTAAGATATATTTTGAAAATAAAATAAATATTTTCTGAGGGTTATTTAAATGAAAGATAAAGACTTTCGAACATAAACAGTGACTTATTACATGAACATGAATATTGTTAATGTATGGAAGGGATACACTGAAAAATAAGATACATAACTAAGCAAAAGTACACGACTTTCTACTTAAGAAATACTTCTTCCTTACAATGGACTCTTGATTTGGATCTTTCATCACAGGAATCGCCTTTTGTTTAGTGGTTCTTGTATCCTGACATTAGTAAAGGAATCAAGGACTTGACGGATCGTCATGTTTCAAGCTCTAATTGTTATATTATATAACATGAAGATTTACTTTTTTGTAAAACTTGAGGATATAGGTCAAATGGTTATAAATCTTTAAAAAATAAATGTAAAAATAATGTAAAAAGTACACTCTAAGATAGAGAAGTTGTTTGTTTAAATGTAACTAACTGTACATCTAGATCTAGGATAGAAGTTTAAAGTTTCTTAGGATGGATAGCAAACTATGTGTACTATTACGCCGGAGGTCGGTAGCTGTGTGTAATATTTACTGCATATAGTGGTTTGAGCAAAGGAGGGGAAATGTTCCACCGCTTCACCGCCGTACATCATTGGCGTGACTAACTTTCGCCTTCAAGCTCCAGTCTGTGGCCACCTTCTACAACAATGTTTTGTGGTAAAAATAACTGTGTTATTGCTGAAATTTGTTTTATTGTTAACTTTATTATTAATTGTGGTATTGTTGTTATTAATTGTTATTAATTGTTATTTTAAAACAAAACTATAATTTACTTCTATCATTTCAAGCTTGCTTAGGTAATTTTGATTAAACCAACCAATTAATTGTCACTGACGACTTAATGGGCTACTGCACAGCCAACTCACGGCCTACCGTATTCTCTAGTGTCCATGGCAACAATAGTGGAGCACAGTGGGGGAAGAGTAGTTATCTCTTACATTTACCACAATCAGTACATCTATCTCACGCCAGTGCTTTCGTAGGTCACAATCCAAGCGGATTATCTATAATGAATTTTTCTTCTCATTGTATTTCCAGGCTGAAATATTATCTTATTTTCGAATATTGTGCAGGTTCTATCTGGATTCTTTGTTGTATGCAACTTGTATTTATTATTCACCTATGCGCTCAATCGCACTACGCGAAACAGTCATAGATGTTTTAATGGATCGGCTTTTCTCTGTATGAACAATCGTGAATTCAACATTTCAGAATGAGCTACATTTCTTTCACTAGAGCAGGTTGTTTCGGTCCTTTTTACTTTCACCTTCTGAACAACATTCAATAAACATCTTTTGTACAGAATGGTCCTGTTTGAAATGCATACATTGTGTGCCAAATAGTCGTTCGAGCTATTAGTACATTCAGTGAATTTTCAGCTTAGAAAATATGTACACGCTTTCACAATAACTTTATTTGTTTCCATAGATAATTTAATCATTGAAATTTTTTGAGTTATTGTGCACCTTATAGAATACTTTTTAATCAGGGCAATTTACCTAAAATCTTTAAATAACGGAGAAATAATATTATTCAAATTAGTTACTTTGAAATTCAAATGACCGCTACTCTGGAAAGGATAGACCTTTTGAAGTCCAGTTTGCGGCAATTAATTTCTATTGAATAGATCTTTAATTTGATACCAAACTCGACCAAGGCTTACATTACATATTTTCATTCAACTCCACGTGAGTCGTCCCCCTGAAAAGATGAAATGTCGCTAATGGCGTTAAAAGTGTGTTCTTTGTAACCACGATGATGTACAAGATTTCACTTTTACCAGAGAAGTCATAGAAAGGTTGTGAAAGCGTTTCCATATTTTTTCCACCCTGTATAAGTAAAGCGATAAGAATAATCCTTAAACAATGGTAAACAAAAATATAAAAGACAATGAAAAACAATATAGCATATCCACGATCAAAATATAAATTTAGAATATCAGACAAGTAAATCTAATTGTTTGATATTATAAATAAAGCAGGTGCATTTGCAGAGCTATTTTGCAATTGCAGAGCTATATTGCAGTGCTATGCAGGAGAGCAGAGAGAAATGGTTCCAATGAATTGGCACAAACTTTCCCCCATATGATACACTGAAAAATCAATATTTTGAAAATTACTAGTTTGATTCCCAATATGCTTTTTTCCATAAATATAAAACTAGTAAAGTTAGAGACATGCGGTTTTTACTAAACTATTTTAAATTTTAATTCACATTTTTTCTGAAAATTTAATCAAAATCGTTATAACCATCTTTGAGAAACTTCCACTTTTGTACGTTTTTTGCCCATAAAGAAAAAAACTAAAATTTCTAAAAAGTGACAAAAATGGTCTGAAGATATTGGCTAAATACACATACATACCAAATGTCATAAAAATTGATCCATCCGTTTGGTCTCCAACGAACTGCATATACACACAGACAGACACACATATACGGACAGACAACAACATTTTTTTGTTCATGGGACCCAAAAATGGATTTTAAGACCAACTTGTAAAAAAAATTTTTTTACGAACAAAATACTTTTTCTATGCTAACACACATGAGAGAAAGTAAAAAGTGGCAACAATGCAAGACGTCAAGTTGTTGCTGTGGTTGCGGCTGGCTTACATCGTCATGCCATTGGTCGTAGCATTCACAAACTCATAGTAGTTCCAGAAATTGCAAGAAGAGCGTTCTGGCGTCGAGTCGGCACGTTCAATAAATAAACGATAGTTTAGAATTATAGATAAAAATCTCTTTTCATGAGTTTCTTTTCACCAATATTATATTTCCAACTTCATTAAAGTCTCAACGATGTATGGTTGAGTTACGTATTTTGGTATCAGTTGTGAAAATTACCTACTGACAAGCTCGTCAACTGTTAACCTCGTTGGCGGTCAGTGATAACGCTGCACTGTTATCAGTGAGTGTTTAATGTTGAAGGCAGTGGCACACAGCCATCCTGATAATGTTTATCCTTCCTTCACGGTGTTGTTTAGTGTGTTTATACAAACCAAGGAGGTTAATGGAATGTCAATGAGGATAAAACTGTCCAATTACATTAAACAGTCGTTTGGCTCTAACCTACCTTTTATCCTTCGTCAATAAATAGTTCTTTTTGGCGTCTCTATAAAATTGTTGTATAGAAGTTAATGATAGAATTATTTCAATGGTTTTACATTGTTGTTTTATTTAACATTGTAATAACAATAATTATGTACTGTCCCATGATCTGATATTTTTATTCTTAGTCATTGGTATTTTTTAACAATAGATATAAAAACCCTGTTTCTGTGATTTCTGCCTTTAAAAATACGAAGCCCATAAGATCAATTAAATTTGATTGATGATAAATTTTGATATTTTAACACTTTATAATAAGAGTATGGTTACGAATTCATTGTAAGAATCATACATTTTTTCGGAAAACAAAAATACAAGGATCGTAACTAACTTATGAATTTTTCACAATATATTTTCAGCAAGTAATAAGATAGAAAGCGATAATTTATAGTAATTGACCAAATATATTTCAACAGTCACCAATCTGGTGACTCCAGCCAACCTTGACAAGTGTTAGTATAAAATTAGCGTAGCTGTACACCAATTTCATTACTTTGTGAATTCCTCTGGTTTGAGGATGGTAAAAGTGGTTTACCGAAATCGACCACCATGATATTTGTACATTTTGTTCTTATATTACAATAAACGTGTGCTGTTTCAATTTTTTAGTAATATTTTTTTGTATGGTAATGCTAATTAGAAAATAGAAGATGCTACTTTTGTTGAGTACAGAGTACAGTTCAATTAATTGTAAATAAATACTGTATACATTTTACTTTCTCCCATATGCGTTAGCATAGAGAGAGTATTATGATCGTCAAAAAAGAATTTTTGTACAAGTTGGTCTAAAAATCCATTTTAGTGTCCCCTGAACCAAAAAATAATAATAATAATTTTAGGTTCAGCTGTCTGTCCGTATGTGTGTCTGTCTGTGTGTATGTGCACTTAGCTGGAGACCAAACGGATGGATAAATGTTTATGAAATTTGGTGTGTAGGTGTATTTAGTCAATATTTCCATACTATTTTTTTTTTTCACTTTTTTGAAATTTTAATTTTTTTACATTTTTATGGGCTAACACATACAACAGTAGAATTTCCTCAAAAACGGGCCAAACGATGTTGATTAAATTTGCCAGAGCACTGTTCTTGGAATTTCTGGAACTACGATGAGTTTGGGAATGATACGACCAATGGCGTGACGATGTAAACCAGCCGCAACCATAACAACACCTTTACAAAATTCTTTTACAGGTTGGTCTACAAATCCATTTTTAGGTCCCCTGAATAAAAAAATGTTGTCTGTCCGTATATGTGTGTCTTCCTGTGTGTATGTGCAGTTCGCCGGAAACCAAACGGAAGGATCAATTTTTATGAAATTTGGTATGTAGGTGTCTTTAACCAATATCTCCAGACCATTTTTGTCACTTTTTAGAAATTTTAGTTTTTTTCTTTATGGGCAAAAAACGTACAAAAGTGGAAGTTTCTCAAAGACGGTTCTAACGATTTTGATTACATTTTCAGGAAAGATGTAAATTACAATTTAAAATATTTTAGTAAAACCACAAGTTTCTAACTTGATTATTATTTTGGTTATGTAATAAACATATTCGGGAATCAAACAGGTAATTTTTTTAGTTTTGGCTTTTTAGTGTTTAATATAGGGGAAAGTTTGTGCCAATTCGTTGGAATCATTTATTCAGCTCGAAACACTGTAGGGGCCTGTGCTTTATTTTATTCTCGCCACATGCTGTAAAAAATGTAGGATGTAAAAATGATGTAAATAATTAATTATGTTACTCTAAATACATTTAGCAATTTAATGGTTTTTTTAGATTCAGAGGGGATGAAGATTTTATTTGAAGTGTTTGAATGATGGGTCAAGGTTGAAGGGGAGGGGAGTGTTAGGTAACATGTCATGTACTGGGTAAACACAAATGACAACCTGTAGTTGCCAGCGATGACGTATCTCCACAAGCGTCACAACAGTTTAAAGTACGTTCACACATTGTAACAAACATTGTTTTTAACATGAAGAAATTAATTAAAATTAAATAAATGGTTCCACAGAATTGGCTCATATTAAATACTACAAAATTAAAACTTTGAAAATTACCAGTTTGATTCCCAACTATTTTTGTGTGCCATATCTAAAAACCTAGTCAAGTTAGAAACACGCAATTTTTACTAAAACATTTTAAATTGTTATTCACATTTTCTCTGAAAATTTAATCAAAATCTTTTAAGCCGTTTTTTAGAAAATTCTATTTTTGTATGTTGTATGTACAAAAGAAACAGTAAGGAAGACTGTTGCAACTACAGACCCATTGCTTTAATATCAACATTTTCTAAGGTATTCGAACAAATATTTATGTCCAGACTACTATCTTTCATGGAAAAAAACGACATCTTATCAAAAAATCAGTTTGGTTTCACTAAACGTAAATCGACCTCTGATGCCATAAACTTCTTAGTACCTTCCATTACAAAGGCACTTGACGCTGGAAAACCAGTGGTGGGGCTTTTCTTCGGCCTGAAACAAGCATTTGACCTAGTGGATCATGACTTGTTGTTAAACAAACTTGAGAGACTGGGAGTCAGAGGTGTCCCTTGGCCATGGGTTAACACCTACCTCCGAGGAAGAGTCCAAACGGTAAAAATACCTTTTGTGGACAGCAATAAATGTAATGCATGGGCTGAGTCTTCGTTTCTCCTAGTACTTAAAGGTGTTCCACAGGGGTCGGTGCTGGGCTTGTGCTGTTCCTTTTATTTATCAATGACCTTCCTATACAGATATCTGACGATGTCAGTAACATATGTTTATTCGCAGACGATACATCATTATCAATATCGTCTAACAGCTGGCCACAACTTGAAGTAAAGACACATGAGAAATCTAGTGCCTTGCTTTGCACTAGATTTCTCTAGTGCCTTGAAGAGTGGTTTGCACAAAATCGTCTTGCAGTAAATGATGACAAAACCAATTTAATAGAGTTTCACATTAATAACATAAACCACTCCCAAGCATTTTCTTGTTGTGTTGGCAATTCAATAATCAATCCATCTTCTGTCACAAAATTTCTTGGAATTCATATTGACAACAACTTGAGATTCTCTAATCACATCGAATTAGTAAGCAAAAGGTTAAGTTCTGGAGTATTCGTTCTAAAAAGTCTATCTTCAACTTTGAATACCTCTGCCTTATTGGCAGTATATTATGGATTAGTCTATCCACATCTGAACTATGGTGTCGAAATATGGGGTTATGAGAACCTGAGAACAGATCTGGTGTTCAAACTCCAAAAAAAAGCTATTCGAGCGATGTTTCATCTCTCGCGAAGGACCTCTTGTAAGCCATATTTTATAAACAACAAAATACTGACATTTCCTTCAATCTACATACAAAGGTCTGTTCTCTTTGTTAAAAATAACATGAACATAGTACAAAAGCACAAAACTAATCAAAGTTGTTACAATCTCCGAACAAATAACAGCATTACAATCCCCTCTCATAAAACTACTTTCTATGAAAGGCAGTTAGTGTGCATCAGTTCTAGGCTCTTCAACTCACTGCCGGAATTACTGAAGGCTGAAACAAGTTTAATCAAACTGAAAAGATCATTAAAAGACTTGTTGATTCAGAGCTGCCACTACAGCGTCAGGGGGTTTATGACGTAAGGATCAACCTTACATTGGCCACCTGCTGCAAAGAAAATTTGTTTTTTCGTTTTTGTATGTATAATAAGTTAATTTAAGTTATTTTAATTAAAAAAGAAAAAACACTGTAAAACAAATGTATGACGCTATTATGCGGTTGTTGAACTGTCAAAATAAAGATTTTCTTTCTTTCTTTCTTTTTGCCCATAAAAATTAAAAAAATTAAAATTTCAAAAAGTGAAGAAAATGGTATGGAGACATTGGTTAAATACCCTACATACCAAATTTCATAAAAATGTATCCATCCGTTTGGTCTCCAGTGCATACACAGACAGACACACATACGGACAGACACCAAAATAATTTTTCGAAAAAAACACTTTTTTGGGTTCAGGGGACCTTAAAATAGATTTTTTAGACCAATTTGTAAAAGAATTGTTTGGACGATCACAATTCTTTCTTTATGCTAACGCATATAGGCAGAAAGTAAAATTATTACTGAAAACTAAATTTTAACTGTTGAATATTTGATTATTCTCTTTAGGACAGCCCGTTTGGTAAACACCAGAAGTGGACTGTTGATCATGTTATTTTTTAATGTAACCATTATTATTACCATATATTACACAAGGTGTTACAAAAAGGTGGTGCTGGCTATGCTTTTTCAGATTCTTGTGTGATTATACGCTAAAAATTAAGAATAATATTTTTTCAATTTCCGTTTTGTTTTGCAGATAGACGCCATTTAGTTTTTTCATAAAATAATTTATATCTTTGTCGTTATCTTTACTATTATTACAACACTCGGTAAATGGATTCACGTTAGAGTGCAATATTTATTTAAAACAATTTATAAGTTATCTTTATTATTTTAAAAATGGCGGCAATTTCATTTTTATTTTAACAAATATGTAAAAAAATTGGTTTGTTAAAAGTTGTGTAAAATGCAAAAAGGTTTCTGAAAAATTTTCCCTTTCTAATGATATCTAATTTGTACAAATTGCTTAATAAATATTTTATGAATTAACCTAAACTCAAATATTGTTAAAATACTATCAAATTAGTAGCCATTTAATTTACATGTGAATTAAGGTTAATTAATAAAATAATTATTAATTAAGTGATTTGTACAAATTAGGAAGTATTGAAAAGGAAAATCGTTCAAAAAGCATTTTGAGTCTTGGACAATTTTTATTAAACCAGTGGTTCTTTTAGATATTTGATAAAATAAAAATAAAATGGCCTCCATTTAGAAAATAACAAAGATAATTTATAAATAATTTTAAAATAAATACTACCCTCTAACATGACCCAGTTTACCGAGTTTTGTAACAATCGTAAAAATAATAACAAAGCTATCAACTGTTTTATGATAAAAAATAAATTGGCGTCTAGCTGTAAAACAAAGCGGAAACTAAACAAAATATTACTCCTCATTTTTAGCTTAGAATCACGCATAGAATTTAAAAGTGCAAAGCCAGCCCAACACTTTTGTAACACCCTGTATAACTTATAAATATATTTCTCATTAATTATGTAACAGTAATTCGGTTATACTCGATTTAAGGGGCCGTAGCGCTCCACGATAAACGTTAAAAATAAGGAATTCTATTTCAAGGATTCGGCCCGTAATAATAATGGTATCCTAACACTTGAAGGGTCATTTGATAGGTTAGAGGGACCTATTCTGGGGTCCATAAGATGATTTTTGTACTACATTGTGTATTACTTTTACAGCTAAATAGCCTATGTGAAATGTCATGGTCTACTAGCGAATACGAAAAGATAATATAAGGAAAATTAAGTATAACAGTATCTAAGACAAAATGATAAGGATCCTTCAGGACAAGTGAAGGCCGTCCTGACAACGCGTTATCACCTCCACATGGCCAGTAGTGAGACAGCATGGAGGCAAGGTACTACCAGGTGAACAATGGCGATGTCGTACTGCAGGATGATGTCCAGTAAGTCATTAATTAGCATTTCAAAGGCTTCTTTAATCAGAAATAATAATGGAAATGCAATTGTCATTAATGCAAATAGACTTACAAGATAATCCAACAATTCTTTTCCGAAAGACTAATGCAGTTAGCTTTACTAAGTCTGTCTGATTAAGTTCCTCGCACAGATCAATAGTCTATGAGGAATGGGCAGAGTAAGGTAAAGAAGGAGGTTGGCCCTCTCCTTAAAAAAAAGTTGTTTTACGAAAATAACAGAGTTCAATAGAATATAAACATGGCAGAGCTCTAAATGAGCTCTAACAGAGAAATTAATATGTTACTTAAACTTATTTTTAGCAGACATTTTTTTCCAGCGTTCTTATGAGTGTTTGAAAATTGTAAAATGTTCATACTTGTATTTTTATATAGATACATTTCAATTAAATTCACTTTAAAGCAGTTAAAAAGTCGGTAGCTTAGTTGGCTAAAGCTCAACTTCATAAGCTAAAGGTTCTCAGATCGATCCTGAAAGGGATCAGCTGATAACCACCGGCTGACCATTTGTCATCGGGCTATTAATTAATGACACTTTCTAAAGAATAGTCGGCCTTAGTTTGTAACAATGACTACATTAGGTCATCTACATTCATCACACTCATTCGGAATCCATTTCTTGACGAATAAATAAATAAAATAAATTCGCTTAAGTTTAAATAGGGTTATTAAGGGTAGGGTAAGGTTATGCGCATAAACGGCGTGTCGAGGGTAAAACCCCCCGATAACTGACCCTGAACTTGTAGTACAGTATAGTCAACAAATGATTTTAGAAGGAAAGGTCTGAAGCAGAGAATTTAACTTCATAACTTTGTTTAGACTAGTTAGAAGGTAAACATACTTTTTACTAGAAGTCCTCACCCCTAGGAGGAGAGCTTAGAAAGGGTGGAGGGAAAAATGTTTGGGTCTTCTATTTCGTCTGAATTTTGGAAAAAGAAGAGTACAGCTGAAAAATGCTGAAAATTGTCAGCTTCATAATTCAACATTAAAATACGATATTTTACCGAATACTTAAAAAATTCGTAAAAAAAGGCCTAATGAATTAAAATTTTCATTTTTATACGTGCTTAAGCAGAATTTAATTTTCTACAACTTTCTAACTGAGAGGGTGTTTTCTATTATGAACCATTTAGAGGACATACATAAATGTTCAACGAAAAACGTTTGATAAAGATAATTGTTCATTTAAATTTTAGCATATCTTAAAAACGTATAGGAGGACAAAATGTATAAATAAAGGTGTATTTATTTTATCAGCTTTAATTTTAAATAACATCATATTTTTCTAGGTCACACAGTTTTCGAATTAGAAGTGAAAACACAAAAAATGTAGGCCTACCTTATTTTTGCCCACCCTTTCAAAACTCAGTTCCTAGGGGTTCAAACAAAGTTATGAAGTATAATTTTCTTCTTTTGACCATCCCTTTTAGACCTCTATTTTGAACATTCATCACCTGGACTATTTTGTGAGGTTATAGTACATGTTTTTTATTGCCTGAAAAATTATGAACATGAATATGAGTACGACAAACTCTGGAGAGCCTGGTTTATATAGAAAATGTTTAGAAAGTGGTGGACCTTTTCTAAAAAGACAGATTTTATAATGATTTATGACAGACTACATTAATGAAGGATAGGGTATTAACTGATTATACGTGGTTCGATATAGTAATGTTTTTGATTTCGAAGAAATCCATAGTTTAAAACATTTCACACATATTGTAGTGCGTTTCTAATTAAAATTATGGTGTTTTCTCATCTCAATCTTTTCTAAACTTAATATAAGATAAGCGTGGATTACTTTCGTCAAAATCTTGTCAAATCTTTTTTTCAGAATGGATACAACTTAGATTTACCGTCACGCCATCTATATAATATGGGCCGTAATAAACATCGTATCGCAACACTTTAAGTGTCATTTGATAAGTGAAGAACTGTTCTAATGGACCTTAAGATGATTTTGTAGTTTTTTATACTTATATAACTTTAAATGGCCTCCAACATATAACCTGATTGTCAATCTGCAGTTTTGGCAAACCGGGACATACGATGATGTTCTTGATTGAACTTACACTTAACGCGTGAAACTTTAATGTCATTCTTGAATATCTGAAATTGAATAACTCACGATAACAATCTCTAGGTTAGTCCACTCGATTGTTAATAAGAACTGTACAGTTGAAGTTCTTAGATATAGTAGATATAATGACCTACTATACGGCAGGCGATTTTCCAACGGTAGCTTGGCAGTTTGAAAAGCGCAATAATTTTATAATTTTCAACTTACCCAAAGAAAATGACATCACTTTGAAAGTACTCTGCACGAGAACGTAAAAAGAAACTTGCCTGTTGAATTGATTTACACTGAAGTCACAGTATATTTTAAGAAAATCAGTTTCCATAGGGCATAGAATAATTTCTTACTACAAATGGAAATGAAGGACGGACAGAATACCATCCTCAGGGCACGAAGAAGGCAGTATTTTGACAAGCACTGTCTATACTAAAGATACCAGCCTCCTATGTTCCCTACAGGTACGGATCCACAAAGAGGGGGGGGGGATAGGGGAAGTTCCTTTGTATCTTTATGAAAAATCATTACAATTCTCCCGTAATTATTAAATACTGCTTTGTTCTTAGGTTGTTTGTTCTTGTTGTTGCTTAGGTTCTTATTACAACATGGCTAGTGCAGTGGATTTAAGTGAGTGTTGTATCAACACAGAGGGAATAATATAAAAAGTTATTTTATAATGCACCTTTTTTGTATTTAAAGTTGTGAAACAAAAATACCATTTTAGAGGTTTTGTTTATTTATAAACTTGATGGTGGACGTTTAGTTTTTAAATGATCATTTCACTCTTTTTAACAGTATACAAACTGTAAGCTTGGTTAGTTGAAAATTTGAAGATCATATTGCTTTGAGTTTAAAACTTCAAAATTTTCCGGGAATGGGCTTCCGGACTCCCCGCTCTCCTAGGGGTATTCCGTACCCCCAAAACGTCTCTCTGGATCCGCTCCTGGGTCCCTGGATATTTTGTAGACTGAACTTATTCAACCATGATAGCTGGTCTAGAATCATATGGAAATTTTAATTTATATAGGTGTATTTTTTGGTTTGATGATAATTATAATAAATGAATCCAAATAATTGGCATAAATTTTCCCACATATAAAATACTAAAAAAATCAAAACTCTGTAAATTACCAGTTTGATTCCCAAATATGTTTTTTGCCATATCTCAAAAACTAGTCAAGTTAGAGACATGCGGTTTTTACTAAAATAGTTTTAATTGTAATTCACGTCTTTCCTGAAAATTTAATCAACATTGTTAGAGCAGTTTTTAAGAAAATTCCATTTTTGCATGTTTTTTGCCCATGAAAAAAACTAAAATTTCAAAAAAGTGAGAAAACTGTATGGAGATATTGGATAAATACACATTCATACCAAAGTTCATAAAAATTAATCCATCCATTTGATCTCAAGTGAAGTGCACATACACACAGACAGACGCACATACGGACAGACATCCAACATTTTCTTTTTCAAAAAACAACTTTTTTGGGTTTAGGGGACCCTAAAATGAGTTTTTAGACTAACTTGTAAACATTTTTTTTGGGGCTATCACAATACTTTCTCTATGCTAACGCATATGGGAGAAAGTAAAAACAAAATAAATAAACAATGGATGCTTCAAACTATATAATGTTTTGTTTTCATTTCGATTGCAAGATTATCAGAAAGTTCACACTGTAACAGAAAGTTGTGATGGCTGGGTATTAACCAGCGTCTCGTAATACACCGATATAGGTCAAGTACATCACATGTCCTAAGATTGATTCCAGTGGGTGTTGATTGACATCAACATGTAGGCTGGTCTCTCAGCTGATTGACAATCCAGCCTGCTTCGTCTTAGTGCTGCATATGTCTTAGAAGCCTATTTTCCCTTAATGATAACTAAAAATAAAAAATGTCTTTTCTTACTACAAAAATTAATATTTATTGTAGAAATACATCAGGTCATCTGTTTTATTACAGTCGTCTATGATTTCACAAACTAAACAATATACAGCTACGAAATTGAAATAAACATTTTCCAACACCTACTTATAAAATTTTACAATAACCATTATCTAGTATACTGCATAGGTGGTAAAATATAGCTAATTTATTTATGTATAATAGTCAAAGACACCTTATACACTAAAATATAGCTAGGCAGATGACTTGTCAAGTTACAACAGTGATATAAAACAACAATAAATATATAACAGACATAAATGAGCAGCTAAAAATACTCGTATATACACCAAATAAGCAGTTATCGCTACTGGTAAACCACCCATTCCGACGTGCAATCCAGGTAGTCTGAGACACTGTAAAAACAGTTTGAGATTAGATAATTAAAGAGTCTCTTTTTAAACATCTTATAATCATACAGGCCTTTTAACTCAATTGGTAGATGATTGTATAGTCTTACACAGAGTAAAAATGGGACTTTTCGAGAAAAGTTGTTCGTTGAATAGGATACTGCAAAATGGAAATGTTTCTAGTATTATAGCAGTGTGTGTAATTTATGTTAGAAAATCTCTCATAATTTGACTTCACAAAAAGCAAAGACTGGAACAAGTAAGCTGATGGCAGAGGAAAAATCTCTTAATTTTAGAAATGTTTCCTGCAAGGGTCATTGTGAAGAGAGTCTGTCATGAGTCTAATTATTTTCTTTTGTTTTAGAAAAACCTTTGATAATTTAGAAGAACTGCCTCAAAATAATAGTCCATGTAATCAGGGAATGTACATATGGAAAATAAACTTGTAAATTGTAAATGGCTGCCATTTTGAAATTTAAAATTAGACCAAGTTGAATTTTTTTCCTAAGAATAGGTCTTTAATATTGTAACACGCATAGCGATTGGTTGAGCCAACTCGGAGATAAAATGTCTTTTGTGAAAAAAAAAACAAAATGGTGGATATCTGTTAAAGGAAACGTTTTAGGAAAAAAACTTATTATGAATTTACTGTTTATTTTGACCTATATAACCATTTCCCCAAGTTTGGCACTTTATTTTTGGAACACCCTGAATACAAAATTAATTAAATATTTAAAAATATCATTTAACATATGAAGTCCTAACAAACAGACTAATAATTTTACAAACTAAATAATCAATACAGCTATTATTTAAATGTTGATATTATTATGTTAATAATATGTTATTATATTACGATAGTAAAAAAAATCAAATGGTATTATTGAATGATTCGACAAATATTCTTACAGTCTTTATTATTATTATTATTTTATAATTTTTATTTTTATTATTCTTAAGACACCGATCGTCAAGATATGGGCGAATATAGATTTCGAGTAAGTGTGGTGAGTGTAAATGAGTGAATGTAGTCATTGTTACAAACTAAGGCCGACCATTCCTTAGACAGTTTCATTAATTAATAGTCCAAAGACAAACGAACAGCCGCCGGTGGTTATCAGCTGATCCCTTTCAAAATATGTTATAACTCTGGTTGGAGAACCTTTAGCTTATGAAGCTGGACTTTAACCAGTTACGCTAACGACCAATTTTTAAAAAACATTTTCATAGAACAGTTGTATAGATACAATCAAAAGTCAAGAATAAAGTGAAGACGTGAGGTAGATGCAGTTTTAATACTAACAAAAATAAGTACCCTCAGGGGTTTTTTTTAGAGAACTCGCAAAAATACTGATTCGATGAAAAATTAAGCAGCTCTGTGGCTAAGGCTTCGAACTGCGGAGTTCAAGATTAAATCGCCAACTGAGCTTTTTACTGTTTGAACGAAGTCCACGCACACGTCTGCGACCCACATAAAGAAAATGTTGACTAAAAACGAAAGAACAAATTCAGGAAAAACAAGAACACTTAATGAACACTATTTACTATCGGAAGCTGCCAAAAGAGACCTAAAGGCACAGAAGTCCTATAGTAGACAAGTGAGTTATTGATAAGACGCGAATTATCAAGATATGGGCGAATATGAGGAGTGAATGAGTGTGACGAGTGTAGTCATTGTTACTATCTGAGTTCGACTTAGCTCAGAAAGGACTATTTATTAATAGCCCAATAGCCAGGGTAACCATGGGACCTACAGCTTTACGTGGAATCCGAACCACGAAGTGTTGGTCTGATTTTCAGCTAACTGACAAGTCTGACACTCTCAGTTCTCTTCCCTACACAACATCCGAACCTTGACCGCCATCCAACATGGACACCCCAGACTTCTCTAGTAGTGTCCACGTCGATGGCAACCATTGAGCGGACGCCGTGTCGGTATTAAGAGAATAGAGCATGGAACCTATCGCCTACAATCTCCCAAACACTGTGTCCCCAAGTAGCTGGGTTACAGCACTGCGTCACCAGGGTTGGCAAATGAGTGTAAATGAACGAGTGTAGCCGTTGTTACTAAGACCAACTATTCCTTAGAAAAGCTATTTATTAATAGTCCATAAGCCAGGGCAATTAAGGATGCTACAATTTAGTGTGGAATCCGAACCATGTATATTTTACTGGTTTTCTACGAACTGAAAAGTCTGATTTATTATCAACATCCGAGTCCTGGCAACTATCCCAGACTTCCCTATCATTTTGCACGTTGATAGTAACAATTCAGCGGGTGTCATATCTGTTTTAAGAGGACTGGGAACAACACGGCATTCAGCTGCCAAGTAGATGGGTTACAGCACTACGCCTACAGTGTCAACTAGTTCGTAATCCGATTAAATATTTTGAACGTAAGGCAGTAATGACGTTTTATGAAGACTCGTCATCTGCACTTTTCCTTCGGTGACTATATTCTTTATAGTAATTATTAAATTATTACTGATCCTTTAAAACAAATGATTTCACAACTAAACTGGTTATTTACTTTTTCCTTTAAATATAATTTCCAATGAGATATCAAATTTGAAATATACTAATCTTAATTATTTATTTTTATATACTAAAGAATATATTCTCTTAATTTGTCAATGTTTCACGTATTTTTCAAATTATTTTAAGTAAAGACTCGAGGATGGATTCCATGGGGAAGGATCTACCGACCAAGCCAACCACCAAACGAGGACGCATCAACTTGTACTTCTCTGTCTTCGTCGGTGAGTCATTTGTGTAGTTTTTCAAAAACTGTATTTATTTTAAATAAAAAGACATTTTAAATTGTTATAAGTGGAGAAATAAAATCTGTCGTTGATTGACTAAAATTAACTGTCTAGTTTGCATGTTTGTAAGTATCAATACTTGTTTAATGTTTCACTGATATTACTGATTATTACTTTTTTAGTACCAGAATTTTAACTAGATTGATTTCACTGTACATAAAATTTACACCGTTATTACTAAAAACCCCTTATTTTAATAAGTGGTTGAAAGGAATGTTTTCTATAATTTTTATAAATATTAGAATTTAACTTAAAAAAAAATTCTTTTAATTTTCCTGAACATTGCTTTCTTGGCTTCTACATGTCTTAAAATTAATTACTCGATCTTGTTGTAATCCTTATTACATGTATAGTTACTGATATGAGTGTAACTGTATTGATGCGGCAATTTTAAATCAATTCAAAATAATTTTAAACTGAATAATTTAAATTGACTTGAATCAAAATAGAAACACTCCATTTATTACGTATATAAAAATAATGTAACAAAACAATACATTTAGTAAAAGGATTACAACATGATCAAGTGATTCATTCTACGACCTCTAGAGGCCAATAAGGCGTTGTTTCAGGGAGTTTTCCATGGAAAGTTAAAACCCTAAAACTTATCAAAAAAATTCCTGTCAACTACTTATTAAAATATAAATGCCATTTCTTATATTTTTTTGAGATTACATTTTTATAGGGGTTTTGAGTAATAACGGCGAAAAGTTGATATACGGTGAAAACTAGTTAAAATTTCGGTACTTTTTTATTTCAGCTAGGATAAAAATAATCAAACTTTATTATAACATTTGAAAACGCATAAAATGTCACACTGCAAAATTAAACAAGTAAAAAAAATTTTTGTAGTTTTTATAGGCCTTTTAGTTTCTTAGTAAACAATCTTCAAACTCGAGTACACATACTTTCTGCGCCGACAGTTGCTGAGTGTGAGTTTTGTCGAATAGTGATAACTATATACTGTTTTAGCACCCTTGGAGCTTTTTCGTATTAGATACAGAGAAGTAAGTAATACACAGAGTTACTAGTATATGATCCGGACTAATATTAATATTTTTGTACTCCTCCTGATATGATTCGCTGGTGCTGACTGCTGGCTGGTCTTCTAGCGCAATCTGGGCACAAGAAATATTATCCCTTGCTATTCCTGATATACAGTATTAATATTACTGTAAATGCAAACAGAAATTCGTTTTTACAGAAATATTAGTTAATATTCAAACACTTTCTTTCTGATTGGTGATACGGCTGTACGTCTACAAATAAACAAACATTCGCTCTCTGCCTATCTGGCCGAATACTGAGTGACTGAAATCACTAATATTAAAATATTACAAGTACATCTCAACTATAAATATTACTGTTGCTGACTTTATTGAATCAGCTAGGTATGGAGAAAAATAATAGTAATATTTAATATTACATATTTTAAACAAATATTTTTCTGTAACTAATAATACTGAACATGAAACACCTAGCTATAATAGTTGTAACAATCTGTTATGATGCCTGTTTGCAATGCTAATCCATTATGAAAACTGGATAACATACTCCAAAGTATGGTCAAACAAATGAATTTTTTACTGAAATGGGTATTCTGGAACTCAGACCAATAGTCCCCAACAAACTTGTATGACCATGAAGCACTCTGTAGAAAATAACTTCAACCATAGACGAGCTGATTTTGTTGCATAAGAAGATATCGATTCTTTAAATTGTAGTGTTGTATATTATTTATTGGATTTGAGAAAATTGATATCCATAAAACTTCCAATATCCTCTTCCGATCGACCACCCTGACTGTTTATGCCATGTCCAGTAAACCTGCTGTACCTGTGCACGGGCCAGTGTTACGTGTGGACCTCACCTACACTGCCCTATCTTCTCTCACCCCAGTCGTTTCTGCCTGTCACAACTGCTCAAGGTTCGGTCATCGCTTCTGTGTTCGTCTTCGGTGGAGTCCTAGGCGCCCTTCTCACCCGTCCATTGGCCGACACCTTGGGTCGCCGATCGACCATGGCTCTCTCTGCTGCAGCCATTCTCGCCTCCTGGGTCATGCTAGGTCTTGCCACTGACGTCCGGGTAATCTATGCAGCCAGGCTCATTACAGGGATTGCTGCAGGCATCACATACTCTGTTGCGCCCCTTTACACAGCTGAGATTTCTGACGTATGTAAATAAAATAGTCGTATGAATATAAAATATATTTATTATTTGTTTACTGTCTTCTTTTTAAAATACGAGGTGTCCTGTAAGTAGGCAGCCAAACTTCAGGAGGGTACTCTAAAGTTAAAACAAACAAAAATGTCATTTGAGCATATGGTCTGTATCTCTCTTTTTTTCTGTCTGTATATAATTTTTACAAAAATCTTAATATCTCAGAAGGTACATAACAGAAAATCATGAAACTTAGTATGGATAAATATATAAAAAACCTTAAATTTAAGTAAAAACTATAGAATACAAAAAAAGAGAAACCAGTCCCAAAAATTGTCGTTTAAATATTTGGATGATCAACTAACTAATTCAAGGGGAAATGACATTTTTATGAATTAAAACAGATTTCCTGGCTGAAGAATTCTGTTAATGTTAGACAAAATTTTAAATATCTCTGCTGATAGTTGTTCTATTTAAAAAAAATATATACCATAATGTGTGGAATTGAATTTTTAAACATTTTTGAATCCTCAGATTTTTACTAATATTTCAGGTTTTTGAGATATTTAGCTTTACAATTTTTAAATGGTTGCCATTTTAAAAAGAAATGGTGTGTGGAAATCACATTTTAAAGGAATATGTATACTATTAAAACCAAGATTCATATAAAGTTTCATAATTTTATCTTAAGTAGCTTCTGAGATACTAAGCTTTTTGTTAAAATTACATACAGACAGATAGATAGAAAATGGAGCGAGATAGAGCATATGACACAATGACCTTACTTGTTTGTTTTGACTTTTGGAATGACCTCCTGAAGTTTGGCTGCCTACTTACGGGGTAGTCTCATACTGATTTTTACCAATTTGCTAATAAAAAATAAAGAAGATTTTCGCTAGGTGCTGAAATATAGTAAAATATCATTCAATAACGTTTGTTCAGTTTTTTTCTAAAAAGAGAGAAAAAAATCCAGATAAAAACATTTCCAATTTAAAAGAAAAAAGGTAATGTACCCTTGACATTGAAACATAAACTCAAAATTATGTTGCTAATTAGGAATGATGTAAGGGAATAATCATTTGAACATCGTTAAAAATACCATTTCTAGAAGAATTTATTTATGTAATAAAGTCATTTATTTCAAAAAATTCCTATTTATCTAGAGTTACATATTAGGGTTATTGGAGTCCCATTTGATGTGTATTAGTAGTTTTATGAGGAAATTACAAACAATTGTTTACAACAAGTTACAAACAGATAATATTTGTGTGGAAAAAAAGCAATTCCACCTCATGGTTTTTGTGATGTTTTTTTCAAAATCTTTTAATCTTTTAATCTCCAGGGCTCAATCATTTTCAAAAGTTTAAGTATTGAAAATAAAATAATTGTAAAATATCTAATTTTTATGATCTAACTAATAACTAAAACATCCACCAAGGAAATTTGTTTTAAATATGGCAAGTTTTTATGTATTGATGTTGGACTACATTAACTTTAGATCCAATAACCGGAGACAATGTTAATGTAAACACATAGCAAACCACAGACCAAGGTTTCACGCAAATATTTGTCGGAAAAGAGGGGAATCAAACCCTTACTCCTCAGTGGTGCATCTGACTATGTTGTAATACATCAGACCACGCGATTGTCTCACATACAGCTATCATTAATCATTGGTTGTAACATTTAAACAATGCCACTGCTATAAGTCTAAAATTAATATATTTATTTATTATATTTGTAAATTGGAAGAAATAGTACATGCTTTCAAAACCCCAAATTATTGAAACTAATTTTATGACTCTAATTGGGAAAGCCTGTAGGAATATCAAAACAAAATATAATTTTTTTAAATTTTGTTTAGCAAAATATTTATTATTTTTCAATAGGCATACACTCAAAATATATAAATAAAACTACATATCTTTTTAGGAGAGATGATAAATATTACCCAGAAATTAACATTATTAATGATTTGTTTCAACTTAAACCCAACTTAATTTAAAAAAATTTTTTAATAAAGACGTTTCTTAATTTTTTTTTCAGGTTATCACAAAAGGCTAACAACTTATTACATCTTTATTTAGTTTTAAAGTATCATTTCAACTAAAGTTTTCAATATTAGTCTAGCAGTTTTGAAAAACGAATTTAAAAAATAAGAAACACACGTCATCATTTCATAAATCAGAAATAAAACTAACTATTATTTCAAAGTGAAGAAAACGTACAAAAAAGATTCCAAACCATAGGATAAGTAATTTATTTGTAAACAGTTCAATATTTTGACTAAGAAATGTATGAAAAATATTTCAGTTCTGTTTTCCCTTATTAAATTTGACGGACTTGGTATATTTCATTTATTTCATTTCACATAACGTTTTCATAATTTTACAAAATTTTATTTGTAAGTAAACAGGTGAAGAGTCAATGTCCTAAAAAACTAAAACTATCCTGAAACTTATTCTAAAATTACATATCAATGATCAAAGAGTTATCACTTAAAAACTCTTCTACATCATAATATTCTTTCTGAATCAGGAAGTTTTTAACAATTTTTTTAAACTTAATAATATTTAGGATTTTTAGATTAGACGGAATTTTATTGTAATACTTTAGACCAATGTAATGAGGGGAATTTTCAAATAGTTTTAGCCTATGAATTGGATATTGGAGTTGTTCTCTGAATCTTGTGTTGTAAATATGGCTGTGCTGTTTATTTAAAATTAAATCTTTATTTTTATGTACAAATAATAAACATTTGAAAATATACATGGAAGGAAGTGTTAGAACATTCAGCTCTTTGAATACAGATCTGCATGATTGGTTATGGTCCATAAAAAGCATTGTTCGAATGTACGTCTTCTGAATTTTAAAAATCTTAAGAATATCGGTTGAGCTACCCCATAGTTAAAGACCATACTGGAGCAGGGAACCAAAGCAAGCATGATACACTGTCATTCTAACACTCAGCTCCACAGTTCCTCTCAGAATATACATTTGGAAACATAAGGAACTTAATCTTTTACTCAGTGCTTCTATTAGGGGTCTCCATGTGACGTTTTGATCAATGATTAACCCCAAAAACTTCACCATGTCTTTGATGGTATTGGTATTAATGTATTGGTAGTATACTTTACTACCAATACATTAATTAATTATCATAATATTGTTATTATATCTTAATATAAAAATATATTGTTACTTTTAGTGTGCTCTCTGTAGTATAAATGTCAATGATTTCTCAAGTATAGTTAGATGAATTATATTTCATTAAAAATATGCTTAAGGGATTTCTAGTGTACTATCTCTAGTCTAGTAAGCTTGGCAACTAATCAATTTTTTTTCCATTTTATAGAAAGAAATTTCTTTCACGCCACTTCCTCCTACTTCAGAAAACTGTAGAGTAAACTGTTTATGATTATATTATATACCAGTCATATTAAGTTTACTCATATTGTTGATTATTTGCCTCGTCTACTCGAGCTCGCATTCCAATTTCATTGAACATGTTATCTATAAGTTATTTAATTGATTGTTTATGTACATATTATAATCCATCCCTATTTTGACAATAGGTATTTTAATAATAAATAGTTACAGGGCGTTCAAAAAGTCAGAGGACGGTTGAATATTGTTTAGACCGTTACAGATAAAGGTACAAAACTTTGCACATTGCTTCTGGACATAAAAAAAACTATTTTACCATGTATTCAGTGATTCACTAATTTCGTATCACTGAATCTTAAATGTAAGCATAGATTGATATGCATACCATTTTAAAGGTCTTAGCAAGTAGAACTTCATACCACAAATTAGACCTCAAAAGGTTAATCATAAACAAAATGGCAGCGTTCGAAAGTTTCAATTCGATAAACTTTATTTCGTCTTATGGCAAGTTTAAGAATGGCTTAATTTTTTTTGTAACTAAATCAGGTGAAGCTACAAAACTTCACACATGATTACTTTACACAAACACCTACTTTAAGATGTATTCAGTGTCCGGCTATTCTTCTATGGGAACGGTCCATGAGGCGTCAGTAGAAAAGTTTTAGCCTAAGCATGGATTGATATGCACATCATTTTAAAGGGCTTGTCAAGCATAGAAGAATGCCGCAAACTGCACTTCAAAAGCATTATCCATCACAAAATAATGGCGGCTGTTTAAAATCTTGCACATATGATCAGTATTGAAATTTTCAAGTGCTGCCATTTTGTTCAGGATTAACCACTTGAGGTCTAATTTGCAACATGATGTTCTACTAGCTAAGATCTTTAAAATAGTATGTATATATCAACCTATGCTTATATCTAAGATTTTCTTCTGACTCCTAGTGGGCCCCCCCTACGAAGGTAGTGGATCACTTAATACATGGTAAAATAGCTTTTTATTCCAGCAGCAATGTGCAAAGTTTTGTACCTTTATCTGTAACGGTCTAAACAATATTCAACCGCCCTCAGACTTTTTGAACATCCTGAATATATACATATTCAACCTAACAACAGTAATCTTACAATGGATTTATTTACCAAATTCAAATAAAGTTTAGCTAAAATTGCAAGACATTTAATTATAAATATATGAATTACTTTCTAGCCCATACAAAATCCTGATAACAATATTTATTTAAATACATTAAGTTGGCAGTAAATATTCTAAGTGAGGTTTAGATATTCTAATGTATCATTCATTTAAGGCCACATTCTCATTTGATTATTTTGCTGAAATAAAACAAGCATAAGAATTTTTAGTAGATATTATATTCAGCACTCAACCTCAATCAGGTTATAGGCTATAAGAAGAAAGACAATTTGCTAATTCCTTATAATGGCAATTAAAATATGTTCTATGTAGTACAAATGGGTGAGTTCATCCAATAAAAAATCTACTTTGTGCAGGATTCGGTGCGAGGAGCTCTCAACTCTATCCCGCTTTTCTCTCGCAGTTGTGGCTACGTTTGTGTATACACGGCAGGCCCCTTCCTCTCCTACCACCAGCTCATCATGGCTGCAGGCCTGTGGTCCTTGAGCTGCCTTATATTGGTACCACTCATCGCAGAGTCCCCACACTACCTAATAGTCCGGGGACGTCATGACCGTGCTGTCAAGACGGTGCAGTGGTTACGAGGAGGACTCCCTCGAGTTGTTGCTGACAAGGAAGTTGACAGTATCCAGGTCAGTTAAGAATGTAGAGTATGTTCTGTTAAAATTAAACAATAGGTAAAAAATATAGGGCAGGAAGTAATAACAGTGAAGTGAAGCTGCGCTGAACCATTTTATTTTGTTGTTAGAGATGATTTATTTATTCTTAAGACGCTGATCCTCAAGATCTGGGCGAATAGGAATTTTGAATAAGTAGATGAGCAAATAAACTAAGGCTGACATTCCTTAGAAAGTGTTATTATTATTTCCTGTATTTACTCAATGACAAATGAACAGCTGGTGGTTATCAGCTGATTCCTTTCAATATTTAATATGACTCTGATCGAGATCGAATTGAGAACCTAGATGAAATAATTTTATCATTGAGTTGTATCTGACCATAGGATGCTAACAGATCAGCCAAAGTTAGGATCTCATCGTGAATCAATCTTTATTGTTGAATTTAAAATGAAAATTGTTTGCCATTTTCTAAAACATATCAAATTGTGTATAGCTTATTTACTTTATTTTCCTAAAAGAAAAGAATAAAAATTAAAAATGTGTTCCAACATAGAATTATTATTTTATTTTTTTATAAAATAATTTAATACTCTGCAATTGTTAATTTGAAAAGAATTATAAGTTATATACGAGTAATTAAATATAATGCATTTGCAATTTATCATTTGAAAAAAGGAAAAAACCAGAACTTTTAGGATATTTGAAGGGGAAAACTTTTGGGATATTTGAAGGGGAAAACAGGTTAAATTGTTTTAAAATGCTGTTACAAAATATACACATAATAGAAAGAACATAGTTAAACATGACAGTTTAACATTATGTTTAGTTATCATCAAATATGATACAACTTTATTAATATTTTAAAAGGAAGAGTTAATCAAGGCAGCCTTCTTTTCCTGTCAAATATTCCATAAATGTGTATCAGTTTGATTAACAAATAATGTATTGCCAAGATTAAAAATTTTATTTTATAAAATATGAAATGAGATGAGTCTTTTGAAAATGCACATTTCCTACTGAAACAATATTTTCTCAGGAGTACATAAGCCAGACAGCCACATCCAAGAAGTCTGTAAAAGATCTGTTCTCCACGGTCGGCAACATCCGAGCCCTGTACCTATCTGGTGGACTGTTGGCCTTCCAACAGCTCAGCGGAGTCACTGTCATTCTGCTCTACACGGAACCTATCTTCCAGCAGACAGGCACCTCCATATCTGCGAGTCTCTCTGCCATCCTGATCGGATCCACCATGATGATCTCCGCCCTCATAGTACCACCGTTCATCAAAAGATTTGGCTTCATAAAACCCATGATTATCTCTGCTATTGGGTGTGCGGTGTTTGTTGTAAGTAATTTGTCAACAAATATAAAGAAAAATATCAATTTATTTAATTAAATAACAAAATTCAAAAAGGCCTTTGGACTTTTTCATTCTAAATCAGAGGCATCACATGTTTGGTACAACAAATTACTATCTTTGTTGCTAGTCATATTATTATCTTTCTACTGGAGTAACTTTGACTTAATTTTGAATCAAACCCTATGACTTTAACATACAACCATTGGTTTTAAACACATACATACAGTTTGCATCCAATTTTAAATGTTGTATCTCAAATTATCAGGTGTCTTGGAGTGATGTTGTAGTGTAGTCCCATGTAAATGTAATGAATTAAAGAGCAAAGATGCTAAGCTTAGGCCAAGGGTCAAGATATATAACTGAACAATGCAAATACGATTATAAAAATGAACATAAAAAGTTAAAGTTAAAGTTTGTCTTATTTTACCAGGCGAAGTTAGTAAAATAAGACAAACTTTACTAACTCTCTAACATTTAATCTGGGGACCAACGGTTTTACGTGACTTCCGAACCACGGGAGCGGCAGGGCAAAATCTATAAGTGGTCACATCGGGAATCGAACCCGGACGGGCAGCGTGGCAAGCCAGCGCCTTAGCCCCTTATCTACGGCCGCTCCTGCACATAAATAGAAGTGATGATGTCATTCCAAGATTTGTCGACCATTTTAAAATTTATTTAGATATCTTAAATATGCTATTAAAGTACACAATGAAAACATATAGTTTTTCTGATTGTTTTATTAGGGCTTGTTGGGACTGTTTTTCTTCCTCAAGTCTCTGGACATGGACGTTTCATCAGTGAATTGGCTCCCAGTTACCAGTCTATTCCTTTACACTGTCAGCTATACCATAGGTAATTTTAGTCATTTTATGCAGTCTTTCAGGCTCATATTTATACCAAGATTCCTTCACAATATATTACTTAACATTGTGACAGTAAAAGTTTAAACATATAAACCCTGAACAATCCATCATACCTAACCTAAGCGCATATAAATTCTATATAACCTTCTAATTGCACATTTACCAGTTCAAAATATAACAATTAAATCCTTTTATTGTGATTACAAAGCTCTTCTTAATTAGTGTTGATGAAAAATACACACAAGTATGAAATTGAACAAATATTTTGGTGACCGATTTTGGAAAACCACCCTAATTCATTCAGTATTTATAAGTAAGAAACTAATCGTCAAGATTTGGGCTAATATAAGGGGTGAATGAATGTGTGTGGTCATTGTTACTAATTAAGGTCGACTGTCCCTCAGAGTGAGCTATTTATTATAACCAGGGCAACTAAGGGACGTACAGCTTTAGGTGGAATCCAGACCACGTAGTGTTGGTCTGATTTTCAGCTAACTGACAAGCCTGATACTCAGTTATCTTACTATCTGCAACCCATTGGAACTTACAAAGTGAATGGGAAGAATTATTTATTTATTTTTAAAGAAAATATAAATATTGTAACAGCTTACAAGTAAACAGATCAATTTTGATTCGCAGATAATTTATAATGTGTTTTCAGCAAATAAGAAGAGAGATATAAACAACCACTTGTATTGTATAACCAGTATCACTTATTCATTTCTAAGTGAATAATGAATAATCATAGAGATATGGACGAATATGAGGGGTAAATGAGTGTGATGAGTGTAGATAAATGACTGTAGTCATTGTTACTATTTTAGTTCAACTTAGCTCAGAAAGGACTATTTATTAATATTCCACAATAGCCAGGGCAACTATGGGACCTACAGCTTTATAAAAAATCCGAACCACGTAGTGTTAGTCTGATTTTCAGCTAACTGACAAGTCTGACACTCCCTTCTCTTCCCTACACAACATCCGAACTTTGACCGCCATCCAACATGGACACCCCAGACTTCTCTAGTGGTGTCCACGTTTTATCCGTTGTCCATTGTAAGTAACCCACCAACTTTCCTACAACAATGACAAGTTTAAGTAAGATAAAAAAGTAACATTAGATTGAATCACAGAGGTGAAAGAAACAGAGGTTGCATCCATTATTGCGCTGAATTTGTGTTTAATTAGCGTATAGAGAAGTTATTTCTCCAGTATGTTATGCGGATGGAAGGACCAGCACCTTTTCAGTCCCTTCCTTATCCCTTACATATCATCAATACTGTATTACTGTACGTTAGGGATGTGCCAACCAGCTACTTTTGCTTAACTGATGTAACAGTTCAATTTGCCAGCACGTTTCAGTTTAAATTAACTGATGCAAAGTAACAGGAAGTCAGGCATTCAGTTACTGTTGAAACTAAACGAAACAGCCCAAACGAATGAGCAAATCGTCTTGAGTATTCACTGAATGACAAATAGAAACTAATTTATTTAACTCGCATCAGTTTCCATGTTTCAACAGGAAATCAACTGACTGTTGTGTTGTCTGATACAAATAGAAGCAGAACAGATGAGCAGGATGTATGGAATATCCATTTCCTGTTGCATCAGGTGGTCTCTTGCGCATCAGTTAATTTTCGCATCAATTAAATTGTATCAACTGATACGTTACTTTTGGCCATCCCTCATGTACATGTATGTGTGGGCACGTGGGTCAATATCTTTGAATGTATGAGGGGCATCCAAAAAGTAAGTTTCCCTATCTTAAAAAGATATATAGGTAATTTTTACTTAAATTACAATTATTTAACAAATAATAAGGTTAACGTACCTTTTGTCGTCTTCAGCTACAAAATCTTCTTAATTGGATTACCGGTTTCAGAGTAAAAACTCCATGTTCACATCCATTGTACGTTGTCAAAAGTCACATCAAAACATTATACAAAAATTAAAGATTTACAAAAAATAATAAAACATATGATAACATTGCCGGTTGGTATGATGGTTAGATCCGGATTGAGCGTGCAGCTGGAACGATGTTATCCAATGGTTACTTGACTATGAATAATTTTATTTCTATCTGGCCGTCTGTCTTCTTTCATTGGTTGATGCAAATTTGTAATCCGATCAAATAAAATATTTGTAGAGAATTTTAATTTTTCATTAAGCACAGTATTTGGGTTACTTTTTATGGCTTTATATATTTCATAATTTTCAAGAGTATTCATTGTCGCTCCTTTATTACATTTATGGAGAATATCTAGGTTGGTGTGAATGTCCTTAATGTTATGATTGTTGTTAACTAAATGTTCAGCAAAACGAGAAGTTTGAGGCTTATTAACGTTCTTGGGTAGGTGTTCATTGAAACGCTTTGTGAAAGAACGGCCTGTTTGTCCTATATAAATATTTGGACAATCTGAACATTTGATTTTATATACGCCAGTGGTATCTAAGGCAGTAGGATTTGGTTTATTTCGGATATTTAATAGTTTTCCAATTTTATTAGTTGTTTTACAAGATAAAGTGACATTTTCTTTTTTTAGTTGTGATTTCAGAGTGAAATATAAATTTTCTCCATATTCTATTGATGTGTACTTTTTCTTGGGTTTTTCTGAAGGAGCGAGAACTTTTTTATTTTTAAATTTACTAACTAGGTCATCAACCATTTTTATGTTATAACCATTATGCACCGCTATGTATTTTATAATATTTAACTCTTTGGCATAATCGTCTGTGGTAAGTGGAACTTTCAATAATCTGTAAACCATACTTCTGTATGCTGATAATTTATGTAAATAAGGATGGTATGACGAGGCATGGATTGTATGGTCGGTGGTTGTTGGCTTTCTGTATATGGAGTATGTAATAGCTTTATTTTGTTTCTTTAAGGTAAGGTCAAGGAAGTTTAAACTATTGTTATCTTCAGTTTCAATGGTGAATTTTAAGTTTTGGGAAAAGTCATTAAGATATTTATTGAATAAGTTTAGTTGCCTTTTATTTCCTTTAAAAATGACTATTGTATCATCTACATATCGGCGGTAAAGTGAAATATTATTCAAAAATTTGTTAGTCTCAGAAAAAATATGTTTATTCTCAAAGTCGTTCAGATATATTTCAGATAAGATACTTGAGAGAGGGGATCCCATGGCTAGACCATTGTTTTGAAAGTAGTATTTATTACCAAATTGAAAATAATTCTGGTTCAAAACTATTTTTAGTAGATTTAAAATTTCATCTATGGCATCATGGTTTAGTTTGGAGTTGGAAAGCAAATTTCTTTTTGTTATTTCTAATGTCAAAGCTATTGGTACATTTGTATATAGGTTGGTGATATCAAATGATGCCAAGGTGTGATATGGTTCAATAACTAGGTTTTTTGTAACATCAATAAGTTCTAGACTGTTATTATTACAATTATTTATTTACTTTTATACATACTTAAAACTATTTTTCAGTGTAATGCCCATTTAAATCAAAGCATTTTTGAAATCTTGATAAGAGTTTTTTTTTTTTATTTTACATTCATACCAAACTGTTGCCTTGTTTTTCAACCAGTTTTCCACTTCCTGTTTGACCTCTTCATCACTAGCAAACCTCCAACTTTCAAGATGATCCCTAAGTTGTAGAAATAGATGGAAATTACTTGGAGCAAGGTCTGGAGATTAAGGAGGGTGTTCAAAAATCCAACAAAACTCTGTTAAAACATCTTGTGTTGAACATACAAATTATTACAACGGATGTACAAAGATGTACATTAGTTGTAATCTATTTATAACTGCTACCGAGGAGTTCACTGTGGCCATAAGAAAGTGACCTCTGTTTTCTCTTTGTTTCAATCCTTTGTGAGTCCCTCTAGTCTGAGGATGGTAAATGTGGTCTATAAAAATCAATTGCCACAATTTTATACTCTATGTACTAATATTATACTTTTGCTCAGTGCTGTTCACTTATTTTAATTCAAATTATTTGCATCAGTTAGTGTTCTATTTTGTACAGGCATTGGAACTCTGCCCTGGGCTGTGATGGGAGAAATGTTTCCTGCCAACACAAAATCCTTGGCCGCAGGATTTCTCACATCCTTTAACTTCCTGCTTGGTTTTCTAACAGCAGTGCTCTTTGTTGAGGTAATATTTACTGTATTGTGTTTTTTCTGAACTTTTATTCATATTATTTTTTGTAATTACAGATGCTTAGGTTGGAGTTTTATTTTAAATCTGTTTTTATTTCTCTAGTTTTCTTTTTATTCTGAACAATATGTTTTCAATAGAATATCTCCAAACCCGTTTTAGGAATGTATATTATTTTTCATGTTCTTGTTCAAGTTCTTAGTGAAGAAAATTTAAATATAGCCAAAACACTCTCAGTAATTCCATTAATTTTTTGAGGCCTTTTACCCACAAGGCAGGTTAAGCCAAGTGGTTCAGTCACACCGATTATTATGATTCAAATATGTAAATAGTTTATTAGTTAGTAAATTAGTTTATGCTTCTCAAATATAATCAACATGTAAGCAATAGTTTTTATGATTCTCTTTTAAACCCATAATAATTCTATTTCGCTGGAAATAGTTCCACAGAAAATCACTGAACATTAAAATCACTTGAATTATTCATAGAAAATTCTAAATATTGCATGCAATCCATCCAAGAATATTTTCAACAGAAATACTGTAGAAAGTGAAAGGAAAGGAAAGGAGAGCAGCATATCTGGTGAACTGTAGATAAAAATATACTGTATATACAACACAAAAACATACACAGTTTAGTGAAAAATGCACAAACTTTGCTCTGAATTAAACAAAATAAATCATGTGTTTCTAAAATTTGTATTAATAAATAAATTAGATGTTTTAGGTAAGTGATTGTTTGTACTTAAAGTGGTTTATATACCTGCATTCAAGTAATCCAAGTCGTTGCTTCTGCAACCGGTTTCAACTCGTCATGAGAGTCATCTTCAGGCCGTACAAGGATGTAATAAAATGTGATCACTTCATATGAAGGTCGTCACGAACACATAACGAATAACGGACACTACGAATATACGAACACATAACAAAACACTTAAAAACGTTGACATTAATGAACAACTAAAAATTCGCGACGCGTGCCGGGCTGGAGCGTAGTCTAGACTCCTAGACTAGCGTAGACTAGAGTCTACTAGAGTCTATATTCGTAGTGTCCGTTATTCGTTATGTGTTCGTGACGACCTTCATATGAAGTGATCACATTTTATTACATCCTTGTACGGCCTGAAGATGACTCTCATGACGAGTTGAAACCGGTTGCAGAAGCAACGACTTGGATTACTTGAATGCAGGTATATAAACCACTTTAAGTTATTGAACAGTGATCCGGAGGCTAATCCCCCAAAAATGATTGTTTGTGTTGTTGCTTGCCCTGGTGTATGAAGAGCGATTGTTGTTTGCTCTGGTGGTATCAAGAGCGATTGTTGCTTGCTCTGGTGGTATCAAGAGCTATTGTTGCTTGCCCTGGTGGTATCAGGAGCTATTGTTGCTTGCTCTGGTGGTATCAAGAGCGATTTTTCCTTGCTCTGGTGGTATCAAGAGCTACTGTTGCTTGCCCTGGTGGCATGAAGAGCTACTGTTGTAGAAGATTTCTTTGATAGCAAATTAAGTTTTTAACTAAACTATTAGAAAGTACGGCTTTAATTTAGAAGGTTGTGAGATTTTATTTCATATCCAATTCAAATATCTTTATTCAAAAGTATAAATGAACTGCGTCAATATACGGTTGAATTCCTCTCAATATCTAGCTCAGAACTAAAGAAAATAAAACAATTTACTGTAAATCTGTTTCATATAATATTCCTAAAAGTTAATACACATTTAACTTTTTTGAAGCTGTTATAGTTATTTCTTTTATTTTGTTATTACTTGGCAAGTGATTAAGAAATCAGCTTCCAGCAAATGTAGGATTTTTTTCAAAAATAATTTTCATATATTTGAAAAGTTGCAATTTTAGTCTATTACTATTATTACAATCAATGAATTATGAATGGAATTTTGTCTAGGTAAATAATTTTTATTTGGTTTTTTTCATATAGTTTTGTAGATATACAGGCTATACACTGTCAAAGTGTTCAGTTCAAAAAATATTGTCCTAATAGCTACTTACTTAAGGTGTTATATTTTATCAAAATTAAAATTGACGTAGCACCTTAAGCCTCTGTGCAGTATTACTACAAATTAAAGAAAAGTAAGTACATTTAATGGTGTCACAATTACAGAATGGAACTATTTTCTTTTTAAAGCAAAAATATTCCAGAACTTACTTTGGAGCATGCTTGTGAATCTATCTGCTATGGAGCATGCTTGTGAATCTATCTGCTATGGAGCATGCTTGTGAATCTATCTACTATGGAGCATGCTTGTGAATCTATCTGCTATGGAGCATGCTTGTGAATCTATCTGCTATGGAGCATGCTTGTGAATCTATCTGCTATGGAGCATGCTTGTGAATCTATCTACTACGGAGCATGCTTGTGAATCTATCTGCTATGGAGCATGCTTGTGAATCTATCTACTACGGAGCATGCTTGTGAATCTATCTGCTATGGAGCATGCTTGTGAATCTATCTGCTATGGAGCATGCTTGTGAATCTATCTGCTATGGAGCATGCTTGTGAATCTATCTGCTATGGAGCATGCTTGTGAATCTATCTGCTATGGAGCATGCTTGTGAATCTATCTGCTATGGAGCATGCTTGTGAATCTATCTGCTATGGAGCATGCTTGTGAATCTATCTGCTATGGAGCATGCTTGTGAATCTATCTGCTATGGAGCATGCTTGTGAATCTATCTGCTATGGAGCATGCTTGTGAATCTATCTGCTATGGAGCATGCTTGTGAATCTATCTGCTATGGAGCATGCTTGTGAATCTATCTGCTATTTTTTGATATGTAATGTTAAAATAATGCCCTAATGTGTCTTGCAGGTGAATGATTTGCTAGGAATATGCTGGTCTTTCTGGATGTACGCAGTTTGCTGTTTGCTAGCAGCGCCGTTTACTTGCTACTTGCTACCTGACACCCAGGGTCTCTCGCTTGACCAGATACAACGCCTCGTCAATCTGCCCTGGAACACCAAGTGGTCACGGAGGCCAGACCTTGTTGTATGATTAAAAATTTAGTTAGGGTTTTGTAAATACTGTAATTTTTGTAATAAAATGTAAAGTTTTCCCTGTTTTATTAATACATCTTTTGTTTCACCACAATATTTATCAAAATATGGCATTTTAACTAGATGGAAAGCTACTTATATGAAATTTTGTTTCTACGTCAGTGGAATTTCATACGAGAGTTCACAAACATTGTTAAGGAATAATGGTCCAAACCCCTTTGGCAAATTATTAAGGGAACCTCTCAGGTATGAACCTATGACTTTCTACAATAGAACAGAAGACCACTATTCTAGCAAGAGGCCAAATTGGCAAAACAATTAGAACTATGGCTGATTATTTTGTTAAAGGTACATAGATAAAGATAAACAGATCATCAATACAGTAGTAAATGTAAGATGCAATATACAGAGTGTTCATAAAAAAGCCTTTAAGATTTCAGGATATGATTAACTTTCATGAAATCTAACAAAAAGTTCCTATAAACATATGTTCTAAAACGCTTAGTTTTCTGTCTGTCAGTCTGAATGGGATCTTTATATAATTTATCATATTTTAATGACCCCTGAAGATATTATCTTTGAACCTAGTAAATGTATGAAGAATAATAAGACCTAATTTAGTGTAGAGTATCAAGTTCTCACTTTCTACCATTTCAAAACGTCGGCTATTTTTAGTTATCAAAGCCTAATACCTTAAAAATATAAATTTTTGAAAAGTCTACAAGATCACAAAAATTGCAACATTTGACTTCCTAAAAGACGATTAAAAAATTCTTAAGGTCAGATCATGAATGACTGATAAGTGCTAGTTTTTGTAATATAGTACTTGCTAATTTTATGGTAATTTTATCCAATTAGTATGTACTGTATTAAAAAAAATTATAACATTAATTAGGATTTATTATTCCTCATACATGTAACCAAGTTTGAAGATAATATCTTGAGGGGTTTTTAAGATTATGTAAAAAACACATTCAGACCGACAGACGGAAAACTAAGCGTTTTTGAACATGTGTTTATAGGAACTTTTTTTTAGTTTTTGTGTATGTAACCATATCCCCAAGTCTTGATGGATTCTTTTTAATGAATACCCTGTAAAATTTGTTATATGTTTGTATAGTTAGAACCTTCACATGAGGGGAGTTACTGGTACCTGGGTAAGGGAGCCTAGGGGTTCAGGGGGGCTGGGGGTCAAAGGGCTCAGCAGATAGTGACCTGGTAACAGTGATTTTGGATCAATATCTTCTTGATTACCTTCCTTTTATATATATATATATATATATATATATATATATATATATATATATATATATATATATATATATATATATATATATATATTCCCCAGATATATCAACCTTTAATGCTTTTAATGTTTCTAAATCTATAGTTTTTGACTTGAATTGGTCGGTAGTGTAGTTGGTTAAAGCCCAGCTTCATAAGCTAAAAGTTCTCAGTTCTAACCCAATCAGAGTATAATAAATTTTAAAAGGTATCAGCTGATAACCACCAGGTGTTTATTTGTCACTGGGCTATTAATTGATTAATGACACCTTCTAAGGAATGATCAGGTTAGTTTTTAACAATGACTACATTTCCACATCTACTCTCACTGGATATCCATATTCATCCATATCTTGACCATCGGCTAACAGAAAAAGTAAGTAAATATTTAAGTAAAAGTAAATTTACCTTTGAAGTAATCATGTATATGACATAACCAAACTTGTGTACTCTGGTATATCTTGTTTATGCAACTTGCTAGAACATGTAAATAATAACACTTGCTTTATATCTAATTAGTTTTTTAAATCAGTCATAAAGTCACCAATTTTATAGCAGCGCAGCAGTTTTAAAGCAAAACGTGGATTGACAGGTTTATTCTGCCAATAACTTGTTTTTCTAAAACATATTTAGTAAAAAAGTTAGTAATTTTAAATAAGTTTTAATTGCTTCATACTTTTATGTAAATAATAAATAATATTGTACTAAGGTTGTCAATTAATTGCAAGAATTTCTTAGTTAATAGAAAGTTGATATTGAAGATATTGCTATATATTTCAGCCTGCTTGGTTATTTCACCCAGAGCAGAGAGTTACCTGAGGTCAGCTGAGCTTGGTATTTGCACAGTCGGCAGATGTCAGTCTCCATGTTTCATGGAACTAAGTGCTCAGTCTGTTGGTTTACTTTGTAAACAGTTTATGACTACAGCTGTGAGCTGGCAATTATGTCACTATGTCTTTAATTATATCTTGAAATATTTTGTCTTGGGGTATTACTTACATGTGATATTGAGTTTATGATTAGGCCTGACAATTATGAGTTTATTTTTGGAAACCTGGTAATGTACTCGGACATACACATTTTTTAAAATAAAAATTAAATCTAAATTTAAGGGCTCAGAAATTAAATTGGACGCTTTTATAATTCAAAATGATCAACGAAGAACAAAATTGTAATACATAAAGTGGTTTTGAAACCAATATGGACTTACACCATCTAGCTCATTCATCATTATAGAAGAAGTCGCTCTTAATGTTACAGAAAGTTGCCCTTGCTCACAATTGGGAGTTTGTTGCCAGATTTCTCCCATAAAATAGGTTTGGTTCCGCCTTTCAAAACATTTTAAAAATATAGTTTTAATTTGTGGAATTTTACTTGAAAAATGACTTTCTATTTACAACCTAACCAATTCTATCAAGAATATACAGCAGATAATATAAACAGATAAAGCAACAGTTAATGTAACTTTCTCTTTCTACTGTTATCCATACTTTAGCGAACTGAATATCTCAGGCAGGTTTTTCCTTTCTTAGATTAACAGCTGAGGTGTAATAGAGAACTGAATTTTACTGTATTAATACATTATTTTTATTTGGAAATCTAGTTTGGGTTTGTTTGTATAGAGTGGTTCTCTGCGAGTGGGTGTATAGATGTCTTTTTCTTTGGTTGAGTGTGTTTGGTCATACCTAGTTCAACGGTTATCGGTAGACATTTTAAAATTGTAATCAATACAACATTGAAAGATTTAATTAATAATTAGCATAAGAAATCTGCATCAGTTGAGTAAAATAAGAAGAAGAGAAGAGAAGGATGTCTTATTTAACAGGTGAAGTTTGGTAGCCCTATCCACAAGTTAAGGAGCCCCTCTAACACTTAACCAACAGCTTAAGGGTGATTTCCGAATCAACACCAGTGACCGAACATTCTCGATGGAATTGGTTAGCTTGTAAATAGAAAGTAATTTTTTAGAAAAATTCCACAAATTTAATTTTCATTAAAAGCGCTTTCACCGGTTAAGCCATCTTCAGTTGTAACTACAGTATAAACAGAAAATATATGTGAATAAAAAAACAAAAAATCACATGTAAAACATTAAATACTGGTTAAATTAAATTTAAAAAGAAAAAAACAAAAGCTCCACTATAAATACAAATTGTGAACAACAGAAACCTCTAACAACAGTTACGATTCCTTATGTAAAAGTAATATCTGAAAACATTTGTAAAGTTAATTCAAAATTTAAGATCTGAACTATATTTAATTCGTCCAACAATCTAAGAAGCCATTTAACTAAATTAAAAGAAAAAAAAATGTAATATATAAAATTGATTGTCATTTCAATTAAACTTATATAGGTCAAACTTCAAGACCAAGTTCAAAAAGAATAAATTAACACATTTACAATTATAAAAAAGAAAAAAATAGAAAAATCAAAATTAGTTTTGATTATTTCATTAATCCTATTAATGAAAAACACGGCACAAATTACAATTCTACAAGTATAATTCTAAAAGAACCCTTATGGACCAAAAGAAACCAAATTGAAAGTTCATGTATGGCAGTTTTGAAAGATGAATGTATTTCCCAACCATATCTAAATTTTAGTAATATATTTTTACCTTTAATTAAAGATGAAATATCATTGAAAATTGAAAACTCTAAACCATATTTTAATTCATAATACTTTTTATCAAACTTAGCCACTTAAATTTAATTTAACTAGTATTTAATGTTTTACATCGTTTTTTTTTGTTATTTTTATTCATATATGTTTTCTGTTTATTCTGTATTTACAACTGAAGATGCCTTAACCGGCGAAAGCGATCTTAATGAAAATTAAATGACTTTCTGTTTATATTATACCAGTGCAGGAATCATTGCTTTAGAAGTACTCATGAGTCAAATATACTTGAATTACCAATTTTTAGAGTTCATTCACTGTGCATTATTTTTAATGATAATATAAAAAAAAAACTAGGAGACAACCCTGCACACACCGTCACTTGCTACACACATTACACCCCAGCATCTTGCCTCAGCCTGTATATTTTAACTACAAATAATAATAGGTTAATTTTATAATGCACAATATTAAATTTATTTACAGTATCTCACGCCTGTTTCAAACGTGTTCATTTTATTAGTTTTTGTTTATTAGCTGAAAATTAAGTAAATAAAATAACTGTTAGATTACCATTGAACCCTTCAAGTCCAGTAGAATGGATTTTTCACACTACAAGATGTGATTATGGATGAAACCATGCTTACAACCTTCCCTGGTTAAACAATATAAAAGATCTAACCTCCTCAATATTACAAACAACATTATTTACATTAAAACCTTTTGGAAATCATGATTTACATTTAATAGCTTTTACTTCTCAATTTATTAAAAATTTTCTCCATGTTATTCTTACATCTGAAAAACGAACTTTGAGGGTTTCGCATACCATACAAAGTAAAAATATTAAATAATTAAGTCCTTATCACACAACTACAAACAGAGGCAAATGTTTTGACAACAGTTTAAATTGCTAAAGAAATAAGGGAAGAGTTGCGTCGATACAAAATTACTTCATATATTATATACAAGGATTAAAAAACACATGTACATTGTCTAAATATAATAACAATGAAAGCACTCACAATTTCTACAATTCAAGGAACACAGTAACTAATATCTTATCATAAAATAAGATGTTGATAACCCCTCAGAAGTTATGATAAATACTTTAGAACTACTGTACTACTGTTGTGAAACTGACAGCTTGAAAACAATTCTGTATTAGTCCAAGTTAGTGGATATATATGGACCGACTAAACAAACTCTTTGTTTACGTAGATGGCAAACGGGTATACAAACACAAAGATTTGATCATTAAGTCGTACTATTTTAGAATCTGGGAACAAAAGGAACCTTATAGAAGTAAGAAAGGAGAACTTACATACCTATCATTATTTTAGCTTAGGTTCAATGGCATTAGTTTAGGAATTAGTATATTAAGAGGGATAAGTCATCAGCAAATTTACATAAAAGACAAGCCCACTAACGCCTTGCCGTAGAGAACACATAAAGAGAGATCACATTACAGAAATATTTAGTGTCGCTGGCACTTTTCTTGGGTGAGTAGATAATTTTCTACGTCAGGTGTTAGTGGACTTGTCTTCTTAGTTAAGTTTGCTGATAGCCTATCTATCTCTCCTAATATAGTTATTATAAACAGGAAATATACATTTATAATAGCTATTAGTATTCTTCATTGATTGGAGTAATAAATTATCTTGAAAGTACAGTTTTTATTGAAGTAAACAATTAATTTAGTTTATTCTCCTTCAACAAAGCAGAATAGAGATTTTTTGACAACCACAATATTTTTATATTTACTTATAATAGAATCAATTCATGCAGCCGAATTCTCAGTATATAGGTTAGAATCAATGCATGAAAATAATTTAAAGAAATGTCAGTATCTTAACATTGGAGAGATTACCTTGTTAACTATCTTGATGGAAAGAAGATGAACAGAAACCTGTTAAGCTTCACTTGATTATGAGAGAAATTATTTTTCAATATTCATTTATTTGAAAGCTCAGGGGACGTGGATTAGCAGTTGTCTTGTTCTAACATATATTAAATGCAATCTGGGTATCTTCATTCCTTCCACTTCCTTAAAAGATTTTAATGATAGGATTACCAACCTTTACCATTCTAACTAAACAATTAGTTTAGTTGTGTTTGATGAACTTGCCTTATTTTATGATTGATATTTTAAGATAACTTGTCATTCTGGTTTTGCTATATATGCCTTTTATCAGATTATTCTTAGATATGAGGCGCTGACACAACTTTTTCATCAGCGTTTTTAAGGTGAATATCAATGTTTATATTAGTGTAGGATTTCAACATGTTTTCCATATTATACAATCAAACAGATATTAAGCTTGATCTTTTGCATTAAGTTTTACTTTTAATGAATTAACAAAACAATCTGTACACAGTTGATTGAGTTTACAAGGTTTGGGTTAAATAGATTTTTAGTTTTTGGAAACCGTATGTAAAATACACTAGTGCTTTTTACCGGAAAGTTGGCTAAGGCTTCGGACTGCAGAGAGCAAAGTCCAAGGTTCAAATCCCAATTTAAGCTAACAGTCAGTACTTCACTCATTGAATAAAATTCACGCACATGTCTATAGGCAAAAAAGAAGAAGAAAAAAAAAAAAAAAAAAACCTCATGGTTGACAACTGGCATCTTTTTGACAATTTTAATGGGGAAAGAATGTATATTACATGTGTTGTAAGTTAAAAATGTGACTATACAAGTGAAGGCCACAAACACAAATTTATTTTTTGTGACAAAATGATTCTCTGATCAACAGTCCTGAAGGGCTCAGGCATACTAGGTGGTTCTTATGACAGCATGATTATGGTTAGTGTTTTCAGTTCCGTTTTTCTAGCCTCTCCTACAAGGAATTCATACCAATCGTTGTTTCTTAATCGTCTCATGATGGTAGAACAATACCGAGCAGGGGGATAACTTAAGTGCAATTTTGCAAACGGTTAATGCAGAATTCGAGCTCTAAACCTAAGCAACTAGAGACATGCTTTACAACCATTCATCAAGCCTCAAGAATCAGATACATTTTCAAAAACATTAATGCAACCTAAATTTAAATTTCAGTTTATTATAATTTTATATATTAAAAAAAACAAAATTTTAAGACATTATTGAATATTCAAATGTTATATTTCTTATGCAGTATTAATTTTTTTACTTTGTTTTAGAGTTTGAATGGTTATTAACGGTTCTTTCATCGGTAAGTATCTGATGTGGGGTGAATTTTGTGTAAATTACTCTTTTTAACCAGTAGATACAGAAGACTCTCCACCATCTTCTATCTTCCCATCTTTTCTCTTCCACTACTGTCTGTGTCCCACCTCGTGACCCCTGGGCCAGACCGTGATCAGCCGTGTATTGAGGCGGTATGTTCAGATTATGAAGGCGTTCATTTTGCCGCAGTAACAAATACTATTGAAAAAAATCTATAATACATATGTAACACAAACAAATGTGTAAAATATTTATTTTACAATAAACAGCACAAAGAGGGGCTGTTTTTTCGTAAAAGAATTATGACATTATAACACTTATAGGCATAATATAACAAGTTTCATAGGTAATTATAAACATTTACGTTTATTTTTTTTTTATAGCAAAACAAACGCCTTCATATTTCACTTCTTTTAAATGAATATTTTACGCTTATTTAGTTTGTATATGTAATTTGGTAACATGTACAAATAGATAAAAATCTTGTTAGTTTTAAAATTATATACTTTTTTGCATATAACAAATTTTAAGACCACTATGATTTTTGTTTGAAGTAAAAAAAAAATATTTACATATGTTTTATACAATTTTAACTAATATCACTAAGCAAAGATAATGCTATAATAATAATGAATAATATTAACATGTTAGTTTAATTCATAGTGCTGTTATTTAATATTAGGGTCTACTGCTTACACAATTAAAATTTAAAAATTTTGAAATGTTATGTAGTTTGAATCTATTTGCATCCCATGTACACTAAGCGATAGGATTGTATTGTAAAATGTCTAGTCTGCATGTAAAATTTGACAATAGTCATTGAAAGAAGCAGACTGAGTGTGTTGGTTGCGTGGAGTATAATTCGCAGAAGCGCCTTCAACTCTCGATTAGGTCAAGGCGCTGGGGGTCACGACGTGGGACACGGACAGTAGTGTCACTCTTACCATCATTTTACTATACATAGAATAGTACATTTATATAGTAAAATCAATACCCTTACTTAACAGTTCTTTTCTTAACAATGTTACTCCCTTCAGTCATCGACCTCTTGATCTTCCTCCCGGTCTCCCTTCTCTATCTATTCACTTTAATAGCCTACACAAGAGTATTAAAACTCCTCTAATTGTAAGAGAAAGTTTTGGAATAAGTTATAAGAAGAACTAAAAGGCCTGAACTCTTTTGCCGGTGTGGTAGCTCAGTGGCTAAGATTGCAGAGAGCAAGGTCTAAGGTTCGAATCTCCAACTGAGCTAATGGTTGGTACTTCATTAATTGAATAAAGTTCACGCACAGGCCTGCAGGCTCATGTGAACTGGCAAGTGAAGTTTTAATTTGAAAAAACTTAACTTCCGGCCCCTTTATATTGAAGAGTGTCTTTTATTCTGTTTCGGAATTCACAGATGCATTATGGAGTTAGATGAACTTTAATTTACTGCCTTTGACAACTTTTAATTCATAAGACATTAACTTGTGCTATTTATTTTTGCGAAATATCTTATGGCATTAAAAATATTCTATTTCTGTTTTTTTATACCCCACATTCCCCATCCTTTTCACATGTCCGAACCACCTCAGTTGAGCCCTATGAAACTCATCCAATAAAGCTCCATCCCAAATCTCCTTATAACTACTTCATTCCTTATTCTATCTCTTCTTGTCACTTCCACATTACTCCTTAAAAATCTCATTTCTTAAACTCTCATATTTGCTTATTTAAAAAATCTCACTTCGTTCTTAATCCTCTCTTTCCCTTCGCTCATGTTTCTGCTCCATAAAGTTACATGTGTACATAATTTTGTTTATACAAAATCATCTCAAATGTCAGGGAACACCCCTAAACCTTATCATGTTCCAAGTTGCCTTCATAGACTTCTTGTTAGCTTAACTCGTTAATTTATTTATTTATAAATTTTTATTCTCTCTTGCAATATAATCAGGTTTGCAACTCATCCCGATTTTAGACCCTTTTGTCCTGCATCCTACGGGAACTTGTTTGTGACACATATTGTTCCAATACTTTAGTTTAATAAGTAAATTTATAATTTACCAGGCATGAATAAAAACATGACTTGACTTTTTACATGCACAATTTTATTCATGGAATAAATTCAACTAAGTTGTTTATTTTATTCTACAAAAGAGCGCCTCATAATAAATGTATAGTTATTCACTGTATTTTTGAGTCAATAACCACTCCGATTATGATTACATTGCATTTAATCCAACTTTTATCTTTTGTTATGACCTGTTGTAAATAAAAAACAACCTTGTTCTTTTTATAGTACAATCAAACATCCTATAGTTATGATTCCCATCATACTTTAAATTATAATTTGTTTTGAAAAATTAACTAAAATTGTTTTAGTTTGAATTTTTTGTATTATTTGGAAATGCTTTTCAATTCAGCTGTTCGAAACAAGGTGAACGGTAATTTTAACGCATTTGCTCGCATTAGTATTACTGTACAGGGGATTGTTTGCATTGTTCAAAAGCTCACAGAGCCTCTGACCTGTATAAGATCACCGGCCAACGCATGAGACAAAATTATAGCATTCATCCTATCTTCAGGATAGGGGAAATCTTGCTCTGTCATGGATGGTTCCGTCCTGATTTTTTCTTAAGAAAAGGTGGCAACCATGAATATACTACCAAGATACTTAAGACTTTCTATCTTTTTTAATTTCTTCCTCATCCAACATCAGCCTCTCCTCTTCTCTCTCCGCTGTTTAGATAAATATAATGAATAGATGTAATGTTTAGATGCTTGAAGAGTGTGGCATTCTGTATGAATTGAATGGTTGGTATACTGAAGTGCTCGAAGAACCTGCAGGAGTTCATGGCGTTTTAGAAGCAATCAGACCAAAATATCAGAATTTGTAAGGATCAGCTGTCCATTTTCTATTTATAAAATAAATAGAGGTCATTTAGAGGAGTGGAATATTCCAGGAATGTTTTATTAAGACATTAGATACCATTCAAGATTTAATTGCTGAAATTTTAAAATTTTACATTAAGGTGTTATAAAAGTGTTTTAACACAATTATGAAATATATTTGACAACATTCCCTGCAGAAGTTTTGAAAAATTTTGTTAGTGCGAGATTTAAGAAAAAATTTCTCATAATTATTTATGACAAAGATATTAGATTAAAAATGTTATCAAGCCTAAATAAATGACCAAATAAGCTACATAATTACTTTAAGAACTAGTACAGGTTTTGAAAAATGATCAAAATTTCCAGTGATACTCAAAATAAATCAGCCACAAGTAAGTTCTCATTTTGAGTTGACAATTAATTGTCTATGGGCGAGCTGAGAAAATAAGCATCTTTGAGACAGTGAATATAAGGTACTGAGGTCAATAAACCTCATAGATAAAATATGTATTGGTGTGAAAACAAAAATCTATACATTTAATTAAAATAAAAGTTTTGTCTGTACATTGCTTAGGGTTACAAGTTTTTAGAACAACATATATTTACATGTTTCTAACTTACCAGAGAATACAAAACGAGCCTAAATTTCTATATGTCTGTCAGCAGCCCCCTCCTTTGTTTGCTTTTCGAAAATGAGAGAGCTATTTTTAATGAAATGTTATGTCATAATTCTGAGGTCATCATAAATATGAGGAAATTTTAGGCTATTCAAATATTTGGAATTCACATTAGAGTGAGTTCCACCCTTATGATATCTAAAAATAACTGTTCTCTTATACATGAAAATTTGTTTACACACTAAAATTTATTAAGTGCACATTACCAGCTGATTAAGATGACCAAGTAACAGACTTTATAAATTTAATAACCTTACATAAACATAAGAAGAGTGTTTCAATAATTGGATTGCTGCCGATGCTTGGTAAATCAAGCTACCTCATTAGTTAATATTAATACAAATGTTTTTGCAACTGTCGTATACTTGTGTCTATTGCACCACCTGTCAAATTTTGCACAAAATCAGAAAAATTACAGTTTCTCAGTTATTTACTGTCCGATTTTAACAAATGAGGTACCAACAGATTTGCCCTTTTTTAAGCTAAATAATTAAGTATTGTAACAAATTTAGAATTAAAATTTTTAAACAGTCACCATTTTGTAAATATTATTTTAAATTTTTAGAGTATATTAGGTGGTATGAAGTTCAATATTCCTGTCAAGTTCCAAACCTATAGCTAATACTGTTTAGGAGATAAGGTTTTTTTTTTTTAACAGATATACAGACACCAAACTAAGCGAGATAAGTCACATCTTCATAAGAACTTTTTGTTTATTTCTACCTATTTAATCATTTCCTGAAGTTTTGCCCCTCACTTTTCAAACAACAGGTATAAGTAGTATAGCACTGAAATATAACCTCCTAAAGCATATTTATAGAATAGAGCAGATTTTCTTTTTTAATCATTACATAAAAACTTCTATCAATTAATACAAATCTCTATATGAGAACGTACCTAATAGAAAAAATTCAGCCTGTTTTCTTGTATTGTTGAAGGAAACCAACCTCCACATAATCTAACGATCATCGCTAATCGAACTTGTATTTTCAATTCAATGCTGAATTTTTAAGATGGGGTATGGACTTCTTGTAGATTTTTGCACTTATTGCTTCTTTGCAGTTCTAGTAATATGGTATTTTATTTTATAATAAAGTGATAAATCACTCTAACAACCAACAAAAGTTATAAATCCTAGTTAATCTTTTGCCTTTTATAACATCCATAATTAGCATGAACGTTTAAAAGATAAGTATGCTATTGAATCTGAGTAAGCAGCATACGCAACTCATATAAACTTTGGTCTGTTTAGGTACAAATATAAAATATATTGCTGAATTTGCAGCTACATTAGGAGTATGCCTGTCAATCATTTTAACACTGCTTCATACTTATCACAATTTTATCTGACACACATTTTCTATAAATTAATGTTTAATTTACATTTTAATAAGACCTGTTTTGCAGAATTTATTTTATGCACTGCATAATTTTTGAAAGATTACCGACAGAGATTTAAGAAATCTGTAACAAAGAAATTAATGCTCAACTAAAGTGACTCATACCCAAACAGAAATGAGACAAAACATTATCTATTTTTAGTTGATATCTAAACAATTTATAGTAATTACAAATGTAGTGTTGTATAACTTTGATAGAAATATGAAACTAATAATTATAATGAATCAGTTTCTTCTGTAACAGAGGCTGTACACCTTTAATAAAACCTATAATAGTTATATTGTACATATCATACATAACATGTCAGCACTAGTGCGGTAGTGTTGTAGCCCAGCTACTTGGCGACTAAGTGTTGTAGAGATTTTAGGTGATAGGTTATGTGCTGAGTCTTCTAATACCAACATAGCATCCACTCAATGGTTGCTATCAGTGAGCACTACTAGAGAAGTATACAGTGTCTGTGTTGGGTAGTAGTCAGGGTCTGGATGTTGTGTTGGGAAGAAAACTGAGTATCAGGCTCGTCTTAACAGAAAATCAGACCAATACTATGTGGTTCAGATTCCACACAAAACTGTAGGTCCCTTGGTTGCCCGGGCTATTAGTAAATGGCTCTTTATAAGGAACCTTAGTACCTTCTAGTTAGCCTTAGTAACAAGACTACACAGGTCCTTTAAATTCGTGTAATCAATCTTTTATATTTGCCTTGAAATAAGCAAGGCGCCTGCATCTCATATCTGAAGTAGTATATCATAGTAACTTTTTCAGCTATAAATGGTTGGACGAAAATCATAAAGCTGGCATGTTTAGATATTCAATCAGAAAGAAACCTGGATTTGTGAAGAAATATACGATTGACACATTTGAGTACAGTAAGTTAATAAACATTTATCTAGCCTATGTATTTACAATAGTTTGGAGTTTCTGATGCAACTCTTAAACAGATTTCAATTAATCTTACTTATAACTGAAGATAATTTTGCTTAGCATGATACATAGAAGACTGATTTTGAACTTGGGCTTCCAGTTTTTAACAAGATTGTCCTTAATTTTGAAAAAAGCTCAAGAAGCCAATACAAACATTTGGTATTTTTTCTTTACAAGTTAACTTTGCATAATTACCTAATATGGTGTTTGAAACAATTGCGATTCATAAGTTTACTAATTAGCTGTTTCACTGCACCACCATATGTGTGTGGGTGGGTAGGTGATCATCATCACTGTATTTATGTACTTGAAACAATTTTTTTTTTTTTTTTTTACAGATCGATAAATATGTTTAGTTATTGCAATGTAAGTAAGTATGTATGGTGCGAGTGTGCGAGAGATGAATGAATATTAACGATTTGTTTTCTTGATGGGAGAGTTTATTTCTAGATTATGTCCTATTTGTTAGTGAGAATGTTTCAAAAATGATTTGTAGAAGTCAATGTTTAACTAATACCACGTCATAATATTACTATTCATAAAATTTAAATGTTTATCTAAAGAGATAGATTTGCTGTTAAATACAAGAAAATGTTATGGGAAGCATAAAATAATTTAAATAATTTTGTTTTACAGTAATTTCTATTGAAAATTTAGCATAGGTTTATTTAATTAAGTAACTAGGTTATAATATTAGTACTTTATATCTGTAATGAGTTTAAGGTAGTTGAAGGTTAGTTGGTGAGTCCGTGTATAGGCCTAAGGATGAGTGCGGTGGCGTTTGTATGTATGGAGTGTGTATGTCATGTATGTGAGGTATTGAGTGCGGTGGTGTTTGTATGTATGGAGTGTGTATGTCGTGTATGTAAGGTATGAGTGCGGTGGTGTTCGTATGTATGGAGTGGTATGTGTCTTATATGTGAGGTATGAGTGAAGTGGGTTTTGTATGTAAGGAGTGTGTGTGTCGTGTATGTGAGGTATGAGTGCAGTGGTGTTTATATGTATGGAGTGTGTGTGTCGTGTATGTGAGGTATGAGTGCAGTGGTGTTTGTATGTATGGAGTATGTAAGTCATGTATATGAGGTATGAGTGCGGTGGTGTTTGTATGTATGGAGTGTGATGTAGTGTATGTGAGGTATGAGTGCGGTGGTGTTTGTATGTATGTAGTGTGTATATTGTGTATGTGAGGTATGAGTGCAGTGGGTTTTGTATGTAGGAGTGTGTATGTGAGGTATGAGTGAAGTGGGTTTTGTATGTAAGGAGTGTGTATGTGAGGTATGAGTGCAGTGGGTTTTGTATGTAAGGAGTGTGTATGTGAGGTATGAGTGCAGTGGGTTTTGTATGTAAGGAGTGTGTATGTCGTGTATGTGAGGTATGAGTGCAGTGTTGTTTGTATGTATAGAGTGTATAAAGGTATGAGTGTGGTGGTGTTTGTATGTATAGAGTGTATAAAGGTATGAGTGTGGTGGTGTATGTATGTAAGAGTATGTATGATGGGCGGAGTGAGGTGGAGCTGATAGTTTGGCATGGACATTGTTGACGAGTGTTTAAATGATTTCAGGAATGTAGCTTGTATGGAATGTGAGGACATGGATGAATGTGTTAGAGATTATAAGTTGCTTATTTCGAACAATATTAGTATATTACATCTGAATATTCGAAGTTATAATAAGAATTTTGATGGTTTAGTAGCAATATTAAGTGGAACACAATTTAGGCCAGATGTTCTTGTTTTAACTGAAACATGGATAGAAAGTGGTGATCAATATTTGGAAGAGTTGGAGGGGTACAACTATTACTGCAGTAGTAAGAGAAGGAACCAGAATGATGGAGTTCTCTGTTATCTTAGTAATAAGTTTAATGTTTCTTGTATGGATGTAAGTATGCATGGTGCAACATGTCTGAAATTAGACTTGACCGGTGGCAGTGAGCGACACACAGTGTTGGCGGTGTATCACAGTCCGTCGGGGGAGGGTGACCTTGGGCTTTTTGTGACGGACCTTGAGCAGTATTGTGATAACAGGTCTCGGAATCGGACCCACTGGCTGGTCGGCGATATTAATTGTTGCATTTTGGTGAAATAAAAGGTAAAAAAAGTAAAAAAGTAAATATCTCGACCGAACACTTCGCATTACCAGATAATTGTAATAACAAAGATGTTGAAGTGGCAAATATTCTAAATGACTATTTTGTACGTGTAGGAGAGGATATGGCCAGTGCGGTGCCGGTAGGGCCTTGTATGGTTGATGATGCTGCTCATGCTGTATCTTGTGAGTTTAGATTGGTCTCAGTGACGGAGTGTAAGCTGGAGGCTTGTGTCAATGAGTTGCGTGGTGGTTCAGCACCGGGGGTCGATAATATACATGGTAATGGTTTAAAATTAAATTTTAACCAATTAAAAGTGGCTCTTTTGAAAGTGGTGAAAAACAGTATTGAAAATGGCGTGTTTCCGGATTCTTTTAAAGTAGCAAGAGTCATTCCGTTATCTAAAGTGGGGGATAAAGGACAATGGTCCAATTATCGACCTATATCATTGTTGAGCGTCGTGGGCAAGGTACTAGAAAAATGTGTAAAAAAACAATTAGTTAAATATTTATTTGACAGTAAAATTATCAGCAACAATCAATTTGGGTTTAAAAGTGACTTAAATTATGATGACGCAATTTTAATTTAGTAAATCAAATGCACGCCAATTTAGCAAACAATTCAAGAAGTTTACTAGTCTTTATTGACTTGGCAAAGGCCTTTGATTCCTTAGATAGAGATATATTGATTGGTAAATTACATTATCTTGGATTCAGAGGGAATGCAATAAATTGGTTCAAAAGCTATTTGAAAGATAGGGAACAGTTAGTATATGTAAATAGTTCCAGGAGTGAGACTAAATCCTTGCGATATGGGGTTATACAGGGTAGTACCCTTGGGCCTCTATTGTTCTCGATATATATAAATAATATCTGTAAAATAAACTTAAACAATGGTAAAATGTATTTATATGCAGACGATACGGCACTGTTGATTGAGGGTAACAGCTGGGATGAGGCCTTCCAGCATGCTGAATGTGGGTTGCTCACTGTCAAGCGGTGGTTTGACCAGAACCGGCTGACCGTGAATGTGGGTAAGTACATGGCAGTGTCTCTGCGAGCTGCTGGTGATCCTAGGGACTTTGAGCTTCGTCTTCACACATGTGGAGCCGGGTGTCTTGTGGCATGTGCTTGTGGGGCTCTTGAGAGGGTGGAGTGCTATAAGTACTTAGGTGTAATATTTGATAATAGACTCAGTTGGTCAACGCATATACAGTTTTTGAAATCTAAACTACGTCGGTGTGTGTATATGTTTAAAGTTTTGTCTAGAATACTTAATTTGAAGTTATTAAGAACAGTGTACTTTGCTTATATACAGTCAGTGTTACAATATGGAATAATTGCGTGGGGAAGAGCATATTCTTCATATATTCAACCTTTAGTTATAACACAGAAGGCAATTTTAAAAGCAGCTTTGAAAAAACCAAATACATTTCCGTCAGATGATCTCTTTAAAACATTTAATGATTTAGATGTTAAACAATTGTTCTCTAAAGTTTTGCTTTTGTATAGTTTTAAACATGGCCACAGTTTTTACGAAACCGTTCATCACCCCTACGCCACCAGGCACCAAGTAAATATAGGTATAAATACACCTCATGCAACGAAATCAATCAATAGGACAAATGGAATGTACTTGGCTCATATTTTGTTTTATAATCTGCAAGAGATGAAAGCCATAGATTTTGATCGTAAAACATATTTTAAGAAAAAAATTACAGTATGGTTACTAGGGCTGGGCAGGGATACTTCCAATGACTTGCTACGGTCAGGGTACCTCACATGACGGTCAGCCCGCTGAGTGTAACTGGTTTTGGAGATGTTTGGAGCAATTTAAATGATTGAGAGAGACATTGATTGAGTAAGTAAGGTAAGCAAGCGTGTAGGATATGTGTAGAATGTTTATTGGTGAATAAGTGTGAGTGTGAGCGAGTAAGTATTGGTGAGGTTGAACGTGAGTATGAGTGTGCAATGTAGTGTCATCTTTTGAGTGGTTTGAATGTGAGTGTGAATGTTGCAATGTAAGTGTCATTGTTTGAGTGGTTTGAACGTGAGTGTGCAATGAGAGAGTCATCTTTTGAGTGGTTTGAATGTGAGTGTGCAATGTAAGTTCATCTTTAGTGTTTGAACGTGAGTGTGAATGTGTAATGTTAGTGTCTTCTTCTGATGTGATTGAATGTGAGCGTGCAATAATAGTTTCGAGGGTCTGAGGGATTTGAACATGAGTGCGAGTGGCAATAAGTGTTATCTTTAGAGTGTTGAACATGAGTGTAGTATGCAGTGATAGTGACATTACTTCAACTCCTTAACTCTATTTTACTGTTAGTTTATGTTAGTTTCCATTATTATACGTAATGTTACATATCTTCACAATGTTTGTTAGTTTCATAATGTTTTTAGTTCACATTATAAATTGTTTTAGAATTAAGTATTTAGTATTTATTAACAATTCATAAACTGAATGAACTCAGCCATCACCCACAGGCAGTAGCCCATGTGGTGGCTTTTCTCTTATTGTTTGTAAATGTTATGTGTATTATTTTCTGAGATCAATAAATATTATTATTGTATATAGTATCCCCCTTGCAAGCATTTACAATATCACTCGTATCTCCGTTACTATAGGTCATATTTGTTCAACCCTTTTTTGTTTTGTTACTAATATTACATTCTACAAATAAGGTCATATAATATTTTTGGCTAATATTAACAGTTTAATAAATATTTTGGAAGTTTCATAAATTTTAAATTTGCTTTTAAAAGTTTAATTTGATACAAACGTTGTTTTCAGCAATTCGACAAAATAGTTCAAATAAAAGTTAAAGTGTAACTTTTAAGCTTTATTTGGATGTGCATCATCCTAAACCTATGTCAACGAGAACACTTGGAAAGCATGTAACACGAAGCGCGCACACTGTAATTCACTCGTCAACACGGCGACGGCAACGGTGCAGCGCAGTTTATATATATCTGTATTTCCCCTCTTTAGCAAACACATTAGGCTTATTAAATGATTGGTTAAATCTAATTATTGATGTGTATAAATGCCACCTCTAATGCTATTTATTGAAGTAATTTCTTCTTACATTTTACATGCAAAAACAAAAGAAATGTTAAAAATGCCACCTCTAATGGTATTCAACAAAGCAATGTCTCTGTACTAGGTGAAAAGTGTAGGATCAGTAGTATACCAACAACTATATTAATATCTTTTGTTTAGAAATGATATGTACCCAAATAATTATATTATTTTCTACAAAAAATTGTAACACTCATTTTAAAGCCAGTTTTGTTCGGAGTGATTTAGCCCCAACCCTTGTAGAGTCCTCCCATCATCCATCACCTATGGAACCAGCGTGTCCCGGACTTACAACAACTGACAGCTTAACATAATTAATTTAGAAATAAATATAATTTTTCATAGCATTATGGACCTCCTACCCACCACTAAGAGTGTTATTTATCTGGATCTGTATGACACTATTTATGTCTGAACAAAGATTATCCTTATAACATTCGCAAGTATCGATCTAAAGTATCCTCATTACGTGCTTTCCTTCATGTGTTTCATAAGGGCTTACAATATAAGCCTTACTTTGGCTTTCTATCTAGTTTATTGGTAGTCCGTGTGATTATGGTTGTAATTGTTAATTTCTTGCAGTAATAAGTACACTTATTTACATCACGCCACAATTGAATTGTTATGTGTTATTCACAATCAAGGAAATCTTCCAGTTCACCACCATAAAATAATGTTGCTGTGTGCCAGCCACTGCAATGTGGCTTCAACATGGACAACAATCCAAACCGGCCTTTCGTCAACCACAATAGTTTCCATAAATATATTTATAAAAGTGGTTTAACACAATTATGAAATATATTTAACAACACTCCCTGTAGAAGTTTTGAAAAATTTTGTTAGTGTAAGATTTAAGATAAACATTTCTCATAATTATTTTATGGGAAAGATGTTAGATTTAGAATGTTATCAAGCCTAAATAAATGACCAAATAAGCTACATAATTACTTTAAGAACTAGTAGGTGTTGAAAAATGATCAAAATCTCCAGTTATACTCAAAATGAATCAACCACAAGTAAGTTCTCATTTTGAGTTGACAATTAATTTTTCTACGGGCAAGTTGAGAAAATATTGTCTAAGCATCTTTGAGGCAGTGAATATAAGGTACTGAGGTAAATAAACCTGAGTTGCAAACACAGGACACAATCAGTTAGTACAAACGGCTATATTGTATTCATTTTCTGTAAAACTCTCCTTTCTCTTCCGTTTTCTCTAAATAGTTCAGATTTCCAAAACCCACTCAGTAGGCAACAAACAATTGCCGAGCCATCACTGCACTTGTAGGTACACCTTAAGTAGGTGTTGCTGGCATGCCTCTGTTGTTGGAGGTAATTTTCCAAGGTCAATGACCTAAGGTATGATGTTTTTTGATCATCAGTAAGAATTTAATTAAAATATCATGCTTTATTTCAATTGATATACTCACACGCTCGATGCAATCTTCGAATAAGGCTCTCTACACTTTCCAGGAGTTCTGACCATGATACTAACTTTTGTATCAAATGTGATACAAAAGTTAGAGTGAAAGAATTTAAATAAAAATAAGAAGTTTCAAAATATATATTGCTTTCACTTTACATAAACCGTATCACATTCTATAACTGCGTGCAAATGCTACTATATTTTTTCCTTACCGATTAATTGTTAAACACTTTTTTTTTGCTCCTAACAAAGCTTTTGTTTAAAAAAGTACTTTTTCTTGTTTTTAGGAGGAATACCTGCTAGCAGAACCAACAACTAGACTGTAGGGCTTTGATATAGATTTTAATTCAAATTGTTATTATATAAACGTCAGAATCATCTTCTTTTGTAAATGTAAACTAAACTTGTCTGTTCATATCTCCTGAGACTTTTTAAAGTAATTTATTGTTTTGTTTTTTTTTCTGTTTCCTAATTAGTTTTCCTTTGAAAAGAAACATTTTGTGTTTGCTTCAAAATTAATGTCAGAAGAGGTTTTCAAGCTGTACTACTGATTTGTTCTTCATTTTTCATAGTTGAATGGTTTGGGTAACCATCGTAGACTACAAACACATATTGTCCTCAGTTAAATGTTTCTTAGTCACATATTCCTTCAATATCTCACCGTATGTTGCGTTATTTGGCCAATTTACTTTGTGAATGAGGTGTTTACCATCATTTACATTTCTACCTCGTGGATGATTGTGATCTTCGTTCAACCACTTATCAAAACCTTTCATCAATGAGGATTTTGTAACTCTTCGTAATGAGACAATCATATAGAGATGGGGCTTAGAAGCTAAGTCAAATTTTACATATACCTTTAAATTACGAGAACAATCACAAACGTACAATATTCCATTTGTACATTTGATGAGAATTCACAGTATTTTGTTTGAACCTGGCTGTTACTTTTTTTAACTGCTTTTAGTCTTAACCAAGTACTACTTTATGTACAATTTCAAGTTTTCTTGATTCTTTCCATTTATTTTTTGCATGGTTTTATGCCAACTCTTCATATGAAATATCACAATTTACTAATTCGTCAGAAATACCGCATAAACAGTAAATAACGGTATCATATGTTCTCCGTTGTCCTTATTGAACGGTTTGTGTTCGTTTAGCCACAATGTGAACTTTTCAAGATCTACCTGAGCTTGAGCTCCTACCCCTCAAAAAGATTATCGACTTAACCTAATTGTTAGCTAGTTGAACTTAAAAAAAAATTGGTTGGGGCTAAATCACTCTGAACAAAACTGGTTTAAATGAATGTTAACATTTTTTGTAGAAAAGAACTGTAATTATTTGGCTACATATGTGGAAACAAAATAGATTAATATAGTTGTTGGTATAGCCTACCGATCCTACACTTTTCACCAAGTACATAGACATTACCTCACTGAATACCATTAGAGGTGGCATTTTTTAACATTTTTTACATGTAAAATGTAAGAAAAAAATTGCTTCAATAAATATCATTATAGGTGACATTTATACACATCAATAATTAGATCTAACCAATTATTTAATAAGTCTAATGTGTTTGCTAAAGAGGGGAAATACAGTTATAGTACATATAACCATGCCGCACCGCTGTTGCCGTGTTGTCAACTGAATTAAAGTGTGCATACTTCGTGTTACGTGCTTTTCAAATGTTCCCATTGACATAGGTTTAGAATGATGCACATTAAAATAAAGCTTAAAAAGTATCGAATTGCTGAATACGTTTGTATCAAATAAAATGTTTAAAAGCAAATTTAAAATTCCCAAAATATTTATTAAACTGATACTATTAGTCAAAAATATTATATGACCTTATTTGTAGAACGTAATATTCGGAAAAAAAGGATTGAACGAATATGACCTATGGTAACAGAGATACGAGTGATATTGTAAACGCCTGCAAAGGGGGCTTGTAAGATAAGTACCAGAAGGAATTTAGGGGATTTTTGCTAAATTTTACCTCTAAATGGGTAATAATGACTGGGGGATATTTCAGCTTGTTACTAATTTCTTCCGACATTGCTTTGCTTTTGGCCTTTATTGGGCTATAGGTGGGTAGTTAATAAATAATCAATAGCATATATTAAAAATGTATCAGTTTTTTTTTTCACACAAACCTATAATTTTTTCTAGTCTATTGCAATCATTTGAAAATTTGGTGGAAAAATACCAACTACTAAGATTTGTTATGCTTTATGAACAAATTATTTTTAGGGCAATAGGCCTAAGATTTTAGAGCAAAAGAAGAGGAGATCAGCATACAGTACCTAATAAAATGTCGAACTGAAGACAGACTAAAACAACAAAAAAAGCAGAAAATTAGTGAAATATTTTGGGGCCACTGGTCCTTTCTTCATTCACAAGGCCACTGGAACCGGGCTCATAAAATTATAGTTTGTGAAGTAAGATTTTATTCACTAACATTAACTTATAACATAAAAAATATTATAGTCCCAATATCTATTTTTTATTTGTAACAACTAAAGCGTCTAGGGATTATTATTTACCTGTAACACGTGTATATAACAGTGAACTTTAAATAGTATAACAAATATCAATAGATTTAACTAGAATCTACATTTTCCAGTGACAACCTCGTCAAGGTACTATCTACAATATTTACAAGATAACCAGACTAAATATTGTAGATAGTACTTTAACGCAGTTGCCTCCAGAAAATGTAGATTCTAGTTATGACACCGTCCCAAGCCTAAGTTCTAAGATCAGTAGATTTAGTTAATTTTCAGGATAACCTTCAAATTTAAGAGTCCATTGATAAATAAACAGTCAAGTCAACAAGTATTTATTATGTTTTATATATATACTTCAACAATTCCAATACCTGGGAAACATTGTTTCTAGGACGGGTGGAACTGATGAAGATGTAACCAGTAGGATTAGGAAGGCCAAAGGAGCATTTGCCCAACTTGCACCAGTTTGGCGATCAAGTCAAATAAGAAGAAAGACAAAATTAAGGATTTTTGAAACCAATGTAAAGTCGATCCTTCTATATGGCTGCCAGACATGGAAAGTCACTAAAACAGTAACAAGTAAACTGCAAGTCTTCATAAATAAGTGTCTCCGAAGAATCTTTAACATATACTGGCCAGATAGAATTTCAAACGAGGAATTGATGCGAAGAGCAAATGAAAATCCTATTGGTGATACCATTAAGAAGAGGAAGTTTGGGTGGATAGGCCATACACTAAGAAGGCCCATTAACAACATCAGCCGACAAGCCCTAGATTGGAATCCCCAAGGAAGTAGAAAGAGAGGAAGACCGAAGATAACTTGGAGGAGGTCAGTCGAGAGGGAGATTGGAGAGGAAGGCAAGAGTTGGGAAGAAGTAAAGCAGCTGGCACAGGATCGGGTGTGATGGAAGGCATTTGTTGCAGCCCTACGTCCCCCAAGGGAATACAGGAATTAAATAATAATAATAATATATATACTTCACCTTCTCTGGTATAGAATTCAAAATGTTGCCATTTTTTATTTAATCTCCTGTCTTTACATATTATTTCTGGAAAAGTATGTATATAATTTGCTGTATTAAAATTTGGATGAAATGATACACTGTGTTAATACTTGTGTAAAGAATTTCTCTACTAAATTAGACAAAATTTGATTTGTGTTTCAGCGCAAGATCTCTATCATTCTCAAAGGCCTGGACCAGAAGACACACATATATACTTGTCTGAACCCACACATGGTTGAGCAAGAAAATACTACATGTTTCATGTGAGACAATTATTAAGCACGACAATTAATGGTGTTGTCGTGATTATGTACATACAAGTTTTAAATGTGACATTGTCAAAGACATTTACAATGTCAAAAGATTAAAAATAAGGAAAACTCAATGTAGGATGATTAAAAATAATAAAGTACGAGATCAGCATTTTCAATTATCCTACAGGCCGTCCCTAAATTACGTAACACTTTTGGGAGAAGGGGATAGTCAGCAGCGTTATACACCTTTACGGGGGTGATTGGGGGGTTTCTAGACAGCGTTACGTAACTAATAAACCTCAACAATTTGTTTGAATTCATTCCCAAAATTTGACCGTTTTCCCAAAAATACAAGATTTTTTAAAAGATATTAAAGTTGGAAATATTTTCAATACATTTTTCCAAAAAAAGTTTGTGTCCAGTTCAACATCTAAGAACTTTGCATTACCTATCACATTGGGCTATGACACCTTTAAAAGAATAGTAGGCCTTAGTTTGTAAGAAGTACTAGATTTGCTGTTTCCCACTCATTTGTAATCCACATTCGACAATATAGAAGATCTTAAGGATAAATATATAATAATTTAAAATAAATAGTTCAATATTTCATTTTGAACACTATACTATCGTTTCCAGCATGTGACTGGTCAGGTACAAAATATAGTAGTTTTGGAACTACATAGCAATTACATATGGGGCCGTTCCTCTAAATACATAACGCTAAAAATCGGGATTTCAGACCCCCTCCCCCACTGTGTAACGGTAATACCTAACCCCCCTCAATAATTATGTAATGCTGTCACCAAGCCCCTACCAATTTTTTTCATCTATAATCATTCAGATTATTATTTATGATAGTCATTGTTTTAATTTTGTTTTGTTTGATTTCGGTTCTTTAAATCCTGATTTTAGCGTTACATAATTAAGGGACAGCCCCATACGTAATTGCTCTACTCAAATTTCAAAACTACTTTATTTTGTACCTGTCTAATCACATGCTGGAAACTATAGTATAGAGCTCAAAATAAAACACTGAACTATTTATTTTAAATTATTATATATTTATCCCTAAGATACAGATCTTCTATACTGTCGAATGTGGATTACAAATGAGTGGATAACAGCAAATCTAGTACTACTTACAAACTAAAGCCTACTTTTCCTCTGAAGGTGTCATAGCCCAATGTGATAATGCAAAATTCTTAGGTATTGAACTGGACACAAACTTTTCTTGGAAAAATGTATTTAACATATTATTAGGAGATTAAACCTGACTTCTTATCAAATGCTAGTAATGTGAAACTCAGTAAATTTGGAAACTAAGATTAGCAATTTTAATATGCTTTCTTTTTTTCAATAATTTAATATGATATTGAATTTTGGGGATTAACTTCTGACTCCCATAGTGTTAAAAAATTTAAAAGAAATCATAAAATTAAAGACCTTTTCATGATTAGTAGCTGAACATTATTTTACTTAAAAACGTTACACATTTACATTTTTTTACATTTTTATATATATATATATTACAAATTTTAACACGCTTCATAGGACAAACATATCAAAAATCCTTCCCAGAAGTTAACAAAGTCACTTCTTAGGTTGAGTAAATTGCACGTCAAGCTGGTGGTGGGACTCATCACCGGTCACGGCAAATTCCTGAGGCATCTAAGAACAGTGGGACTCTTTACGGAGGATCCCATCTGTCCGCCTCTGTGGGGAGGACGAAGAGTCGGCAGAACACATTGTCCTGGAGTGTGAGGCTCTTGGTACCAGGAGAAGAGTACTTTTTGAAGGCTCGCCTCTGGGACAGTCGGAAATTACTAATCTAGTGAAGAAGCTCCTTGACCTGGTCAAGGATTGCCAGCTTTACGACGATTAGGCACCGGGATTGGCACAAAAAGCCTCAGGCTTCGTTGCAAGGGTTGGCTGGACCAACTGTTCATCCCCTTTCAAACTAACTAACTAACTAGGACAAACATGATTAGTGCCCCCTGAGACAGATATTTTTAACAGTTCTGGTTTCATGAAAAAATATTAAATTAGTTCAATAGTTATTGGTATATCAAAATAAACCAAAACAGTAAGAAAAAATCTGCCTCAGGGAGCACTAAACGGTTATGTCCTCTTTCAACAAAGGTCAAGTTTAAAATTGTATATTCATAAATAAAGCTATAATCATTTTCGAGTGTAACATTGGCCTTATGGAGAAACAAATCCAATATGGTGGAAGGTGTAACAGACTTTTAACCAACTTCGCTACCGACCAACCAAGTTTTAACCAACTTCGCTACCGACCAACCAAGTTTTAAAACTGAATAATTGGTTCCATCTAATAATGATGGCTAAAATAAATCATATGGCTTTAGCTACTGTCCAAATTTCCAATCTCATTTTTTTTTATTGAAAAAATAAAAAATAACAACATGAAAAATTAAGCAATACAATTAAAAGCTTAATTTAAATTCTGAAAAAATCATAAAAAGGTTTATGGAATTATTTAAATGCTTATTAGATTTGATTATAAATCAGACTGAGATGAATATAGATTATCAAGTTGTTATCTTATTTTCCTAAATATAATTCGTTTTTACTAACTTTATTTCTTGTTTATTAAACCCTTGAATCCAGTCATGTAAATAAAACTCTACTATGGCAAACATTTTGTCACACAAATCAGCAAACCCGTAAAAATATGGGTAGGGTGGGGAATCGAAGGTCAGTCTACACTTCAGGTCTTTGAAATGAGTGCCAGGCCACTGGTTTGCAGTGAGTGATGTTGGGGCTTTGGCTGTTTCCCTTCCTTACTCCTTGCCTTCGACGAAACCCTTCGCACGTGGCAAACGAATATATGTCCAACTTCTACTTTGCCTCAAATGCAGTTAACAAACATATCTGAAATTAAATAATTCTGTCGATAGTGTAAATAATAGTTCCTAAAACTTCCGCTAGAGTGCAGCATCAACTTAGACATGTCTTTGGCCAACTTCCTCAGCCTATCAAAAACGTAAATTATCTATGAATGAAAAGGGGTGGGGCAGCCAATCAGAGTACACACTATGATGGGCGTGGCTCCATCTCCTGACTTTGCACACGCGTAAAACGAAAATTTCCTCAGTCTGTTATTCCACCCAAGCACATTGTTTTCAACACTTATCGTTCTTTTTCTCTAATTTCTAGTTTTCAATTATTTTCTTGTAGTTATTATTGTATCATAAATTAAAGATATTGCTGAAAGTTTCAACAATGAAAATTTTTTATAGTTGTACTTTTCATTATAATTGTACATCTGCAATAAAATAGCGTTAAAAATTATAATTTAACCTTAAATATACATTTATGTATTTTTTATGTTCCTTTATATTTCTAAAACTTTAAAAAAAATTAACTTCACATTTTATTGAAATTATTTTTTGTAAATACTTACCATGTTACTTTACATAGGGTAAAATAATTTCCACTTGCGAAGGGTTAATTATACAAATTGGACTGTAAATATACTATGTGCAGTAAAATATAGTACTGTGTTTGAATTGAGATGGACTAGTTGTTGGTCCGAAGATCTTAGTAGTGGAGTAAGTTTAAGAACGTTGAGTTTATTCTCCATCATCCCCTCTAATGGAACTGTATGTCAATAATTACTTCAAGAAAATGAAGACAATTATACAACATCAACTCATTTCTTCTTTGAGTTCTTCATTGGAAAATGTAACTAATTTAAGAAATTCTCCAAGAAAAAATATTTTAGTGGAATGTTTGAGAATTTCTTAAATTAGTAACATCAACTCAGTTTGCTGTAGTGTAATGGAAAGTAGGAAACTCTCACCTATTTACACCTGATGAGACGAAACAACGTCGAAACAGCACACATGGAGACCATCTGGTCCACGTACCAACATCCTTTCGGTGTGGCCTAATGCATAGTAACCAACTGTTGTCAGTTGGCACCTTAGCAGTACCCAAGGAGTGGTTTACTTTTGTTAACGCAGAGTAACCCATAGACTTGTGTCATTCGGAAAACTGCAATCATGTGTAATAATTGATGTCTTAGCGACCATTGGTTAGAGGTTCACCCTCTCATGGTAGCGAGTAACATGCTCGTGAGTCCAAAAGCCATTCTTAACCAGGTCAGTATGGTTAAAGCGCTACAATGTTGAATGTATGAAGCACTTTTAGTATGAATGGAGTTTGAATGCACGGCTGTCACCACCTCATGTCGTTAGGTGGAAAGGGGTCAGATGACCCGATTCATCAATTATTTGCGTTTCGAGATGTCTGCTTTTTTCGCGCAACTGACGAGAGACAGACATTCTTAGGCCACACCGAAAGGATGTTGGTACGTGGATCAGATGGTCTCCATGTGTGCTGTTTTGACGTTGTTTAGTCTCATCAGGTGTAAATAGGTGAGAGTTTCCTACTCACCATTACACTACAACGAACTGAGTTGATGTCGTATAATTGTCTTCATTTTCTTGAAGTAATTATTGACATACAGTTCCATTAGAGTGGATGACATAGTATTTTGATTGGCCTACATTGGCCTTTGCAGGACAATTAGACAAGCAAAGCATTTTAGAACCCATATCTATCAACATTTTTTCTTATTTTGACCCAAGAAGCCACTTTCTTAAATTTGGTAACGTACTTTAGGAAACCCCTGTATGCTGTTTTCTTATAATACTTTCTATAAGGGAGACAAAATCCACCATTTATCAAATTAATATGTAATTTTATAATAGCTACATATGAACATATTGAAAAAAATATAAAATACTTATATACAATATCACATATTTATCTTATTAGAAAAAAATATGAAAGTTACACTTACCAATATAACTTATAGCCGGATATTTGAGTGTGGATAAAATATGTGTTAAAACATTAACAAACAGAAAGACAACAAACAATATTCCTCAGTTCTTCCACAATAAAATTAACTTTTTCAAATACAACAGAACCTCACTGGTCCGGCTCAATGTGGCTGCCGGTAGAGCCATTTAGGGAAAAGCCGGACGAACAAGAGGCCGTTTAAAGAAGCACTTTGAGACGTAAACAGCCCCTGCAAAGAGTTTACTTAATAATATTTCAAATTTCTTGTGCCTAACTGCTTTATCTGCTAGTTTTAAAATATATGTACAATAAAAGATTGTTCAGCTGTATAAAAGTAAAGATTTCAGGAATAACAACTGCTTGTGCAAAGTGCATTGACCATACTGAATTATTGATTTTTGAGAGAATATATTTGATATGCCAATTCCAGGAAACTGTTCTCATAACCATCCATTTAATTAATTCTATTTTTATAGCAGCGCAAAGAAAGTTGACATTGATCTTATGTCATGAGAACTTAATTTCGATCCAAAACAAATCTTTCCATGCAGTTGTGTTGTATTTAGCTTGAATGTAAGAAAAAAGACTTTGTAATTGCTGCTCAAAATCTATTTTCAGTTTTACATTGGGTATATAAGCTGTTAGTTACTTCATAATACTGTATTCTTAGTCGAAAAAAACTTTTTCAAAAACTTCATAGTTGAAAAAGTTAATTTTATCAATAATAGAAAAAAAGGCAAGGTAAGGTTAACCTTAGTGGAGCATGAATGTTGTGTAATAACGTAGTTACCTGGAATATATAAAAATCGAAACAGGAGCACATGGCTCTTCCTCTTTTCATTAGTAATAATAAATAATTCAAATATAAAAGGTAATATAACGTTTATTTTTTATATCAGATAATAGTTTGTACTAAAATTATCTCAATGTGCAGCACTCAGAAAGTAAATATTAATATTATATATTTTATAAACCTACAAGTTAGAAAATAAATAAACAAAGAAAACCTGCTATTTATCGTTATATATTACTTATTTGGGTTTATTTAGTAACAATCTTTTTTTATCATTAATTAATAATAACAGCTTTTATATTTAAAAATATTCATAATTTTTAAATAGAAAACAACCTTCTATCGAATGAAATAGTTTTACAGATTTGTTAACTAATTTTACTTTTTTGCTTGTGATTTTGGATCAAGCAGTTGATTACATAGTAAGATTACATAATTTTTATTTTGTTATTAACTTAATAAAGTAATGGTAACAATTAATAAATCAAACCTAATAAACGTTAATTTTTCAACACTAGCATAAAATAATATCAACAGGTGCTAGAATATAAATTAATGTGTGGATACATAAACTACACCAATATATAAAACCAATATTCAATATAATAGAAAACTGTATAATATACAAATTTATTTTAACGTGTATACTAAACTGAAATAACAATTTTTGGCAGTTTAAAAACTATTAAATCAGACCACACCTTTACTTTAGGAGATTCATTTGCCTATTGTTTTACCTTAGCTTTTAAATAACATAAAACTCTAGTTGTATTTCTCACCTACATTGGATCTCTTTTAAATAACACAAACATTTAGTGGATTTTGGATCTCTTTTAAATTTAGTGGATTTTTGGAGTATGTTGTTTGAAACAGTCTATACACAAATCTGACGTTATGTTATACGGCACCAGGCCAGCAATTAATATTAAAGGAGAGGTAAAGCTTCAGCAAACTTATGAGAGGTCAAGACCACTAACAAAGTAAATAGGACTTTGTTATTTACTATATAGTAAAAATAAATTGGTCGGTAGCGTAGTTGGTTCAATCCCAGCTTCATGTGCAAAAGGTTCTCAGTTCGATCCCAATCAGAGTCAATAAATTTTGAGAAGGATCAGCTGATAATCACCGGCTGTTCATTTGTCATTGGGCTATTAATTAATGACACTTTCTAAGGAATAGTCGGCCTTAGTTTGTAACAATGACTACATTCGCTCATCTACACTCATCACACTCATTCGAAATCCATATTCGCCCATATCTTGACGATCGGCGTCTTACGAATAAATAAAAAATAAAATAGATGAACATTTAAAGACACAATACATAGCACAAATGTTTAATTGGACGAAAGTCTCCACCTGACGAAGATTTGTTATTGCACTCATTCTTTAGAGTAAGTTTGCTGATGCCCTTCTCTCCTATTACTTTAGGTGACTGAATTCTAATGGAGAGTGGATTGATGGCTGTAATTATTTAATTATAAATTTTAGTTTATGAAACATAACATTAAATTATATATAAGAAGAGTTCTATACAGTGATATGGTTATTATCAATAAACAACTGGTTAGACTGTTCCCAACAATATAAGTTAGACTGTCTTTAAATCCGTGTAATACTTAAACAAACCTTTTGAGATTTATTATGTATCTATAAATCAATAATTTACATACAAATATAATATTACTGTTGACTATATGCATGTATATAATACAATAGAACCTCTTTAATCAGAACTTCTGTAATCCGAACGCCCACCACGAAAAAACAAAATTTGCATGTACATATCAGAAACAGGAAAATCTAATTTTAATCATCCAAACATTAAAGTATTCAGTTATTCCTGCACTATACTGATGGGCGTCGTTTTGGCCTTTGATGCAACCCTTGGCGTCTGATGGGCAATAATCTGCACTAGCAATAATCTATTTTTCCAGTAAACCACTTCTGCAATTTGTAGGTTAAATATGTTAGTGTAATATTGCAAATGTTAATTAAATTAATGGTATTATTGTTCAGATATAGCCTAGATGACAGGCTTGAAATCGACATAATCGATCGTTCAGATGTTACTGGATATTGTTCCAAGCAATTTTCTCATTTCCTTAAACCTTAAGTATGATCTATTTTAGCTATAATTTAACTTTTTATGTGAAAATAACAATATGTTCTGTAATTCGAACAATGTGATAATTTGAACCACCCCCCAATTTTAATTAGTTTGGATTAAAAAGGTTCTACTGTATGGATCATTTTGTAAATTAACATTGAACCAAAAATTGTGTGCATCATAATTCTTCCACAGTAAAAAAATCTCAAACTTCACTCAAAATAAATTTTATTGCTAACTAAACAGTAATTAAAGTAACATTTGCTTACAATGTGACTGACTGTACATTAAATTATGTTTTATCTTTATTACTTATTTACATTAACAATAATTTAAATGAGAGTCAAATAGGAAGATATTATGCAAAAAGTAGATGATATATTGCACGTGTCTCGACAGTTGTCATTCTCTCAGCTATCGGTGGTTCCTGCAGTATCAGTCATGTTATCTTGGAGGTGCGCTAGCTCGTCCGCAGCACTTGCCGCTGTTACAGTATGGAAGTACGTCTCAGGAGACAAGTGGAAGCTGTACCTGCTGTCGTCAAACTGGTACGCCAGACCCAGTACGATATTGAGCGCTGATGAGTCGTGGCTATGACAGCCTGAGTATCGGTACTGAGGCTTTTTGTCAAAACGACAACCGTTAGATTGAGCCCCTGGATAAAAAAATTAAATTTTATGACAATTACTGAGTTTTGAATGAGCAGTAGTGTTATAATCAAAACAAGTATGATCTCTCCTGATCAAAATATCATTGCTCACAAATTCTCACTGAATGCAATTCTTATTACTTTTGTTCCATAAAATCATGAAACAAATGTTAAACAAAATTTATGAATCAACTAAGCAACTTCAAACAATTTAGTAATGCATTGGAATTACTGTCACTAGTCGTTAGATCGTCTGCCTTTAAAAAAGGAAGCGAAAATTCCGGGCTGGTCTTGCCTAGAAGAAGATACTAAGTAGAATGATATGAAAAAAGCTTTACAACTGTATCATTATGTAGTGTGTCTTCAAGGGTCAAGAAGTGCGATTACTGAAATTGTGACAGACTGTTTAAAGTACCGAAAGTTATGCTTACGGTAGGTTCCCAAAATGCTGACGGAGAATTACAAAAACAAATGTTTGATGAGAATCACACAAAAAATGTTTGACCAGTTCTCTCACATTCCTAGAACATTAGAATCGTGATGGTTACAATTTTTTAAACCAAATTAATTTTAAACCAAATTAATTGTCGCTGTGACATACTCACAATGAGTGTCAGCTGCTTCCACACCCTTAGCGTTATGAAAACCTACACAGCGCATAATTCACAGTTGGCAGCATTTTTAACCGGAGGAGGAATTTAAAACAGTCATAAATGACATAAATCTTACTATATTATGAAATAAATGTTGGAGGATAAATATTTAATAAACAGGTTTTTTCATGAGCTAGTTTTGTGCCTCTGCTTGATTCTTCGCCTTAAAATTTCACTAAAACAATTTACTATGGTGTAAATTAGATGTTAGAGAATTAAGCTTTTATGAACGTTTTTCAATTGTTTATATATTAATTTCAATTTCCCTTAAAATTAATTTCCTGTCATTTATAGTGTAACGCAGGGTCCATATTCCCGCCTCTGGTTATAAGAAGAGGGGGAATGTGTGGCCAGCTTCCTCGGGGACAGTGAGGATTCAGCCGAGGTGCGTGGACGTCCAGCCTAGCTCTTATATGAGAAATATAATCTACAATTGAATAAAGCATGCCTCTTTTAATGAATAACTAATAAAATGCATATGAATGATTAGCTCAGAACTTACCTATTGGCAAGATGCAGTCATGTGTGAGTGAACACTGTATCCAAGGGAGCATTATTTCTTTGTGCACCCTCGGAGTGTTGTAAATGAGCAACCTACTGGCTTCCACCATAGGGAGGAACATGAACCTGCCAAAAATTATTATCTTTTAGGTACAGGATCAAAATATGAAAAATTATTGGCAAACTAAGTTTTAACACGTTCACTACGAGAAACACGATTGTGCATCAAGTTGACCTTGCGCTGTGTGCAGACGACGCACTCGTGCTAAATGGACTACAACTGCTGATTACCACCATTTACTGGTTTATTATTGTATGTGAATGCTTTGCGTATAGTAAATTTGTGTTTGGAGGTTATGTGACATTTGAAGTGTATTCAATTTAGTTTTAAGTTTTTATTATTTATTAGATACTATTAAAATATGACGAATATAGTTTTAGCATATACTAAATGACATAATATTTGAATAGCAGTGAATGTGTTAAATGTTTACTCTTACAGATTAATTTTTATTCAGAACATTAACCAATTTCGTAATCTAATTCACGCAGAGTCCTGTCCAGTCTGCTTGAAACGAGTTCTTCATGCTAACTTAACATTCAAATTAAATTCATTACTGTTTTATTTTGTTACATCACAGTTTTAGTTTTATTTATTTAATTTATTCTTCTGTTGCAACTGTGAGTGTCATGTCCGACCAGTGCGGTAAGTGTAATACCGACGTGATGCCCGGCTTGTACACGCGTGGATTCATCTCAGACCCGCACCAAAGCCAAACTGAAAACGTGGAAGTGTGATCTATGTAAGGGTGAAACTGCCTCTATCACATCGACTCGCAGTACGGAGGAGATCGATGACAAGAAATCCATACTGGAAGCTCTGAGTGCCATGAGGAGTGACTTGACAAACCAGATTAGTGGAGTTCAAATAATATTATCGACCCTCTCTGAGGATAAGAAGGTTCTTAATACCAAGGTTCTAGCTATCGAAGAGGAATAAGTAATTACAAACCACCGCTGTGACAAGTTGGAGGAGGCCAGAGACGCCACGAGGGATGAGGTGCTATTCTAAAGCATGTTTGTTTGACGTAGAACAACACCCTAGGGCTGCTAACCTGGAGATTCAGGGTATCCTGTTGACAGCTGGGGAGGGCGTTTATGACGTACTATGTCACGTTGCCAGAGCTACAGGAGTTGGTTACAGCCGTGGCAGCATCTCCATAGCGCATAGATTATGGTGTTTCTCTAAAAAACTCGCTCACCCGCCTATTATAGAGCAGTTCTTCTCCAGAAGCGATAAGGAGTCCTGGATTCGAGCTGCGAGAATGAAGAGAGGACTCAACGCCACCCACCTGTCGACTTTCTTGGAACCGTCTCCTGTCTATCTTAACAAGCACCTTACAAGCGACAAAAAATCACTGATGGGTCGCGCTAGAAGACTTTACAGGTAGAAGAAGCTGCTGTTCGCCTCCTTCACCAATGGCAAGGTGCTGGTCAAGAGGCGTGAGGGCGACGAGGTGATAAGAGTGACGGCCATGGAGCAGTTCGACATCTATGATAAGTATACAAGACTTCAAGTAAGGCTGTTTCTTTTCTGTTCAGGTTTTATATTATTTAATTTAAATAGACATCTTTATAGTTATTAAATAAATTCATTTTAGCCCAAGGATTCGTTTTTGACTATTTTATTTATAATACCTTCGTCAGCGATCCTTTTCAATGGTCATTCATCCGACCGGTTTCGCTACAATTGTAGCATCTTCAGGGGTAGTTGAAAGTTCTTCATCTTGCTATATTTCATCAGATAAAATAATAATAAACACCAAAAACACGTCAAAGTATATTGTTACACTTCAATATACTTTGGTGTGTAACAATATACTTTGACTGAGTTTTTGGTGTTTATTATTATTTTATCTGATGAAATATAGCAAGATGAAGAACTTTCAACTACCCCTGAAGATGCTACAATAGTAGCGAAACCGGTCGGATGAATGACCATTGAAAAGGATCGCTGACGAAGGTACTATAAATAAAATTTATAGTTATATTTTCAGATTGTTTAGGCCATATTTTTATTTACTTACTCATTTGTAAAAACATTTTCTTTTTACATTGTTTTTCAATCAAAATGTCACTATCCTTTATTATTAAAATTTCATAACCTTTTATTACTTCATTTTAAATAGATATATTTATAATAACATTTTCAGATCGTATATATTTACTTACGTATACATTTGAACAAACATCTTCTTTTTATATTGTTCTTCAATTAAAATCTTTTATTATTACAATGTTAACATTATTTATTGCTTAATTTTAAATATATATATTTATAATAACATTTTCAGATCGTATATATTTACTTACTTATACGTGTACAAACATCTTTTTTTTATATTGTTCTTCAATTAAAATCTTTTATTATTACAATGTTATCAACATTTATTGCTTAATTTTAAATAGATATATTTATAATAACATTTTCAGTTAGTATATATTTTTATTTACTTACACATTTGTGTAAAATACTTAAACATCTTCATTTTACATTGTTATTCAATTAAAATGTCATAATCTTGTATTACTTAATTTTAAATAAAATATCTTTATAATAACATATTTAGATCTTATACTTTTATATTTACTTACACATTTGTACAAATATTTTCTTTTTACACTGCTTTTCAATTAAAATGTCATAATCTTTTCTTATCTAGAGTTACTTTATAAGGTAGTTTATTAGCTATGTATTTCTTCTAATTGATATAATATGCATATGTATACATGCATTTGCTAGGGTACAATAATGCGATTTCACTTTTAAAAGTATGTCTTTTTATAATCCATACACTCTTTGTAACAATGTCTCTTTCATTACACATCTGATAATTTGTAAACTCACTAGTCTTTATTAATATTAGTTCTTCTTACTGGATAACGTGAGTTTTATTATTAGTGTAATTTGTTTCTCGCTGCTATAAGTTTCATTTCCTTGTTTTCTGTTAAAAACCTTTTTATATTGATATTCTTTGTTTGTAACTGGAAATTGTATGTGCACTAGTAATTGATTTTAAGTTTTAAATCAATTTGATTACATAACATTTATTTACTGTATTTAACTAGCCTAGGCAGGTTGGGCAGGCTGGCTGTGCGTAGGTAATGGAGTCTGAGGATGACAACACAACGGTGGTAACATACAATGTTTTGACATAAATTCAGATAAAGAACTTGCAGATATTTAAAAAAAGGAAGAGAATGTTTATAAGCTTAAAAATGTTCCATATCAATTCAGGAAATTTTTTAATGATATAGTGGTATATTTAGAGGCGGTGGCGGCTATGTTTGATATAATTGTATTTACTAAGTGTTGGCTGAGTGGAGGGAAGACGTTGAGGGCTATGACCTTGTCACGACTGAGACATTCCGAAACCAGAATGACGGGGTGGTTATCTACGTTCACAATTGGTTATTAGCTGTTACTACACAAATTGCATTTGGAGATGTTTACGGATTGAATAATGACTTAACTTACGGTAGAAATAAATTTAACATACTAAAATTTTACAGAACGCATGTTAGTGACATACACTGGTTTTTAGAAGAATTAGAATGTTACTATAATATTTGTAAGGGTGTGATGTGTATATTTATGGGTGACCTAAATATAGAAATACTAGATAATGATGCGTGCTCTGATAGATATATGAATAGTTTATTACAAGCTGGTCTTGTACAGTGTATTGACAGAGCGACATAGATGACAGACAACGATAGAGGTTCTTGCTTGGACCACGTATTTATGAGTTACTGTGACTTTCAGAATGTGAGGTCAGCCATTGTACATACTGAGATCACTGACTACAGTACTACAGCACTGTACTGACCATCACTGACGCTGACCATAGCCATCCCGTCACCCAACCTACTACACAACTTATTTATTTTTATAGACCTCAACGTACTTACTGACCAACTGTCTCACTCCAACTGGGATCCTGAATTGTTTTGTCTCGAAGTTAATGCTGGTAACAATAAATTTTTTTCTATTATCAAGGGCGCTTTGGAGAGATCAACTAAATTAATCAATAAGAACAATTCCAGATTAAAAAAATTAAAACCATGGATTAAAACTGATTTAATAGCAGGCATTCGTTATAGAGATAAGTTAAGTAAAACAACAACCTTTCAATATAAATTTAAAAGAATTAGATTTTATGCGTATAGACAGTTTTTATCTAATTCTCATAAACAAGCAAAACGTGATTATAGAAATAAAATTACAAATTCAGGAAAAACACAAATACATTCTGGGGCGTTATAAATGAATTGGCAGGCAGAGAAAAACACAAAGACAAATTTCCTATTCAGAAATATATGTCAAGCTCTATACCTGTCAATGAAGATATAGACAGGCTGCGCACGACTTTGTATTTCTCTGCAGTAGACCAAAATCTTGCGAATGCTATAAATGGAGGAGGGGACCCAGTGATGAGAGACTCTGACTACAGTTTTAATTCTAACTTTACACTTAACTCAGTTACAGAACAAGACATAGAACGATATGTGTCCAGTTTGAGGGGAGGGTCTCCTCCGGGACATGATGGCTTCTCTGTTAAAGCCCTCAAAGAAAATATGCAAACATTAACTACACCTCTACAACATATTATAATTTAAAGCATTCTGTCCAGTATATTTCCTAATAACTTCAAAATGGCAAAAGTCGTCCTTCTACATAAATCTAATACAATAACAGACAAAAGTAATTTTCGTCCAATTAGCCTCCTCAGTGTTTTCTCCAAAATTCTAGAAAAAATAGTAAAAGACCAATTGACTGATTATTTAGATAATAACAACATTTTATGTAATTGCCAATTTGGTTTTAGCAAAGACAAAAATATAAACGATGCTCTGTATGAAATCGTAAAACAAATTAACCTAAGTTTTACAAAAAATAATTGAGCTATGTGTGTTTTTCTTGATCTTATTAAGGCTTTTGACTCGGGGGATAGAGGTAAAGTAATGCAAAAACTGGATTTAATTGGTGTTCGGGGTAATGCTCTGGCTTGGTTCAGGAGCTATCTTACTGAAAGACGGCAAAGTGTGTCTATTTGTGGGGTGAACAGTGATGCCTTGCCTATAGACTTTGGGGTGGTCCAAGGAAGTACACTAGGGCCTATTCTCTTTTTAATATATGTAAACAATATTTCAAGATTAAAATTTTTAAGTAAATTAACCTTGTTTGCATATAACACACTTATTTTTATTGAAAGTAGTAATTGCCTGGATGCAAGAATTAAAGCTCTCCATGATTTAATGTTTATAAAAAATGTCTTGATCAAAATACACTCTCCTTAAATATATCTAAAACAAAATTTATGCCCATATCTCTTAGGGAGTGTTCTGATTATACTTGACGTGACCTAACAATTCATTCATGTGGTGATTATTTAAGTTTAACATGTAATTGTGAGGCTATAGAGGGAGTGGCAACTTAAAAATATTTAGGTGTAATCATTGATCACCGTGAGATGGGCGGAGCACATACAATACATAAAAACTAAAATTCGAAAATATTTGTTTGCTTTTAGACAATTGCGTGAAGTTTTAAATGACAGTGAAATTAAAATCACTTATTATGCTTACATACAATCGTTGTTGTCGTTTGGTATTGTTGCGTGGGGAGGGCTAACAAAAGCATTCTAGAACCTTTATATGTCGTACAGAAGTCTACTTTGAAATTAGCATTCAATAAAGCCAGACGATACCCTACGGACACCTTATTCCAAGACGTATCAGTCCTTAATATCCATCAACTCTTTATTAAACATTTGATGGTATTTATGTTCAAACATTATAATACTATATTCTCTCCAATTTTACACACTTACAGCACACGTTACTCTGCTAATGTAGGTTTTGTCACACCAACTATTAATAAATCATTTTCAACTAATACTCTGGTCAACAATGCTCATGCATTGCTTTTAAATCTCCAACGGAATTACCCCAATTTTAATTTATTCTCTTGTACTTCAATATCTATATTAAAAAAACAGGTGTAACTGATTGGATCAATGTGATAGGTTTGGAGGGAGCAGAGAATGTCATTACGAGTGTCTACGGGTAGATTTGATGCTCGCCACTCCCCCCCACCCCACTGGCTGAACTGTGGCTGAGGCCGGCGCTGTATGAGTGGGCCTTTGTTTGGAGGGTATTGTGTTGAGACTGGATGATAAGAACCAATGGATGCAGTTCTGTAGTCATTGCGAGAAGTATTCACAGGGCATCATGCTGCATGCACTTGTTTCTCTGGCCCTTCCTAAATTGACATACAGTCAGTGATTACTACAATACTTGCAACTCAGTCTATGCACAGGCAGTATGCCCATGTAGGCTTTCCCCATGAAAAGGAATTACTGTACAATTTTTATTATTTTTGTTTTTATCTTAGACAATTTGGTGATTACTTGTATTATTTTTCAATTTATTTTCGTATTATTATGTTGAACAATATTATTTAACTTTATCAGTAATATTTAAATATATTTTCTTTTCATTTTATTTCATTAAAAAAATTATTTATACTATTATTTATCCCAACTCTTATAAATGTTACAGTTATCATTACCACGATTATAATTTATAAGAGAAAGATATCCTCTTAAATTTTCTATTGAATAGTTGTTCATGATGTTTATTAATAGCCATTAAAAAGATAAATTTCCAATCTATGAAATATGGAATAGATTTAATAACTAATCTTATACCTGTTACCTCAGAGGAATCTAAATATAGAGTAGCAGCCTACAAATATTTTAAAAAGTGAGCTGAGCAGCTAAATCATAGTTGAATGGTCTTTGCAAAGGAAGCTCTGCATTTAGACCGCCATTGCAATTTATTTCAGGTTATTTAACAATCTATATACTATAAAGATCGATGTAGTGACTGACTGACTGACTCACAGAAACTAAATGCTGAGGCTCTTCCCGGCGTCCTACCCCCATCATATGTATACTTGAATTGAAGCTCTTGGTCTGAAACCTCCAGGAAACTTCACAAAAGTTTACTTTTTTCACTCATAAACAAGATGGCGGCCTTTTTACCCCAAAAGTGTCCCAATGTATTTCTTAAAGGAAAATCACAAAAAAGTAGTTTTTAAATACTAATTTACAATCAGATTTTAGAAAAGACTATGTTTAGGGGCTCCACTGCTCCAAAAACAAAACATGATGGCTATACTGGTTAAAAATCCTGGCGAGGCAGTAGGCTGAACTTTCTCACGTGGCAACATGCCGAGATCAACAAATGGGACTGTATCAGGGTGTCTTGGTGAGGCCGCAGGCTGATCTTTTCCCCACGAGGCCATAGGCAGAATTACACAAATACGCCTGTAGCAGAGCGTCTTGGCAAGGTCGAGCTCCTCCACGAGGCCGCAGGCCGAGTTCCTCAAAAGGGCTAAAGGTAGAGTTTCCAGGTGAGGCCGTAGGCCAAGTTTACCTCACAAGTACATCAAGCAACAACGGGGTTGGCACACGAAGCATGCAGGGGTGTCCCTAGTCTATATACTATAAAGCTGGATGTAGTGACACACTGACTGACTCACTCACTCACTGACACTAAAGTTGAGGCACTTCCCGGCGTCTTACCCCCATTAAATCTGTACATGAATTAAAGCTCTCGGTCTGAAACCTCCAGGAAAATTCACAAGTTTTCTTTTTTCACTCATAAAGAAGATGGCGGCCTTTTTACCCCAAAATTGCCCCAATGTATTTCTTATGGGAAAATCACAAAAAAGTAGTTTTTATGACCAAACTTGAGAAAAAGCTTGAGTAAAATTTTCAAACCTTCACGGTTCTACATGCATAAGAAATGTGCACCTTATGTACGAGGCGTGTTCTTAAAGTAAGTACCGTTTTGGAATCCCGCCTCTATAGCGCTGCAGTCTGCGTCCAGTGCATGCGTGCTAGATATTAGATCTTTTGGCAAGCCACAGCCACCGTTACGGACCCATTTGACTGTATTTAAGATCGCTTATGACTGTTTAAAATTCCTCCTCTGATTAAAAATGACGCCAACTGTAAAGTATATGTTGTGATAAGTTTTCGTAACGATAAAGGCATGAAAGCAGCTGACATTCATCGAGAGATCTGTGAAGTTTATTGAGAAAACAGAATGAGTGATGGGATGGTATGGAAATGGTGAGAGCTTTTAAGGTTGTGCGAATGTGCATGATGATGAACGAAGTCGGAAACCTTCACTCATCACTGATGACTTGGTGCAAAAGGTTGATGAAAAAAGTCAGAGAAAACAGACGCTTTACAAATACATCATTACGTAGTGTGTCTTCAAGTGTCAAGAAGTGTGATTATTGAAATTGTGACAGACCATTTAAAATACAGAACGTTAAGTTTACGGTAGGTTCCCAAAATGCTGACAGAGAATCAAAAAAATAAACTTTTGATAAGAATCACACAAAAAATGTTTAACCAGTTCTCTCACATTCCAAGAACATAAGAATCGTGATGGTTACAATTTTTTAAACCAAATTAATTGTCACTGTGATATACTCACGATGAGTGTCAGCTGCTTCCACACCCTTAGCGTTATGAAAACGTACAAAGCGCTTATTCAGTCAGCGGCATTTTTAACCGGAGGTGGAATTTTAAACAATCATAAATGATAAATACAGTCAATTGGATTCGTAACAGCGGCTGTGGCTTGCCAATAGATAGTAGTACCCCCAGCACGCATGCGCTGAATGCAGACCACAGTGCTACAGTGGCGATATTCCAAAACGGTACTTACTTTAAAAACACGCCTCGTATGATATAAAATTTTACAATACTGATGTTATCTACGCAAGTGGAGTATGAATTAAAAGATATTTTTATCCTGAATCCAACTATACCATCAGATTTTGAAAAGGGCAAATAATAAGAGGTATATGCCCCCAAAACAGACAAAACTTCGAGCATGGTTGACGACATCAAATGCTAAAGATCTTCCTGATGGTCATACTTTGGCTTTAATGGGTGAAAAATCGGGTTTGAGTGAAGCTGAAAAATCTCCAATGAAAGCTATGAATTGTTTGGGGAGTGAGCGTTGGAGGGCCACTTCTTCTAAGTCATATAAATCTAAAAGTTCAAAACTTTCTTCTGACATGTCTTCAACTCATGCTCGAATAGGTTTCAGCCGTTGGAAGAGGAAGTGGTTTCTCCTGAGGTAAATAGTTCTTCCATAGAGTGTAGTAATATCAAAACAAAAAGAGTACATAATAAGAAAAAAAACCAAAGAAACAAAAGCTAGTTGTGACATCCCAAACCGTGAAGGCCACATCTAAAGCAAATAGTGGTTGCATTGTTAAGTCTTTCTGTGAGGCCTCCTTGAGTCAGCCTGTTCTAGAATAAGGAGCTACAAGCAGAGAGACAGTCACAGTCCAGGCCAAAGCTAATGTGGTTCTCTTATCTGATAGTCATGGTCGTTTTATCTCAGCAAAACTTCTTGAAAAATGTTCAGATCTATTTAATGTAACAGGAACAGTAAAGCCTAATGGGCTTTTTAAAAATGTAATTGAAGGATTTGAAGGCATCACAGAAGGATTGAACAAGAATGATGTGGTTGTGGTTCTTGCTGGAACTAATGACATTTGTATTAATTTCGACAAGCAGCAGCTTATGGATTCTGTAGAATCTATAGTCCGGGCCACAGCTAATACTAAATTGTTACTTTTTGGAATTCCTTCAGATATAACCAAAAGCACATAAATGATGTAATTTCACAAACAAATGATGAAATCTCTAAGTTTGCAAGAGCATTTGATCATGTACAGTATGTTTCCTTAAGTTCTCTACATAAGTTACGACTCTACACAAAAGTTGGTTTACATTTTAACAAATTGGGCAAAAAAATGATTGTAAACTTGATGTATAATGTGATTATGTCAACCTCTAGCCTGACACCGAAGTGTACACCCCCTGTAAAGTCAGATACTTTTAAAATCCCTGTAAGAATTACCAATCATACAAAGCGAGATACTCTTAACAGATATCCTGGTGTATATAATAACAAAACTTTTAACAGTACTCCAATTAATAATAGAATATTCACTAACAAATGTTTTTTAGGCTGTCCAAGCAGGGATAGGGAGCCCATAGTTGATGGCACGGAGTATGAAAATGTTATAAAGGAGTATAATGGCGCGACATATCTAGAATAATTCACCAAAATGTTCAAGGAATTGTTGCTAAATATGAACAACTTGAGGTCCTGGTCGAGTTATACTCTCCTGATATTTTGTGTTTGACTGAACACTTCCTCCAGCAAGGCAAGCACAGTTGAATGCTTTTAATTTACCAGGGTATACAGTAGCGTCAGGGTTTTGCCGTTCTAAACTTCTTAAGGGTGGCGTATATATACTTTCTAAGAACTTCATGAATATTCAACCCCTTAATATAAGTGCATTTTGTATAGAAGGGATTTGTGAACTTGCTGCTGCTAAAGTCACTTCTGAAGATTCCAGTTAGATGTTTTTTATCATATTGACAGTGTATCGACCTCCAAGGCAAAAAGTGGGTGATTTTAATGAATTCGTTAATTCGTTGAACAGCTGTATGGAGTTCCTTATGGATACCAGAACCAGGGTAGTTGTTGTAGGCGACTTCAACACCGACTTTTCTACTGATATGGAATGTTCTAAGATTCTTACAAATGTTATGAGATCTTTTGGCCTCAAATCAACAATTGTCTCATTTACAAGAGAATTTGGTGGGTCTCAAAGCCTAATCGATAACATTTTTACAAATGTTTTCTTTACCTGACTCTTATGTTCTTGCAGCAGGCATCTCTGATCACCATGCTCAGGTTTTGGATATTATGGACGTAAACCCAGCTCCTACAAAACCAGCATTCAGGTATAAGAGGTTTTTCTCCCAGGATAATACCACAATATTCAAATGCTTACTTAGTAGTGAATCCTGGAAAGATGTCCTTATGTGTGAGGGTGTATTAGAGGGATTTAGATGTTTCCTGAAAATTCTTTTATATTATTTTGAGATTTCTTTCCCTGAAAAGAAATGTAAAATAAAACACAGAGACCTTACGACAAAGGTAATCCTGGATTCCTCTCTATTAAATGTTACGAGATAAACTAGTTCAGATGTGTTCCTTGAGTAAAGATCTGGACAGATCCCACCCAATGAGGCAAAGGTATTTAACCCTGAAGAAAGAGTTCAGAATAGGAGTTCGATCTGCCAAAGCTCAAAAAGTCATAACTCACCTGGAAAATTCTCCCAACTTAAATAGGGATATTTGGAGAGTTATAAAGGAAACTGGCCCTTCCAATAATTGTACACCATTTAAACAACTTTCAGTCTTCAATGACCAAGGTATTTTAGAGAAAGATCCCAAATTAGTTTCCGATTTTTTCAACGATTTCTTTATCAACGTTGATAAGCGCCTTGGAGGTGAAGATGCGTCTTTGGTTGACATTTCAATGACTTCTGGACAACTTGTTCAGAGTACAGTACAATCTTCTTAACTCCTACACATGAATATGAAGTTATCGAAGTTATACATTCTTTGAAAAAGGGATCGTTCTCAGGTAGAGTCTACATTTCTTCCAATGTTTTGAGGGCCTGTGCTGAAGAACTGGCTTTCCCGCTTACGTACCTGATCAACTACTCGTTTTTCTCAGGTGAGTTCCCATCTCCACTAAAGAGTTCAGTTGTTAAACCAATATTCAAATCCAGGTGCTCAAATGAAGCAAAAAATTACCGTCCTATTTCTATTCAATCAACCTTCTCAAAGGTGTTTGAGAAGATTTTCTTGAACCGTCTCTCTTCTTTCCTAAACTCAAACAATGTACTATCTCATCAACAATTTGGCTTCAGGAAAAACACCTCAACACTGAATGCTATGTTTGACTTCATATCTAATATAACATCGTCTTTGGATAGAAAAGATCATGTGTTTGGTCTGTTTTTAGACCTGAGCAGGGCGTTTGATGTTGTGAATCATCCATTGCTCTTGTATAAGGCTGAGCGTCTTGGAATTAAGGGTAATGCACTCAAATGGCTATCTTCTTATCTGATGGGTCGTACACAGACAGTAAATATACCTTTCATAGATAAAATTGGCTGTGTCAGGAATCAAGTGTCACAGGAGTCTCAGATTGTCACAGGAGTCCCACAGGGTTCGGTATTGGGGCCGATCCTCTTCTTGCTCTTTATTAATGATATTCAAGACAGTGTTGACTATGGCAACTTGTGTTTATTTGCAGACGACACCTCATTTTGTATCTCAAATCCTTTCTTACAAGGATACCACTGTACGTGTATGGGTAGGCGGGTGGGTCAATGCCACTGTACTTGTATGGGTGGGCGGGTGGGTCAATGCCACTGTACGTGTATGGGTGGGCGGGTGGGTCAATACCACTGTACGTGTATGGGTGGGTGGGTGGGTCAATACCACTGTACGTGTATGGCTGGGCGGGTGGGTCAATGCAACTGTACGTGTATGGGTGGGTGGGTGGGTCAATACCACTGTACGTGTATGGGTGGGCGGGTGGGTCAATACCACTGTACGTGTATGAGTGGGCAGGTGGGTCAATACCACTGTACATGTATGGCCGGGTGGTTTGGTCAATACCACTGTGCGTGTATGGGTGAGCGGGTGGGTCAATACCACTGTACGTGTATGGCTGGGCGGTTTGGTCAATACCACTGTACATGTATGGCCGGGTGGTTTGGTCAATACCACTGTGCGTGTATGGGTGAGCGGGTGGGTCAATACCACTGTACGTGTATGGCTGGGTGGTTTGGTCAATACCACTGTGCGTGTATGGGTGAGCGGGTGGGTCAATACCACTGTACGTGTATGGCTGGGCGGTTTGGTCAATACCACTGTACATGTATGGCCGGGTGGTTTGGTCAATACCACTGTGCGTGTATGGGTGAGCGGGTGGGTCAATACCACTGTACGTGTATGGCTGGGTGGTTTGGTCAATACCACTCTACCGTGTATGGAGAGGTGGTCTGATTCTGATAGCAATTCAAAACAATCAATTCTGATAGCATTCACTACAATTTTTAACTGGTGTTCTAATAGTATGTAGACTTTACTTTGGTCCCACAGGGTTCGGTATTGGGGCCGATCCTCTTCTTGCTCTTTATTAATGATATTCAAGACAGTGTTGACAATGGCAACTTGTGTTTATTTGCAGACGACACCTCATTTTGTATCTCAAATCCTGATAGGCGATTACTTCAGGTTGCTTTTTTATGCAAAGTAGTTCAATTTTACAATGGTTATGTAAAAATAAACTCTACATTAACTCAGATAAGACAAAAGTTATTGATTTTAACCTAAAACCAAGAAGTAGTGTCGGGGCGGAATCGTCTTGTCTTCTGCTTGGTGAAGTAGAGGTGGATTTTTGCTCTGACACAAAATTTCTTGGTCTACTCATTGACTAAAAGCTAGATTTTAAAACACACATTGAGAAACTAATGGGAAAGTTAAGCAGTTGTATTTTTATACTTAGAAGACTGCCTGCCTTTGTCAATAGAGAGATACTTTTGTTAGCTTATTATGGATGTTTCTACCCCCACATCATTTATGCTTTGCCAATTTGGGGATCTGAGAGCTGTAAAACAAAACAGATATTTACAATTCAGGAGAAAGCTATAAGAGTTATTTTTGGCTTGACAAAATATCAATCCTGCAAAGGCAAATTCAGGGAAAACAACATATTGACGTTTCCCAGTCAATTCATTTTTGAATCTTTAGTTTTTGTAAAGAAAAACCTACACCTTTTCCCAGAAAAACCAGTTCTTAAATATAGTTTCAGAAACCTTGATTCCTTACCACTTCCTAACCACAAAACCTCATTTTTTCAAAAACAGTGTTTATTGTTGCATTATTATTCTTGTATCAAGCTTTTTAACAAACTGCCACTTAGGATAAAAAATATTCAATGTATAAAAAAATTCAAGCACTGTATAAAAAATCTACTTTTGATGAAAGAATATTATTCAGTTAGACATTACTTAGAAGATGTAACTATTCTCTAGTTATTTTAAGATATTGTACATAGTTGTAAGTACAAATGCATTGTACAAATACAAAATGCATTGTATAATGTTCATGACAATAAAATATTTGATTTGAAAAAAAAATCACCTAAAACTAACAAAAAAGGGTAAGACTAAAATAAAACACCCATGTGGGGTATCAAACTATAGGTATTTATCTTATAAATCACATCAAATCACATACCATTATATTTTTGAAAAGAGAACGTTTAACCCTCGAACCGGGTTCTACTTTTTCCTGTACCGTCACATCATTTTTTGCGCATTTGCAGATATTTTTTCAAAAAATTATAAAAAATAGTAAAATTATATAACCCTACTTGTATTTGGTATTAGTGCACTCCTAATAAAGCAGGCTATCTAATAATAATAAAATATTACATCTTTGGGGAAAACAAAAATTTTTTATGACTCATGATATCTCGGACAATGATTTTTGTAAACATAAAAAAGGGGGGAGGTCACCTTGAAAACAATACGAGGGCCGTTCGGAAAGTAACCTCCGGTTGCTCATAGAATAGGAAGTGGAGGGTATAGTGCCGCCATAGTAGCGTTGACACGCAGGTCTCGTCAGTCGGCATCCAGCCGTGGTACTGTGAAGGTCGTCTGAGCGCTAGTTCGTTTTCTGTAGCTTGTGAAAATGGCGTCTGTCATAGAAAGTCCCGCCAAATGTGAGGTGTGATTCGTCATTCGATTTTTTACAGTCAAGCAGTATTCAGCGGCAGCCATTTATAGAAAATTGTGCACTGTGTATGGACCAAACAATCAACGCAGATTCGTACGTTGAAACTTTAAAAAACCTACGAAGGGCAATTCAGAACAAACGCCGCGGTTTATTGTCATCTGGCGTCATTTTCCTTCATGACAACGCCCGACCCCACAGTGCTCGAAAAACCAAAGACCTTCTTGAACAATTTCAATGGGATGTTTTTAGCCATCCACCATACAGCCCAGATTTAGCTCCCAGTGACTCATCTGTTCATGCACTTGAAGAAATGGTTGGGCTCTAAGAGGTTTGAGGACGATGAGGAACTCAAGAATTCAGTCTCTGGCTTGCTCAAGGCACAGGCGGCCGATTTTTATTCAGAAGGGATTTGTAAGTTAGTGGAAAGATATGATAAGTGTTTGAATGTTTTTGGAAATTATGTTGAAAAATAGCTTAAAGATGTAGTTTTAGGATGTATATAATAAAATATTTTTAATTATGTCTGAGTTTTATTTAAAGCACACCGGAGGTTACTTTCCGAACGGCCCTCGTATATTATAGCTAAATTCAAAATTCCAAGATAGCCTAAATATTACAAATTTCATCTAGTTTCAGGATATATAAAGGTTTTATATGTTATTTGAAGTATAAAAGTAATTATACTTACAAAACCCTGTGTAGTACAATATATACAAAAATTTGTTACTGTGGTAACATAATTTTCAAAAATTTGCTAAAAATTCTATATAATCAGTACAGACTTCTAACTAGTACTAAAATTTATAGAATTACTTGTTCTATAAATAAAATATGTTTGTAAAATGGTTTCCTTGGTATCCTCTGGCTGTGAACTTAGGTGTCCACAGATGATGATGAAATTTATCTGGCGTAAGCACACAAATGTGATATTCTTCATGTTCACATTTTTTTTTCTTTTATAAAAAGGCTTCAATATAATTTTTTGTGTTTTATATGTATATACCAAAAGTAATGTAAACACAATTACATCATAATAACACCATAATTACGTATAATAAGACTTACAAATACAATTGAAAGACAAGTAATCAAAACTTCCAAGGCTAGCGTCAGTTTGAAAATCGCTTTCACATTGGATAACGAATATTCATCATATTATTTTCCATTGTTCCCGTCGTCTTAGAACCAAGTCAGGCATACCACTACAATCGGTAACTCTTCCCGTTTCCAGTGGTATATGAATCTTGCCAATAGCGCTAATAGGTATACTATAACAAGTGATAATATCAAGCGATGTCAAGTCGACAATTATTTGTCGATTGCCAGTACAGAAGCAACACAAGTCGACAATTATTTGTCGAAACGCGGCACGAGGGTTAAGAGCTCTACCCCCCTCCCCGCCACCCAAATAAAACTTATGCTACAAAACCCAAAATTGGGTAATGTTAAACTAATACACCCAAGTGAGGAATCAAATTAAAGGTATTCTTCTCTTAAATACTAATTTACCATCAGATTTTAGAAAACCCAATGTTTAAAGGCTCCACTGCCCAAAATATCAAAATTGGCAAAATTCATGGTTAACAATCCTGGCGAGTAGTAGGCCGACGATACGAGATCCACAAATGCGACTGTAGTAGAGTATCTTGGTCAGGCCGCAGGCCGAACCGTCCCCGCGAGGCTGTAGGCCGAGTTCCATAAAGAGGCCTTTAGCAGAGTGCCTTGGCGAGTCCGAAAGCCAAGCTTCCTTCACAAGCATAGCGAATGACGATGGGGTTTGCACGTGAAGCGTGCAGGGGTGTCCTCTAGTGTTTCTTTTTTTTGACTTGACAAAATTTGACTTGCCGTTGGACTAATAGCAGGGAAATGACTGCAATCAACCATTTTGTTCTTCTGGTGCCTGCCCTGGTTACAACCTCCCCCCTCTTCAGCTTCTTGTGAACAACAACATTACCAAGGTCTGGCGGAGTAGGGGGAGCAGTTAGTCACCCTGACAGAATCGTTGTGTGTTTGTTTTAGCGTGAAGTCTTTCATACCCCAAGTGTCTACTTATGTCAGTGGTGTTTCGGTCTTTTTAATCTGATGAGTTCATTCACGTAAAACTTTATTTGTTCATTGTTTAACTTGGAAAATGGACCCCTTTGAACAACAAAGGCTGCAACAACTCATGACAGTGTTGATAAAGAAGAGAGAGAGATAATTTGTTCTTTAAAAAATGAACAATCAGTAGTTTGCCGACAGCTTTTTGGTGATAACAGCCAACATCAAATAGTTATTGAAAATGAAGATGTGATCAAATCATTTACAGTATGTATTTTAAAAATTTGTAAAACTTAGATAAATTACCATAAACAATGAGAGACAATGTGCGAGTCATAAAGGTTATACTTGTCACAATGTATATAAGATTTTTTATTTTATATTAGATGTAAAGAAAATATCTTATACTTCTTCTATAAGTCAGAGGCTCCTAGACTTCCATGTGTCACGACGAGGCTGCGCAGTAGACTGTGACATCACATGGGCAAAATCAGCAGATTTGTTTATTCTATTACATACTGGTAACTAAATCTATCAATTGCATAGAAACATTCCTCTAAATAGTAAGCAAGTTATGTATTACTTATCAGCTGGAATTTTACTATATAAATTAGAACAGTATTTTTGTGTTCATATTTGCCACTTAGCACATGTGATGTCATGGGAGATGCGTGTGTAGTTTTCATGTGTGTTTCTATTGTTACTTAGCAGTATCATGTTATGTATTTTGCATTTTGTAGAATAAGGTTAACAAAAACCCAAAATGAAATAATGTTAAACTAATACACCCAAGTGGGGTATCAAATTAACCCTCCGAGTGTTGATCGTTAGATTTCTAACGATATTTTCTAGCGGCCGAGTGTCAATCGTTAGATTTCTAACGATCTTGCAACGCTGTAGTTTTTGACTGATTTAACCGGTTTTCACTATCCATATCGCGATGATTCGAATACTACGCGATTCTAGAACATCCAGGCTGCATGACAACTATATAATGCCTACTATTTGTAAAAAAATTAGCATGTTAATGGTTTTTACCTCAAAAACAGACTGATATCAAGGTTTTTGTACATAGTATATAAAATTTCTTCTACATGTGTTATATTCAAGGTGTTAAAAAAAGTGTGTAAATGTATATATTTTTGTGTTCAGTGATAAATTCTTTACTAAATGGCCATTTTGATTTTTTTATGAAGTGAACAAAAAAAATATAAAAACTGAGATCTTGAAACATTTTTGAAACTTTTATGAAATTTTAAGTTCCCGCCCACAGAAAAATTTTAGGACTAAAGGTAAATATTTCAAAATGTAGTACTTTATGTAGCCTAGTTATTTTAGATTACAAATATATATATATATATATATATATATATATATATATATATATATATATGTATGGACTTATCTTTAGTTATTGGTTATCTAAATATATTTTTAAAAAACACTGCAAAAGTCACAAAAATAGTGTAACACTCAAGGGGGTTTTAATGCAACACTTGGAGGGTTAAAGGTATTCTTCTCTTACTTACTAATATTCCATCAGATTTTAGAAAAGACAAAGTTTATGAGCCACTGCCCCAAAAATCAAAATTCATAGTCATACTGCTTAAGAATCGTAGGCTGATCTTCCTCACAAGGCGACATGCCGAGATCCACAAATGGGACTGTAGCAGATTGCCTCGGTGTGGCTGCAGGCCGAGTTCAACAAAGAGGCTAAAGGTAAATGCGGAAGGCCTCTAAAAAGAAATCTTGTTAATAACCTATAAGGTAGAACAACAACAAAAGATCATCAGGATCCTCTGGGAGATATGGATGCTACCTGTTTAGTTTGCAAAATTCAACTGAGCGAAGCTTGATCTCCTGGTACTTATATTTACACTGCATAGATTTTACTTTCACCCATATGTAAAGTACAGATAAAATATTGTAAAGTACTCAAAAAAAGAGGAGAGTACCACGTAGAAACAATGTTGTGATAATAAAATAAGAAATGTGGGATATCCTAAATGTCCAACATTTAATCTAGTTTCAGAAAATATATGCATTATATATAATATAGGCTTTAACCATTGTCCTGGCATAATGCGGTTTACCGCACTTTATTTCTGCCGCCAAACAAACCAAGTGCGGTTTACCGCACTTGATTTTTCGCCGCCGTTTTTCATTTATTATATTGCATAGGTGTGCGCGATGTCAATAATTCCACTACCACTAGACGCTACGTGAGTTGCTCTTTGCAGTGATATGCATTACTTGTTGTTTGTAGTAACATATGTTTGAAGAAGAAGAAGACAGATGACGTGATCCCCAGATGTTTGGCTTCACTTCATCACTTTGCTTGTTTGTAAACAATGTGTTAGCGTCCTGTTCACTTGTTTCTTTTATGGTAAAATTATGATTTATATTATCAAAATAGGCGTGATTTGCTGTTTATATTTTGTTATAAGTGTTCTAGTTGGTGTTTGGTGTATTGTGATGTGTTATTTATAAAGAAATATCAGTGGTTTTGTAGGCTAACAAAATAGTGCAAAATATGGGTTATGTTAGGTTTTTATTTATTTATAATTATATTTTATACTTATAAATAGGTAAGTAACCTTTCTTATTACCCTTTTTTATCATATGTATTTCTCTAAATTTTAGTGTTAGGTAGTTAGACATCTGTAATGTTTATACAATATTTGTTGTAATTTTTTGAAAGAAACTGTTTCCGTGGTTACAAATTTACAGTTTTGTGTTCCATATGCGGTTTTGAGGTATAATAAATTTATTTATACATGCATCATACATTATGTATATATTTTCTGAAACTTCATCAAATTTGGAATATTTTGGCTATTTTGGATTTTTTATTTTATTATTACAACATTGTTTGCTAGGTATACCCCCACCCACTTTTGATTTTTGAAATTTTTTTTCAAAGTTCAAGTTTCAAAAAAAATTTATTTTTTTTTTATTTTGATGATTTATATTTTTTATATAATAGCCCAAAGCTTTATGATTGCAATGATACCACACATAAGCATATTTACTCATAATAAGTATTTTTTACTGATTTTAATATAACAGTCTGCAAAACAGCTAAAAAACGTCTGCCAGTTTGGTGAGATTCGACTGCCAGTTCGAGGGTTAATAAATTTACTAGAAATTTTTAACTGCAACCAATACAGAAACCTAACACTTTGTTACTGGGGTAACGATAATATTAAAAAATATCATAAAAAGTTTCTATAAACACTACACAGTTCATTTACGGACTAAAATTTAGCTAAGAACATACTCTACCAAATAAATATATTCTTTGCAAGCCTACTTTAGTAGAATAATTAGTAATAATAACTAATTTTGTTCAGTAGTGAGATTCCCAAGAGAACAAAGCAATAAAGCAATATGGCGAGACTGGCCGCAGGGCGTTAGCCTATGAGTTAGAAATGTTCACAAATCCGTATAAAATATTGAACACCGAACAATCAATGAATGATGCATATCGATGTTTTCAGCTCGTAATGTAGTTTCCATAGATACAAAAAATATTGCCATAACTTATCAGGTGTATATATATATATATATATATATATATGTTATAACAGCGTTTCTTTCGGGCAGGACGTTCTAACGCACTGACAAAGCACAAAAGAGAGGCACAATTACGCTGCAACACAAATTAAGGGTTAAGGAAAAAAATAGTTGGTTGTAACATACTACTAAAACAGTATTTATAATCAAAGACAAGTAAAACAGTGCTTAGCTTCAATATTTCATTTTCTGCTCACACTTGTTTAAATGACATTCAATACCAAAATAATCAGCAAAATTTGTATTTCTGCTTTATCAATGACCCTAGAAAATTGTGATTAGTTATTAGCATGAATGATAATTATTTATGATTTCAGTTTTAAGAAAATTAAAACCAAGGCAGATGACAGGAATCCGGCCTTTTAACAATTTGAATTCCATTAAAACTGAATCTTTCTTAATTGAACATATTCAACTTAAACATTTTATTAAAACTGTCTGCCCTTTAACTCTCCAGGTGCTAATGGCTCGGAGCGAGCCGTTGTTGCCCCCGCTTAAGTGCTAACGGCTCGAAGTGAGCCGTTCGCTAAAAATGCCGTGGAATCAATATGCGCCGGCCAAAAATGTTAAAATTACAGTTTTGTAATTAATTTGTAATGTTAAATCGTTACACATTTACAGTTGATATATTAGAATCTCTAATTGATGAAGAAGATAATGATGGACCAGATCATGAACCCGTACAAGGAGATACACGACACATGTTGGAGCGACGCCCTGGAGTAAGTCTACGTTTATGCGCTGTGTGCTTGCTTGAGAACAAAAAAAACTAAAAGTAGGTTTTGGTGTCCAGGGTGTAATGCTGGTGTTCATCCAGATTGTTACAAAAACCTCAAACACTTCTGGAGGTCAAAGGGACGGAGCAAAAGGAGGCGCGAAGAAGAATTGGAGTCGGATTCTGAATAAGAAGTGTAGTACGCGCAAAGTGTAAATATGTATATATATATATAATTACTTATAAATTTAGTTTTTCTCTTTTTATATACTCTTTTGAATAACTCATTTATAATGATGCAGTTGCAATCTAATAATGCCTTCATAATTCAAGACAAAACACAAGGTAACTTGTTTACTTTTTTGCCAAATTTTATACACGTACTAGTTTTTGTTTATAAACACATAAAAAAGATGTGTCATAATAGACAGTAAATGTTATACTTTTGGTGTTCAGGATGAAATTGTGCACAATTTGTATATATTGGAATCTTGATATTAGTGCTGTAGTGACTATGTAGAAAGACGCAAAGTTAAAATTTATAAAGGAAAAGATTTTTTCTTCAGACTTATAAGTGATTCTTCAAGTCTTATAACAAATTGGCAAGTTTATATTTTATTTCATTCCATTCTACATTTAGTTCTGAACAGTTTGACATATAATAAGTTAGATTTATAGTACATTTTATATTTTTTAACTAATTTTTCATAAATGACTGCACAGCGCCATAAATATGCTTAGCACTAAAGAGTGTCCAACCTAGCACCTGGAGGGTTAACCTGATTATTATGATCAAACAGCATCACACTTATGATAATATTCCCATCTGCAGAGATTAAAATTGTATACATAGTTCTGTTTAACGATAATGTATAACATACATTTCAAGTATAAAACTGCATTGATTTAAAAAAAATTGCATTGAAAAAATTTCAAGGGTTAAAAACAAAACTTTATTTTTAACGTGAGTGTTAGAATTTAACACAAATTTTATGAGGTTGCAAAGAATATATATTATATATTAATAAGGCTTTGCATTAATGTCCTAGTTATATGATTTTTCACATTAGGAGCAGTACGCTGGAGTCCTAAGATCAGAAAGGCCTAATTTACATAGTGTGCCTACAAGCCCAGAATAAACGTATGTGCATACTTTCATATCTATTTATAACAGTTTGTGATTTACAAATTATATACACAACATGACATTCTTAACTTACCCTTCATCTGTTGTGTGAAAATAGTGGAACATCGAGGGATGGGTGAGAGAGGTAACCGCTTGTCTAGTGGCCCAACAAACAATACCACTACTTTCCTGACTCAGCGCCTTCTCTATCAGAGGCTGGATGTTTCCAGTGGTTATGTGTATTGTATTCTCCAAGAACAATACAGCACCTGCATGATTCAAAGCATCCTGAAAATAAGTACATATGTCCATCAGTTATGTTTTGGTTAACACAATTTTAGCAGTGCAGGAATATTGTTAAAATTGAAACATACAAAAATAGCATATAACAAAAACTATGACATGTAAAATTTAAAAAATCCAAGAAGAAGAATGCACTAACAAATAAAAACACCAACTATTGGATCTATTGTTTATCTTAAGACAGTATCAATTCAATGTGGTACAACTCATGTTAAAATTAATATGAATTATGTTAATTAGATTATGAAATGTTTCCTTCAATACTAGAATAAATAATCAAATCATTTCAAGTAAGCCTATACACACAGCATAAATTTAACTTTTTAACTTACTTTAAAAAGTTTATTTTTTATTCTTACGTTTACAAAATGTGTTCAGAATGTAAGATTGAAATGTTAAAAATCAATCTCTAAATAATTTACATAATAATTTTAGAATTCTGTGAAATTATCTATATTACAATGTCAAACATAGTTGAGTTTTTAAATAAATAAAATATTGTTACCTGTATGATGATTGGCCGAAAAGCGTGAATCTTGTGATCGCTAATGTGTGATGGGAAGTCATTCAAGTAGAAATCCACAACAGAACATCGACTGGTGTTACAGTATGACAATATCTACACAAAATTACATCATAAATAATAAGCAAAGTACATATTTCAATTCTGATATATTAAATCAAATAACTCATCACATGGTTCCATGGAAGAGGTCTGTACAAAAAGCACTTTCTCCTGGTCACATTAGGCCTATAATTACTTACTTGGTACAGATTTTCCGAATGAAACTAGCTGGGTTCTTTAAGTACCGTGCTGGGTGATTGAGGATGTTCCAGTTCGTTTTCAATTCGTAATGATGAAATTTAAGTTAATATAATTTGGTTATACTCTTTCTATTTAATTTAATATATTTTCCACGTCAATACCAGAATTCCTTTTTGTAATAACATATAGCACTGCACATTATGTGGTTAAAATGAAACTTAAACAAAATTAAAAGAGTATAGACAACAACTGCATTTTTAATACTTTGAAATCGAAAAATGTATTCCATGCCCAGTCCCTCCAGATGTTGGAGCCCGCCACAAATTTTTTTTTCTATATACGCCACTGAAAAGAGTTAAACTAATTAATAAATATATCATTCAATATATACAATTGATTATAACCATGATAAACAATGTCAGATTTACAAGTGGTATAAGAAAAATCATAGTATTTAGTAAATATTATAGAACAAATTGTAATAAAAATTTTGAAAAAATTTACTCAAGGCTGAACATTAAATAGTAGTATAGAATGAGTTTAATAAAATAAATTTTTACATTACTAATTGATGTGGGGAAATAAAGATTAGCCTATTTGTTCTGTACTTAGTAATAAATATTGTACATATAGTTAATTATAATTCATAATTAAGTAATTTAATAGTTTGTATCTCTTAATTATCTGTTTTATATATATATATATACTCTTAAGCATAAATTGTTACTCATAACATATTCACCTGTTACTAAATTTAAATGATAATACTTGCCTCTATGCACATGCACTTGCCAAAAGTCAAACATCAGGTGACATTGCTAACACTTGTAACCGGTGGTGTGAACCCCACCAACACGCTTCCCCCTGTACCAAAAATTAAAAACACTAGTTGAACTCATGCTGTTACGCGGAACGGTTCTCTCGGTTTGCACGTCACGATTGCCGTGACCCTCTCTCACACTGTCTAATTTCTTATTTCACTAACCAGTGATCGTGTCTTTTCTCACTCTCTCGATCTACCCAGAATTGTATTCAAAACTCTTTATGTGTGTGGACATTCAATAGTGTTGTGTTGTGCTCCGACCTGACCGCTAGACAACATCGACATCCCAGGCCTGGTGGATCCATCTTTACAGTCATCTCTCATCCTCTCAGCCCTTCGTTCCAAGATATGCACTATCTCCTCTAAAGGTACAGTTGGTTCTTTTCATTAATTCTTACATATAAAACAAATATTAATGTGTTCTTTCGTGGTAGCGTCTTTTGTACAATTTCTTTTACTAAAGTGGACGTTAGTTGGTCCTCCGAAAAGGCATTAAATTTTACAATATCTCATCACGCCCTTATCACTATTATTATGCCTACATCTGCTACTTAAAAAAATGAGTATAGGCCTTAAAAGTCCCTAAAGAGAATTTATATATAAACATTCTTAAGAATAAACAACATCAATGACATGAACTCATATAAAACAGTGAACAGTGAGAGTACTGGTGTTTGTATCAGGGCTTCTATAGTTGCTTTTTTTTGACTACTATGCAAGTCTGAGTGGTCATTGAAGTGAATATTGTAGGCTTTGACTACCAATTTACTGTTGATAGGAGAGCTAGACAGATGTTACATGTACATTAAGTACAGTAACAACAAATACAACAACAATCAGTAGTAAAATAAATAACTTTAAAACGTTGTCCCACCCATTCCTGTTGATATATGCACGTGTAGTCCTAGGACTACTCTACTGTTTATTTAAATTCACCTTTTAAACAAATTGTGGGTAGTTCTCTACTATTACTTAGTCAACCTCAAATCTTTTCATACTTTGATAATACATTTTTGGGATGCTACAAGGCGTGTTTTTAAAGTAAGTATCATTTTGTAATCCCACCTCCGTAGCGTTGCAGTCAGCGTCCAGCGCATGCGTGCTAGATACTACTATCTCTTGGTAAGCCACAGCCGCCGTTACGGACCCATTTGACTGTATTTAAGGTCGCTTGGTCGCTTATGACTGTTTAAAATTCCTCCTCTGATTAAAAATGCTGCCATCTATAAAGTATATATTGTGATAAGTTTTCGTAACGATAAAGGCATTAAAGCAGCTGACATTCATCAAGAGATCTGTGAAGTTTAATGAGAAAACAGAACGAGTGATAGGATGGTATGGAAATGGGTGAGAGCTTTTAAGGTTGTGCGAATGTGCATGATGATGAACGAAGTCGGAAACCTTCACTCATCACTGATGACTTGATGCAAAAGGTTGATGAAAAAAGTCAGAGAAAACAGACGCTTTACAAATACATCATTAAGTAGTGGGTCTTCAAGTGTCAAGAAGTGTGATTATTGAAATTGTGACAGACCATTTAAAATACAGAACGTTATGTTTACCGTAGGTTCCCAAAATGCTGACAGAGAATCAAAAAAATTAACGTTTGATGAGAATCACACAAAAAATGTTTAACCAGTTCTTTCACATTCCTAGACCATTAGAATCGTGATGGTTATGATTTTTAAAATTTATTGTCACTGTGACAGTTGCATAATTCACAGTCGGCGGCATTTTTAATCGGAAGAGGAATTTTAAACAGTCATAAGTGAGCTTAAATACAGTCGATTGGATCTGTAATGGCGGCTGTGGCTTGCTAATAGATAGTAGTACCCGGCACGCATGCGCTGAACGCTGACCGCAGTGCTACAGCGGCGGGATTCCAAAATGGTACTTACTTTAAAATCACGCCTCGTAAATACCAGTATTTAGTAAAAATTAGGTGTCGGATACATAGAATTAGTATCATTTGTAATACATTAGTATACACCGAGGCCGCCCATATACATTGGGTCGCGGCAGTTATGGTTAGGTTAGGTTATCATAGCCTATTGCAGAATATGTTTTAACAAATTCTGCTGACTGAACAGCAGTTTGCGACAGTGAAAATACGTTATCAAGCAAGTTCATTCTACAATACAATAACTTAACCTAACCGTGCGATGTCTCCGAAATGTCAGTAATAACGTGTGGACTTTAAATCTTCTTATCGCTTTGCAACCTAACGACGACTTTCCGACACTTGATTTTAATTTTTCTAACTAAGTGAGGACTACCACATCATCATATAAAAATATGAAAAGAATTAAATTTGACTAAGTAATAGAAGAGAATTACCAAATTGTGTTTGTGTTTTATTTATATTTGAAAAATGATGCCTAATAGCAGATGTTTGTATTGAGTTTGAGGATAAAGAGATCTCTTCCAAACATGTAAATAGTACGGGTAGCCTACATACTGCAAATATTTCAATTGAGACAAAGTGAACTTTCAATTCAAAGTGAAATTCAAATTAACTTAATTTTACTATCTTAAAATTTTTAATATTAATATAGGAAAATATAAGTACAGTAGGAGCCTCGTTATATGACAGACTTATCAGACATTCTGTTTTAACCGGTGTATTTGTTCCGAAAAAAATACTGCTATAAAAACTGTCTGAAAATAGTATAATGTATTATTTTCCGTAACTACAAAAACAATATGTAACTTGTGAGGGGTTTTCCAAAACAGCTAGTTGTTTAGTTGCTTACTGTGTAGTGGACAGTGCAATGTGAGAAGACTACATTACTTTGGTCGTCTGTTGAGGGTACAGGATTTTTAGGACAAACACTGTTTGAAGTGAGGTGGAATAGCAGTCGTGTAACTTGTGCAATCTTATTTAGTTGTTCCCTGACCAGTCACACATATTAGTTGTATTAAAGAATTTATGTGTTACATCACTGTGCAAGGATTGTTTATCATATTACTGTACTTGATAATATAGGTTTAAAAAACTGTTGTAATTAACGACTGTATATATCCCTATTTAAATTGTGTTTGTTTACTCTTTGTATATTACTGTTGTTTTATTGAATTTAGGTCTAGTGATATTGCTTCCAAAGGGAAAAACGTTGTAGTGTCTGTAGAAAACGTATTGCCATTTTTTAATATCAGTCCCTACTATAGTAAACCGCATCAAAATAGTCTGATGACATTTTAGAGGTGTTGCCATATCGTTGCTGACAACCACCCAATCATGGTAACTGCACCCAACTACTTATTTCAGCTATGACAAGTATACATATGTTCAATAGTGTCAATTTGATTGGAATTTTGTTCACATAACAACTATATGTTACTACTTAAAAAAACCTCTATGTTATTTACTCTATATTTTACCACAGGTAAAATATACAATGGTATGGGTTTTTCTTTTTTTTTCTATTTATGCTAGAGGAATTTTTAACTTACTGTACAATCTTTGTTATGGGACAATAGTCCAAACCACAGATAACTAAGATAGCTCACAGTATACGGAAAAAGCGTGCACGCTGTTTAAGGAGTATATAGGCAACAAGCACTACACGACCGTGAATTTAGGATGCGACATTGCCACACTGAAAAGTATTAAACCTCAATTTTTATTATCATCTAATATTTACTATAATAATATATGTTATTAATATGGTTAGTTGATTGAGTTCAATCTGGCAAAGCCGCCCAGTTGACAGCTGCTCAACGTGCTTTAAAGCGGAGTGTTTACACACTACGAAAACATTGTTAATACTCTTCGGCACAGGAATGAGCTACCTGGGTAGAGTTGGTTATCTGTGGTCCAAACCCATCCAGCAAATTTTATTAATATTGTAATTTTTCTATTGATACATTGTTAATAGTATTCCGAAAATAAATAAATAAATATTTATAAAATAATGATTATGAATCATATTCCAAAAGATTAATTAATAAATATAAAGTAAAGACTTAAAAACGATAACAAACAAAAACACATTTATTTCACTAAATATACATAACCAAAACACGTACTTGTTTTTAATAACAAATGATGATGTTTGTTTACTGCAACAGATGTTTAGACAGATTATTAATAATTTGCAATGAATTTACATTTGACAACATTGATGGACGAGAAGTGAGGAGTGGAGCTTCACATGTAACAGCTATCATCAAACTATTTTGGTGCGGTTTACACTATCTGACATTTTTAGTTAAATCCAACATCATTATGGACCATTTACGTCGGTTAAGTGAGGTTATACTGTACGAGAATGTTTGTATTGTTGTCTTTGAAATGTAATGCTGAAAAGATAAAAATTGCACAATACTTTAAAATGTTTATTCAGAGTTGCAACAAATTTGGACTATCAAAGTTTGATGGAAAATATTGTCAAAATACAAGTAATGTAACTAGAACTGAAAATAAGGTGTTTAAAATATACAAAAGACAAATTATTGCCTAAATATTTGAATTGGACATGTCAAATAATAAACCTACTGATCATAATTTGGCGTTAAGACTGTACTTACAAGTTGTAGATCATAGCGACCAAGCCCAAGGTTGTACAACAACAAGCTGTGATTTGGTAAATAGTGAGCAATATTTCTGACAAGACTAACTCCTAATTCAGCATCTCCATCAAACAAATACGACACAACTACAGGAAGAGAAGTGTTGGTCCAAATAGCATGTGGATACAAACGAGGAGCTTCAGTAAAGCCTAATGCTAACAAATATTTTTGATCAGCTGTCCACCGCTTTTCTTCTGCTTCTTTAAGGTTATCCTGCAATCATTTAAACATTGAAAGAATTACGTAGGCCTAGTTGAATGAAGATACAACATAGTGAATTAACTATGAAAAAGTAAAACAACCCACTAACACTTACGGTTGGCCAAGCCTAAAGGTGCATGTGACCTTGAGAAAAGGTCAATAGAAGCGAGACAGGGTGGGGGTACTTTTCTAAAAAGGTTTTACTGACCAGGTGATTAAAAACGAAAAAAATACCGGTGTAACAAAAATGAATCAGTCACTAATCATTTTGCATGAATTCTATTTGTAAATATAACATGTCTTTTTTATGCATTGCAACTAATTTTCACTATATTTGAATCATCTGTTTGTCAAGTTATTTCTGTTAATTAGGCCTAGAAGACACTCCTAGTAAACTAGTAACATTAAATAGTATTACTTTAATACGTTAATTATTTAAATAATCTCAACTAAATAAACAAATTACACATGGTTTCTACTTTTTAAAAATACATGGAAAATATAATATTCTTATAACCTATGTGATCATAATATAATATTATTAAATAATAAATCAGCTGGACAGAATGAAATTTCAATTGATATGATACAAGTACTAGGAGGTATAAGGTTGCAATAGTTAAAGAGGCTGTTTATGGTGGTGTTGAAAAATAAGAGAATGCCAGATGAATGGGGAAGAGGTGATATTACAACAATTTTTAAGATAGGTAGTAAGAAGTGTGAGAACTATAGAGGAATAACGTTGATAAGTCATATTGTGAAGTCGTTCAAAAAGATAATACTAAACAGGATAAAATATATGACCAGCTAAACGAAGAACAAAGCGGCTTTCGTAGAAATAGAAGTACAGTAGATTTAATTTTTGCAGTAAGACAGTTAATAGAGAAGCACTAGGAATATAATCAGAAAATTATCCTTGTTTTTATATAGAGAAGGCATATGACTCCATTAAGAGATGTCTAGGCTGGGAAAGTATAAGACAGTTAGGAGTGGAGGAAAAATATGTTGAATGGATGAAAGAGTTGTACAGAACACATGATATCGTATATGTCGGATAAGGACTATAACGAGATATACAGAGTGGTTTAAAGTGAAGAAAGGACTATATTCAATTCAATTCAAAACATCTTTATTCAAGTTATGTAAAGCTAGTTACAATGGAATAGTGTCAATAACAAGGTAGTATTTTGTCATCGGTATTATTTGATGCTGCGATGGAAGTTATGTTGAGAAAAGTAAAGAACATTAACGAAAGAATTAATGCTTCGTTTTTTTGCAGATGACATAATGATGTGGGGTAAATCTAGTCAGGTGTTACAGAGAACAGTTGAATAACTGGGCACTAATAAGATAAAGATTTGATTATAAGCCAGAAAAAGATGGTTTTGGGAGACAATATGCTGGACAGATCATTGTTACTGGAAGGAACTGCATTAAAGAAAGTAGATCCGATTACATATTTAGGGTCAGTTATATCAAGTAACGGTAAAATGGAGGAGGGGGAAATAACAAATAGAATAGTCAAGGAAGCAAGTTTTTACCAAAGTATCAAACACTTAGTGTGGAACAACAACATACCAAAGAGAGCAAAGTTATCATGTTTAAATTATATTTTATTCCAATAGTTACCTACGGATCAGAAACATGGAACATTGCGAAAAAGAATGGAGCAAGGTGCAAGCCAGTGAGATTTATTTATTTATTTTATTTTCATGCTCCAATACAGGTAATAAGATGAGATTTATAAGAGCAATCAAGGGAAAGACGAGGAAAGATAGGATAGGGAATGAGGAGTGGAGAAGATAGTTTGAGATAAGACGAGACTAAGGTGGTTTGGCCATGTAAAACGAACGGAGGAGGATAACTACCTAGAAAAATAAAAGAATTAATTTTAATTGGAAGGTAGCCAAGAGGAAGACCAATAAGACGATGGGTTAATGATGTGAGAAGAGATGTAGAAAGATGATGAATACAGTAGCAGACAGTAATAGAAGAAGAGATTTGGAAAGATCATAACCGTTAGAGAGGCTTAGTGAACATCCAGACCCAGCAGTAGCTGGAATAGAAGAGGATATATATATATATATGTAATAAATGGAACTTTAATAATTGTTTAGGGATATGTACAATATTTATTAGTCTTTGACCGCGAGAATAAAATATTTTCTACACTGAAAGAATGGTAATACAGTCAAGTCCACGAGCACAGTTAGGTTGGGCCATCTATAACAGCGCTTCCTTAACCAATCGATTGATAAAAACAATATCTTTTGAATAACTCTAAAATTTACGTATAGTGAATACTAAATACAATATTGATAAATTAACAAGTGTACCGTATCAGTTTAAAGAAGATTCAGCCAGTAAAACTAATATCGCAGTTAATTTATTTATATAGATTATAGCTTTACGATAGGCTTAAATTAATTTCAAAATAATTATTTCTTTGACAGGGTAGGAATACAATTTAACAGTTTTCCACAATAAAACTTAGAAATTCCCTTAGATCTAGCAAAATATCCCTCTTTAATCCATTACCATGTACCCAAATATTCCTTTTTATCCCTCAGACGTCATATAATACTCTCCTATTGTATCTCATATCATATTACTGTACATACAATATGTTGAAACCAAACACACGGTTCTACAATGACTAGCAAAATTATCATTTATTTGTTTTAAGGATCCATCATTATAACCTGATTAATTATTTCACTACTCCTAGTTTGGTCTTATTATTTGCCAAAGCCTTGGTGTTATAACTGACAATTTCCAGCGTACTACCTGAAGAAATAAAATAACTAAATGATAACAAACTTAAAATCAAGTAAGTCATAAATTGATAGAACTAAGTATATATGATATCACAGTATTTATGCAGTTAATTGCCACCAAACAAAATTGGAAAATTTTGCTTGAAATGGGTCTAGAATTGGCTGTATTTTCACGAGATACTCTTATTATTCCGCGGAAATCACATATTTTACCGAAAAATTCGAAAAAAACTATGTCACAACTTTTAGTATTTCAGTCATATTTCCGCTAATTTAAATGATTAACATTAATGATCTTTTTTATTTTGCTGTGTTTTTAGCACTGAATACAAATTTGAAAACTATTTTGGTATATTACAATTATTACTCGAGATATCACGGAAAAACTACTTTTGCGGCAAATCGCGATTAGCAGCTATTACGCGATCATTTTATACAACAACTATTAATCACGAAACCGAATTCGCCTATAGTCCCACTGATGGTCGGTAGGCCGTCATGGAGGCCAAACATTCAAATTCTAAACAAATTACCAATTTTTGTTGAGTAAATAGACAACTAGGATGCAGTCAGTAAAAAATGCATTTTTCAAACTGAAAAAATAATTTTAGTGCAAAACCAATTATACATTTGTGTTCAGCATAATAAAACATGTGAAATGAAAAAAGTTGAAAAGTAAAAATTTTTTAAAAAGTTGGGTTTTTAAAAAAAAAACTATCAGATAAAATACTAGTTTTGGATTATTCAGTTAAAAATTAGTTTTCATTGGATGAAATAAACCTCTTAAAGAGATAAAAACTCATATAACACAACTTTTTTAACAAGAAATCATATTTTCAACAGGGCCTGCTGCTTTGTGTCAATAACTAATTGCTAATATAATCCTACATAAAACTTCTACCCACCCGCCCGCCCATATACGTACAGTGGCATTGACCCACCCGCCTGCCTAAACACGTATAGTGGCATTGACCCACCCGCCTGCCTAAACACGTACAGTGGCATTGACACATCCGCCCGCCCATACACAAACAGTGGCATTGAAAGTGGCAGATTGTAACTAACATGTCATGTGTGGTTACGAAAAATCAATAGGCAATAAGGTGGCAGTTTCAACTAGAAAAACTATCCCCAAAATCTTTCAAATACTTTTGTAAGTGGAAATGATTAAAGGTAATGAGAACCATGGTGATGACCCACTCGCCCACTCATACACATGCCGTGGTGATGACTTGCCCTCCCACTAATACACGTACCATGGTGATGACCCATCCACCCACGCATACATGTACAGGGGTGATGACCCACCTGCCCACCCATACATGTACCATGGTGATGACCCACCCACCCACGCATACACGTACAGTGGTAATGACCAACCCGCCCACCCATACACGTACCATGGTGATGATCCACCTGCCCACCCATACACGTACAGTGGTGATGCAAGATGTGGCAAGAAAGTGCACAGTTACCGATATCACGAAATTTACAATAGTTTACACGATATTGCAACCGCCCTGAACATTTAATATTATAATCTATTTATACAATGACATGTTATTTACCGGTATTGTAATTTTGTCATATTTGTTTTTAACTTCTAAACTTGACGATGACATGCATGTACTCTTAACAAACTGTAATTTTTGGCGTGTATACAGTACATAGATTTGTTCATCAGATCCAGAAATTTATAAGTATTAAACATGACATACCTTAACTTTTTATGTTCTGACCTAAACTGCATTCATTTGCTACTTTTTCTTTTTGACAAAAAGTAGGCTAAAATATAAGGTAAGTTACTGCGCAAAGTTTAAAAAGGTTTTGATTTTTGCAAATTTAAATTACTGATAGCCTATCTGCAACTTTAGTATTATGATTGATGTCAAAAATACTAAATTCATTATTTGTATCCTTTAATGAACAAAACCATGTATATAGAATTAAAGTTATTTAATAATAGCCCTATGTATTTTTAAATACAATTATTTTGTATGTCTGCGTAAATTTGACAAAAAGATACAGAAAATTAAAAAAGAAATGTGATGAACCCAGGAGGGTTGGCAACATAAGTCTGGAAACTAATAAAAACATATAATAATTAACATTGGCTATCCTAATTCCATTTCACACTGTATTATGAACAAACTTCAGGTAAATAACCTAAATTAAAAATACCTATTTAAGTAAGACTTAAGGTATGATACTTACTTTAAATGTCTGTAAATTATTTTTTAACTGTTTGTGGGTTTCAGTGATGATATTCTGAACAGCTGGTCTTTGATCGCCAAATAAAATCAATAGGATACTTGAAGCAACAATACATGTAAAACCTAAAAGGTAACTTTTAGTTCTCATTGTTCATTCTCTTGTTTTAGTTCACTTATTAGGTTTGTTGATTAAAGAATTCACATTCATTATTGTGGAATGAGCTGAAGAAGTGGCTTAGTTGGTAACTTTTGAACATTAAAATAGCGATTTATGCATTAAATGTACTTCTTAGCACTTCAATCAACACCAGAAATCAAAAGTGCAGATTGCTAGTACATCTAATTATAACACCTTATCTATTTTAACCTATTAATCTCATCCATCAGTACCAGATTAATTTAGCCTACATCACAACATGCATAGAACAAGAAATTTCTTGAATTCCTAACAAAAATACAAATAGTAGGCCTAGGTTGAAGTTACACAAGAAAAAAAAAATTAAAAACTAAACACAAAAGATCATAATTAATAGCTTAATTTTCTCATGACTGACTCATTATTATTACCCAATCATTTTCATTACACTTAGAACTTCTTGTGTCAAAACAGGGTCGTTAGACAGTGACAGTGCTGGGTTTGTTATCAATATTGCTTGGTTAAGTTTAAGCTTAGAAGAGAAATAGAAAGTAAGAAAAAGAGCGAGTACACATAAACAGCTGGTAAATATAAGTAGATCTAATGATAGTCTGGAACGTCATTCAGTGTGCCATTGAGTGTGAATACTATATATATATATATATATATAGTGCATTTTATAAAATATAAAATGTACTATAAAAAATCCCTGTACCTGTGAACTCAAAATGGAAGAAGAATCATTCGAAGAATACTTAAACCAAAAGAATCTAAATATTTTAATTTATTTAATAAGGTGAAGGTGTTGGTGCTGTGTATTTGCGATTGAAGTGTCTATTGTGAGGCTCATTAAATAGTGCAATGTATTCTAATTATGATAGCAGTTATTGAAAATGAATAATGTATATCACTTGTTATTTTGGTTGATCAAAGTTGTCGTTGTTATTGATTTTTACTAGTTTTACATTAGTTTGTCATGTTTGTTGGTGACCTTATTATTGTTAGCAATCATGAATCTTAGTTGTATTTAATATCTATTCAACTACTATTTCTATTACTGTTTCTGATCATAGTGCTAGTCTTAGACATAATGATTACGATAATATCCATTCACTTGGTCTGCCATTATTGTATTGTATAATTTTGTAAAATATAATTTTCCGTAAATAAATAAATGTATGATATATTATATTGTACACTCAATGAGAAATGGTGCATTAACTAAAATTTCAAATCTTCAAATCTAATCAACGTTTTTATATTTTAATTAAACATGATAAACTATTAAACAAAAATATTCATGGTTACAAAATAATACTGTTGATATATATATATTAAAACATGTTACTATACATAGTTTTTTATATACAGTAGATCTTGTTTTAAATAATGTGCACTCTGCCATAGTATAAAATGGAAAATAAAGATAGTAATAGATAATTGTTGACAAAATTAGAGCTACAATGTTTAAAGCCTAGCTAGATATGTTTATGCTTAAAAGGGCAATGCAATATAGTGGCAGTATCTGCCATCCTAGTGGCATTAGAATTTATAATTGTAATATAAATAAAATTTTAGGTATTGTTGAACAAAAAAAATCCGTTCTCTAAATATATTTGTAAATACTGTAATGTGCAACTTTTCAAAACTGCTTAAAGCTGTTAATTCTTTTATGATTAATTGATCATACAATATTTCAGATCTAAAATGTTCCGTCCAAAAGAGATTGGGAAAAAGGCTCGTAATATTTAGGGCTACATTTTAAGGAAAAATGGACTTATTATTGAATATAATTATCTACCATACAACAATATCTTACAGATAATTATTAAAAAATCACGCATCGCGCACTGATAACAATACATTACGAATAAAGCTGGTCTTTCCTAAACAAACAGTACAGACATTGATCAAATTTAATAGTTACACGTTTCGTATATCAATAAAGTACTGTAATTTAATTATGATACAAACAACAAAATATTTATTTTCTCAAGAAGCATAAACTAGGTTTACTAAGTCTGGAAACAATTTTTTAAGCTTAGCACCTGAAATGGGGGGTCCGGAACCCCCTGGACCCTCCCCCTGGCTAGGTCCCTGTTTTTATTTATTTATTTATTGACGGAAAATCCTTTTTATACATGATTTACAAACAATAGACTATACATTTGCTTATTTAACTAAACATGCTTATGGCAAACAATAAATAATTATGTAAACAGTTAGTAGAATAATAAATATAATAATATACAATAAATTAATAGAATAATATAGCAATAAATAGAATAATATAACAATAAATGGAATTAAGTACAATAACAATACAATAACATTAAAAAAAGTTAGATAATAACTAGTGAATTCAAGATGAATAAATGAGACTTAAGACTCATCTTCCTTATCCAGAGTGCATAGGAAGAGCTGTCGTCTGATAGAGGATAAGCCGAGATGAAAAATGTCTACATCTGGGGGCAGGAGATTCGCTAGGCGCTGGATACGACACATTGTACTACTTGATTCATACACTGTTCCATGGTGAAGCCTAGCAAACATCTCTCTGGACCTCGTCCCAGTTGGAATGTGGAAATTTACCACTTCAAGAAGCACAGGACTGTCAATGAAGCCATTAATAAGTTTGTAGTTAATCAAGGGGGCTATCCAAGCTCATAACAGTTGCTAACCAAGTTGATCACGGGTAGCTATAAATAAATAAATAAAAATAAATAAAATATATCATGGGTGCTATAAAAGCTGGCTATCCAAGCTTGTCACAAATTCTACCCAAGTTGATCACGGGTGCTACCTAAGTTGATCATGGGCCGTACCGAAGCTGATCACGGTTGCTACCAGAGTTGAATACGGGTGGCTACCCAAGTAGATTACGGTTGCTACTATGGTTGAACACTGGAGCTACCCAAGTTGATCCCGGTTGCTACCAAAGTTGATCACGGGTAGATTTCCAAGTTTATAACGAATACTACCCAAGCTAACAACGGTTACTAACCAAGTTGATCACGAATGACCTCCCAGGCTGATCACGGGTGCTAACAAATCTGATGCGTCCTACCCAAGAGTCAGTCCCAAGATGATCAAGTATGCTACTAAAGCTGATCACAGGTGGTACCAAAGCTGATCACGGTTGCTAACCAAGTTTATCACGAATGCTATCCAATTAAAACACGGTTGTTATCGAAGTTAATCAAGGGTGCTACCTAAGTTGAACCTATGTCCTTCCCAAGCTTATCATGGTGGCTACTTAAGTTGATCACGGGTAGCTACTCAGGTAGATTGCTGTTGCTACCCAAGTTGATCACGGTTCCTGGTTGCTATCCAAGTTGACCACGGGTAGCTACCCAAACTGATCACGGGTGCTAACCAAGTGGATTATGGGACCTTCCCATGCTGATAACATTTGCTACCCAAGTTGTTCATAGGAGACTACCCAATCTGATCACTGTTGCCACCCAAGTTGATCACGGGCAGCAACCCAAGTTGATCACGGGTACTACCCAAGTCAATCATGGGTAGCTACCCAAGATGATCACTGGTGCCAGTGGCGGCTACTCCATAAGAGCACATGAGCACGTGAACCCCCTGTGAGATTTGAAAAAGAAAATGAACCACATTTAAAGTTTAGGGTAAATTATTTACACATTGAAATTACGAAATATGTGATTTCAAACGTAAGAAAACTCAAAGAAGCGCCTTCAGCTAGCTTCCGCTAATCTCGCAGTACTGTCGCACAGTCCCGGTTGTGCTCCATAGCGTATATGCAAGGCCTAATCAGCTGTTCTGTCTGGAAGGCGGTGGTGGGGCCGTCTTGTAATAGAAGCCAGCGGTGCACACTTGCCATGTTCTCCACTCCGACTTCTTTTAAAATCTGTTGTTTGGTTAAGTATGGTTTTTAACTTCGTTAAAATATCTTGTAAAATATTTTAAAATGCATGTTTAAGCGTATAATTTTTAGAACATTTTAATTGTGCGCTTTTACTTGTGGGGTACTCCGTACACCCCAAAACCCCCGGTGTGTGAACCCCCACTTTACTAGGTCAAAAGCCGCCACTGACTGGTGCTACCCAAGATGATCGCTTGTACTACCCAAGTTGATCATGGTTGCAATTAAAATTGATCACGGGAGCTAACCAGGCAAATCACTGGACCTAAGCTGATCAAGGGTAGCTACCCAAGTTGATGATAGGTGCTACCCAAATTGGTTGGCGTGTACAATAATTCCGGCCTTTGGTCTCACGGAACATTGATTTCTATGTCTAAATATGCATGTGTCGATCATGTCAAAGTGTTTACCATATCAATTCAATGGACTTACCGTCTCGTGCGTTTTTCAGTCTCGAGGACAATTTTGTAGTCACGTACCCCACCTGTATGCTTGTGATAGTCTAGCTATTTAGCCAGCTTGTCTAAACTCGTTGGATGTCTAAAGCTCCAGTCCAAATTTCAAAATTGTCCGACACTCCAAAGCGGGTAAACATTTATGTCAATCAGTCAGTGATCCGAGTCCAGCTTTATATTAGAGTGATATTCCTGTCACAAAATGCATTATGGTCACAAACAATAATTATTTTAACATTCAACTGTCAAGAATTGTTCAGTTCTTCGCACGTTGAATGTCTCTATTTAAGGTATCAAAAACAATCTCACGAGTCACGAACAACTGTTTAGTAGTTCAGCGATTCGCTACTGCAGGAGTCGCAGCGCTCTGTGGCCATACTTACTAACTTGAACTGTCAAGGTAACGCATTTAAACATTTCAGTAACGAGTAACGATTTATGTAACTGGTTCACTGACTATCAGACAAAGAACGACTACCAGTAATATCTCATTAACGTTTTAGTAGTTCAATCTTTTCTCGCTAGGTAGAAACACTGTGGAGCTTGTAACTGAAAAGGCAACGACTAAGAGCTAACGTGCACTAGCCCGACCACGACCTCGATGGCTATTAAGACTGTCATGTTATTTAGATGTAGTTTTGTTAAAAATGATTAATTTTTGCCTCATTTATCCATAATTGTCTTATGGGAATGGGATCATACTTTGGGGAGGAGCTCACGATGTTCACATGAAAAGGGTTTTTATATTACAAAAAAGGCAATTAGAATAATTACTAGTTTGAACCTTGAACAACATGTAAAGATTTGTTTCCTGAAAATAATATATTGACAGTTTATGTCATGCATATGTTTCAATGTATCTTGTTAGTAAAAAATTCGAAACACTTGCACAACCACAACACTAGATATAAAAATAATTTTCACGTCAAGTACAGTAAAACAAAATGCACTGAAAATAACCCTCATGTTAAAGAAATTATATTTTACAATACTCTTCTCAAAGAAATTAAGGAATTAAATTAATAATATGTTAATTAAGAAATATCCCTAACATTTAGATCTTAGCAATAATTAAAATTAAAATTTACTATTAGAGTTTCATAATTATAAAACATATTGTGACTAGGCAAACCATTTTGTCTTTATTTTCTGTATCTTTTAATCAAACCGACGAAAACCGAAGTACAACGCTGGATTTCCGTAGATGTGACTTAGATGCAGTGTTCGAGGGTATTCAGGCTCTCTGTTACCCTACATCGGATGATCTAAAAGACCCAGAAAAGGCCTTCAATAAATTCAGTGACTACTTGGTCTCGTTAATTAGAACAAATACTCCAATCAGGATGGCTGGTAAATCCAGGTTCCCAAAATGGTTCTCAAGTGAATTAAAACAATTGGTCATTAAAAAGAAGCAATTACATAGAATCTACAAGATATCACTGGCACAAGATGACCTTGAGAATTTCCGCCGAGTCAGAAGAGAATGTAAGGCCCTTACTCGTCTGTGCTATTCTCACTACATTAGTGTGGTCGAAAACGATATACCATTGAACATTAAGTCCTTCTGGTCCCACATTGGCTCTCTCAAGAGCTCTCCTGGTCTGCCTGTACAGGTGTCCTTTGATGATAGGAAGGAAAATGAGCCCCCAGGTAAATGCGAACTCTTTGCTGATTATTTTGCATCAGTATTCAGCGACTTAGTCGTCCCCGTCCCCAAGTTTGACTTTGGCATGAACCAAACGTTGTCTTACTGCCATATAACTGCCCCAGATGTACATCAGAGGCTGGATTCACTTGATGCAAGAAAGGGTGCTGGACCGGATGATGTACCGCCTAGTGTTCTGAAGTTTTGTGCTCCCGTTATTGCAGTTCATCTGACAGTTCTGTTCAGGTGCCTCCTTGCATCTGGCATTTTCCCATCGATATTGAAACAAAGCTTTGTCGTCCCATCTTCAAGTCTGGAAATAGATGGGATGTACGAAATTACCGCCCCATAGTAATCCAATCTGCTATAGCTAAGATCTTTGAAAGTGTGATTCTTGATCATATGTACTTCCACCTGAAAAGTTACATCTGTCCGGAGCAGCATGGGTTTCTAAGAGGTCGCTCTACTGCTACTAATTTGATGGTGCTCCAGGAGTATATTATGAAGACCTTTGTTAATTCTGCTCAAGTGGACTGTGTGTACCTGGACTTCAGCAAAGCCTGTGACAAGATTAATCACAGCCTACTCATCCCTAAGCTTGAAGGTTATGGAATATGGGGATCCCTTCTGCAATGGTTGAAGAGCTACTTAACTGATCGTTCTTTGATCGTTAAGTGTGACGGTGGCGTATCTCAGCCTTTTCCCGCAATATCTGGTGTGCCGCAGGGATCTCACTTGGGCCCACTGCTTTTTCTGTTATTCATTAATGACATAACCAGTGTAATTCCTTGCAAGTCGCTGCTCTTCGCTGATGATATCAAGATTTTTAACAAGGTGTCTTCTCTACAGGATCATGAGGACCTTCAACTTTCTCTCGATGGAATAAATCAATGGTGCAGTTCAAACGCCATGGAGCTAAATGTATCAAAATGTTTTGTAATTTCTTTTACTCGTAACACTACAGCCAAAACTTTCGATTACCACATCAGTGGATCACTGCTTCGGGTGGTGGAGAAATAAGAGATCTTGGTGTCATTCTTCTCTCAGCCCATACGAACACCTCATGTATATTTCTTCTAAGGCCTCTTCTCTGCTTGGGTTCATAATTAGAGCAAGTCAAGATTTCAAATCTCCTCATACACTCGTTGTTTTGTATAAGGCCCTTGTGCGCCCCTTGTTGGAGTACTGTTCAATAATTTGGTCGCCCTACCAGGCAGGGCACATTGGGCTTATCAACAGGATACAATTGCGCCTATTGAGAATTCTAGGAGTGAAACTAGGTTACAATTATCTGGATACCCCTGTAGCGGTGGTCGGTGAGATGTATGGTTTGCAGCCTCTTCATGTGAGAAGGAAGTACATGGATCTCCTCTTTCTGCATAAACTAGTAAATGGAATCTTGGACTGTCCCTCACTGTTGTCTGATATCGATATTTCAATCCCCAGAGGCACAAGGTCAAAGTCAACTTTCCTGAGAAGATTTCAGCCAACGAACTATGCCGCCAACCACGGTATCACTAGACTCTTGAGGTTGGGGAGTGAAGCCACATATATTGATTTCTTCAATGAAAGTCCAAAGTCACTACGCAAGAAGTATCTTGCACAGGTGGGCATTGACTTCCCTCATATGCTCAGTAATTAATTATTTCATTCACCTACATTATTGAAATCACACAACACGACACCACTTACAGTATTATTGTTGTTTATTATTATTATTATTGTTATTGTTGTTTATTATTATTATTATTGTTGTTTATGAATTATTAATTCTATTTCTGTTATGTTGCTTAGAGACTCTATTAAGGTACTGTTAGTCTTTGTTATATATGCACACATACTCGCCAGTACTTACTGTATTCTGAGTTAAATATATTGTTGTTTTTTGTAGTTATGTAAGTCATTGTCGAACTTGAAATGCTAAATGTTACTTTTTGCCATCTTGATTGTTTTGCTTGTATTAATGCACTATAATTATGTTAATGATTGTATTTATAACTGTATATAAGTTTTGTAAAAATGGTGGAACCGTTGAACCAATAAATAAATAAATAAATAAACTATTAATTTAGTCCATAGATTGTAAGAAAATTGACAATGTCCATGCATGTAAAAAACATGTTCCGAGCAATAAAGAATTTCATTTTTTTAGTTTAGTATAGAAACAGCCAGATGAATTAAAACGTAGATGTTTGATAGTAATAAAACAACATATGTGACATCGATGGTTAGGTTTTGACGTACGAACACTAATAATATCTATTCTCTAGTATGAGCATTGAGCACAAAAGTACACAGATTACACGTAAAGCTTGTTCTCGACTACGAGTATGAGTACTGTAAGTTAATCATTACATAATGTCAAATGGGCCTTAGAAGTTGCGAAAATTTCACAACCCAACCGGCCTTCAAAAATTTATTATATTGTGTTTATTCTTTAGTTGCATGATATGATCACTGTATAATATGTATACAACTTAACAGTTTTATTTTTATCCGGGTAGGTAGTATTGTTACAGAACTTAAACATATTAAATTGTGTTTAATTTAAGTGTTTTATTTTAAATAATAATATTGGACTATTTTTTATGGTTACGGTTGAGTTTAATAAAATACTTTTAGGTTATAATAATAAAAAAATAATGTAAAATCTTTCCATTTAAGTGTTTGATGTATTTAACAGCTAATGCTATCTAGCGGCAATTGACCAATACACTCACAAGTTGGAGACAGCTACGCAACTTACGGATTTTCTAAGTACTAATCTTATGCTAGATAAAGACAGTATAAGTTGTTCTTTATTTTTGCACCAATTGTACCAAAAACCAAAGGAAGTTGTGGTGCATGCATGGCGTGCAGCCGCAAAACTACGTTTTACAGCATTAACCAAAGGCTAGTGCTTTGGAGGAAAACGTTTTTCGTCTGCGAAAAGTTAAGGTTTACATAAAGTTAAGATCAAGAATACGTAAATGGTTTTGAAATCGGATCATTATTAAGAGTGTTAGCACTGGAAAAGTGCCTATTTGGAGAAAGGTATGTATAGGTTAGGTTATATTTTTTTTATGTAAGGTAGGTTACATTACGTTAGGTTAGGTTAGGCTGGCTTTATTAATTATTTTATGATAACCTAACCCAATTAAACTTAATACAACCAATCAAACTTAACCTAACCAAATCTAACATAACCCAACCAAAACCTAACAACCTGACTGAAACCAGCACATTTCCTGGCTGTAACATGTTTAATAAATTTCCGATTGCAAAACTTTTGTCATATTTATGATCAGGACGCAGTTCTGCTTAATTTGAGTACCCACAACAATACATTTACACCAACAATTATGGATTTAGGAACAGAAAACTTCCATTTTCATAGTTTTCACAGCATTTCCCCCCAAAAATTTGTGTGGTACTTTCAAAGTTAACACATTATTTGTGTGTTTTGAAATAAAACAAAATTGAAAAATGCATAGCCTATTGTGCTATATCGAATAATTACCTTAATTTGTATTCAATTTGGGTGCCTGGCCTCCGTGACGGCTTGCTGGCTGTCACTCTTGCAGGAATATGTGCAAATTTGTTTTTGGTGGCTAGTCAAAGCTCCTATTAATATTGTGCTTATGGCCTACATATAGGTGATTTGCTGTGAACATAGTTTTTCGGCGATATCTCGAGAAATAAATGTAGATCATAAATTTGTGTTCAGCTCCAAAAACACATTAAATAGAAAAAATTTGATGAAAAAATCACAAAAAGTAACTGAGATAAATAAAAAAATTGCATTTTAAAAACTTTAGAATTAAAATTTTTTTGCTATAAAACATTATTTTCGCTGATTAAAAAGGGTATTCTCACAAAATATAGACCTATTTTTACCCATTGGTGATAAAAAAAGTAAAGGTTGGCGAGGTGTTTAGAACACTTCTTATAAATAAAATAGTTTAAGTTTATACACTTATAAATACAAAAAAAGTGAAATAACCAAAATACTCTAAATATCATCTAGTTTCTGATAAAGTACATTTTATATATGTTAGAGCCAATAATTTATATTTTTTTATTTATTTACTTGTTTTAGTCAATCTGTCCACTAGATAACTTGACTACATGTTTCAAGTCACAAGACTCATCATAAGGTCACTTGTTCTTGTTAAGATGAACTTTAAACCCACTTCATGTATTCTTAAGAATGTGGTTATTTTCAAGTTGTATGTGTTGTTTAAGTAGGGTTTCTATTTGTTTAGATAATTTATAACAAGATGCCGTGGTATAGTTTACTAGTGGTCTTATAGGGACATCATCATTATGTACTTTAGGTAGTCCATGTAATAATGGGGCCGATGGATTCATCATACTCAAAGATGATTTTATATCTTCCTGATCAAATAATATTTTGCTGACATTAATAAGCTTTTTTGTTCTTATTTGATATTTATTTGTAGGATCTTTAACTAGATGTGATATGTTATTATTATCGATGAACTGGCAAACTTTATTGACATAATCATGGCTGTACACGATTACGTTTGTGTTTCCCTTAGCAGCTTTGCATAAGATGGCATTGTTAGATTCTAATTTTTGTTTTATACTTTTTACTGTGGAAAGTTCTTGTTTATGTAAGTAGTAAAATAATTAATAACATTCATTTATTAAAAATTAATTTTAATAATTCATTTTTTATAAATTTATAACTGCAAACCGTAGGTACCATATGTAAAACTGTTTATGACTGATGATGCTTCACTTTCATATTCAGCACAAAATATCAAGCAATCGATGCATGTCACTGTAACAGGCTTAATGCAGATTCCATAGAGACTAAGAACATTGTTGTAGCCTATAAAGTATGGACTACAATGATGATTTTTTGCTGCTGTATCTCAACAGCTTAATTAGATTAGAATATCTTTAAGTGCTCCAATATTTCACCTGAATACATAGCAATGTCAACAATTAGATCTATTTCTAGACTTTGTCAGATATTGTCAAGTGTTTCTATAATGTTACACCATTTTTGCCACTTGTTTAGGAAAATTAAATTAAAAAATTCATATAAAATATTATAATTATAGTAGTCTATAATATATACAGTTTTATTTGTAAAATCATATAGAACATGTAAAAGATAAGTGGATTTATTGTTAATTCCGTAGTATTACTCAGTCAACCTAAAATCTTTTCATAGTCAAGGTAACAATTAAAAAAAAATATATGATGATGATGATAGTATTGGATAAATATTTACTGTTGTTATTTGCTGCTTAAACTAAATAAATAAATGAAAAAAAAAACACAGGGTACAACAAGGAATAATGAAGTGTATTGATACAATAAGATAACCAGTTGTACAGTGAAATACTATGTTAATAAAATGTCTTTATTTAATTTGCTTTTATTTTCTTTTTTGCTTTACAACTTGGTTTCTTCTGGTTTATGCTCCGGCTGAAAACATACTCGGTAGTACAACATAGAGATACCTCAGGGAAGGGGTGTCGAGCTGGCCATCAATGTTCTTATGAAATTTAATATTAATTATGTTTAATTGTCCAATTAAAAAAATTGAAAAAGAGAATAATTTAAAAACAGTATCAGAAAAAAAAATTATCAAATAAGGGAAAAGATAGGGAGAAAGTTCAAATTTAAAGTTCAATTTTCAATGGAAAATATCTTCACAGCAATTAGTCTATGGTCTGGTCTCACCAAATTTAAGTTTAAAGTTGTCTTCACCACAAACTTAGAATTCTTGATGTTTTGGGAAATTTAAATATGTTTGTGGCCAAATTTAATAAATAAAAGTTTTGTAATGATTTATAAAAACACTTTTATTTGGAATGTCACTAAATAAAGTCACTGTATTCTGGCTGAATCTTCTCTCCTTCAAGGCTAATAATGGACTCTCACTGCTACTACAGTAGTTCCTTTCTCAATCCACAATTACAACAATGTGTCACTGGTTGCTTGATGATCACTTCACTTCACCAGGGGATGTGGGGGTTGGTATTATAATAAATCAAATATTAAAATCATGAGAAAATTAAATTAATGTTGAAATATTTTAGAAAAATGGAATAGGTTAAAAAAAAAAACAACTTCCAATTCTTAAATTAAATTATGCCAAATCTAAGAAAGGAAAATATTTATTAATAAAATGATTAAACATAGAGAATGCAAATTATTGGGAACTGAATTAAATTAAATTAATGTGATAAAACATATGATCAATGAGTGTGATGAGATTATTAGTGATGGGTAGCAGCTGGTTTAAATGGAAAGAAACAAGGTAAGTGGCAGATGTTCTTAAATATGATAAAAAAATAAATAAACAAACATAATTTGAAACATCTCAAATATCCCCTCAGAAATTGCAGGGATTACTGAAAGTCATCACAAGATTTCGAACATGATGTGAAAATTATGTTGACATAATAAACAAACAGATACAAACATACATAGACAAAATTTTTTAAAACTAACAATACAAAATGATGAAGGTTACATACATGACACAGACGGTTACATAATACAATACAATACAATTGACAATATTACAAATTATATACAAGAAGGGTTATACAGTTTATAAAGGGAATTGTGGAGGTTATTGGGACATAGCACTGGGGAATGAGTGACTTGAGTTTTTTTTTACAAGGGGAAAAGTCACCAGGGAAAGGGGAAGTAAGGGAAACTGGGGAAAGGTGGTTTCACTGGCACAGTTTATTGCACAGGATTCACAGTCTATTAGGGGGGAATCTTCTCGCACTGGGGATTTAGCGGAGCAATCATAGGGGAAAATCATGGGTTATTAGTTTACTTGGGTGATTAAGGAAATTATCCCCTCTCAACAAGACATGGGCTTTGTCGTAGTACACAGTTTTTATTACACATACACAGTTGTTAGACAAGGGGTACATATCACAAATTCATTACAAAATACATATTGATGAGTAGGTTGATGGGATGAACACAAAATATGAAAATACAAAGTTACAAAGAAAATTAAATTACTATACAATATTTACAATACAGGTCTATAGGTAAACTACACTTGTTTCTTGTTCTTAATTTGAATCATATATCCTCTTGAGTTGGGGACAGGTAACGTTTGATGGCAGACACGTGGTATGGTCCAAACTTCCGTCTTCCATCAAGGCTTTTAACTCCGTAGGTTGATGTTCCATATATTTGGTCAATTTTAAACGGACCTTCGTACACTTCAAAAAGTTTGGCGGTTTCTCCTACGATAGCATGCGACAGTGGATGGGTTTTCACAAGTACAAAATAATTCAAATTAAAATTAGTAGGTCGGATCTTCATGTTGGCTTTACGTGCACGTTTCTTCTGCTTGTCCTTTATCCTTTGTTTGGCTAAAAACAATTTTCTCTCCAGAGGTATATCTGATGTAAAAGGATTTGAGACATAGTTTTCCCAAAATCGAACACTTTTAAATCCTAGATGAAGTTCATTTGGGGTGAAGCCGGTCGTTTCGTGATGAATCTCATTTAAGAAGGTGTTTATCTCAGGTATGTACCGTGCCCAGTTACGGTGTTGGTGTGCACAGTAGGTGCGTAGACATCTCTTTACTTCCTTTATCGGTCTCTCTGCCATGTTATAAGACGGATAGTATACAGGACTAAATATGGGGGTGATATCATTTTCTTTAAGCTTCTTAAGTCAGGCCTTACTTTTAAACTGTGATCCGTTGTCACTTTGAATCTTCTTGGGTATACCGTAGTTGATGAAGTGGTGTTCAAACAGTTTCTTGATGATGGTGTGTGTATTGGCAGTTCTCATGGGGTAGAGTTTGACGAATTTTGTAAAAATGTCCAGGGTGATGAGTAGGTAATTTACGTTTCCAATGCTAGTGGGTAATGGTCCAATGATATCGATGGCGAGGTGATCATTCTTCTGGTTACAAGTTATTCCTTTTGCAAGTCCTTGTGGTGGGTGCTGGTTGGTTTTACAGCGTTGGCAAGAGTCGCAGGTGGCTAAGGTAGTCCGAATTCTTCGTCCCATATTCTTAAAAATGAAACATTCTTGCAGTATGGAGAAACATTTCTTCGCTCCGCAATGTAAGTAGAAATAGTGGCACTCCCAGATGAGGCGGTTGATAATTGATTCCGGTACTGCGATCAGCCAGTTGTTCCTATGCTTCTTATACAATATTTCTTTATCCAGCTTATATTTTTCGGAAGTCTGTTGGTAGAGAGGAGCATTTTGGTCAAGTTTAAGGGTAGCATCAGGAATCCTAAGGAGTGGGTCATCAGACTGTAGTTCAGGTAAATTTGATAAGGCGTTGCGTAGATGAGGGTCGGAGATTCTTCGGATGTAGTTGATAGTTAGTTCTTGAGGTGGGTGCTGAGTTGGTGAGGTGTCTGGATGGATGATTCGACTGAGTGCATCGGCTGTAGAGTTCTCTGCGCCCTTGCAGTGTTGGATTTCGAAGTTGTATTCCTGAATAGCAAGAATCCAACGGGTGAGGCGGTTGTTCAGGAGTTTGCATGTTTTGAGGAATGTGATGGCATGATTGTCAGTCAGTATCTTGAGTCTTGTCCCTACTATGAGGTAGCGAGTTTTCTGTAGGCAAAATACGATGGCAAGGAGCTCCTTTTCTGTGGTGGTGTAGTGTAGTTCAGCAGATTGCAGGGCTCGAGAAATGAAGACAATCGCAGCCTTATCTCCGTTCTCCTTCAACTGGAATAAGTGACCTCCGATTGCGTAGTCCGATGCGTCGGTCTGCAGGTAGAATGTCTTGTTGATATTCGGATGGTATAGTATGTTGGTGTGGAGGAACATACGTTTGATGTGGTTGAAGGTTGTCTCATCTTTTGCTGTCCAGATGAATTTAGTCTTCTTTGATGTAAGGCGAAGTAAAGGTTGAACGGCTTCTGCATAACGGTCGATGAACTTATTATAGTAGTTGATGCATCCTAAAAATGATTTCAGCTGTTTGCGGTTAGTCGGTGAAGGAAAATCCAGAATAGGTTTGATTTTACTAGAGTCCATACAAAGTCCTGATTCGGTGAGTGTGTAACCTAGGAAAGGTATAGTGTTCTGGCAGAAGGTAGACTTAGAGAATTTTACGGTCATTCCGGCTTCAGTCAATTTCTTAAGGATATAATCAATATGTGTTAAATGGTCTTTGAAATTGGGACTAATTATACAGATATCATCCACATAAATTAAGGTAAAATTTTCCACTTCATCGTCGAAGACTTTATCTAGGGCTCTCACTAAAGCGGCTTGGGACGTAGAGATACCGAAAGGAGTAACTTTATAATGGTAAGTCTTCCCTCTGAACTGAAAAGCTGTGTACTGGCGGGACTTAGAATTTAATGGTATTTGCCAATAGGAAGCGGTTAGATCAATACTAGTGAGCCATTTAGAGTTACATGCTTTAGCTAGGAGTTCGTTTATGCTACGGTTGCATTCATAATCTGGGGTAATTAACTGGTTAATTTTACGTGCGTCTAGGCACAATCTAATTTCACCTGACTTCTTAATTACGGGTATAATAGGGTTGATAAAGGTACTGTTACTTCGTTCAATTATCCCGAGTTGTTCCATTCGTTGTAGTTCCTGTAGTACAGCATTCTGATAGGCTAAAGGTACGGGGTAGGATTGACATTTGAAGGTTTCAGGTTCTTTAACTTCTAGATTGTGTTGGTACTTGTTGCAGAGTCCAGGAGTATCAGAGAATGTATTTTGATACTTCAAAAGTAGATCGGTGAGTTGAGTCCTTTGTTCGTTGTTGAGCAGTTCGTTCTGGTTCAGAGTTTCTTCTATTATCTCAGCATATATCCTGTCTTGTAGGTTCGTTGTGGAGGAAGGGGTGGTATCGTTATAAGTTTCAAAATTATCATAAATATAGGTTCTTTCTAAGTTTTGGTCGTATGCCGACATTTCATTGTATTCAACATCATTGTCGTTCATTAAGTAACATAAGATTCCATCGTGGTTGCACCCGTCAAACTCCAATAGTAATTCAGTATTATTTATGTTTATATTCAATGTTTTTCTATCAAAGTTTATTTCTATCTTCCACAGTCTTATCGTATCTATTCCAATAATTACATTATGAACGAGGTTTGGTACCATGATTAGTTGCAAATTAGTTTCCACACCATTGACATTAACTGTAAGCATTAATATCTTAGAAACTCTTTTTGATTTAACACCGACGGCAGTTTTGATGTGTATGCCAGTTAAAGGTAATTCTTCATATCGTCCTAATCTACTCCTATTCTCTATTATCCATTGCTCTGAGACACATGAGATGTTGGCACCCGTGTCTATGAGTGCGGAAGTAGGCACATTGTTTATTAAAATATTAATCTCTGGACATTTTATGTTGTTTGCTGTTTCTACAGTTTTATTAGTTTCAGGATCTTCATTTAGTAAAAAGTAACAGTCACAAAATATATTACTAAGGGTTAATATTGGATTTGAATTATTTACATTATTATCTAAATTAGAAGGCCTTTGTAATCCGATGTTTGTGTTTTGCACTGAGGAATCTGAGGATAGAAATCCATGATTATAAAACAAGGGAAGTTTACCTAGGCCTTGCGACTCGTCAGTGCTTAGGCGTTTAAAAGCGCAGTACTTGTTGTAATACTGGGAGGTGAACTAGTCGTTGGGTTTCTCCTTTCTATTATGGCAGAGCATATTTGTGCTTGTTTTCGGCTGGGATATTGCTGGTTGTCTCGATTTGATGAATTGTTGCCCCGGTTGTAATGTTGGTTGAAGTTTCCTCTATAGTTGGGTCTTCTATCGTATTCTCTCCGGTATCCAGGTGAAGAGTTGTTGAGGTGCCCGTTGTTGTAGGTTGGTCGTCTTTGTTGCTGTTGTCCATCGCTGCGGTAATACTGGTTTCTAGGAGGGCTGTTTGGAGGTCTGCTTCCTGGCTGGTGCTGAAACTGTCGCTGTGGTGGTGGTTCGTTTCTCGGTTGACTGGTAGTTTTCGATCGCTGGTGTGCGTCCTTAATATCTTCTCTTTGGAGTAGCAATTCGAACTCGGCGACGGTGTTCACATTCTGGACTCTTCGGGCGTCTTGGATCAACTCGGAAAAGTGTTCCGAAAGAATATTTATGATTTCATCCTCGCTGATTGGTGGAGTGATGGATCGTAATGTCAATACTCGTTCAATGAAGTATTCTGCTCGTGGCAGCTTTCCTCCGGGCCGGTATCTTTCGACCTCTATACGCTGCTTTACTCCTCGTTGGATCTCGCGGCTCCAGTATTTGTTTGTAAAGTTATGTTCAAAATCTGACCAGTTGCGGATTTCCTCCTTAATCAGGTCGAACCATTTTGCAGCATGTTGCTCTAAACATTGTTCAATAATGTCCCGCAAGTGTTCCGAGTCGTTGTTTGGTTTGTTGTGTGTTATGTTTCGTTCATAGAAGCGTTTTAGTTTATGTAAAAATTCCTTAGGGTTTTGGGCTCTCCCGTAAAATTTAGGTGGACTATTGTCGGTTGCATGGGTGCCGTTGCTGGTACATCTGACATAAATATTCGGTGTGCCTGATATAACTCCATTACTAACTTGACCTTCAACGTTGGTGATTCTATTACCAAAGGTGTGTACAAGTTTGTTTAATGTATCAATATCTTCTCCTTGTTTTTGTGTAATTGGTAATATTTGTGTTAATACTTGTTTCGTACTGTCCTGAATTTGGTGAGTCAATTCTTCCTTTTGTTCAAGGATAATGTTTGTCTGGCAAGCAGTGGCGTGATTAAGTAATTTAATGTCAACTGTATTTATAACGTAAGTAGTGTTGTTAGCAAGGGCTTTCTTGATGTTATCATTCTGGATTGCAATATTTTTGTTTAAGTCGTCACGGACCTGCTGGTTTTGTTTTTGGATTTCGTTGCCGAAATTTGTTTCCAAGTGATTCATTCTATTATTTTGTTCGGCTCGTGTAAGTTTAATTATGTCAAGGTCAGATTTGACTTCGTCATATTTATGGCTTAAGTGATCAATTTTACTTTCAATATATTCAGAAAATATTTTAAGGTTCTGATTTAAATTTTGTTTTAGTTCTAAGTTGTCTTGTTTAAGTTCTTGTTTTAATTCATTTTTACTTTGTTCTAAACGGTATTCAAGTTTTAAAGAACTGTCTTTTATAAGTGCTGCAATTTGTGAAAGCAAATCGGTATTCGCATCTGCGCTAGCCGGTTGTTTGTCCGTCGCGGTAGAATGAATGGCAATGGAATGTGCGGGTGACGTCATCGGTTCATTCATCGCTGCCGTCGTCGTTAACTCAACAGCTGTTATGTTGACTGTAGTTACTGGTTTGGTGCTGGTGGTCGTTGTCATGGTAACGCCGTCGCTGTGTTCCCATTGGCTGGTTGGTTGAGATGGTCGGAGCTGTTTGTTTACATTGTCCGCCGCCACTGTCATGGCGTCTGCCGTCTCCGCTTCAGGAATGTCAAATCCCAAAAATACTTCTCCTGCCGGAATTTCGTTAAATAAAATGTCTATGTCATTATTTGTGTTCATGTTATTTGTGTTCGTATCTATATCTGTATTGTTTGCATTAGATGTTGATGTGTTATAATTGTCAGATGTAGCTGTTAGTGTTTGGCTTGTTTGTCTAGCTTCTTCAATGGCGTCCTCCATGGTCTCATCTGTTGTATTGGGTCTATTTCTAAGATTATAAGGTTTGTGGGACATGGCTATTAATAATCTTATATTGTGATGAGAGTTTGATATGTGGTGATGGTTTTATGATACCTATAATGGGTGATATATCAAACATATAAATATTACACATAGGCCTAGATTTGGGATAACTTGGAAGTTGTTTTTGTATACCTACTCTCATAAGGCATTGAACTGGCCAACACGATTTGGGCGCCAAAATTAACAATTAAAAAAAGATATATGATGATGATGATAGTATTGGATAAATATTTACTGTTGTTATTTGCTGCTTAAACTAAATAAATAAATGAAAAAAAAAAAACACACACAGGGTACAACAAGGAATAATGAAGTGTATTGATACAATAAGATAACCAGTTGTACAGTGAAATACTATGTTAATAAAATGTCTTTATTTAATTTGCTTTTATTTTCTTTCTGGCTTTACAACTTGGTTTCTTCTGGTTTATGCTCCGGCTGAAAACATACTCGGTAGTACAACATAGAGATACCTCAGGGAAGGGGTGTCGAGCTGGCCATCAATGTTCTTATGAAATTTAATATTAATCATGTTTAGTTGTCCAATTAAAAAAAATTGAAAAGAGAATAATTTAAAAACAGTATCAGAAAAAAAAATTATCAAATAAGGGAAAAGATAGGGAGAAAGTTCAAATTTAAAGTTCAATTTTCAATGGAAAATATCTTCACAGCAATTAGTCTATGGTCTGGTCTCACCAAATTTAAGTTTAAAGTTGTCTTCACCACAAACTTAGAATTCTTGATGTTTTGGGGAATTTAAATATGTTTGTGGCCAAATTTAATAAATAAAAGTTTTGTAATGATTTATAAAAACACTTTTATTTGGAATGTCACTAAATAAAGTCACTGTATTCTGGCTGAATCTTCTCTCCTTCAAGGCTAATAATGGACTCTCACTGCTACTACAGTAGTTCCTTTCTCAATCCACAATTACAACAATGTGTCACTGGTTGCTTGATGATCACTTCACTTCACCAGGGGATGTGGGGGTTGGTATTATAATAAATCAAATATTAAAATCATGAGAAAATTAAATTAATGTTGAAATATTTTAGAAAAATGGAATAGGTTAAAAAAAAAAACAACTTCCAATTCTTAAATTAAATTATGCCAAATCTAAGAAAGGAAAATATTTATTAATAAAATGATTAAACATAGAGAATGCAAATTATTGGGAACTGAATTAAATTAAATTAATGTGATAAAACATATGATCAATGAGTGTGATGAGATTATTAGTGATGGGTAGCAGCTGGTTTAAATGGAAAGAAACAAGGTAAGTGGCAGATGTTCTTACATATGATAAAAAAATAAATAAACAAACATAATTTGAAACATCTCAAAGGTTAGTCACTTTGATAATATATTTTTGGGATGCTAAATACCAATATTTAGTAAAAATTAGGTGTCGGAAACAGAGTTAGTATCATCAATGATTCATTAGTATACCCCGAGGCTGCACATAACATTGCGCCGCGGCAGTTGTGGTTAGGTTAGCATAGCATATTGAAAAATATGTTTTTACTAATTATACTGACTAAAAAATGCTTTGCAATAGTGAAAATACGTTAATACAGTGTCGTTCTACAATATAATAACCTATCATAACCATAAGTGCTGCGGCGCGATGTCTCCGAAATTTTAGTGATAGCACATGGACATTAAACCTTCTCATCGCTTTGCAACGTGAACGATGGCTTTCCGACACTAGATTTTCATTTTTTTACTAAGTGAGGACTATCTTATCATCATATAAAAATATGAAAAGAATTGCAGTTGACTAAGTAATTTTGTAGTTTTACCGATTTATTTATTTTGAAATGTTGAGGTTTTTTTTATTATAGACATGATAAAAAAATCTTGTTCTAATCATATTTAACCTAAAAGTCCACGCTACTTTGATAAATGTTTATATTCACAATGCAAACTTTCTGCCCAATTTGTTCTAAATTTTATTCGTATTTTAAAAATATAACTTATATAAACAATATTTAGGTAAACAAAGTACTACAATGAGAAAATCAAACTATGTACACATTATATACAGCGTAGCTGACAGCTAACATTGGGTGGGTTATAGGCTTCTTATCATGTTTACTGAGCCTGGTAGCAGGCAAGTGAATATCCTTGCAGTATCTTGTGTGGTAATTGTGAACAGCACTCCTCAGCTGGATTTTGTCAAAATTGGTCTGGGCATATAATAAACATTGCAGAATATAATGTAAAATCAAAGTTAGGATTTTAAACTCTATAAAAGAAGGCCTGCAATGCTCTGTTTCACTAGCTGCAGCCATCACTCTGAGAGCTCTTTTTTGTAGTATACAAATTTCTTGAGCATGAGGAGTACTGCCCCACACAATCAGACCATAAGACAAATATGATTGGAGTATTCCAAAATTTGCTTGCTGTAAGCCATCCCTATCCAATTCCCTTCACAAACGTTTTAGAGCAAAGACACTACAGGAATTGAACCGTTTGCCACTACAGGAACGCATTTTAATGGCTTAGTTAAGCTATTCACCATCTTGAGAGTTAAATGAATGGGTAAATTTTTATTATTAGATCAATGATTGCTCTGTGTTTATTTATAAAGACCATGTCTAATCTTTCCAGGTTTTTAACATGTAAAAACGAATGAAAAATTATGTTAGATGGATTGGTAATGTTATGTCAGTTTAGCTTTTGTATGGTTAGGTTAGGTTTTATTGAGTTAGGCTAAAACAAACTTATCTAATAAAACCAGCCTAACCTTACAAAACCACATTAGCCAACATTCTGGCAATAACACGTCTAAGCCTAATAATGGTCCAGTTACAAAACCCTTTACATATTAGTGATCAGAAGAAACTTCCGTACAGTTTGAGTATCCACAATACTATATTTACCCATTTTCTCTATAATCACAAATTAAAATGTTCAAATTTTGAAGGGCAAAAAAACAGAAGTAGTCTAGGTGTAAATTTAGGTAATAAATCTAGGTGGCGTTTCCTTTACTCCTTTGAGATGGCATTTCAGATTTTGTTTATTTACAATGGACTTGATATGTTTGATTTAATTATATTCAAATATTGCTTGTTTTTTGTCCACTACAACCTTTTCTTAAAAGTTATATTTCATTTCACCTTTAGTGGATAGTTCACTTGCCAAAGGGTTTTTATAAGTTATCTATTTTATTAATATTTTAATTTTTGAACAGGTGGACAATATTTGAACATAGAGCCTCCTTTCTTGTAATTGCCAAACATCCAACTCAAGCCAAACATGGGAAGATATATAAAGGTGAGATGGTTCTTTAGTTGATCAGTTGTGCCTTCTTATTCTTACAAGTTCATGTACTGTATTTGTTAAAAGAATTCATAAGTAAAAAATGCTTATTTGTAATATAAGTTAATGTTGCTATTTAATTCTCATCTCTTATATTGAGGCCTCTCTAAGTTAATTATTGCAGTCAAGTGTTATTTGACAAACCATTCACTTCTTGATTCTAAAGTTAAAAACAATTCTTTTTAAGACTTAAATCACGTATAAAAGAAACCCTTTTATTGAAAGCATCATTTTATTTCTTATTATTGATAATAGACAATAGACAAAATACTTTATTGACATATTCGTTGAGAACAGTACATGCGTCATTCATACAAATTCCAAGGTTATATAAAAATTACATTGCTTATTCTAATTACATGTTTAAAAATTCGCTTTCTGAGTAAAAGGGTCTCTCCTGTAGCCAGGCTGTTAGTGCTTTTTTTAAACGTTTGGGTGGTTCATTCTTTAGAGCTTCTGGAAGTTTATTGAAATAGGCTGCTCCTTTATATGATGGTTTCCTTGCTGAGAAGCTCAGGTGGTGTAGCCTACAGGAAGTGTGAAGTCAAGGACATGGCGTGTGTGATATTGGTGGAGGTCTCTATTTCTGGTTTTCCTTGAATGTACCGCATGCAGAATTACTTCTAGGATGTACAGGTTTATCACTGTGAGGATCTTCAATTTTCTAAATGCTTCTCGGCAGCTTTCTTGGTATTGGAGTCCTTCTAGAGCTCTTATTGCTAGTTTTTGCTGCCTGAGGACCTTTTCCATGTTGCAGTTGGCTGTTCCTCCCCATAGATAGGCATTGAATTGATATCTTCAATTCAAAAACCTCTGAAAAATGGTTTACCGTTTCTTTCGGGAGATTTAGTCTTACAAACAAGATTACAAAAAATAATCAACGTGATGGTGCAACACCACATTTTTCTTTAGCAGCTAGAAATCATTTAATTCTTATACTTGATTGTCGTTAAAAGTTGCAATGCAATTGCAACTGTACACAGTGATCCAAAAATATTATGGTAACTCGCTTCACTCGTTGGGGGCTTCGCCCCCAAACCCACTTTCATTGTAAGCATCAAGGCTACCCAAGATGATCACAGTTGTCAACCCAAGCTGATTTCTGCCCAAACTGATCACGAATGCTATCAAATTTGAATACGGTAGTACTCAAGACGATAACAGATGCTACCCAAGTTGATCAAGGCTGCCACCAAAGTTAATAAAGAAGGGGGAAGACCAAGCCTCTCATGAAATAATAAAAAAAAAAAAAAAAAAAAAAATTAAAGGAAGTCTTTATTTTATAAGACGAGGTTTGGATGAGACAGTCCTTTCTACTACCTAACCTTACGTAGAGAATTGTTCTGGGTCCTTGAAGGGATGCCTGGCTCCATGGTCAGTCTGTGATATATAATGAATGCTACCTAATTTGGTTGCGGATTCTATCTAAGTTAATCACGGTTTACCAAGTAAATCACAGGGAAACCTAGATTGATCACGGGGGCTACCCAAGTTGATGATAGGCTGCAACCTAAGTTGAACACGAGGACTACCTACCTTGATCACTGTGTCTACACAAGTTGATTACGGTGGGGCTACCCAAATTAATTACAGGGACTACCCAAGATGATAATGGTTGGTTACCCAAATTTATCAAGTAGGGCGGCAAAAGTTCATCACGGGGGCTACATAAGTTAATTGATCAAGATGAACCACCTTTGTTGATCACAGGAGGCTACGCAAGTTAATCAAGGGGGGCTGCTTAAGATAATTAAGGTTGGCTACAAAAGTTAATCATGGGGCTACCCCAGATGATTACGTGTGGTTAACACATTGACCCCGGGGGACTATCTAAGATGCTCAAAGGGACTATCTAAGTTTAGGACGGTCGGCTACCCTAGTTGATTATGGGGCCTACATATGTTGATCGTAGGCATCTACCTAAGTTGATCACGTGCGGCTGCCTACGGCTGATCACGGGTACTTTACAATATGATAACTGGTGACTACCAAAGTTGTTTACCAGGAGCTTTCCAAGTTGATCACAGGCTACACAAGATCATTATTTATTTCAGATTTACATGACAGCTACAGGACATGATACTTATAAAACCCTTGTATATAATAATTAACATATTCCCAAAACAGCCATCTTAACTAAACATAATTTAATCCTAAACTTCTTAAATTAAACAATCATACTAAACTGCTGGCAGCTAAAAAGAAACAATATCAAACTTACTTTATTACAATTCACAATATAAATTATTGAACTCTTTATATTTGAGGTAAAATACAAAATTAACACATAGTATACATATACTTCTCCATGAGTAAATTCAAAATAAAAGGTTGCTACATTTTGTTAAAATACTCTCCAACTTATCATTAAAAATATCAAACGTAAATTGATTTAAATTAAGAAATATTAGTGTCTTATATAACGGAAAATCATAATGTGAAACCGTTCTACATCTAGTCAAGGCAAATAAATTAAATTTCTAAAAATATGATGTGGTACATGTAAACCTATGATACTTAGTAAATACGGACTATCAATGGAATTATTAAACAACTTACATACAAAACTAATTGAAGCTAGTTCTCTCCTTGTGGACAACACTCTAACTGCAAACATCTCTCTTAAATTAGAAGAAGGGGTATCATAAGGGCATACATAATTAAACTTTTTATAAAATAGGAATTTAAGAAATTTGTTCTTTATTTTCTCCAAATTACCAGACTCCATTAAATTCATTGAGCTCCAGATAACCAAACAATACTCTAATTTACTTCTTATAAGGGTTCTATACAATGTTAAAATTGTTTCGGTACCATGAAGAAATTTTGAATTTCTTTTGACAAAGCCCAGAAGTTTATATGCATTTGCCTCCAGCATGTGGACATGATCATTAAAACTTAAAGAGGAGTTAAAAACTACACCTAAATCTTTAATTTTAGAAAGACTTTTTAGAGGTTCATTATTTATTAAATAAACATTTGGATTAAGAATCTTTTTCCGTGAGTGGGACATGGAAAAACACTTGTTTACATTCAATTCTAATTTATTAGTAGTACACCAATAGTACAACTGATTTATAGAATTTTGTAATAAGTTTACATCAGAGTCGTCCTTTATAGGTCTGTATAGCTTGAGATCGTCCGCAAACAATAAACATTTACAGTCTGAAAAACAGCAGGGGAGGTCATTAATAAATATTAAAAACAGAAGAGGTCCTAAATTTGATCCCTGAGGAACACCTGAAGAGTCTACATACACAGAAGAATTTATATTTGAAATTGACACAAACTGAGTTCGGTTTTTTAAGTAAGACGCCATCAAAAGATAAAAGTCATAAGAAAATCCCAAAAGAAATAATTTGCGAAGCAAAATATCGTGGTTTACCCTGTCAAACGGTTTTGAGAAATCAGTATATATTACATCTAGTCTACCTCCACTATCAAGTTCAGCTGATATATTCAAAGAGAGCTCCATTAAATTTGTTGCTGAAGAGCGTTTGGGTAAAAATCCGTGCTGTTCTGGGGAAATCCTAGACTTGATTGAGCCAACTACTTGCTTATACAAAAGAAGCTCATAAATCTTGGTAAATAAATTTATTAAAGAGATAGGACGATAATTTACTATTTTTATTTTTTCTCCAGATTTGAAAACAGGAGTTACTCTGGCCTCCTTCCATTTATCAGGAAAAACGCAAGAAGAAAGTGAAAGATTAAAAATAAAACACAGTGGTTCTGCTAAGATTTCACTACAACCTTTTACAATGTACGCTGGAATACCATCTGGACCTGACGACCTTTTTGATTTCAACTCTCTTATGGCACTCACTACATCCCTAAAATTAAAACTGGATATAACAAAATTATCTAAAGATACACTACTACTAAACTGGGCAACATTGTAACTGGAGGGTTGAGGGTCATAGACAGATGAAAAGTAGCTTGCAAAAGCATCAGGTATCTTATCTCTAGCGTAGGTATTATAAAAATAAGATATATTATTATTCACTTACACTTAAATAGTCATTGTTTCGTTTTGATTTAATAAAAGACCAGAAATTATTGGCATTCAATTTTATGTTGTTCTCCACATTATGGGTGGTTACCATAGTGGATCACAGGGGATTATAAAAGATCATCATGGGGGCTACCTAAATGGTTGACGGCCGGTTAACCTAATTGATCAGGGGGACTACCCAAGATGATTATCCAAGTTGATTACAGGGGGTTTCCAAAATGATCATGGGAGCTAAGCAATTTGGTCATGGAAATCTGCCCAAGTTGATCACAGGGTCACCACGGAGAGTAGCGTAAGTTGATGACGGGATGCTACCAAAGTTGATCAAAGAAGTAGGTAAACGGAGATGTCAAGGTGAATAGTGGGCAAGGTTTTAAGTATCCAGCTTGTAATCATGTTGGAATGGGTGGATAAATTCCAAAAAAATCACATGTTTTTGACAAAATACTCAACTTTACCGACTTTTTGTGAGGGAAGTGTAATTTATACAGCATAGAGGTATACAACCATTTACAATATTATAACGGGTGTCTACCAAAGATGATCACCAGGAGCTTTCCAAGTTGATACCAAGTTGACCAAGAGTGGTTACTAAAGTCGGATCACGGGGGAATCCACGATCATCACGGGAGGCCTAAGTGGTTGACGGTCGGCTACCCTAGTTGATCATAGAGACTAACCTAAGTTGATCACGGGGGCTACCCAAGATGATAACGGGTGATTATCCAAGTTGATCATAGGGGGCTCCCAATATGATCTCGGGGGGAGGGGGGTTTCTATCCAAGATGATCATAAGAAATTACCTTAGTTTTTGATGGGATACTACCGAAGTTGGTAACGGTGGCTGGTCAAAAGAGTTGATAACGTAAATATTGTGTAAGGTTTTAAGTTTCCAGCTTGTTTTAATCATCCTTAAATGGGAGGATATATTCAAAAAATCACATTTGTTGACAATAAACTCAGCTTTATCGACTTTTTGTGAGGAAACAATAGAATATACCACAAAAAAGTATATGACACCTTTCGTGTGGAATTTAATTGTTAATTTGTATATTTCATTAGGTGTTATTCAAACTAAATATTACAGATTCTGTAAAATAAAAACCTCAACTGTGCAAACAGTTGTATAGCAAATTGTATAGCATTTTATTAACAGAAAATGTAAAGTTAAATAGTATGTAAGGTTGTACATTTCTGGCTTCTTTTAATCATGATTAAATAGGAGGATCTCTTCCAAAAAAATCACATTTTTTCGACAAAATTTTACTGACTTTTTGCGAGGAAACTATAGTATATACCACAAAAATGTACATATTAAAACTCTTTGTATAGCATTTAATTTTTAGGTTGAACATTTCATTAGATGTTATCTAAACTAAATGCTACAGCTTCAGTAAAACAAAAACTTCAACTCTGAAAACAGTATAGCAATTTCAAGTCAGCCATTTTGAATTTTTTCTAGGTTATGAAAAGTGAAAAATCAAAGTTTATAGCAGTTTAATAATAAAGTACTAAAGATAAATAGCGTGTAGGGCTTTAAGTTTCTAGCTCCTTTAAATCATGCTTAAATGGGAGGAACTATTCCAAAAAAATCACATGTTTTCGAAAAAACTCTATTTTACCGACTTTTTCAGAAAAAAACTATTGTATGCAGCACAAAAATATGCAGAACACTTTTTGTGCAGAATTTAATTGTTAATTTGAATATATCATTTGATTTTAAATAAACTAAAAATTAAAGTTTCAGAAAAAAAAACAAACTGCAAACAGGTCAACGTGTTAACGTCAGCCATATTGGATTTTTTCTAGGTTATGGATAGTGAAAAATCGAATTTAATAGTAGTTTTGGTAACAAATTAGTAAAAGTAAGTAGTGTTGAGTGTTTTTAAGTTCTTAAATCATCGTAATAATGCAGTAAAATACGAAAAACATAACAAAAATAAAGTTTTTTTAATGAAATGTGAAAATTAACGATTTTTTGCGTAGTTTTTATAAAAAATACAAAAAAATGTTATCTGAATAAAAAATTGTAGGAAATTTAATTACAGTATGCTGTCAGATTTGCTCTTCGACCAACGGTCTGCCCACAATCAAGCTGTAAGTAAACCTCTGCACATAATTCAAAATTCCCGTCCGCCATTTTGATTTTTTTGGGGGGTTGAAAATTAAAAATCTTTAGTTTTCAGAATTTTCCTGTCGATTGCTCGGTAAAAAATACAAGTATGCCAAATTTAAAGTTTCTAGCTCATCTGGAAGCTGTTTAGAATTTGTATACATGAGTGAGTTACACATGCTGCTTTATAGATATTAGACTTGATTCGCTCGTTGGGGGCTTCGCCCCCAAACCCCCATTCAACTCTTGGCTTCATTACAACTTAAAAAATAATCATGAGCTTTCAAAGTAGATCAATGTCTACCTAAGTTGATAATCAGTGACCTCAACACCTTCGTAGTGGTTTCATAGAAGATCACGGGTGTCTAGCTAAGACGATCATGGTTAGTTATCTAAATCAAGTATAGTTAGCTGCTAAAGTTGATTACGGGTATTTACCGATTTGATTCCGGGGAGCCTACTAAAGTTTATGACGGTTGACTACCCAAGTTGATTACGGGGGCTATAGAAGATGGTCGCAGGAGTTACCTAAGTTGATCACAGTTGCTACCCAAGTTAATCACGGGGAACTATCCAAGCTGAGCACGGAGATAATCCGCATTAGTCATAAGGGGCATCAAGAAGGACTGGAAAAATTGTACACGGAGGGTTTCCTAAGTTGAAAACGGCATACTACCCAAGTTGATTATAAGGGGCTACACAAGATGATCAAGGGGAGTTACCCAAGCTAATGATGGCTGGCCAAAGGTAAATAATGAATGAGTTTTTAAGCTCTAGCTACTTTTAAGCATGCTTAAATGGGAGGAACTACTAAAAAAATCACACGTTTTCGACAAAATCTCAACTTTACCAACCTTTTGTGAGGAAACTATAGTACACACCACATAAATGTATATACCACTTTTTGTACACTATTTCATTGTCAATTCAAATATTTTATTAAATGTTGTCCAAACTAAATATTACAGCTTCAGTAAAATAACACTTCAACTCTGCAAACAGGTTGGCGTTTTCACGTCAGCCATTTTGATATTTTTTCTAGGTTATGAAAAGTTAAAAATCAAATTGTATAGCATTTTTCTTAACAAAGTAGTAAAGGTAGACAGTGTGTAAGGTTTTAAGTTCTTACAATATCTTAAAAAGCAATAAAATCGAAAAACCTAACAATATAATTGTTTAACGAAAGTAAGAATTTAACGGGTTTTTTCAGTTATTATCAAAAATGCAAACAAAATTGCTCATTAATACAAAGTTGTAGGAAATTTAATTACAAATCTGCAATGTGCTGTCAGATTTGATCTATTTCTAACGGTTCAGCCAAAATCAAGCCGTAAGTAAAACTCTGCAAACAGGTAAAAAAGCCCATCCGCCATTTTGATTTTTTTGGGGGGTTAAAAACCAAGTTTTTTTTTAGTTTTCGGAATTTTATGATCGGCTACCCAGTAAAACCCACAAGTGTCCCAAATTTCAAGTGTGCAGCTTATCTGGAAGTGGGTTAGAATTTGTTTACGTCAGGCTACCCAAGATAGTTGATTGAGGGGGCTACCTAAGTTGATCACGGGTGATTACCCCCAAGTTGATCACAGGGGGCCTGCAACATAATAACTGGCGAGGGGGGTCTACCCAAGATGATCATAAGTGGTTAGCTGGTCAACAGAGTGGTAAACGTAAATAGTGTGCAAGGTTTTTAAGTTTCCAACTTGTTTTAATCATGCTTAAATGGGAGGATATTTTCAAAAAATCAAATTTTTTTTAGAAAAAGCTCAACTTAACCAACTTTTGGTGAGGAAACTGTTGCATATACAGCATATAAGTATATTAACATTCTTGTAGTATACGTTATTGTGAATTAAACAACGTCATTTGATGTCTTCTAAACTAAATTTTGCAACTACGTTTAATTTATGAGTATTAACAAAATATGAGTATTAACAGTTATGTAAAAACAAATAACTCAACAGTACACGAAAGACAGCATTTTCATTAAAATATTTTGAAGTTTTTGTTTGTTTTGAAAGGTAAAATGTCAAATATAAAAACAGTTGAATATTCTGTAAGGTTTATATTTTCCAACTTATTTTATTCATACTGAAATGGGAGGAACTATTCAGTAAAATTACATGTTATTGACAAATTTCAACTGTACCGATTTTTTGTAAGGAAACGGTAGAATATTTTATAAAAAGTATATTAAAATTTTTGTACACAATTTAACTGTCAGTATAAATATTTCATTTTATGTTATCTTAACTAAATATTACAGCTTTGGTAAAACAAAAACCTCAGCTGTGCAAATAGGTAAGCGCTTTCTCATTAGCCATTTTAAATTTTGTCTAGGTTATGTAATTTCCAAATAAAATTTTAATCATTTTTGATAACAGAAAAGTTAAGGTAAATATTATGTAGGGTTTTAAGTTTATAGCTTCTTTTAATCATATTTAAATGGGATGAATTATTTTAAAAAAAAGCACGTTTTCGACAAAATTCAAATTTACCGACTTTTTGTGAAGCAACTATACATAGTATGTACCATAAAAATGTATATGGAACTTTCTGTACAAAATATTATTGTTAATTTGAACACTTTGTTTGATTCTATCTAAAGTAAATATAACATCGTCAGTAAAATAAAAACTTCAACTGTGAAAACAGGTCAACAGTTTCACGTCAGCCATTTACAAGTCTGGTACCAGTTTGGCTGTGAATTCCTCAAGATATATTTGGTACCATTATTTATTTTAATTTTTCATTGAAATAAAATAGGTATATCTTACTAAAGCAAAGCCTTGGAAAAAAGCCTCTAGTTTACAGCAAACATATGTTTTTAATTTTGTAATGAAAAGTATGGTTAAAATCTTGAAATGTCACCTCAATTAAACTGAGATGAGATGCTTGAAATGGCTATTATCTACTTCGTGAAAAAAAGCCTAAATTCAAAACAGCATCTTACATTTTGTAAGATTTCAGGCGTGATAAAGTGGCAGGCATCTTCGACTCTTGCCTTAATTCATCGAGGTTTGTGGACTTGCTGTCATAAAGTTTACTTGAAAAAATCGAGAGGTGAAAGGTCAGGTGAAGGTGCCAATCTACCAAAGCATCATGTTGACCTATCCAACTGTCCAGAAACGTTTGATCTACGAATGTTCGGACAAGCACAATGTAATGTGGTGGAGCACCATCTTGTTGAAATACAGGCTGGTTAGTATCTTGTTAAGAACAATGCTGTTTTGTAACATGTCTGAATATTTAACTCCAGTTAAATTGGAAAGGCCCAACAAGTGAATTTCTCAAAATGCCTGCTCATATATTTAATTTTTGTAGCTGTTGCTACAGCCATTTAGTGGGGGTGAAAATTTGCCCAAAAACAACAGTTGTGCTGATTGACTGCTCCATGCAAAGAGAATGATGCTTCATCACTAAAACATATCTGGAATATTAAGTGATTATTCTCTTCAATCTTCTGCAACATTTTCTCACTAAACTAAAGTCTTCGGTCATGATCGTCTTCAATTAATTCATGAATCAGTTGTACTCTATATGGGTGGAATTTTTGACGATTTATCACCAAGTACAGTGTCTTTTGAAATTCCAATATCAAGGGCAGTGGAGCGTTATGATTCATGTGGGTTTGTGTCATGATTTGCTAAAACTTGAATTTTTCCTATTGCAATGGCGGGCACCCTGATTGTTATGCATCTTTGACACTAAAAATTGTTGAAAATTTGTTAACTAAATATGCCTAATGTGTATTGGTCTATCCGGATAGGCAGTATTGAATAAACAAACAGCTTCATAAAAATCTCTCCTAGCTTTATCATAAAACAATATCATTTCTAATTTATCTTCATTTGACCGAGGCGTTTTTGTTACACATGAACAAAAGATGACATATAACAGAGTAGCTGAACTGAATGTGTTTCACGTACTATCAGGTAACCAATAAGAGATAACATCAAAAAACAAGCCATTGGTATTCCCAGGCTGCCGTACTGGACTTTGGTCAGACAAAACAAAACCAAATAAACGCTTTGTTATTCATGGTTGTTGGTGTTTGTTGATTCTTTTCATAACTTGTTTTTCGATTCGATGTTATAAGTTGTCAAAATTAACTGGTGGGTGAATGTTTTATCTGCCTTATGATAACTTTAAATGCAACATAAATTGCAGGGGTTTTGTGAAACAATTTGAAATTGAATTAGTCACCAAATTTGATAGATTAACATTAGAGAACCCTAGTTTATGTCATTCTTTTTATAATGCCATAAAATAAGATTATCACGTGACAAAGGTTCCTATTTAAATATGTTGACAACTCCAAAATACTCCATTTTTAAAGGGGGGGAGTAAAAGTTGTTATACATAAAAAACTCCTCAGTTGGTGATATAAACATGCTCCAAAGTAAATCATCTCTATTCATAGGAAAATTAATGGGGGGGGGGGGGATCTTAAGACACCCTTTATAATTATAGAATGTAATGCCTATTACAGGGTGATTTATTACATAATGATTTTTCTATTATTGACTTAATTGTATGTGCTCAGATACCCCCGGATCAAGATGACAAAGCCATTATAAAGGTGGTTGATAAACATTTGGAAGAAGAGCAGATTGACTTTTCTGAACAAACTTCTACACCGAAAGGGGAGAGTTGTGGTCAGGTATGATTGTTATATAAATAAACCTGTTGTTTGAAATTTATTTGTTAGCATTTGGATGTTCATGATTGGTAGATAATATATGGAGATTTCCAATGCTTCCCTAAACACTTGTAGCATTGGAAATCTCGAAATATTATCTTCTAATCGTAAGTAAACCATTATGATTTACTGTTTATTTTGGAAGATATAGTTCTATAAACAAGATTACAAATGATTTTCAACTTGATGGTGCAACACCACATTTTTCTTTAGCAGCTAGAAATCATTTTATTTGTAAACTTGATTGGACTGCACAACACTAGTTCCTATGGAACCATATAAAACTATTGTATATGCACAGAGAGTTAATATTAGGAATAGTAGGTCTTTAAAAGTTGTACTGCAGTAGCAACTGTACAAAGTGATAGAAAAATAGTATGCAAATTTACAGAAATTATACATTATTAAAGAGGGAATTTTTAACAACAATTTAACATATTTTTTAGTACTTCAAACCTAAAGGTAACATGTGTTTTTAGACTGCCAGTAAGATATCTTAGGAATTACTGTAGTTACAAGTTTGGGACCAGTTTGGTTGTGAATTCCTCAAGATATTTGGTACTATTATTTAATTAAAATTTTCAATGAAATAAATAGGTACATATTACTAAAGAAAAGCCTTGGAAAAAAGCCTCTGGTTTATAGCACATTGGAGTTAAATTTAACTGTTCAAATTGTATTGTTCTGTTAATGACTTAATTATGTTTGCTCAGATACCCTCGGAATACGATGACAAAGCCATTATAAAGGTGGTTGTTAAACGTTTGGAAGATGAGAAAATTGACATATCTGAACAAATTGCTACACTAAAAGAGGAGAGTTGTGGTCAGGTATGGACGTTAATTGATACACAGCATATAAGTATATTAACATTCTTGTAGTAAACGTTATTGTGAATTAAACAACGTCATTTGATGTATTCTAAACGAAATTTTGCAACTACGTTTAATTTATGAGTATTAACAAAATATGAGTATTAACAATTATGTATAAACAAGTAACTCAACAGTACATGAAAGACAGCATTTTCATTAAAATATTTTGAATTTTTTGTTTGTTTTGAAAGGTAAAATATCAAATATAAAAACAGTTGAATATTCTGTAAGGTTTATATTTTCCAACTTATTTTATTCATACTGAAATGGGAGGAACTATTCAATAAAATTACGTGTTATTGACAAATTTCAACTTTACCGATTTTTTTGCAAGGAAACTGTAGAATATTTTATGAAAAGTATATTAAAATTTTTGTACACAATTTAACTGTCAATATAAATATTTCATTTTATGTTATCTTAACTAAATATTACAGCTTTGGTAAAACAAAAACCTCAGCTGTGCAAATAGGTAAGCGCTTTCTCATTAGCCATTTTAAATTTTGTCTAGGTTATGTAATTTCCAAATAAAATTTTAATCATTTTTGATAACAGAAAAGTGAAGGTAAATATTATGTAGGGTTTTAAGTTTATAGCTTCTTTTAATCATATTTAAATGGGATGAATTATTTTAAAAAAAAGCACGTTTTCGACAAAATTCAAATTTACCGACTTTTTGTGAAGCAACTATACATAGTATGTACCATAAAAATGTATATGGAACTTTCTGTACAAAATATTATTGTTAATTTGAACACTTTGTTTGATTCTATCTAAAGTAAATATAACATCGTCAGTAAAATAAAAACTTCAACTGTGAAAACAGGTCAACAGTTTCACGTCAGCCATTTTGAATTTTTTCTGGGTTATGAAATATGCAAAATCTAATTGTATAGCATTTTTCTTGACAGAAAAGTGAAGGTAAATAGTGTGTTAAGATTTAAGTTTCTAGCTTATTTTAATCATGCTTAAATAGGAGGAACTCTTCCAAAAAATCATATGTTTTCGACAAAACTCAACTTTACCGACTTTTTGTGAGGTTACTATAGTTTGTACCATAAAAATGTAAATAAAATTTTTTGTACATAATTTAATTTTAAATCTGAATATTTCGATAGATTCTATCTAAATTAAATATTACAGTGTCAGTATAACAACAACCTTAACTGCAAAAAGGTCAGCAGTTTCATATCAGCCATTTTGAATTGTTTTTAGGTTATGAAAAGTTAATAAAAAAATTTCAAAGCGGTTTTGGTAACAAAGTAGTAAATCTAAACAGTGTGTATGTTTTTAAGTTCTTGAATTATCGTAGTATGATAATAAAATAGGAAAAACCTAACAAAAATAGAATTTTTTTAACAAAAAGTGAAATTTAAAGATTTTTTGCGTAGTTAATATCAAAAATTAAAAAAATTACTTTTCAACAAAATTGTTGGAAATTTAATTACAAATCTGGAGTATGCTGTCAGATTTGCTCTACAACCAACAGTTTGGCCACAATGAAGCCGAAAGTAAAACTCTGCACACAATTCAAAATTCCCGTCCGCCATTTTGATTTTTTTGGGGGTTTAAAAATTAAAAATTTGTAGTTTTCTGAATTTTCCCGTTGGTTACTCGGTAAAAGCTACACGTGTGGCAAATTTCAAGTTTCTAGCTCATCTGGAAGTGGGTTAGAATTTGTATATGTGAGTGAGTGAGTGAGTTACACATGCGGCTTTATAGATATTAGATTCACAGAAATTAAAAACATTTTTAGTATATTTTTTTTAGACTGACGGTGGTGATAACCTAAGAATTATTGTATGTTCACGTCTGGGTTTGGTTGTGAATTCCTCAAGATATATGGTACCATTATTTGTTAAAATTTTTAATTGGAATTGATAGGTACACATTACTAAAGAAAAGCCTTGGAAAAAAGCCTCTAGTTTATAGCACATTGGTGTTAAATTTAACTGTACAAATTGTATTGTTCTGTTATTGACTTAATTGTGTCTGCTCAGATACCCTCGGATTACGATGACAAAGCCATTATAAAGGTGGTTGTTAAACGCTTGGAAGAAGAGCAAATTGACTTCTCTGAACAAACTGCTACATTAAAAGAGGAGAGTTGTGGTCAGGTATGGACGTTAATTGATATGTAAATAAAACATCGTTTTGCTGTTTTTTTGTTTTGTTTTTTTTTGTTGAAGATATAGATCTACAAATGATTATCAGCATGATGGTGCAACACCACATTTTTCTGTAGCAGCTAGAAATTATTTTATTTATTTATTATTTTATTTTTTATTCTTCTCCGCCGGTCCTCAAATATAGGTGAATATGGATTTCGAATGAGTGTAGATGAGCGAATGAAGTCGTTGTAACAAACTAAGGCAGACTATTCCTCAGAAAGTGTCATTAATTAATAGTCCAATGACAAATGAACAGACAGTGGTTATCAGCTGATCCCTTTCAAAATATTACTTGATTGGACTTCACAGACTAGTTCCTATGGGGCCACGTGTAAGACGATGGTATATGCACAGAGAGTTGGTAGCCACCAGGTAAGAGTTGATTTTTAAAAGCTGTAATGCAGTAGAAACTGTACAAAGTGATTTAAAAACAGTATAGTATGGAAATCAACAGAAATTATACTTTGTTAAAGAGGAAATTTTAAACAATTTAACATATTTTGTAGTACTTCAAACCTAAAGGTAACATTTTTTTTAGACTAGGGTCAGATATCTAAAGAACTACTGTAGTTACAAGTCTGGTACCAGTTTGGTTGTGAATTCCTCAAGATATATTTGGTACCATTATTTATTTTAATTTTTCATTGAAATAAAATAGGTATATCTTACTAAAGCAAAGCCTTGGAAAAAAGCCTCTAGTTTACAGCAAACATATGTTTTTAATTTTGTAATGAAAAGTATGGTTAAAATCTTGAAATGTCACCTCAATTAAACTGAGATGAGATGCTTGAAATGGCTATTATCTACTTCGTGAAAAAAAGCCTAAATTCAAAACAGCATCTTACATTTTGTAAGATTTCAGGCGTGATAAAGTGGCAGGCATCTTCGACTCTTGCCTTAATTCATCGAGGTTTGTGGACTTGCTGTCATAAAGTTTACTTGAAAAAATCGAGAGGTGAAAGGTCAGGTGAAGGTGCCAATCTACCAAAGCATCATGTTGACCTATCCAACTGTCCAGAAACGTTTGATCTACGAATGTTCGGACAAGCACAATGTAATGTGGTGGAGCACCATCTTGTTGAAATACAGGCTGGTTAGTATCTTGTTTAGAACAATGCTGTTTTGTAACATGTCTGAATATTTAACTCCAGTTAAATTGGAAAGGCCCAACAAGTGAATTTCTCAAAATGCCTGCTCATATATTTAATTTTTGTAGCTGTTGCTACAGCCATTTAGTGGGGGTGAAAATTTGCCCAAAAACAACAGTTGTGCTGATTGACTGCTCCATGCAAAGAGAATGATGCTTCATCACTAAAACATATCTGGAATATTAAGTGATTATTCTCTTCAATCTTCTGCAACATTTTCTCACTAAACTAAAGTCTTCGGTCATGATCGTCTTCAATTAATTCATGAATCAGTTGTACTTTATATGGGTGGAATTTTTGACGATTTATCACCAAGTACAGTGTCTTTTGAAATTCCAATATCAAGGGCAGTGGAGCGTTATGATTCATGTGGGTTTGTGTCATGATTTGCTAAAACTTGAATTTTTCCTATTGCAATGGCGGGCACCCTGATTGTTATGCATCTTTGACACTAAAAATTGTTGAAAATTTGTTAACTAAATATGCCTAATGTGTATTGGTCTATCCGGATAGGCAGTATTGAATAAACAAACAGCTTCATAAAAATCTCTCCTAGCTTTATCATAAAACAATATCATTTCTAATTTATCTTCATTTGACCGAGGCGTTTTTGTTACACATGAACAAAAGATGACATATAACAGAGTAGCTGAACTGAATGTGTTTCACGTACTATCAGGTAACCAATAAGAGATAACATCAAAAAACAAGCCATTGGTATTCCCAGGCTGCCGTACTGGACTTTGGTCAGACAAAACAAAACCAAATAAACGCTTTGTTATTCATGGTTGTTGGTGTTTGTTGATTCTTTTCATAACTTGTTTTTCGATTCGATGTTATAAGTTGTCAAAATTAACTGGTGGGTGAATGTTTTATCTGCCTTATGATAACTTTAAATGCAACATAAATTGCAGGGGTTTTGTGAAACAATTTGAAATTGAATTAGTCACCAAATTTGATAGATTAACATTAGAGAACCCTAGTTTATGTCATTCTTTTTATAATGCCATAAAATAAGATTATCACGTGACAAAGGTTCCTATTTAAATATGTTGACAACTCCAAAATACTCCATTTTTAAAGGGGGGGAGTAAAAGTTGTTATACATAAAAAACTCCTCAGTTGGTGATATAAACATGCTCCAAAGTAAATCATCTCTATTCATAGGAAAGTTAATGGGGGGGGGGGGGATCTTAAGACACCCTTTATAATTATAGAATGTAATGCCTATTACAGGGTGATTTATTACATAATGATTTTTCTATTATTGACTTAATTGTGTCTGCTCAGATACCCTCGGATTACGATGACAAAGCCATTATAAAGGTGGTTGTTAAACATTTGGAAGAAGAGCAGAGTGACATTTCTGAACAAACTTCTACACCGAAAGGGGAGAGTTGTGGTCAGGTATGATTGTGATATAAATAAACCTGTTGTTTGAAAGTTATTTGTTAGCATTTGGATGTTCATGATTGGTAGATAATATATGGAGATTTCCAATGCTTCCCTAAACACTTGTAGCATTGGAAATCTCGAAATATTATCTACTAATCGTAAGTAAACCATTATGATTTACTGTTTATTTTGGAAGATATAGTTCTATAAACAAGATTACAAATGATTTTCAACTTGATGGTGCAACACCACATTTGTAAACTTGATTGGACTGCACAACACTAGTTCCTATGGAACCATATAAAACTATTGTATATGCACAGAGAGTTAATATTAGGAATAGTAGGTCTTTAAAAATTGTACTGCAGTAGCAACTGTACAAAGTGATAGAAAAATAGTATGCAAATTTACAGAAATTATACATTATTAAAGAGGGAATTTTTAACAACAATTTAACATATTTTTTAGTACTTCAAACCTAAAGGTAACATGTGTTTTTAGACTGCCAGTAAGATATCTTAGGAATTACTGTAGTTACAAGTTTGGGACCAGTTTGGTTGTGAATTCCTCAAGATATTTGGTACTATTATTTAATTAAAATTTTCAATGAAATAAATAGGTACATATTACTAAAGAAAAGCCTTGGAAAAAAGCCTCTGGTTTATAGCACATTGGAGTTAAATTTAACTGTTCAAATTGTATTGTTCTGTTAATGACTTAATTATGTTTGCTCAGATACCCTCGGAATACGATGACAAAGCCATTATAAAGGTGGTTGTTAAACGTTTGGAAGATGAGAAAATTGACATATCTGAACAAATTGCTACACTAAAAGAGGAGAGTTGTGGTCAGGTATGGACGTTAATTGATATGTAAATAAAACATCGTTTTGCTGTTTTTTTGTTTTGTTTTTTTTTGTTGAAGATATAGATCTACAAATGATTATCAGCATGATGGTGCAACACCACATTTTTCTGTAGCAGCTAGAAATTATTTTATTTATTTATTATTTTATTTTTTATTCTTCTCTGCCGGTCCTCAAATATAGGTGAATATGGATTTCGAATGAGTGTAGATGAGCGAATGAAGTCGTTGTAACAAACTAAGGCAGACTTTTCCTCAGAAAGTGTCATTAATTAATAGTCCAATGACAAATGAACAGACAGTGGTTATCAGCTGATCCCTTTCAAAATATTACTTGATTGGACTTCACAGACTAGTTCCTATGGGGCCACGTGTAAGACGATGGTATATGCACAGAGAGTTGGTAGCCACCAGGTAAGAGTTGATTTTTAAAAGCTGTAATGCAGTAGAAACTGTACAAAGTGATTTAAAAACAGTATAGTATGGAAATCAACAGAAATTATACTTTGTTAAAGAGGAAATTTTAAACAATTTAACATATTTTGTAGTACTTCAAACCTAAAGGTAACATTTTTTTTAGACTAGGGTCAGATATCTAAAGAACTACCGTAGTTACAAGTCTGGTACCAGTTTGGCTGTGAATTCCTCAAGATATATTTGGTACCATTATTTATTTTAATTTTTCATTGAAATAAAATAGGTATATCTTACTAAAGCAAAGCCTTGGAAAAAAGCCTCTAGTTTACAGCAAACATATGTTTTTAATTTTGTAATGAAAAGTATGGTTAAAATCTTGAAATGTCACCTCAATTAAACTGAGATGAGATGCTTGAAATGGCTATTATCTACTTCGTGAAAAAAAGCCTAAATTCAAAACAGCATCTTACATTTTGTAAGATTTCAGGCGTGATAAAGTGGCAGGCATCTTCGACTCTTGCCTTAATTCATCGAGGTTTGTGGACTTGCTGTCATAAAGTTTACTTGAAAAAATCGAGAGGTGAAAGGTCAGGTGAAGGTGCCAATCTACCAAAGCATCATGTTGACCTATCCAACTGTCCAGAAACGTTTGATCTACGAATGTTCGGACAAGCACAATGTAATGTGGTGGAGCACCATCTTGTTGAAATACAGGCTGGTTAGTATCTTGTTAAGAACAATGCTGTTTTGTAACATGTCTGAATATTTAACTCCAGTTAAATTGGAAAGGCCCAACAAGTGAATTTCTCAAAATGCCTGCTCATATATTTAATTTTTGTAGCTGTTGCTACAGCCATTTAGTGGGGGTGAAAATTTGCCCAAAAACAACAGTTGTGCTGATTGACTGCTCCATGCAAAGAGAATGATGCTTCATCACTAAAACATATCTGGAATATTAAGTGATTATTCTCTTCAATCTTCTGCAACATTTTCTCACTAAACTAAAGTCTTCGGTCATGATCGTCTTCAATTAATTCATGAATCAGTTGTACTCTATATGGGTGGAATTTTTGACGATTTATCACCAAGTACATTGTCTTTTGAAATTCCAATATCAAGGGCAGTGGAGCGTTATGATTCATGTGGGTTTGTGTCATGATTTGCTAAAACTTGAATTTTTCCTATTGCAATGGCGGGCACCCTGATTGTTATGCATCTTTGACACTAAAAATTGTTGAAAATTTGTTAACTAAATATGCCTAATGTGTATTGGTCTATCCGGATAGGCAGTATTGAATAAACAAACAGCTTCATAAAAATCTCTCCTAGCTTTATCATAAAACAATATCATTTCTAATTTATCTTCATTTGACCGAGGCGTTTTTGTTACACATGAACAAAAGATGACATATAACAGAGTAGCTGAACTGAATGTGTTTCACGTACTATCAGGTAACCAATAAGAGATAACATCAAAAAACAAGCCATTGGTATTCCCAGGCTGCCGTACTGGACTTTGGTCAGACAAAACAAAACCAAATAAACGCTTTGTTATTCATGGTTGTTGGTGTTTGTTGATTCTTTTCATAACTTGTTTTTCGATTCGATGTTATAAGTTGTCAAAATTAACTGGTGGGTGAATGTTTTATCTGCCTTATGATAACTTTAAATGCAACATAAATTGCAGGGGTTTTGTGAAACAATTTGAAATTGAATTAGTCACCAAATTTGATAGATTAACATTAGAGAACCCTAGTTTATGTCATTCTTTTTATAATGCCATAAAATAAGATTATCACGTGACAAAGGTTCCTATTTAAATATGTTGACAACTCCAAAATACTCCATTTTTAAAGGGGGGGAGTAAAAGTTGTTATACATAAAAAACTCCTCAGTTGGTGATATAAACATGCTCCAAAGTAAATCATCTCTATTCATAGGAAAATTAATGGGGGGGGGGGATCTTAAGACACCCTTTATAATTATAGAATGTAATGCCTATTACAGGGTGATTTATTACATAATGATTTTTCTATTATTGACTTAATTGTATGTGCTCAGATACCCCCGGATCAAGATGACAAAGCCATTATAAAGGTGGTTGATAAACATTTGGAAGAAGAGCAGATTGACTTTTCTGAACAAACTTCTACACCGAAAGGGGAGAGTTGTGGTCAGGTATGATTGTTATATAAATAAACCTGTTGTTTGAAATTTATTTGTTAGCATTTGGATGTTCATGATTGGTAGATAATATATGGAGATTTCCAATGCTTCCCTAAACACTTGTAGCATTGGAAATCTCGAAATATTATCTACTAATCGTAAGTAAACCATTATGATTTACTGTTTATTTTGGAAGATATAGTTCTATAAACAAGATTACAAATGATTTTCAACTTGATGGTGCAACACCACATTTTTCTTTAGCAGCTAGAAATCATTTTATTTGTAAACTTGATTGGACTGCACAACACTAGTTCCTATGGAACCATATAAAACTATTGTATATGCACAGAGAGTTAATATTAGGAATAGTAGGTCTTTAAAAGTTGTACTGCAGTAGCAACTGTACAAAGTGATAGAAAAATAGTATGCAAATTTACAGAAATTATACATTATTAAAGAGGGAATTTTTAACAACAATTTAACATATTTTTTAGTACTTCAAACCTAAAGGTAACATGTGTTTTTAGACTGCCAGTAAGATATCTTAGGAATTACTGTAGTTACAAGTTTGGGACCAGTTTGGTTGTGAATTCCTCAAGATATTTGGTACTATTATTTAATTAAAATTTTCAATGAAATAAATAGGTACATATTACTAAAGAAAAGCCTTGGAAAAAGCCTCTGGTTTATAGCACATTGGAGTTAAATTTAACTGTTCAAATTGTATTGTTCTGTTAATGACTTAATTATGTTTGCTCAGATACCCTCGGAATACGATGACAAAGCCATTATAAAGGTGGTTGTTAAACGTTTGGAAGATGAGAAAATTGACATATCTGAACAAATTGCTACACTAAAAGAGGAGAGTTGTGGTCAGGTATGGACGTTAACTGATCTGTAAATAAAACATCGTTTTGCTGTTTTTTTGTTTTTTTTTTTTTTTTTTTTGTTGAAGATATAGATCTACAAATGATTATCAGCATGATGGTGCAACACCACATTTTTCTGTAGCAGCTAGAAATTATTTTATTTATTTATTATTTTATTTTTTATTCTACTCTGCCGGTCCTCAAATATAGGTGAATATGGATTTCGAATGAGTGTAGATGAGCGAATGAAGTCGTTTTAACAAACTAAGGCAGACTTTTCCTCAGAAAGTGTCATTAATTAATAGTCCAATGACAAATGAACAGACAGTGGTTATCAGCTGATCCCTTTCAAAATATTACTTGATTGGACTTCACAGACTAGTTCCTATGGGGCCACGTGTAAGACGATTGTATATGCACAGAGAGTTGGTAGCCACCAGGTAAGAGTTGATTTTTAAAAGCTGTAATGCAGTAGAAACTGTACAAAGTGATTTAAAAACAGTATAGTATGGAAATCAACAGAAATTATACTTTGTTAAAGAGGAAATTTTAAACAATTTAACATATTTTGTAGTACTTCAAACCTAAAGGTAACATTTTTTTTAGACTAGGGTCAGATATCTAAAGAACTACTGTAGTTACAAGTCTGGTACCAGTTTGGTTGTGAATTCCTCAAGATATATTTGGTACCATTATTTATTTTAATTTTTCATTGAAATAAAATAGGTATATCTTACTAAAGCAAAGCCTTGGAAAAAAGCCTCTAGTTTACAGCAAACATATGTTTTTAATTTTGTAATGAAAAGTATGGTTAAAATCTTGAAATGTCACCTCAATTAAACTGAGATGAGATGCTTGAAATGGCTATTATCTACTTCGTGAAAAAAAGCCTAAATTCAAAACAGCATCTTACATTTTGTAAGATTTCAGGCGTGATAAAGTGGCAGGCATCTTCGACTCTTGCCTTAATTCATCGAGGTTTGTGGACTTGCTGTCATAAAGTTTACTTGAAAAAATCGAGAGGTGAAAGGTCAGGTGAAGGTGCCAATCTACCAAAGCATCATGTTGACCTATCCAACTGTCCAGAAACGTTTGATCTACGAATGTTCGGACAAGCACAATGTAATGTGGTGGAGCACCATCTTGTTGAAATACAGGCTGGTTAGTATCTTGTTAAGAACAATGCTGTTTTGTAACATGTCTGAATATTTAACTCCAGTTAAATTGGAAAGGCCCAACAAGTGAATTTCTCAAAATGCCTGCTCATATATTTAATTTTTGTAGCTGTTGCTACAGCCATTTAGTGGGGGTGAAAATTTGCCCAAAAACAACAGTTGTGCTGATTGACTGCTCCATGCAAAGAGAATGATGCTTCATCACTAAAACATATCTGGAATATTAAGTGATTATTCTCTTCAATCTTCTGCAACATTTTCTCACTAAACTAAAGTCTTCGGTCATGATCGTCTTCAATTAATTCATGAATCAGTTGTACTCTATATGGGTGGAATTTTTGACGATTTATCACCAAGTACAGTGTCTTTTGAAATTCCAATATCAAGGGCAGTGGAGCGTTATGATTCATGTGGGTTTGTGTCATGATTTGCTAAAACTTGAATTTTTCCTATTGCAATGGCGGGCACCCTGATTGTTATGCATCTTTGACACTAAAAATTGTTGAAAATTTGTTAACTAAATATGCCTAATGTGTATTGGTCTATCCGGATAGGCAGTATTGAATAAACAAACAGCTTCATAAAAATCTCTCCTAGCTTTATCATAAAACAATATCATTTCTAATTTATCTTCATTTGACCGAGGCGTTTTTGTTACACATGAACAAAAGATGACATATAACAGAGTAGCTGAACTGAATGTGTTTCACGTACTATCAGGTAACCAATAAGAGATAACATCAAAAAACAAGCCATTGGTATTCCCAGGCTGCCGTACTGGACTTTGGTCAGACAAAACAAAACCAAATAAACGCTTTGTTATTCATGGTTGTTGGTGTTTGTTGATTCTTTTCATAACTTGTTTTTCGATTCGATGTTATAAGTTGTCAAAATTAACTGGTGGGTGAATGTTTTATCTGCCTTATGATAACTTTAAATGCAACATAAATTGCAGGGGTTTTGTGAAACAATTTGAAATTGAATTAGTCACCAAATTTGATAGATTAACATTAGAGAACCCTAGTTTATGTCATTCTTTTTATAATGCCATAAAATAAGATTATCACGTGACAAAGGTTCCTATTTAAATATGTTGACAACTCCAAAATACTCCATTTTTAAAGGGGGGGAGTAAAAGTTGTTATACATAAAAAACTCCTCAGTTGGTGATATAAACATGCTCCAAAGTAAATCATCTCTATTCATAGGAAAATTAATGGGGGGGGGGGGGATCTTAAGACACCCTTTATAATTATAGAATGTAATGCCTATTACAGGGTGATTTATTACATAATGATTTTTCTATTATTGACTTAATTGTATGTGCTCAGATACCCCCGGATCAAGATGACAAAGCCATTATAAAGGTGGTTGATAAACATTTGGAAGAAGAGCAGATTGACTTTTCTGAACAAACTTCTACACCGAAAGGGGAGAGTTGTGGTCAGGTATGATTGTTATATAAATAAACCTGTTGTTTGAAATTTATTTGTTAGCATTTGGATGTTCATGATTGGTAGATAATATATGGAGATTTCCAATGCTTCCCTAAACACTTGTAGCATTGGAAATCTCGAAATATTATCTACTAATCGTAAGTAAACCATTATGATTTACTGTTTATTTTGGAAGATATAGTTCTATAAACAAGATTACAAATGATTTTCAACTTGATGGTGCAACACCACATTTTTCTTTAGCAGCTAGAAATCATTTTATTTGTAAACTTGATTGGACTGCACAACACTAGTTCCTATGGAACCATATAAAACTATTGTATATGCACAGAGAGTTAATATTAGGAATAGTAGGTCTTTAAAAGTTGTACTGCAGTAGCAACTGTACAAAGTGATAGAAAAATAGTATGCAAATTTACAGAAATTATACATTATTAAAGAGGGAATTTTTAACAACAATTTAACATATTTTTTAGTACTTCAAACCTAAAGGTAACATGTGTTTTTAGACTGCCAGTAAGATATCTTAGGAATTACTGTAGTTACAAGTTTGGGACCAGTTTGGTTGTGAATTCCTCAAGATATTTGGTACTATTATTTAATTAAAATTTTCAATGAAATAAATAGGTACATATTACTAAAGAAAAGCCTTGGAAAAAAGCCTCTGGTTTATAGCACATTGGAGTTAAATTTAACTGTTCAAATTGTATTGTTCTGTTAATGACTTAATTATGTTTGCTCAGATACCCTCGGAATACGATGACAAAGCCATTATAAAGGTGGTTGTTAAACGTTTGGAAGATGAGAAAATTGACATATCTGAACAAATTGCTACACTAAAAGAGGAGAGTTGTGGTCAGGTATGGACGTTAACTGATCTGTAAATAAAACATCGTTTTGCTGTTTTTTTGTTTTTTTTTTTTTTTTTTGTTGAAGATATAGATCTACAAATGATTATCAGCATGATGGTGCAACACCACATTTTTCTGTAGCAGCTAGAAATTATTTTATTTATTTATTATTTTATTTTTTATTCTACTCTGCCGGTCCTCAAATATAGGTGAATATGGATTTCGAATGAGTGTAGATGAGCGAATGAAGTCGTTTTAACAAACTAAGGCAGACTTTTCCTCAGAAAGTGTCATTAATTAATAGTCCAATGACAAATGAACAGACAGTGGTTATCAGCTGATCCCTTTCAAAATATTACTTGATTGGACTTCACAGACTAGTTCCTATTGGGCCACGTGTAAGACGATTGTATATGCACAGAGAGTTGGTAGCCACCAGGTAAGAGTTGATTTTTAAAAGCTGTAATGCAGTAGAAACTGTACAAAGTGATTTAAAAACAGTATAGTATGGAAATCAACAGAAATTATACTTTGTTAAAGAGGAAATTTTAAACAATTTAACATATTTTGTAGTACTTCAAACCTAAAGGTAACATTTTTTTTAGACTAGGGTCAGATATCTAAAGAACTACCGTAGTTACAAGTCTGGTACCAGTTTGGCTGTGAATTCCTCAAGATATATTTGGTACCATTATTTATTTTAATTTTTCATTGAAATAAAATAGGTATATCTTACTAAAGCAAAGCCTTGGAAAAAAGCCTCTAGTTTACAGCAAACATATGTTTTTAATTTTGTAATGAAAAGTATGGTTAAAATCTTGAAATGTCACCTCAATTAAACTGAGATGAGATGCTTGAAATGGCTATTATCTACTTCGTGAAAAAAAGCCTAAATTCAAAACAGCATCTTACATTTTGTAAGATTTCAGGCGTGATAAAGTGGCAGGCATCTTCGACTCTTGCCTTAATTCATCGAGGTTTGTGGACTTGCTGTCATAAAGTTTACTTGAAAAAATCGAGAGGTGAAAGGTCAGGTGAAGGTGCCAATCTACCAAAGCATCATGTTGACCTATCCAACTGTCCAGAAACGTTTGATCTACGAATGTTCGGACAAGCACAATGTAATGTGGTGGAGCACCATCTTGTTGAAATACAGGCTGGTTAGTATCTTGTTAAGAACAATGCTGTTTTGTAACATGTCTGAATATTTAACTCCAGTTAAATTGGAAAGGCCCAACAAGTGAATTTCTCAAAATGCCTGCTCATATATTTAATTTTTGTAGCTGTTGCTACAGCCATTTAGTGGGGGTGAAAATTTGCCCAAAAACAACAGTTGTGCTGATTGACTGCTCCATGCAAAGAGAATGATGCTTCATCACTAAAACATATCTGGAATATTAAGTGATTATTCTCTTCAATCTTCTGCAACATTTTCTCACTAAACTAAAGTCTTCGGTCATGATCGTCTTCAATTAATTCATGAATCAGTTGTACTCTATATGGGTGGAATTTTTGACGATTTATCACCAAGTACAGTGTCTTTTGAAATTCCAATATCAAGGGCAGTGGAGCGTTATGATTCATGTGGGTTTGTGTCATGATTTGCTAAAACTTGAATTTTTCCTATTGCAATGGCGGGCACCCTGATTGTTATGCATCTTTGACACTAAAAATTGTTGAAAATTTGTTAACTAAATATGCCTAATGTGTATTGGTCTATCCGGATAGGCAGTATTGAATAAACAAACAGCTTCATAAAAATCTCTCCTAGCTTTATCATAAAACAATATCATTTCTAATTTATCTTCATTTGACCGAGGCGTTTTTGTTACACATGAACAAAAGATGACATATAACAGAGTAGCTGAACTGAATGTGTTTCACGTACTATCAGGTAACCAATAAGAGATAACATCAAAAAACAAGCCATTGGTATTCCCAGGCTGCCGTACTGGACTTTGGTCAGACAAAACAAAACCAAATAAACGCTTTGTTATTCATGGTTGTTGGTGTTTGTTGATTCTTTTCATAACTTGTTTTTCGATTCGATGTTATAAGTTGTCAAAATTAACTGGTGGGTGAATGTTTTATCTGCCTTATGATAACTTTAAATGCAACATAAATTGCAGGGGTTTTGTGAAACAATTTGAAATTGAATTAGTCACCAAATTTGATAGATTAACATTAGAGAACCCTAGTTTATGTCATTCTTTTTATAATGCCATAAAATAAGATTATCACGTGACAAAGGTTCCTATTTAAATATGTTGACAACTCCAAAATACTCCATTTTTAAAGGGGGGGAGTAAAAGTTGTTATACATAAAAAACTCCTCAGTTGGTGATATAAACATGCTCCAAAGTAAATCATCTCTATTCATAGGAAAATTAATGGGGGGGGGGGGGGATCTTAAGACACCCTTTATAATTATAGAATGTAATGCCTATTACAGGGTGATTTATTACATAATGATTTTTCTATTATTGACTTAATTGTATGTGCTCAGATACCCCCGGATCAAGATGACAAAGCCATTATAAAGGTGGTTGATAAACATTTGGAAGAAGAGCAGATTGACTTTTCTGAACAAACTTCTACACCGAAAGGGGAGAGTTGTGGTCAGGTATGATTGTTATATAAATAAACCTGTTGTTTGAAATTTATTTGTTAGCATTTGGATGTTCATGATTGGTAGATAATATATGGAGATTTCCAATGCTTCCCTAAACACTTGTAGCATTGGAAATCTCGAAATATTATCTACTAATCGTAAGTAAACCATTATGATTTACTGTTTATTTTGGAAGATATAGTTCTATAAACAAGATTACAAATGATTTTCAACTTGATGGTGCAACACCACATTTTTCTTTAGCAGCTAGAAATCATTTTATTTGTAAACTTGATTGGACTGCACAACACTAGTTCCTATGGAACCATATAAAACTATTGTATATGCACAGAGAGTTAATATTAGGAATAGTAGGTCTTTAAAAGTTGTACTGCAGTAGCAACTGTACAAAGTGATAGAAAAATAGTATGCAAATTTACAGAAATTATACATTATTAAAGAGGGAATTTTTAACAACAATTTAACATATTTTTTAGTACTTCAAACCTAAAGGTAACATGTGTTTTTAGACTGCCAGTAAGATATCTTAGGAATTACTGTAGTTACAAGTTTGGGACCAGTTTGGTTGTGAATTCCTCAAGATATTTGGTACTATTATTTAATTAAAATTTTCAATGAAATAAATAGGTACATATTACTAAAGAAAAGCCTTGGAAAAAAGCCTCTGGTTTATAGCACATTGGAGTTAAATTTAACTGTTCAAATTGTATTGTTCTGTTAATGACTTAATTATGTTTGCTCAGATACCCTCGGAATACGATGACAAAGCCATTATAAAGGTGGTTGTTAAACGTTTGGAAGATGAGAAAATTGACATATCTGAACAAATTGCTACACTAAAAGAGGAGAGTTGTGGTCAGGTATGGACGTTAATTGATACACAGCATATAAGTATATTAACATTCTTGTAGTAAACGTTATTGTGAATTAAACAACGTCATTTGATGTATTCTAAACGAAATTTTGCAACTACGTTTAATTTATGAGTATTAACAAAATATGAGTATTAACAATTATGTATAAACAAGTAACTCAACAGTACATGAAAGACAGCATTTTCATTAAAATATTTTGAATTTTTTGTTTGTTTTGAAAGGTAAAATATCAAATATAAAAACAGTTGAATATTCTGTAAGGTTTATATTTTCCAACTTATTTTATTCATACTGAAATGGGAGGAACTATTCAATAAAATTACGTGTTATTGACAAATTTCAACTTTACCGATTTTTTGTAAGGAAATGGTAGAATATTTTATAAAAAGTATATTAAAATTTTTGTACACAATTTAACTGTCAATATAAATATTTCATTTTATGTTATCTTAACTAAATATTACAGCTTTGGTAAAACAAAAACCTCAGCTGTGCAAATAGGTAAGCGCTTTCTCGTTAGCCATTTTGAATTTTGTCTAGGTTATGTAATTTCCAAATAAAATTTTAATCATTTTTGATAACAGAAAAGTGAAGGTAAATATTATGTAGGGTTTTAAGTTTATAGCTTCTTTTAATCATATTTAAATGGGATGAATTATTTTAAAAAAAAGCACGTTTTCGACAAAATTCAAATTTACCGACTTTTTGTGAAGCAACTATACATAGTATGTACCATAAAAATGTATATGGAACTTTCTGTACAAAATATTATTGTTAATTTGAACACTTTGTTTGATTCTATCTAAAGTAAATATAACATCGTCAGTAAAATAAAAACTTCAACTGTGAAAACAGGTCAGCAGTTTCACGTCAGCCATTTTGAATGTTTTCTGGGTTATGAAATATGCAAAATCTAATTGTATAGCATTTTTCTTGACAGAAAAGTGAAGGTAAATAGTGTGTAAGGATTTGTTTCTAGCTTATTTTAATCATGCTTAAATAGGAGGAACTCTTCCAAAAAATCATATGTTTTCGACAAAACTCAACTTTACCGACTTTTTGTGAGGTTACTATAGTTTGTACCATAAAAATGTAAATAACATTTTTTGTACATAATTTAATTTTAAATCTGAATATTTTGATAGATTCTATCTAAACTAAATATTACAGCGTCAGTATAACAACAACCTTAACTGCAAAAAGTTCAGCAGTTTCATATCAGCCATTTTGAATTTTTTTTAGGTTATGAAAAGTGAATAAAGAAATTTCAAAGTGGTTTTGGTAACAAAGTAGTAAATCTAAACAGTGTGTATGTTTTTAAGTTCTTGAATTATCGTAGTATGGTAATAAAATAGGAAAAACCTAACAAAAATAGAATTTTTTTGACAAAAAGTGAAATTTAAAGATTTTTTGCGTAGTTAGTATCAAAAATTAAAAAATTACCTGTCAACAAAATTGTAGGAAATTTAATTGCAAATCTGGAGTATGCTGTCAGATTTGCTCTACAACCAACAGTTTGGCCACAATGAAGCCGAAAGTAAAACTGCACACAATTCAAAATTCCTGTCCACCATTTTGACTTTTTTGGGGGTTTAAAAATTAAAAATTTGTAGTTTTCTGAATTTTCCCGTTGGTTACTCGGTAAAAGCTACACGTGTGGCAAATTTCAAGTTTCTAGCTCATCTGGAAGTGGGTTAGAATTTGTATATGTGAGTGAGTGAGTTACACATGCGGCTTTATAGATATTAGATTCACAGAAATTAAAAACATTTTTAGTATTTTAATCCCAAATGTATTATTTTTTTTAGACTGACGGTGGTGATAACCTAAGAATTATTGTATGTTCACGTCTGGGTTTGGTTGTGAATTCCTCAAGATATTTGGTACCATTATTTGTTAAAATTTTTAATTGGAATTGATAGGTACACATTACTAAAGAAAAGCCTTGGAAAAAAGCCTCTAGTTTATAGCACATTGGTGTTAAATTTAACTGTACAAATTGTATTGTTCTGTTATTGACTTAATTATGTTTGCTCAGATACCCTCGGAATACGATGACAAAGCCATTATAAAGGTGGTTGTTAAACGTTTGGAAGATGAGAAAATTGACATATCTGAACAAACTGCTACACTAAAAGAGGAGAGTTGTGGTCAGGTATGGACGTTAACTGATCTGTAAATAAAACATCAGGATTTGCTGTTTTTTGGAAGATACTGTACAAAGTGATCCAACAGTATAGTATGGAAATCAACAGAAATAATACTTTGATAAAGAGGAAATTTTAAACAACAATTTAACATATTTTGTTGTACTTCAAACCTAACATTACTGTAGTTACAAGTTTGGGACCAGTTTGGTTGTGAATTTCTCAAGATATTTGGTACTATTATTTAATTAAAATTTTCAATGAAATATATAGGTACTCTGTACACAATTCAAAATTCCCGTACGCCATTTTGATTTTTTTGGGGGTTTAAAAATAAAGATTTGTAGTTTTCTGAATTTTCCCATTGGTTGCTTTGTAAAAGCTACAAGTGTGCCAAATTTCTCAAGTTTTTAGCTCATCTGGAAGTGGGTTAGAATTTATATACGTGAGTGAGTGAGTTACACATGCGGCTTTATAGATATTAGATTCACAGAAACTATACATTGTTAAAGAGGGAATTTGGAACAATAATTAAAAACATTTTTTAGTATTTTAAACCCAAATGTATTATTTTTTTTAGACTGACGGTGATATGCTAAGAATTATTGTATGTTAACGTCTGGGACCAGTTTGGTTGTGAATTCCTCAAGATATTTGGTACCATTATTTGTTAAAATTTTTCATTGGAATTGATAGGTACATATTACTAAAGCAAAGCCTTGGAAACAAGCCTCTAGTTTATAGCAAACATATTGTCAGTAAAATTTAATTTTACAAATTCAGCAGTTGTAGAACATAAATATAGAATGTAATAATTATTGATCTATTATTGGTTTAATTATGTTTGCTCAGATACCTCCGGATTACGATGACAAAGCCATTATTAATGTGGTTGTTAAACGTTTGGAAGAAGAGCTGATTGACATCTCTGAACAAACTTCTACACTTAAAGAGGAGAGTTGTGGTCAGGTATGACTAACAGATATGTATAGTTTTTAGATTTTATAAATCCTTCCACTCCTTCAACTCATTGAGTTAAATGATAATAAAAATCACAAATAATTACTTAAGTTGAAGTTCCCTTTCAACCTTGGTTTTATTCTGAGATTCACTAAGAATCTCTGAATTATGATGTTTATAAAAGTAGAATATAAATATAAAATGTGATTGCTATTCACATTACCTTACACAAATTCCTCAGTAAGTTGTTTTGTAAAGCTTTTTTTCAGTGACCACTTTTGTAAAGCTCCGTATCAAGCTTTAATTAACTTTTCCAGTGGCCTATTTTCCTATCTTACAAACTTCATGTTTCTAATATACATTAGAATTTCGGTTATCCGAGCCCCGATCAGTAGAGCCTCTGGTTTAACCCGTTCACTGTGTCACAAGATCCCAGGGTCTCGTAGGCTTACATTCACACGGTGATGAAATTTGCATTTATTATTCCTTATATGAGTTTGTGATATTTTTCGTTGTATTTAACGCATTGTTGCAGGAGTTGAACTCTATGGAAGCATATTTCTTTGTGAATTGTGAAATCTGAACATAAGATAGACCACTTCCCTTCAACCCCTTCCCCATCAGCAAACTTCATTTATATTTTTTATATATATACTAACTGAAATACTGCATCTACACCTGAGTGTTGCTCTATGGATGTACACCCCCCCCACCACAGCCACCTACCCAGCAATAGTGGAAGTCATTTCAGTGTCTCTCTCTCTCTCCCTCTACTCACCTGAAGAAAATGCCAGTGGTGTTGAAAATTTGTGAGCTTTTGTGTATTTTGTGTTTGTGACTACTACTCTGATGTTAGTGAACTTGTCTTTTAAGGTAAGTTTGCTGATGTCCTATCTCTCTTAATATACTAATTGTGAATTTGATAGTAACCTAAATCTTACATGAGATCTATAGCACCAGAGTAATGACGGTATTAGTCATATTTGGTACAAGCCCTGTAGACCTCGTCGATCACATGGCAGACTAAACGTCAATATTAGCAAACAGATTTTTAGCTGTTGTTTGAAAAGGCAGGAGAGTTGTCACACGTGGTTGCTGAGTCGTCTGTTATTAACAACATAACCTCAATTTCTCAGCTTTATTTCCACACAGTGTATTAGTGACTTGAAGTAGATTGATAGCAATTATTTTCCACTGTGTATATATTAGTATGTAACAGTTGAGTATATAATATTATTTAGTAATGTTGTATAATATGTAGTTTTGTTTATGAGTGTTTGTAATATTTAGTTTCTTTGTCTAGAGTATAATTAATTACAGTACTTCCATATATGTGAAACGAGATCCCGAGGTCTCGTGCTTATATGTTATATACACACCCTGCATAGCACTTATGATGTCAGAAACTTGATAGTTCCAAAACAATAACCTAGAGTGCTCTATTTTCAATTGATGGCGTGATATTGTGCGCAGAACTTCTGTTGTGCAACGAGATCTCAGGATGTCGTCCTGCACTGAATTGATGGTATGCAACGAGATCGCGTGACGCATAGGATGAATTAGCGAGAAATTGTAACAACGCAGTGAACGTGTCAATCGAACTAGTCATCAAAAGTTGGAAAATAAACAAATCTGTTAATGAAAGGACAACTACAGCACGTCACATCATATAATCAGTCTCTCTATTGGCTGCTGGTGCTAGGTTAGGGCGATGCACAGCTGTCACGTGACGTATAAATGATACTGAACCCTGCTACAAGTTCTAGGTATGTTTTTCCACCCAAAAGCATTCATTCATGACAAATCACGACCTGACACCATCGGCTTAGTTGACTCTGATCTAGCAGTAATAACGTGGTTGTTTAAGTATGTTGACTTTCGTGATTTTTTAATACAGTATTAGATATATTTCCTTAATTATTGTTGTTACTGTTTTTGGTCAATACTTTATTCCAGTGTTTTTAAATAAGTGGTATATATTGCCAGTTGCTTATCTTATAACGAAATTGAAGTGATGAATCAATGAGTGTTTTTATCATCAATGTGTATAACAAATGTGGTATTGATATGATAGTTTTGTTTCGTTAAAATGTTGAATGGTTCCCTGAACTATTAAGAGGGTAATGCAAATTGCCTTACACAATGGGATAAATTTGATAATTTTGTTTGGTAAACAGACTGAGCGGTACCCTGCACTTAAAACCAAGTGTTGAATACTACCGTGGACCGTAGATGGACGAAATATGAAAGGTAGGATGAAACAATTATACTGGGAATCAATTAACATGAAGCAAGTGATGCTCTGCTTTTTTTGTCAACAAATATAACGTTAGAAGAAATTTCCCATCCATAATGTTGACTATGGACATTACATTAGATCTTTACCATTAAATTCTATTATTGCAGTTACCGACTGTTGTAGAGTTTTAGAATGGAATATTTATTCCCAACTTCCTGTCATCCTGTGGTAATACAGCTTTTAAAAGACGTAACTTGATATTCCTTACTTTCTTATAGGATCGTAATTAAATTTACAGTATTTTGTGTTTTTTCTTAGAATAAACTGTTTTGTTCTTTTTCATGGCTTTTATTATTTTTACCATAACCTCCGTATTATCCGAGTTTTTACGTATCCGAGGTGGTTTCAGTCGCAATTACCTCAAATAAGCAAGGTCTACCGTACTAAAATTTGATAGTCATATCAGTTTTAAGGCAATATTTGAGGTTATGAGGAGGTGTCGTAGCTGACTGATATAGATTAACACTGCGACCCATCCTCGTAAACTCATTATTGGGCCCATCGAAGGTGGGTGCGAAGGCATCAGACTCAGGAGGACACAGATTAAACAACACAAGTTACGGTCAAAATGTAGTTTTAATTAAAAAGAAAAATTTTAAAATTTGAATGATTAAAAACATTGAAAATAGGAAATTGGGCTGTTGCCAGTTTCAGGGCTAATATACTGTTGTATTAAGCCTAACAAAACACTAAATAACATTTGTCAAGGAAAATATAAATAAACTGTGAAAATAAATAATAACAATAAACGGCATAACAAATAACAACATACAAATACATGATTAAATAATAACAGAAGAACACGCAACATATAACTAAAAGATAACAAATTAATTAACAACTAAATAACAATGAGGGGTAGCATAAATTTTGTAACGAATTTAGTATAAATACTGCTCAGTTCATTTTTGTATTAAAATTTAGCTAAAAACATGCTCTATCAAATAAATAAATAAATACTAGGTTTATTGAAATATGTATAGCCATACAAATTGTTATATTCAAAATAGTATATTGGGGAGATAGGACATCAGCAAACTTACCTTAGAAGACAAGTTCACTAACACCAGAGTAGTAGTAACAAACACAAAATAAACACACTGGCATTGAAAATTTGTGAGATTATGTGTTTATTTTGTGTTTGTTACTACTACTCTAGTGTTAGTGAACTTGTCTTCTAAGGTAAGTTTCCTGATGTCCTATCTCTCCAAAATACTAATTCCTGGCCTAGTGTCCTTTAACCTAACCTTATATTCAAAATAATAACCTGTCAGGTTATAACATATTTAAATATTTTATGATCTATTTTGGCCTTATATAATACACTGATATTTCACTTTATATTATTATAATATAGCTAATTACTCTTTCTATTACACATTGATCAATATATAAACAGTCTAAAACACATAATAACATAATAAATAAATGTCTATGGTCGTATATTTACAAACAATTAGCAATCTGAAAACGGCAAACTTCTATTCAAAATCATCAGGTTCATGTCAAATAATCGATTAGCTGTGCATATCACTGTAATCTGCAACTACAGTAGTCTCTCTTTGTAATGATTCGCTATATAATGATAATTCTCCTATAACGATGAAAATAGTAAACGTTGTTTGGTTCGTCATTAGGACAATTTATTTATTCTTTCTCTACACCGATATCATTCTCTCTTTATAATGAATACATTTCAGCTATGAAACACCACCATTTTGTAACGAATAAAGCTTTCGAAGTTTGGTTTGCGGCATTCTTCTTTGCTTGACCAATCATTCAAAATAAAGTGCATATCAAGCTATGCACATAGCTGCATATCACCCTGTATACAGACTTAATTCATTTATAACCGTTATGATCAAATTTTAAAATTACAATAGGTTATTTAGTGCAGCATTATTATTACAGTAAGCATTTTTGTCTCTCTCTGTTTAACAATCTATCCTTATAACGATGAAAATTCCTGGTACTTTATATATTGTTATAGAGATACGACTGTAATTTAGATTCCATTAAGACACAAAACATCATTGTAGCTTTTATGGTGTAATATGACAAAATTGTTTGTGCATGCGTCTCAACACCTGAAATCAGGCGTTCGCCTCTTCAGTAACACATTTCAACGCTTGAAATAAGGCGTTCCCCATTTTGATAGTCAACCATTTTACAATGACACACCCCGAGAACAACTCCATCACTAGTAAATATTTAAGTAAACAAAAAAATATTAAATTAAAAATTAAATATACATTTTCTCTTGAAGCAGATCACCCCGCCCCAAGATTCCCTAAAACAATTCCAAGTTCACTGTTCACTGTAACAACACTTAAAACACTAGTAACAGGTCAATGAAAAAAGTCCAGAGAGCGGAGAAAAAAATATGGTGTAAGGTCACCTGCATGCTGAAGAAGTAACTGCACCAAGGAAGGAGGACATTGGAGGCTGCTCCGTCTTGGCCACAAAGAAGGCCAAGCCCCAGCCTACAGGCAACATCAAGGTGAAATGGCAATGCAAGTGATGATTTGCCTCTCCTCCCGGACCCTGGAGCCGAGAAACTGGAATGACCCGCTCAGAGTTTTTTCAGCACAACACAAAAGAGAGAAAAAAAAGAAATCTTCAAACAGAAATTAAAATCCGCCCACCCATACACGTACAGTGGTATTGACTCACCCGCCTTCCCATACACGTTACAGTGGTATTGACCCACTCTCCCGCCCATACACGTTACAGTGGTGTGTGTCTGTGTGTGTTTTTTTTAATTTTTGACTTTTCTCAAAATTTTCGACTTACCTTATGCAATAGATCTACAAAATCAGGCAATCCTTCAAATCTGTCTTTGTCATATGTGAAGTCATTTCTGTCTTCCATTTAGTCTAAGTCATTCCATTGAGTGTCCTTAACAAACAAATTAATTCCTACACACATGGGTTTTAAGCTGTTGAAGTGCAAGAACTGAGCTACATATTGCGCAGAAAAATATAATAAAGCACCCTAAAAAAATTTTCAAAACTGGATATTATAATACAAATACGGAGAAACATGTAACGTCAGGTAAATACTTGAAAATTACTCGTAGGTATATCCTGTGCATTATGAAACAAAATGTTGCAAAATTAAGTAATGGGAACATAATAAAAGGTACAAGAGTAATATAGTTAAATTTATAAATATAAACTACCACGCAAAATCATCAGATATTATACCATTTAAGAAGAAAGTAAATTGGACACCATGTGTCTCAGAACTGGTACAGGTTGCCTTAACTTGATAAGAAATACTAATACATAAAAGGCAATAAACTCGATTTGATCAAAACCAAGATAATTTTGTAGAATATCATTTTGTCCTCCAAACTACTGTAATAATACAGTAGTGCCTGTCTTACATTTTTGTGCTGAGTTTTCAACTATACTATTTTTTTACAAAACTTGTTAGAATCCGTTGTAATCCATTATTTGATGAGTCAAAATTATAACAACTGGATGAAAGCAGTCTTTAAATTTCCTTATCAGCCTTTTATGTTTTTAACCACTGTTTGGTTTACTGTTGCTTGTTTAAATCTTCGTTTGGCCTTAGGTTGTAGATAACTACTCTCATGGTTACTTTGTTCATTTTTATTATACATAGGATCATTATATACACTATTATCAGAATAAAATCACTCAAATAATCAATCGTTTTCACCTAATAAACCGCCCTTTTCCAAATTCCTGAAATCCACTAACAGACCCTATTTTCGAGACGCTACTACCAAACATAAACAACAAACAGACAACAGCTGTACAATGAAATCAAAATCATTCTGTTGATACAAAAGTCTACTCAATTGTGTGTAGCATTGTACACATGCCAACCGAAAACGACACAGTCATTTACAGCAGTCGAGAGGTCAAACACAGATACAACACTTTACTTTTCCACTGAAAAGTATACATTACTGCTTGAAAAACCCCTCTTTATGGAACCTAAGTTATAAATCCACCTATCTGTCATATGCAAGTGTCTTAGTGCAAACAACTTTAAAATTAAACAACCCCTCCTATTGCAACCTTACAATGTTATTGGAGAGTTTTTTGATTGTGCAGACTTTTGGTCAATTTGCTAAAATTGTATTATATATTAAAGACTAGCTGTACCCGCCCGCTTCACCGGTCATAATATTGAGTTTTGATTGTATCGTTGAAATGTGCAGCAACCTTTCAGTTTACATAGTATCCAATTTACAACAGCTGATGTTTTGTGTAGTTTACTGTACTCAATTATTTTTAATTTTGAAAGTTTTGCCTACCACAATTTTACTATATTTGTTTTTATTTAACAGCTGTTAATCAAATAAATCAATCATTTAATATAGCTTCACAAGAAATCAAAACATAAAAATATAAACAGTATAATTTTGACATATTTAAAACCCACAGCTGATATTCTTTTTATATTTGACTTATTATAATTTCATGCATCCTGCTATTTGATTAACATCGAAACTTTAGAAGTCCAAGGGACGGAGCCCTGAGGGATTAAAGAAACGGGAATAGGACAGAAACCTTCCCTGGGGTATATAGAACAACTTCCCCAAGTTTCATGGCGATCGGCTGGACGGTTTGGTAGCGCATAAAGGATAAACAAACATACATTGGATTTTATATATATAGATTAAGTCACTGTTTTGTCAAACATTATACTTTAATATATTATAGTGTATATATATATATATATATATATATATATATATATATATATATATATATACTGTATATATATATACATATATTATTAATAATGTTGTTATGTATAACATTGTCAAATTTATTATAGTTAACTAATTCATTTGTCTTTTGGTGCACAAAGAGTAAGAATGATTTGAATGGCTACAATTTACACACAGAAAACTTGGAGGAGTTTCATAAATGATGTTATTTCACTGATTTAAGTTATATAATTGCAAGTGGAATTATAAGCTTGAAGTTGAAGCTAAGTAGACTGGATTTAATTGCTGACAGTTCAGTTAGTATAATATTAATAGAAATCATGCAGGGTTTTCTCGTGTAAAGCAATTAATTAACACTCATATATTGTAATAAATAAATAATAAAACTTGGATGGCAATTCATCTGGTTTGGAATAATTTAATTTGTGTTCTTAGGTATCTCATAATGATGAAGAAAAGAAATGCATAGTGAAGATGGAAACTAATTATTTGGAGAAAGACATGTTTGATTGTTCTCAAGAAACTGAAGAAAACGTTACATTTAATGAGGTTAGTGATACTAGTCTGTATGGAAACAGTACATACAACAAACAAAGTGCCAGTACAGCATTCCAACTGGTTATACATTTGTTGTATATCATAGACAGGTTAGCCACAAGTGTAAATAGTATCATATACAAATATGTTGAACAGGTTAAGTGTATGAATAGGATACAATGGTTCCTTGTTATCAGGTTGTTCAAATCCATGTTACAGTAGTGAATTTCTCAAGGCTTGAAATTGCTAATGTGCTCAGAGTATACCAGAAAGGATTATCCACCAAATACTAGACTATCAGGTAGGGGTGTGCAAGTAGTGATTTTTAAGTCCGAGTTGAGTAGTTGGCATTTTTTTCGAGTATCAAGTATTTTATAGCGAGTATTTACAGAAGGATTTCCTGTTCACCCAAGACAACTGTAAAAGGCAGACACCATCCTAAGCCTATGTTAATATTTGCCAGATTCGTAAATATATACATCTAAACTGAACACAATAATTTTGATTTGTTGTTTGAAACTGTAACATTTGATAAATAAAACTTTACTTACTGCCTTCCAATATATTTATGTGGTATTGTTTTGTTTAACCTTTATCATTTTTCATAGCTAATATGATTTAAGAAACTAAGAAAGTATATTAATAATTAAAACAACGTGGATTATAAAATTTAATCTGTTCACTCATATCACAGATCAGATTTTCTATGCAAGCCAATTATACTGTTTCACAGCCGGCCAATATGTTTTATCTGGCGGTTCAGTTCAAAGTGTACCGCGAAAACGTAACGAAGCTTGATGGCAAAAGCTGCATTCTACAACTAACCAGAAATAAGCAGTGAATTATATAATCAAATTTGAAAATCTCGATGACAAAGACTGTAGTTCAATTGATTGATAATAATAACTAAGCAACTACTGAATTCAATGCTTTGGCCTTTGCAGACGACATAGTAATTTGGGCCCACTCCAAAGATGAACTACAAGATAAATTAAACTTATGGAACGACAAATTCAATGAATTCAATTTAACAGTCAGCAAAGAGAAAACTGTAGTAATGACGATAAACAATAGAGATGACACAATAGCATTAAAGCTAGGGAACAGCGTGCTTAGAAATGTAGAACATTTTTCGTACTTAGGTAGTACCATTACGAAAGATGGTACAGACTCACTTGAGGTCTCAAATAGAACTAGTAAAGCAGCCGCTTTTTATCATCAAATAAACAACCTACTGTGGGATGTGAATATACCCCTAAAAACTAAAACAATATTGTACAAAACATACTTCTTACCAATCCTAACTTACAGCCTAGAAACATGTACATTAAATAAAAAAGACGATAGTAGAATACAAGCAGCAGAAATGAAATTCTTGAGAACGGCAGTGCAGAGAACTAGACGTGACAGAATAAGAAACACAACTATAAGAACCCAGTTTGGATGCGAAAAAACGGTAAAAGAGAAAATAAGAAGCTTAAGGCTAGGATGGTTTGGTCATGTGAAGAGATTGGAAGAAGGAAGAGTGGCAAAAACCTGGCTCGAAAACGAAATAGTAGGGAAGAGAAAAGTCGGAAGACCACGGACGAGATGGATGGATTTGGTAAAAGAAGACCTATTCCTGAAAGGGACAAGCATTCAACAGGCGGAGGAGAGACAATTATTCTTAGACAGAGACAGATGGAAGAGGCTTGTGAGCACACCCGGGAGACTGGAGATGCTGATCAGATGATGATGATGAATAACTAAGCAGGTTTACTAAAAATAAATTTTAAAGTCGCTTAGGATGAATTAGTTTTTAAATTATGATCGGTAATGAAATGTGTGAAACTAGAAACTACTTCGATACATGAGGATGCACTGAACAACAGATAAATAATTATTTCATAATGAGAAATTCATGAAAACCGGCTGTAATCGAATGAAAACTATAGACGTAGTCGGCTAATATGATGGTCTAGCCGATATTGGCGACGAGATGCAGTCTAAAATATCAGCTAAGTGCCATATATATATATATATGTGTACATATATACATACATACACCGGGTTGTGGTCCTGTCCTTAAGCCCACCCCACCTAGACTCCACATGGCCGTTTGCGTCCCGAGCCTGACGACAGTGTCACAAGAGACCAGTTCCCATTATGAAGGACATGATCTCCCCGAGTGTAGCCCTTCTAATGTCCTTTGGTTCCAGAAAAGCGGCACCCAGAGTCCTATGCCTAAGAGATGAGAGAGCTCCACAATGACAAAAGATGTGTATGGAGCTCTCCTCATCCTCCTCACAGAGCCTACATGTGGAGTCCTCTGTTAGGCCCATTATCTTCATATGTCTGTGAAGAAGATTATGTCCGGTCAGCATTCCTGTAACCTTGGCCCGGTTACAGCTCAGCAGATCTCTGCTGTACCTGCGATCCGGTCCTTGGATAAGTGCATGAGACTGCCTGAGCCCGGACTCGGTCCTCCATCTGCCATCGTGTTCCTCAAAGGTCCACCTGTCAATTCTTCTTTTTACCTTTTGAGAAGGAATACCAAGTGCCGGCTCCGGTCCCAGCAGAGGGCACTTTGCCCCTCTCCTAGCCAATGCATCGGCTCTTTCATTTCCATCAATACCAGCATGCCCAGGGACCCATATGAGTCTCACCTGTTTACGCTGGCAAAGAGTCTCCAGGATCCCCTGGCACTCCCATACCAACTTAGAGCTGGTACGTGGCACCATGATTGCCTTTATCGCCGCCTGGCTGTCCGAGCAGATGGAAACTACTCCTCCGAAGCCACCTAGACGCATTTCTTCTTGTGTGGCTGTCATGATAGCCATCACCTATGTCATGGAAGACGGTAGCATGGATCCCCAGAGGTACAGACAGAACTTTCCGTGCCTCCCTCTCCCGTACACCCCAGCACCGGCGCCTCCTTCTGTAAGTGAGCCGTCCGTATACCAGACACTTCCTTTGACTTGTGCAGGCTTGGTACTCCCCATACACTTATCTCTACTTGGAAAGAAGGCCCTGACCTGCATGTCAATTCTGTACCTAGGAATCATTGAGTCTGTTCCCATCGAAAGCAATGGGTCCAGACCAATGTCCCTAGATAGTATTTCCCCATGGAGTCCTGGTTGGCCAGGCAACCAGCCACCAGTCGTCCGCTTTACAAGCCTCCCCTTTTACAAACATTGGGAGGAGCCCAGTAAGGACCTCCATCGCCGCCAATGGGGTTGTTCTGATTGCGCCTGTAATTCCCAGGCACGCCATTCTCTGACATCTGTCTAAGTTAGCCTTGCACTGTTCTGTGCCATGGCCGGCCACCAGACAACTGCCGCATAACATAAGGAGGGGCCGAAGTACACTCGTGTATAGCCAGTAAACCATCTTTGGTTTAAGACCCCACGTTGTCTCAATGGCCCTCCGACAAGCCCAAAAAGCCATTCCGAACTTCCTGGCTTTCTCCTGAAGGTGCTTGAGCCAGTTCAGTTTAGCATCCAGGATAACCCCCAGATACTTAACCAACCCTGTAGCTCTTAGCACCATATTACCCATAGTGGGCATGTATAGGCCATCCAGCCTCTTCTTCCTAGTGAAAAGTACAAGTACTGTCTTGTTAGGATTAACAGAGAGCCCCTTGTCCCTACATCACCTTTCTAGGTATCTCAAGGCAGCCTGGACAATGTCCGACACCGTGCTGGCAAACTTACCAACGCCCAGTATACACACATTGTCCGCGTATGCCTGAGCATATACCCCCATCCCGTTCAGCACCCTTAGTAGGTCATCAACCACCAGGGACCACAGGAGAGGGGATAGGACAACACCTTGGGGGCAGCCGCTTCCGACTACAACCTGAATCGTCACTTCGTTCAATGTTGCCTTAACCATTCTGCTGCGTAGGTAGGCTTTAATCCATCTGGCAATGGTGCCCTTGATGCCCGTCCTAACGACAGCAGCTATCATAGACTGCAGGGAGACATTGTTGAACGCCCCCTCTATGTCTGTGAAGACACCCATGGCTAGCTCCTTCTGCCGAATCGTCTCCTCGACTTTCGTGACGAGTCTGTGAAGAGACGACTCAGCAGATCTCCCAGCCATGTATGCGTGTTGATTTGTATGGAGCGGGTTATCTCTCAATACCCCGTCCAACCTCAATATGCCTATCGACCAACCTCTCTCCAATGTCTTTAATAGTAAAGACATGAGGCTGATCGGTCTGAAATCTTTAGGTCTGTAATGTGTGACCCTTCCATTTTTGGGAATATAGACCACTTTAGCGGTCCTCCACAGCCTTGGGATGAAACCCAAGGCCAGAGAAGCCCTACATATTGTGGTCAGGTGGGGTAGGAGCGACTCCAAGCCCCTCTGCAAGAGCACAGGCAGGATGCCATCCGGCCCAGCACTCTTGAAGGGGGCGAAGCACTCGACTGCCCACTTAATCTTTTGCTCTGTGACAACCTTCTTTGCCTCACTCCAGTTCACTTGCGAGGCCCCAGTGCAAGACCGCCTCACCAAAGTGGGGGGGCTCGCCTCTGGTTCCTCGACGCATCCCAGAAAGTGAGTCTCAAATAAAAGTTGCAAAGTCTCTTCTTCTGATCTGGTCAACTCCCCATTCTCTTTAATGAGGGGTCTGTCCTCCCCCAGGGTCCTTAGCCAGCACTTTGTGGAACCTAGACATCGCTGAGGTCGTCTCTATAGAGGTAAAAAAGTCTCCAGGATTTCCTGGAGAATCTACGAACCTCTCGTCTGTAGTTCCTTTGGGACTCCCGGTAGGCAAGCCAGTCAGCATCACTACCGGATCTGTTGGCCTTGCCGAGGAGCCTTCTGGTTCTCCTTCGATGGACCTCTAATTTTTGAGTCCATCTCCGGCTTCGAGCATCTTTTTGTGTAATCAAAGGGCAGTTGTTCTCATAAGAGGTGATTACGGCCTCTGTAAGGAATGCCACCCTCTCCTCAAGGTCCTGTCCAGATCGAATCTGGCCTTTAGGAATTAGATCCAGTCTGTCAGACAGTTCCACCGAGTAGGAGGCCCAGTCTGTCTGTCTGGGATTCCTGTACACCCTCAGTGTTGTCTGGCCCTCAAGCACAAAGCAGATGTATCTGTGGTCCGACAACGAGGGTTCCTGCGAAACTTCCCAGTCCCTAATGTCATGAAACATTGAGGCTGAGGCCATAGTTATGTCTATAACCTCGCTCCTAATGATGTTGGAAAAGGTTGGGAGATTACCCTTATTGAGTACTAAAAGGTCGGTCCCTCCCAGGTATTCTGCAAGAGCAAGGCCCCTCTCGTTGTGTCACTGCTTCCCCAAACCTCATTGTGAGAGTTGAATTCGCAGCTGACCACTAGCTCAAGGTTCCCACTCTGGCGGTAATCCACCAACGCCACCATCTCTCTTGATGGTGGGAGGATCGTCCTATCTTATGGGAGGTATACCGATGCAACCACCAGTTTCCTCCTTACGCCGTTGTCCTCCTGCAGTTTAATTACCACTGCAACCACATCTCCCCCACAGAATTCCGGTATGAGCCAACTATCTACGCCTGCAACCAAAATGGCCGCCCGCGGTTTCAGCCCACCTAATCCCCCATAGAGCTTATATGTAGGAATGTTAAGACCCTTGATACAGTTATCCCGAATCCACGGTTCCTGAATCAGAGCAACATTAACCTCTCTATCTCTTATAGTTCTAACTAGTATAGTAGAGGCCTCAATACTATGATTGAGGTTAGCTTGTAGAAAACTTACCATTTCCTCCACTCCAGCACCTTGTTCCTCGGTCCCTCTCTTGCTCCAGGTAGCCCAAGCCTCTTCTTGTCTTTACCGTCGAGACGTTAGCTTTCCCTGAAACTCAAACAGAGAGAGTTAGTGCCTAAAAAGTCAGCCCTAACTCTACATGTATCAGAGTACTTATCATCTTATTGAGAGGAGTTTCCTGCGGGCAGCATGACCGTTGCCATAACGACTCCGCAGTATAGCTTCCTCTGCTGGGCTTCCATGACCTTCAGTGAGGCAGAGTCCACCGTGACCACAAGTTTGACACCCGTAGGTCCAGCTAGGACACCCGTAGGTCCACCTTGCGGTCCAGTGTCCTACACAACTCAGTCTGGAGGCCTGGGTTTAGATGGGAAAGTCTTTTCAGATAAGTCTCTGTACTCGCTGGGGGACCCGGGACCCAGAGAAATATCTTCTTGAAGCTAGGAAGTGCATCCATACCTACTACCTTCAGTATGGATCCCTCCCATAACTTGATCTCAGGAGTGATGGTCTTCACCCAGTCCACAGTGGACTGGTCTTCGAAGACAACCACGACAGTACCTTTCGACAGGTACGTATCTTGGATTCTCGGCAGCCAGTCCCCACTAAAGAGCCTGTCCACTTCCGAGCCCACGGCAACCTGTATATCCCAGAGCTGTGCCTCTTGATCAATTTTAGACAGAGCTAAGTGCCAACTAGTGACACAGTGAAGATTGTGGGCAACTTAATTATAAATTTATGACTAAAAAACGAGACGTGTGATATGTCTTCGGTTCAATAAAAATTATTTTCCGAGTCTCTAAATTTGTCTTATTTTGTTTAGAAAAGGTCTTCCGACATGTTTCTCCCTCACTTGGGTTGATTATTTTACAACAGTTTACATCGACATCAATGTGAACAGGTTCAGTGAGTTTACGAATCAAACTTATCGTACTTTACCACCTTTTACACTCCAACTGTGTTATTGTCTAACCTAGTCGGAAAACCGTTCAACAATTTCACAGGAAAAAATATTCTATGCGCAAATATTACACACAGTTTTGGCGATCTAAGGTGTTTACGGAATAATAATTAATAGACGTTCGCCACGGATATATATATATCTATTTTTTATTTGACGGAAAATAAATCAATAATGTTGTGTCACATGCTGCTAGAATGTCATTACCGTATTTTATATGATACGATACGGTATTTTCTTATGTCAACCATTGGACGATTCCCTACTCAGATTAAAAAACAAAATACACCCCAATCGACTCACAAGAAATATACAATAATTTCAGTTCCGAAAAGGAGCTGAATGGTTCCTTGCTCGTACGTATACCAAAAGCGAGATGGATTTTCGCCTAGAGAAAGTTTTATTCTTGGAATGTAAAGTGATCCGTTATCGGGACCCTTTTGATTGAGTGATATTATTGATATGAACGAAAATATGCATAATTTCCACGGCATACAGACCATTAGATTTGTATCGGTAACAGGTCTTTTTGAGTATCATGAACTGGATCTCTCGTCCCCATTCTTGGGTCATAAGGACACTAACTAGCACTTCTGTTTTATTCACGCTATTTTAGGTTAGGTACTAGTGACTAGTAGACTCAGACAACCAACATGTGTGATCGCTACTATGGTAACTATTTGCTGTGATCGCTACCTTCGTAGCTCTGTTGATCACTTTGAATTGAACTAGTTCAAATCATAATGAACGAACTCGTTCACTACGTCGACTAGTTCATTTGACTGTCGTCGTGTACTACCTATTCTTAGGTGTATTGTTTAGTTCATAATTACGCGTACCAAACTGATAATATATGATTAAGGGTAAAATAAAACACAAGAAAGCGCACTTTTTTATTCATAACTTATAAAACTGTTTAATCTTAAAACTAAATTAAGATGTAAATCTGATATTTCATGAAATATTCGATTGAACTTTGAGTAGTTTCGGAAGCTTCAAGCCGAGTTCGACTAATAAAATACTCAATCAAATACTTAAAGTTTCGAGTACTCGCGCACCCCTACTATCAAGAAGCACACATTGTCAGTGGAATAGCCAGTCACTCATGTCATAAAATTGTAAATGTACCTAGATTAGACAGAAATTATTATCCACTAAATACCAGACTATCAAGATGCACACATTGTCAGGAGAATGGCCAGTCACTCATGGCGTAAAATTGTTAATCTACTCAGACTAGAAGTGATTGTCCACTAAGTACCAAACTATCGAGGTATAGCCATGGGAATGGTCAGCCAATAAATACCAGACTCAAGATTTGGTGGATTTCCACCAAGTACCAGAATCAAAATGCACATGTTATCAGGGGAGTGGCCAGTCACTCACGGCAGGAAATTGTTAATGCACTCAAATTTGATTGGAAACAATTGTCCACTAAGTACCGGCCAATCAAGATGCACACATTGTCAGGGAAATGACTAGCCACTCATGGCGCAAAATTGTTAATGCACTCAGAACAGAAACAATTGCCCACAAGTACCAGACTATCGAGGTATAGCCAGGGAAATGATCAGGGACTCATGGTGCGAAATAACTAACAGACTCAAATATGTCCAGAATTGACTATCCACCACGTACTAGATTATTAACGTGAATACATAATCAGGGGAACAGTCAGCAGAATGTTACAGATGCCGAGATATCTAGAGTATAACAAGAAATTTGAAACCTAACAGATCCAACCAATTTGTATGTTATTTCTGATTCTATAATATATGTATACCTAAAATTATTATTTTATTTATCATAGTTACTAGTTACAGTTATAATGATAAGGTGATAAGAGAGATAATAATAAGGTAAATTATGGCATCAGCTAATTTACCTGAGAGTCAAGTCTGACTACATACATACACTACACAACTGGCCATTTGCGTTAAACTAATACACAAAGTTTCAGAAGTATTTTAATTCTGAAAACGTGTTTTATTTCATTATAACTGAGGTGTCATCTGCAAATAGATAAAACTCAGAAGGTACATTAAATTTTATGTCATAAATAAGTAATGAGAATAGAAGTGGAACCAAAATCTGAGACCCATCCCCCAACCAAAGCTGGAAAGCGTGCCAACTGGGGGATGGCTCAATACAAGTCAAACGATGGGATCATTGGTGGCAGTTGGAGGGTCCAAATAAAACTCGGCAGCTGAGCAAAACCAATGTATTACCAAGTCAAACAAAAGCAAAACTGGCAGGCAGAAGGCCACAACAAAAATAGGCAGAAGGCCACAATATAAATTCGCACTTAAATAAATAACAAGAAACACTCAAATTAACAAGATAATGACAAAAGCTACAAAAACACTTAACGCTACAAATACCAAAATATAACAATTACAAACTGCATGGCCAATCTGCAGCATAGCCTGAGACACCCAAAACGTAAGAAATTTACTAACAACTCAAGAGGGAACATTTAGAAACAATTTAGATAACCCCAAATAACCCCGGCAATTTAGCCCACATCCCATGATTCCACCGAGGCCAGGGAGTAAGCCGGAATCCCTGGGCAGCTCCGAATAAGAAGTTAAGTAAAAGAACAATAATCCCCTTTTGGTGAAAAAATTAAAAATTAAACAAGTTAAAAAAATATATAACACGGTACCGTTCTATTACCCCCTGACATCAATAACACAATGCACAAAAAAATTAATAAATAACACTAACTATATCACTAGGCCTAACACATAAAAATAAATAATACCATGATCTAACAGTAGGGACCTAACAAATATAAAATCTAAAAAATATAACAACGGAATAAACTAATAAAGATAAATAACAATAAATATTAACACAAAAGTTCTTTTTGGATTTTAAAAGCTTTTTTCCTTTAATAAATAAATATATGTAAGTCCCCATGGCTGTGTTCCATAAATCACTGTTCAGTCTTATTTGATTTTTTTTTCTTTTTTAAATTTTATCGTTTTTGGTGGCCTAGAGATTTTCTTCTGGTTTTCTTTTTTTTTTTACACAAACGAATAAATCACACTCCCCCAGCTCAGCCGCCGGGAACAAAATGGAACGCACTGACCTGAGGACAGAAGAACAACACCCAGATGTAGGGATGGCAGCGCAGTCGAGACATGGGCTCTACGACATGGTCCTCAGGCCAGGCTGGCAGTGTAGATGGTCGACCTTCCCCGGACGGCAGGCTGAGGATGGAAACGTCCTGCTCACGGACCCTGGACTGCAAGGCCACACACAGCAATTAAAAATAGTCCAGCCACAACAACAAAAATACTACACATAACCACTAAATATAAGGGTGCATGATTTCGCAAAACTGAACATGAAGATACAAACAAGAACATGAGTGGAGCAAACAAGACAGTGAAAGATTAACTTTAGGCTATGAATAATTTAACCAAATTACAATTTAACAAATTATAAAAGACGTATGGAACAAAAAAAATGACAAACTGACAACTAGGCTATAGATACAGGAGCAATAGGTAATAACATGAAAATCAAACTACCCAGATAAGCTAGGTTATTGGCAAAGAACAAAAAATATGGTAAATCGGTAACTCCAACTGTAAAAAGGCTCAACAAAACATTATACAGAACTACCATTAATTATAAAGCCAGATATATAAAGCAATTAATGCTAAAAAGGTAACATTGAGCACGTGGCTCGAACCTAGGTTAACAAATATCTAGACAAAGATCATAAATTTAACAAAACCCTGAAAACACATCTAAGCCCGATTAATATAATCATTGAAACAAAAGTATTTTCACCAAAAGGGTGATTAGATATTAGAAATTACAAAATGAATACTTACGTTTAAGGAGCCTCTAGCCGTGCATGGTTGTGTCGATCAGCCGCAGAGAAACTACTAGAAAGACGGCCAACCTGACAGACCAGAGCTGGCACACGGAACGAACGAATCTGGGCCAACGGACACCAAAGTAAGCGAAACGCCGGGCACGAGCGGTCTCAGGCAGCCCGGCAGACCACGACAAAAAAAAAAAAACGAAATGTACCGGTCAAACGACCCGGTACAACCTCCCTCTGCAAAACCTCAACACACCCAGGCAGGGGAGAAAACTCGGTACCTCAGGGAACCAACCAGAAGAAGAAGAAACCTTTATTATATTTTAGACATTGTTCTGTAGGTCCACAAAAGGATTTTAATAGGTGGAATGACTTGAATCCAGATAAGTTATATTGTTTTTTGGCCCTTGCCTTGTTGTTACCATACCGTAATAAGAACACTGAAGAAGTACTGGTCCACAAACCCCTAGATAGAGACAACTGCATTAAATAAAAACGTGTCCACAAGACAGATATCTTCTTTTGGGGTGATATCTTCTTAATAGGCATTCGTTAGGCTATTAAAATATCATCATATTATATCTTGAAAAATTGAAACTGTTTCGGGATCAAATTCTTTGTAATATGTTATTGCCGTACTGCAAATTTATTTTTAGATTTAATTGTGTATACCAGTACAGATACACATTGAGACAGTTCAAATACAATAGATGATGGCTTAACAACAGAGGCAATAAAAACTAATGAAATCTTGTGCAAAAAAGACACGTAATTTACAGGATATTTGGATTTCAAGTCTTTTCTTGTTTTTATGATAAACATACTAAAGCCTGTGGTAAAGTAAATGTCTCATTAAGAAAATTAAAAAATGAGCCTTAGTTGTGTATCATGATGATAAAAATACTGTTATTAGATGGTGTGTGACCGCCACACAATAACTATACCACCTACTGACTTGCGAATAACGATTACAAAATGTAAGTATGGTTATTTTTCAAGAAATTTGTAATGCATCCGTTACATATTTAAACAGTAACGGGTAACAAATAATTTGTTACAAAATTGAGTAACGAATAATCAATAATCGTATTTCGTTAATTGTTACATTTTTCGTGTAAAATAAATATGGAAAACAGAAACCATCAGCATCCCAGTTGTCCTGGAATGCAGTTTGCCCACCTGTGGAGTTGCCGACGGGGTCGTCGTCCTTGACCGGTTTGTTCACCCCACCCCCAAACATTACCTGGGTGACCCATCCCAGTTGTCCTGGAATGCAGCTTGCCCACCTGTGGAGTTGCCGACGGGGTCGTCGTCCTTGACCGGTTTGTTCACCCCACCCCCAAACATTACCTGGGTGACCCATCCCCAGCCACTGTTTGTTTACTTTGCCAGTCGGTAGGTATGAGCATCCTAGAGAAAACATCAATGTTTACTGTCAGTTTTAACATCCTTAAAATCCTCGATGTGTGAAATACACCAATCTCTTAACATTGATTTTTTTGCGTATAAAACATTGATGTTTTATATTACAATAAAATATGTATTACTCAATCTTAAAATATAATCTGTAATGTATTTACCATCGATCGCAAAAACATCAACATAGAAATGAAAACATTGACCATCGATGCTCACCCTTATCAGTCGGTACTGTTACAGTAGTACTGTGTGTGATCGATTGATCAGCGTATCATCACTGTGTATATGTGCAAAATGTAATAGAACTTATTTGTGGGAAATATAACTTAAAAATAAATATTAAATAAAACAAACACACAAGTTGAGATACAAAATAAATGAGATGTTTAATGAGTAAATATGGTTAACATAAGTTCAAATTGAAGAACATATCAAGAATATAGTCTTCAGGGTCTATTTCCTATTTGAAATTAAATCAATATTAACTATTTTTAAATAAATGGAAAAATAAATAACTTTCAACTATTATCTAAATTGAGGCTATGATAAAATGAAATTAATTACTATCTTAAATCATATTAAACTTAATATGATATAATAAATTACATGGTTTGAAATTATTAAGATGAATATTTGATTAAATTATCAGGTGATGATTTTTGACATTTTGAGGGCTTAATTATTTTACAACAATATTGAATATGAATATGATTTCTGAATTACTGTATCTCATGTGCTTGAGTGCGAGCGAGTTTTACTTCGGAATTAGGTTAATTTATTTTTTGTTTAGTAATAGTTATTAGTTTTATAATTTTTTTAGTTATTAATAGTTTTTTTTATTAATTATAAACATATGGCTGCAGTTGAAGTTATATGGCCAGAAATTGCAACTTTCTTTGAAATAACTGAACATAATGACGATCGGTTAAAGTTTCGATGTTTACTGTATGTACTGAAAATAAACATTTTAAGTGCTTTGGTAACAAGTGCTTCAAATTTGAGAACACATATCAAGGTAATTTTTATGAGTAATTACATAAAATGTATCTATAATTTATAGTCGGGTTTAACAAGAGGTCAAATATTTCTAATTTATTACAAGATAAATGTATTGATCTCCTACAAAGTTGTAATTGCTCGTATCAGTAATACTATAAAAGAAATATGGTTGAACAAAATTTCGTAAATGTAACTGTAATTATAACTAAGTTAAATTTTTTTGTGAAAACTGTAACTGAGTTACATTTTTTTAATAATTTTCACAAGTCTGACCACTTCCTGTGAATATTCAGGAAATGGTCAGTGATGACACAAGACACAATATATCAAATAAACCGAATGTATTGTACATTATAATTCCATCATGGGTGCTGTAGAGAAGTCTGACATGTGATTGTTTTATACCACTAAAACACTGAAGTGCTATTCTTAATTATTTCCTTTTCACTTGCTGGATTTATTAGTTTTAAATGTTCTCTATATGTATGGAGTGTATTGGGGTGGGTATGAGCTTATATGGTAGTACCTCAAAGAATGCAAAGTCCACACATATAAGTACACTTTATGGAGTTCAGGCTCAATATATGTTAGAAAGACACTCCCCCATGGAATGAAAATGTTGCCTCTGTGTTACACCCAGTAGGTGGAAAGTTGAATATATATTTACCCTTGAGTAGACACCATTTCATTAGGGTAATCCCAATCAGTGACAAACAATCCCAAGGGCAACAGAGGAAGTTCTGTGTATGTCTGCACATGACACAGGCAGTCCCAAAAAGGAAAGATACTTCCCATTAGTGTTCGACATGCAAAGTAGCATTTTTTCCATTTCAGTAGACACTCTTTTAACCCTCGAGCGGGTGCTTCACTTATAAAACGGGAGCGGGCGCATGCGGAGTTTTATTCCGCAACACTAAATTGCACAAATTTTACCCATTTTACTTCTAGTTATAACGCAATATTTTATTTAAATGTTGAATAACTTTAGTAGGAACCAAATGTCATTGTTAATAACATTAATTGTTCAACTAAATATAAGTAATATTTTAATTAAACAAATTAAGTAATTTTCTAGTATAAAAAGGGTATCACTGTTGGTGTTATGTGAGAGGGCGCATGCGGAGTTTTGCTCCGCAATAATGCAATTATACATCTATGCAAACAAAATATATTTAATAATAATTATAAATTAAATAATACATAAAAACATACATATATTTTGGTATATGTATAAATATACACACAGTTTGGCCAATTTTACATGTTATGAATATAAATAAAATAAAAAAAAATTCTAATTTGATTACTAATTCTAATTTGTCTAAATTAATAATAAAATATCAATTGTGAAGTTTGGTTATGTTTAGTAAACAATTTATACTATACATTTACAGAAAAGCTACATAATATAAATTAAAATACATATGAAATAAAAATTTAAAAATAGATTTCTGTCTAAACTAACTAAATAAGTAGTAAAATGAAATGTAAATCTCTTCTAATAAATCCATAGTGGGATCAGTGTAATATAAAGCGGAAACACCAAATAGTCATATACTTCACTAACAGACACAACTAAAACAGTCACCTCTAACACAGAAGGGCGCACGAGGAAATAAACTCCGCACTAACCACTTACGCGATAGGGCGCACGCGGAGAAAACCTCCGCAAACTGACACTGCGTCACTGAATTGTAACTGACAAGGAACCAAGGGGAAAGGGGGGGGGGTAAAAATAGCTTTAGGGGATTCCCGGAATGAGGCTCGTGAGGTATGCAGTCGGACACGCCTGCCGACACCAATTGTGCATATTTATTTTAACAAAAACTAAACGTGCGGAGGAAAACTCCGCAAGCGCCCGCTCGAGGGTTAACTGGCCTCGGATTTACCGGCCGCCGCATAAACTGCCCGCTAATTAGAAACGTTGAATCAGTGACAGGTCGCCACATGCTCGGCTATTTTGGGTTTCTTTATGTCAACGTAGTCAGTTGAGTGGGGTGACTTATGCACTTATTATACACAGTATAGTATATTGCCATGGTGGCTCAGTGGTTAAGGCTTCGGACTGCGAGGGCAAGTTCAAAGGTTCGAATCCCCACTGAGCCAACGGTCAGTACTTGATATTAGATACTGACCCACTGACCCACCCATACACGTACAGTGGTATTGACACACCCGCCCACCCATAGACGTACAGAGGTAATGTCCCGCCCGCCCACCCAAACACGTACAGTGGTGATTACCCACCCGCCCATCCATACACCTACAGTGGTGATGACCCGCCCGCCCACCTATACACTTACAGTAGTGATGACCCGCCCGCCCACCCATACACGTACAGAGGTATTGACACACCTGCCCACCCATAGCACTGCTTAATTATAAAAAAATGTATATGGTATATGTTTTATAATTGAAAAAAAAAAAATAATAAAATTGTATTACAAAATTTAGATTTATGTATATTTTGGTTAATATATTATAATATTTTTGCCTAATAAACAAATTAGAGACTTAAAGAATAAGACTACTTTCAAGCAAATATGTTACTAATTACCATAGTTACAGATTTTGGAGATTTTTAATAAACTTCTTGCATAAACGCCGATTTAGGTCTATCACTTTTGGGATAACACATGCCAAAAATCCAGTCAATTGTCAGAAAATTAAAATTTTTTGGCCTATCAGTCAAAGGGTTGAGAGAGCGTCTATTGTATTGAACATTTTCACACCTTAAAGAACGTAAATATGATACATTTCTTAATATAACGCGCTATTCTTATGTAGTTAGCAAATCACATTTTTGTTATATGTTTATATGTCCTGAGGTTCATTTTTTATTGTTAGGTTAAGTGGTTACTCTGTGAAAGGTGTTTGGTAGAACATCAATTAATGTCTGCACTCATCAACTGCTTAGTTTACTGTCATTTTTAAGACAATTTTTTATCATACTATTTGAATATTTATACACAAATATAAAATACTCCATTAACATAAAATTTCATCAGAAAAAATGATTAATTAATGTATTAGTTAGTTAGTTAATTGATATGGGGATATGTAGTTGGTCCAACCAACCCTTGCCACGAAGCCTAAGGCTTTTTGTGCCAATCCCGGTGCCTAATTGTCGTAAAGCTGGCAATCCTTGACCAGGTCAAGGAGCTTCTTCGCTAGATTAGTAATTTCCAACTGTCCCAGAGGTGAGCCTTCAAAAAGTGCTCTTCTCCTGGCACCAAGGGCCTCACACTCCAGGACAATGTGTTCTGCCGACTCTTCGTCCTCCCCACAGAGGCGACAGATGGGATCCTCCGTAAAGAGTCCCACTGTTCTTAGATGCCTCCGGAATTTGCCGTGACCGGTGATGAGTCCCACCACCAGCTTAACGTGCGGTTTACTCAACCCAAGAAGTGACTTTGTTAACTTCTGGGAGGGATTCCTGACAAGAACCTTGCCGAGTCTTTGCCCTGGGAACCGCCGCCATCTTTCCAGATGTCTGGCGCTGACCCAGTTTTTGATTGCTGTTTTGACAGCTGCAGTCAAAACGCCGCAGGCCGGCTCAGGACCAATGAAGGGCTTGAGAGCACCCTCCCTAGCCAAGGCATCGGCCTGCTCGTTGCCTTCTAATCCCCTATGTCCTGGGATCCATTCCAGCAAGACCTGATTTCTTGAACCCAGGATGCTGAGGGACTCCACACATTCCCAGACTAGACCAGACGAAACCTTCCAGGAGTCAAGAGCCCCTAAGGCCGCCTGACTGTCTGAGAGGATGTGGATATGTTTCCCGCAAACCCCTCTCTCGACCGCCTGGGCGGCACATTGAAGGATTGCGGCGACTTCAGCTTGGAAAACGGTGCCATACGCTCCCAGGCTCACGCTAGCGTTGGTCCTAGGGTCGCCAGTATAGACCCCAAATCCAGCTCTGTTGCCCATTCTTGACCCGTCTGTGAACCATACAATTCGGTCGTGAGAAGAAACCGGGCTACTAACACCGTCCCAGTACTCCCTCGACCTGTTATAAATAAATCCACAGTATAGGGTCTGGTGAAAAGATACTTAGTCCCAATGAAGTCAGACTTCATTGAGACTACCTCATCGTTTACTAGATTGGCCACTGAGGAGTGACCTGTACAGGACCCCCTCCAGTGGCCAGTTAGTTGAAGCCTATACGCCGCCGCCCGAGCCTCCCTAATAATGAAGAGATCAAGGGGCGGCAGGTTAAGAAGAACCTCCAGTGCAATAGAAGGGGTCGACCTAAAGGCCCCTGTCATGCACATGCAGGCAAGTCTTTGTAGGCTAGAAAGCCTACCCCGGACAGTTACCTGATTGACCTTAGGCCACCAGATCAAAGCCCCGTAAGTAATTTGTGGTCTGATGACCGCTGTGTAAAGCCAGTGGCAGACATGGGGTGACAGGCCCCATGGGGAGCCCACGCAGCGCCTAGTGGTCACGAAGGACCACTTAGCTCTGCGGATGACTTTATCAAGGTGCAAGTTCCATGTCAGTTTCTGATCAAGGATTACTCCCAGATACTTAACCGACGATGAAACAGGCAGAGACACTCCACCAAGGGCCAGGCCTCTGAAGAGCCCTGAACCCTTTTCCTGGTGAAGGGGACAATTACTGTCTTGGAAGGGTTTATTGCAAGCCTTTCTCTTACACACCAGGAGTTCACTGCTTCCAGACTGTTGTTCATGATAATAATAATAATAATAATGGCTTTATTGTACAAAAGTGTTTTATACAATTGGCGAACTTAGGACTAATAAGTCCTCTCTTACAGTTAACCCTTTTATGTTAAAATAGTAATATAACAAAGCCTAAAACATGAAATACAGAACTAAACTAAAGAAAAATAATAATAATAATAACATTACAAAGAAGCAAATAATATAAACTAAATGAACTACTAACATATTATCAACTTTACCATTCTCTCACTCATACACTCGTTCGACCCTAATCCCAGACCCCATCCCCAGCTACCATCACAGACTCATCCGTTCAAAAAGAAAGGCTCTCAATGATGCTGTGAACGGAGCCCGACTGTCATATCTCTTTAAATATGGAGAAAGTTTATTCCATTCTCTGCAGGCAGTTACTGAAAATGAATTTGTGTAGAAAGATGTTCTATGAAGAGGAATACGTAATATTGACGAGGCTGAGCGTGTCTCCTTTGCACCAATTTTTGAGTTATATTGAAAGTTTTGAGAGAGGTATTTCGGATTCCCATCATTAAGTACTAAAAACAAAATACTCAATATTTTTAATAATCTAAGGTCGGCCAATTTAAGAATGGAATTTTGAATATAGTATTGAGAGATATGATCATCATATTTTAAATTAAAAATAAATCTAATACAATAATTTTGACAAACCTGAAGTTTATTAGCCAAAGCCACAGTCATGTCATTGTACACAGAGTTGCAATAGATGAAATGTGGAAAGATAAGTGCTTTTACAAGACGAAGCTTTATTTTTACTGGGAGAAAGTATTGATGTTGTTTGAGGGAATGGATAGAACCAAAAGCCTTTTTACAAACACTAAGCACTTCTTCTTCTTAAGTCATATTCTGGTTAAAAATAACACCTAAATTTTTAACTGAGGTACAGAAAGGCAGAGGGTTGCCATTGACTAGAATTAGTTTGATGTTGTTTATACTGAATTTGGTGTGAAGGCGAGAAGAACAAATAATAATGGGCTGTGTTTTATCCTCATTAAGTTTAAGGCCATGATTTTTGGTCCATTTGACTAAATTTTCAATATCTAGGTTAATACAAGTTATTGTTTCGTTTAAGGTACTAATACAGGAGTGAGCATAGATTTGCAAATTGTCAGCATACATGTGATGTTTCGTGAAGGATAAGACTGAGCTAATATCGATAATATATAGGGAAAATAGCAGTGGACCTAAAATCGAGCCTTGAGGAACACCAGACGAAACAGATTTGAAAATTGAAGTTCTGTCGCCCACACGCACACACTGCTGACGATCAGCTAAGTAAGATCTAATCCAACATATGCTGCTATCTGAAAAGCCTAAATTCTGGAGTTTAACCAGAAGAAGGGAGTGATCCACGCAGTCAAATGCCTTAGAAAAATCAAACAAAGTTAAGACTGTACATTTTCTAAGATCCATGGCTCTTCGAATGTCATCTGTGACATAGAAAAGAGCTGTTTCTGTACTATGGCTGGAACGAAACCCTGATTGATATGTATTAAGAATATTATTATTATTCAGAAATGTGTTTATTTGTAAATGGACGATCTTTTCCAGGCATTTAGAAATGGTGGGCAAAATGCTAATAGGCCTGTAATGTTTGTCTTCTGATGGTACAGGTACTTTGTTTAATGGGAGAACAAGGGCATGTTTCCATAAGATAGGAAAAGTAGTTGTGGCCAATGACTTATTGAATATAGCAGTAATGACAGGAAGAACAGCAAAGAGTATTTTTTTTATCATCTTAATCAAAATTCCATCCACTCCTGTAGCATTACTGGTAACTTTACGAAAAGCCCTTAGAGTATCAATTTCAAGGACATGTTTAAAAGAGAATCTTTCAAAAGGCAAAGGTGGATTGGGTTGGTTAGATAGTTCCTCTATATATGATTTAACAATGTCTTGGTCGTTTGGAATGGAAGATGAAATGAAAAATTCATTTAGATCATTTAAAGGAATATTGACTGGAAGGGTGGTTTTTTTTTTCCCACAACCAAGACTTTTTATATTTCTCCACATGGAGGCTGATGAAATTCCTCGATCTGGAAATAAGTTATGTATATATCGCAGCTTAGCATTGCGAAGCTCCTGCTTAACTTTATTACGTAAAAGTCGATACTGTAACATAAGTTTTGGGTCTCTTGATCTTTTAGCTCTACGGTATATAGCATCCCGTTTACTCATCTGAGATCGGATTTCATTGGTAAGCCAGGGTATGGAACGTTTTTTAGATATTCTCTTTGTGGTTAAAGGGGCGTGTTTGTTGTAGAGATCCAAAATCCAATAGTTGAATTGGGACAACATTTCATCAACCGTTGGTAGTCCGGTAATAGTTTGCCAAGGGATACGTGCAAGATCTGTAAAAAACAGATGTTCGTCAATGTTTTTGAAATCTCTATATGTAATAAAGTTTGCCTTTTGTCTCAATTGTTTGATAGGTATGACACAGAAAACTAGATCATGGCATGATATTCCTGGGATTGGAAGTTGCCCATGGCGAATGACTTCAGATGGATCACTAACGACCAATAGGTCGAGCAGAGTGTTAGAATCAGCAGTATGGTGTGTGGCGTCCATAGGAAGAATGGTCATGCTACAAGATTCAAACATTGTAGTCAAATGTCGGCACTGGTGGCGCAGTGCTGTAACCCAGCTACATGGGGACAAAGTGTTTAGGAGATTGTAGGTGACAGGTTGGATGCTCGGTCCTCTTAATACCGGCATGGCGTCCGCTTGATGGTTGCTATCGGCGTGGACACTACTAGAGAAGTCTGGGATGTCCATGTTGGGTGGTAATCATTGTGCGGATGTTGTGTGGGGGAGATAACTGAGTATCAGGCTTGTCAATTAGCTGAAAATCAGACCAGCACTATGTGGTTCGGATTCCACATAAAGCTGTAGGTCCCTTAGTTGCCCTGGCTGTTGGGCTATTAATAAATAGTCCTTTCTGAGGAACAGTTGAACTCAGATAGTAACCAGACTACACTCATCCTACACTCATATAACCATTCATATTCGCCTTAAAATACCAACATCGTTGTGTCGGCGTCTCAAATGTAAGAATAAGAATAAGTAAGAATATATTCATAATTGGGTTTAGTCATAAGAAGATTAATGTTAAAATCGCCCATAACCAAGACATGAGCGTAGTTTGGCATAAGGTGCAGGAGAGCATTTTCAAATTCAGTTAATAGTCCCGTCCTGGGCGGCCGATAACAAATTCCCAGGAGAAGCTTTTCTTTACTAATAGAGGTTATTTCAACAAAAAGATATTCAGGTTTGGCAGAGTAATCAGGTGGTGAGGTAAGTAATACGTTAGCTTTTAACCTATACCTAACATAAAGTGCAACTCCACCTCCCGTTTTGTTCACTCTGTCATTTCGAATTAAAATATACCCTGGTATTTCAACTTCGTATGAGTCCAAACTAGGCTTAAGCCAAGTTTCTGAAACTCCAATTAAGTCTAAATTTGAATGATCAAAAATTGCTCTAACCTCATCAATATGACACACACAGCAAGGATTGTGCATTAAAATGACAGGACTTAAGAGATTTGTGGTAGGGAGCAAGATAAGAGACGAGAAGGTCAGCGGTGTTTGGAAGATTAGACGAGCAATCGTGCTCAGCGTCACAGTCGGCAACAAGTACAGCCACTACGAAACCATGGGTCCGTGAGCCAGCCGCGGACAAAGGCCAGAGGATGACAGGTCGACATACACACACTCACACATACCGAAATTTACAACAATAGACATTGATTTTAAATTATAACAAAAAACGGAACGTGATGGCTCCTACGAACTATCATAAAAAACAAAACTATTTCTGAGGAATTTAGCAATCGTTTGTGCAAAAGTGCCATATGCGAATAATAAATTATTTTTATGACTTGATCTGAAATTAAAATAACAATAACGATACTATCACAAACATTAATTAATTAAATAATTATGAATTAACTATTATGAGTGCATTTAAATTATTATAATTATATTCCTGCAATATAATATAAATATATACAAAAAAACCGAATAAACAAAAATTGAAGATGACAAATTAAGACTAATTAATAAAAGTAAGTGAAAACCTACAATGTGTTCCCACATATACTCACTATAAACCCCTGATAATGAAGTAAATCTCTACGTTTTAACACACGCAAATACACCACCAGAAAGGTAATACACACTTCAATGACTGTTAATTAACTTACACTATTAAATTATCATCAGTTATCTGAATAATTCATAAATTTTAACAAAATAATTAATTAAAAAAAAAAAAAATATTGTACTCCCATTTTAAAATAAAATAAACACCATTAAACTTCCAGATAACATTCTATGTACTAGGCACAAACATATTAAAAGAGATAGTCAAATTTATTATAATAACCATATAAAAAGTAAATATAAATAAATTAAAATATTTAGAACTACAATTACACCTCATTTATTTGTAAGAATGTAACAAGTATTTTGTTTACTATGTAAATGGAAGTCAATAGAAATATAGCATCATAAATAATTTTCTAACAAAGGGTCAAGTATGCTTAATTTCAAAGAAAACAAAAAACAAACAAAGAAAAACTATTATTCCAAAACATAATTAAGACATCAATATAAAACGAACAGTTCATATTTACTTCAGATCTTCCAGTGCAGTATGGGTTAAGAGAGCGTCTATTGTATTGAACATTTTCACACCTTAAAGAACGTAAATATGATACATTTCTTAATATACCGCGCTATTCTTATGTAGTTAGCAAATCACATTTTTGTTATACGTTTATATGTCCTGAGGTTCATTTTTTAATTGTTAGGTTAAGTGGTTACTCTGTGAAAGGTGTTTGGTAGAACATCAATTAATGTCTGCACTCATCAACTGCTTAATTTACTGTCATTTTTAAGACAATTTTTTATCATACTATTTGAATATTTATACACAAATATAAAATACTCCATTAACATAAAATTTCACCAGAAAAAATGATTAATTAATGTATTAAGCTAACAGTACATTAATTAATAATTAAATATTTTTATATTGTTAATCATAATTTATCTACTGGCCACAGGTAAAGAAAGAACATCTTAAACGTATAAGGTTCAGTCTATAAATTATCTTTATACACAAGTCCATTCCTTTTAATTATAAATTTGCAGAACGGCAGATAAGCACACCAAACTAACTACTGTACTTAACTACAGCACACCAAATTTATCTGGGTGCTGGTATTGATGAGACTAAACCTTATAAATTGGTATTAATTTTGTCGATTTCAGTTTAAATTCAATGTAAACAACAGAATGAAAAAAAACAATGAATTGAGTTTGGTAATTTTATAGACAAATATGAAATTAACATAATAGTCTACAGAGTTGCAGTTTTATTATGATTTTATGGTGTTTTTATAATATTACTATCAATGACTTTGAAGCTGTTTTATAGAGAATTCCAGAATTATCAGAGCTTATATGTTATTTATTTTCCTTCAATTCTTATACTTTGGTGCAATATACTTGTTCAATTAGAGCATGTGCAAGCAGAAAAAGTTTAAATAATTCAGAATATTTTTTGTTGAAGGTTGCCTGTACGGAGAATATTTGTGCAGAATCAGACAAGTGTAGGGACATGAGTGTCATTGTGTCCTCACAGGAGACCCAGGGAGAAGAGACAATCTACAACCACATCCCATGCTCATATAGAACAAAACATAGAAATGATTTAATAGTGCATGAAGACGCAAGGAATCCCTTTAGTTGTAGCCAGTGCACTTTTAGAGCTAAGTTCAAGAGCAGATTGATATCACACATGAGGACTCACTCAGGAGAGAAACCTTTTGGTTGTAACCAGTGCCATTATAAAACTAAATACAAGGGGGCTTTAAAAACACATATGATGACCCATGGGAAAGAGAAACCTTTTAGTTCAGAAGAAGATTCCTTCAGTTGTAGTCATTGTTCCTATAACACTGTAAATAAGAGTTATTTAACAAGACATATGAGGATTCATATAAGAGAGAAACCTTTTGGCTATAGCCAATGCCCTTATAGAACTAAACAAAAGCGACATTTAACAAGTCATATGATGATTCATACAGGAGAGAATCCGTTTGGTTGTAGCCAGTGCCCTTATAGAAGTAAACACAAGCATAAGCTGATATTGCACATGAAAACTCATTCAGGAGAAGATTCCTTCAGTTGTAGTCATTGTTCCTATAAAACTGTAAATAAGAGTAGTTTAACAACACATATGAGGACTCACACAGGAGAGAAACCTTTTGGTTGTAGCCAGTGCCCTTATAGAAGTAAACACAAGCATAAGCTGATATTGCACATGAAAACTCATTCAGGAGAAGATTCCTTCAGTTGTAGTCATTGTTCCTATAAAACTGTAAATAAGAGTAGTTTAACAACACATATGAGGACTCACACAGGAGAGAAACCTTTTGGTTGTAGTCAATGCCCTTATAGAAGTATACACAAATATAGTCTAATGTTACACATTAAGACTCACTCAGGAGAAGATTCTTTTAGTTGTAATCATTGTTCCTATAAAACTGTAAATAAGAGTAGTTTAACAACACATATGAGGACTCACACAGGAGAGAAACCTTTTGGTTGTAGTCAATGCCCTTATAGAACTAAACACAAATATAGTCTAATGTTACATATGAAGACTCACTCAGGAGAAGATTCTTTTAGTTGTAATCATTGTTCCTATAAAACTGTAAATAAGAGTAGTTTAACAACACATATGAGGACTCACACAGGAGAGAAACCTTTTGGTTGTAGTCAATGCCCTTATAGAACTAAACACACATATAGTCTAATGTTACATATGAAGACTCACTCAGGAGAAGATTCTTTTAGTTGTAATCATTGTTCCTATAAAACTGTAAATAAGAGTAGTTTAACAACACACATGAAGACTCACTCAGGAGAGAAACCTTTTGGTTGTAGTCAATGCCCTTATAGAAGTATAAAGAAGCATAATCTGAGGTTACACATGAAGACTCACTCAGGAGAAGATTCCTTCAGTTGTAGTCATTGTTTCTATAAAACTGTAAATAAGAGTAGTTTAACAACACATATGAGGACTCATACAGGAGAGAAACCTTTTGGTTGTAGCCAGTGCCCTTATAGAAGTAAACACAAGCATAATCTGATGTTACACATGAAGACTCACTCAGGAGAAGATTCCTTTAGTTGTAATCATTGTTCCTATAAAACTGTAAATAAGAGTCATTTAACAACACATATGAAGACTCACTCAGGAGAGAAACCTTTTGGTTGTAGTCAATGCCCTTATAGAAGTAAACACAAATATAGTCTAATGTTACACATGAAGACTCACTCAGGAGAAGATTCTTTTAGTTGTAATCATTGTTCCTATAAAACTGTAAATAAGAGTAGTTTAACAAGACATATGAGGACTCACTCAGGAGAAGATTCCTTTAGTTGTAATCAGTGTTCCTATAAAACTGTAAATAAGAGTAATTTAACAAGACACATGAAGACTCATACAGGAGAGAAACCTTTTGGGTGTAGCCAGTGCCCTTATAGAAGTAAACACAAGCATCATCTGAGGTTACACATGAAGACTCACTCAGGAGAGAAACCTTTTGGTTGTAGCCAGTGCCCTTATAGAAGTAAACACAAGCATCATCTGAGGTTACACATGAAGACTCACTCAGGAGAAGATTCCTTTAGTTGTAATTATTGTTCCTATAAAACTGTAAATAAGAGTAATTTAACAAGACACATGAAGACTCACTCAGGAGAGAAACCTTTTGGTTGTAGCCAGTGCCCTTATAGAAGTAAACACAAGCATAATCTGATGTTACACATGAAGACTCACTCAGGAGAAGATTCCTTTAGTTGTAATTATTGTTCCTATAAAACTGTAAATAAGAGTCATTTAACAACACATATGAGGACTCATACAGGAGAGAAACCTTTTGGTTGTAGCCAGTGCCCTTATAGAAGTAAACACAAGCATCATCTGAAGTTACACATGAAGACTCACTCAGGAGAAGATTCCTTTAGTTGTAATCAGTGTTCCTATAAAACTGTAAATAAGAGTCATTTAACAACACATATGAGGACTCACTCAGGAGAAGATTCCTTCAGTTGTAGTCATTGTTCCTATAAAACTGTAAATAAGAGTAATTTAACAAGACACATGAAGACTCATACAGGAGAGAAACCTTTTGGGTGTAGCCAGTGCCCTTATAGAAGTAAACACAAGCATCATCTGAGGTTACACATGAAGACTCGCTCAGGAGAGAAACCTTTTGGTTGTAGCCAGTGCCCTTATAGAAGTAAACACAAGCATCATCTGAGGTTACACATGAAGACTCACTCAGGAGAAGATTCCTTTAGTTGTAATTATTGTTCCTATAAAACTGTAAATAAGAGTCATTTAACAACACATATGAGGACTCATACAGGAGAGAAACCTTTTGGTTGTAGCCAGTGCCCTTATAGAAGTAAACACAAGCATCATCTGAAGTTACACATGAAGACTCACTCAGGAGAAGATTCGTTTAGTTGTAATCAGTGTTCCTATAAAACTGTAAATAAGAGTAGTTTAACAACACATATGAGGACTCACACAGGAGAGAAACCCTTGGGTCAGTAGCGTATCCAAGATTTTTGAATGTGGGGGGTGTTTGCCGGAGATTTTTGGACTCTCTTGTCCGGGGGGGTCTGGTCTGTATAGAATACCCCTCACAGTAGTGGGGGCCCAGGGATTTCCCCTTGGAAAATTTTAATATTTTTATCTAAAAAACTTTATTTGAGACTCAAAAACATTAATTTTTAAAAAGTATTTATTACTCGTTTTTTTTAAGAAAGAAAAAGTACAGTTTAAATTGTGTAAATTAAACGCTTAAATTTAATAAATCATTGCTTTTAAGAATCCTTTACTAATAAACTAAGAACTACTTTCGTTTATAGTTTGAATATTAACTATACAATATAGTTGTAAATAAATTTTAATGCAAAATACAAAAAAAGTACTACTTTATCAAGTCAATATATCAAGGAATATTGGTGTTAAATCAATATTGTACCTGATAAAACTTTACAAGTTACAACCACTTGCAACATAAAAGCTTCAAAACAGTATATTCAATGAGGTTAAAAAAAAAACCTCAGCCGTTTGTTGTGATAGAAATTTCACGATGGACATTGAGCAAAGGTCATTTAAACGTGTCTCATTTGTTGTGTTTCTGAGGTAGGATTATAGTCTTGTCAACGTCATAAAAGGCCTTTCACTCGTAGCAGTTATTACTGGCAGCGAGGCATATATTTTCAGTAATGTGTGATGTGTGAACTGCTGCTAGAGTAGTTTTGTCACACATATTAAGCACTTCAACAGCACTCTTTGGATATTTTTTCTGTTGATTTACGTAACTGTACCATACCGAAATGTCACCTAGTGCTCAGCCTCACTGCAACCAATATCCATGGCATACTTGTCAACAAGTTGTTTCACATCATTCTCATCCTCTTCAGATAATGTAAACTTGTCTTTTTGTGGTAAGAGGCATTAAAAAGATTTTAAAATGCCTTTGTGCTCGTTTAAAATTAAACGAGGTTGCAGTTGGAATTCATTGGTTTTTGCTATTGGATTAGATTGACCTTATAAAAAAAATTAGTTCCCAAGCTTTGCCTGCCATAATGTAGTCGTACTTATACTGTAAACTGTGATTTACTGAAAGTAACACAAACACAGCAAATTTTCGTTTATTTTCTTGTAGTTGCCCCACACCTGTTTTGCCGTTTAAGGTAATTTATTTTCTGTCCACTATAGGACTTGGTCAAGTAAAACAATAAAACCACAACATCCTTCATAGTAATTTAAATTGTTGATTGTGATTTTTAATTTCTCCCACATGGATTAGCTTAGACAAAGTATATTGTGATCCTCAAAAAACTTTTTTCAAGTTGGTCTAAAAATCCATTTTAGGGCCCCTTGAACCCAAAAAACGTGTTAAAAAAATGGTGCATGTCCATATGTGAGTCTATGCACTTTGCTGGAGACCAAACAGATGGATCGATTTTTATGAAATTCTGTATATAGATGTATTTAGCCAATATCTCCAGACTGTTTTAAAAAATATTTTTTTAATTTGTATGGGGAAAACATACAATATTGGAATTTTATCTAAAACTGATCTAAAAATTTTGTTTAAATGTTTAGGAAAGATGTGAATTACAATTTAAAATATTTTAGTGATAATCGTATATCCCTAACTTTAATAGGTTTTGAGTTATAACACTTTGTTATGGGCAAAAATAAACATTAACAATGTATTCTTTTCAAGCTTTATTCTAACGATTTTTATTAAATTTTCAATAAAGAAACAAAGCAAAATGAAAAATATTTTAGTTACTACCCCACTAAGTTGGGGCTGGAGGCCGATAGCCGGAAGCCACAACTCAAGTTGTTGAATAGTTTTTACATAACATGTGAATAAGGGTTTTTACATACATAACTATGTGATTAATTTAACAGTTGTTTATTTTTTCATACTTTTATTTAAATAAAACAAGTGTTTCATCTGTTCATTCCTTAGAAATGTCATTAATTAAACATCTGTTTTTATTTATGTGTGTTTTTACATCCCTTAATTTTAATTCAATTCAACAATATGATATATTTAATAGTAAGATATAACTTGAAGCAAACTTTCATATATTGTTAGATAGTTAATAATATTCAGTACGAGTAAACGTCACACAACACAAATTTATTACAATATAAGTACAAAATGCACAAATATATTACAATACAAGTACAAAATGCACAAGTATTATGGTGATTGATTTCGGTGAACCACGCTCACCTTCCTCAGACCAGAGGGATTCACACAAGAATCTTTTAATTGATCTCAATCAATCAAATCTAAATAAATGTTGAAAATCATTGTCACTCCTACAGCGTTGTTAAGGTTTGTATAGTTGGCTAAACTATATATACAAGTTAATCACCTGACTATGGTATGACTCATTCACGTGAGCATGTACCGCCTTTCGCACAGGCCGTGTCACAGTGACATATGGACCGGTGCCACTAAAGAACGGGCGCCCGCAACTGCTCGGAACGTAGTTTTCTATCTATCATGTCTTACTGGATAGATAACAAAATTATAGTAAACATTCAACAGTGTATTTGTTTGTATTTCTAGCAATAACATTACTTTGTCTTCACAGATGATAACTGTTTTTACTTCAGCAATCGATATAATCGTTTTATTTATTGAGGCCTTCTTTCTCGTTTTGGGGCCTCTTCTAAATCTCAAGGGGGGTTTTAACCCTTGGTTAGAGGAGAGAAACCCTTTGGTTGTAGCTATGGCCCTTATAGAACTAAACACAAAATAGGCTAATGAAGACTCACTAAGGTGATAAACGCTTTGGTTGTAAACCAGTGCTCTTAAAGGACTTAACAAAAGCAATACTGTACTTGAAAACACAAATAATGACCCATAGGAAAGAAACACCTTATAATTGTAAGTGCCCTTATATAGAGCTGCGCATTAATGTGGTGCGGCAGGCATTAGTGAATTCTGATAGGTCATAGCAATGTCGCTTTAACTGGAGCAGAAGGATACTTGTGAGAGTGTATGCCTATTTCAAGGCTCCCCACTCTGCAGTCTTTCTCTCCACACCTTACCCCTACTGCCTCTTCCTTCAAACTCTTCAAATCTGAACGCTTGTCGGCCATCCGATTTGTTTGTTGCGTGTTGGCAAGAGAGACCGTGTTGTCATCATCCCGCTGTCCTTACGCGACAATCCAGAGTGGGAATTTGCACACAGTTTGCACACTTTCTACTGAAACAGGATAAATATTCATCTGTGTGCTTTTGGACAAGATTATAGTGTCTGGGACTATTACTATTACATAAGCAGATAAAATGTGTGATTAAAAATATGAACTAGTTACTGTATGTGCCACCTGACACCTTGATGAGGGTAGTTACACACCAGCTGGAGAAATAACTCACAAAAACTGATGGTTCACCACACTGACTGAGTTCGCGGAATTTACCGGAGTGTATTCCGTATACTGAATTTAATAAATTATTCACAATATTACCTAAAACGTAGTGCTGGTTGGCCTAATAGATGGATCGGTTGGGAGCTTTTTTATTGAAAACAGCAACACAATTATAAGTAATATGAGTGTTTATTTAATAAAAATTAGTGAAGCTAGAACCTTGACACAATTAAGTTAATTTATAAGTTCACAGTTAGTATGAAATCTTTTAAAATAAACAATATAAAATTATTATAATTTGTAGTTTGTTAACAACGTGGTTATTCTAAGATACAACAATTTAAATTCCATCAAATCTAATTTCAATTAATAATTAACGGCGCTTGCCTTTGTCTGTGCTGTCTCTAAATGAATTTAGTTACGGTTACAAATTAAATATGATTACTGAAAACTAATACACAATTTACATAAATTGAACAGACATGGCAAGCCCGGGAATCAAAGGAAACCGCGCTACTTACTACATTTACTCGCGATCACGGTTGTAGACAGACAGACCGAGACGGCTGGCTTCATCCCCAAGCCAGTATTAGAAATATTGTCAACCAATCACGCGAAAGAACGTTTAATCGTATGACTTTCCAGGCCGTATGGTGCTGCACTCCAGCCCTGAACGATTCACCAAGTAACTAACATTGGTATGTTAGGGTTGCTGGAACATTGCAATATCTCTCAGTTTTCGAGTCGTGGCTGCAATTGGAAATCACGTGACATCACGCCACCACATTCGGTACTGGCCTGGTATAAATATATCAATGCTTTTGCCTTCCCCACTGAACTCAATATTCACTCATATTAATTTAAAATGGTGTAACAAAAACTAAAGGGAGGCAAAATTTAATTATTATTATTGAATTTGAAGTTACATTAAAACACAAAAACAAATAGAGGGTGTAATTTATTTTATTTTATTTAGACGGCCCACAAAGGTGGTATTTTCATTTATTTATTCAATAAATTAACGGGCCGTCACATGTACGCATTTTATAACGCTATAAAAGTTTGTAAGAAGTCGACAGGTGATGTGTTATTTAGTTTGGTTATAACACTGAGAAAAATAAAGATTAATTAACTAATTATGAATAGGATGCAAATTATTATGATCTCAGCTATTTTGTATAGTTTATTAATTAAGATGATGGTAAGCATGAATATACCACGAATGCAGTACAAAATGAAAATTAATATCTATTTAAGAATATTCACATTTATTACGCCTAGGTAACCCTGACTTTAGGAAATCACAAAACAATAAGATAGAATCAATAAATATAAATTTATGTATTTGTATCAGTTTGAATTAATGTATAATCAGGTTTGAAAAACAAAATTTCTTAAGAGAATCAATATTTTAAACATTACTAAGTATTACTGATTGTTGTATGTTATTGACCCAAAATGGCATAAATCATCTTTAGGCTACCATTTTAATATTTGAAATACTTATTGGCGACTAACAAAAAGACGCATGTAATACATGTACATTTGTTTAAGGTAATATTGAGCCACATAACTAAAAAAGATAGTTTCTTAATCCAATTTAAGTATGTAAAAGAGTAACAAAACAACATGTTTTAATCAAAGTATATTAACTAAGAATTATTAAATAAATTCATCTTTGCCCAAGGATCGTGCTTTGACTATTTTATTTATTAAATACCTTCTTTTTCGGTACAAATATTCAATTTCGTTTCTCAACCAACAATACTGAAATTAACTTTAATGAAGATGAACAAACACTACTAAATAAAGGACTAAAGTATAATTTGCCTAACAGTAAGAACAATGAGTTTAATTACATCATAACTGCCGAGTGCGGCATAAAATCTATCCCCAACGAAGACCATAGGAACGCCGCTAGATGCTTTATCTCCAAGAAAATAAATCAGATCCAAAAACAAAAGATAGGAGTATCAAATTTACATTAACACGAACTATCAATACTCAAATCAATAAAAGAGAAATTAGCTACCAATGACACAATATTATGTAAAAGCGGACAAGGGAAACACCACTGTTATCATGTATAAACATGACTACATCACGAAAGTACAAGAATTTTTTACTAACAACGGGATAGTAGAACTAAAAAGTGACCCACGAAAAAATACCAGAGGAAAATAAGGAAACTTGTTAATTCGAGTAAAATACTATTATGTGATACTGACAATAAAAACTCAAACACAACCAATCCTGTCGCACCAAAATTACGCGGCTTACCCAAAGTACACAAGCCAGGGACCCCAATAAGGCCTCTTGTAGATTACACCCTAGCTCCTACATACAAAATTGCTAAAAAAAACTAGAAGAAATAATAAAACATAACATTGACCTTAGTACCAAATACAGCTTGAAAAACTCTTACGAATTTATAGAAAAAACCAAAGATGTGATTATCCAAAACCGCTGTAAAAAGGCTTCATTTGACATTGTCAATCTTTACACAAACGTTCCGATCAATGAAACCTTAGAAATAGTGAACATGAAATTAAGGAGGTCAAACCCTTTACCTGAAGCAATTAACGAATTAATGAACTTATTAAAAGAAACTTTGAACCAAAACTACTTCTGCTTCAACAACAAATACTACAAACAAACTAACGTATTAGCTATGGGCTCCCCACTATCTGGCCTTTTAGCAGACATCTACCTAAACCACATGGAAAACAATCTAATTTTTTCAGAGAAAAATAAAATCAAGAACAAAATATCTATGTACTTTAGATACGTTGATGGCACATTTTTTATATTCAATGGCAGTACCCGACAACTTAATATACTACACAACTATTTAAACAGTTTATCTCCAAAAATTAAATTTACCATGGAAATTGAGCAATCGAACGAGTTAAATTTTCTAGATCTGACCATAACGAAAAGTACTAAAATTGAGTTTAGTATTTTTAGAAAAGCCACAACATCCAACCAAAATATCCACGCCACGTCATATCACCCCCACTCTCAAAAGATTGGCAGCTTATAACTCACTTGTCTACAGGTTAATTAACGTCCCTATGTCACAGAAAAATTACAATAAAGAGGTACAAATAATCAAACACATTGCAGAATCAAAAGGATACTCGAGGAATATAATAGACAACTTAATTTATAAACATAAAAACAAAAATACAAAACCAGATGATCAAAATAATAATAAAAAATTCATATGTGTAAAATACAACCAGTCAATTGAGCACTACCTTAAGAACGAATTGAAACGTCACGACTTAAAACTAGCATTCCGAACTACAAACAAGATACAAAATCTCTTGAATTCAGACAAAAAACCTCTGGATAAATATGAGAAAACGGGAGTATACAGGATCACTTGCGACAATTGCCCTGACAATTATATTGGACAAACCTGCAGACCTTTCCACAATAGATTTAAAGAACACCACCCTGACCCCAAGCTCGAAAATAAAAAATCCACTGTTGCCCAGCATCTCATTGATAAAAACCATTCATTACATTCAATTCAAAAAAACATGGACATTTTACATTATTGCCAAAATAGACAACTTTTGAACTGCTTAGAAGAATTTGAAATTTACAAATCAACCAAAAACGACCCTAATCTAATGAATGAAAAACTACAGTTCAAATCGCACATCATGTACAACTGTCTACTAAATAAGCCAGATACCCAAGGAATAGCTGATAACAGAAGAGGGAGGGAGGGAGTGACATAACAATTAGAAGCAGCTCCAAGGTCAGTCAGCTGTCCGCCGTGACCCGGGCCGGTACTTGCGTGTGGGTGTTTCAATACTACTGTCACTGTACGGACGTGTACACTGTGATGTACATCAGTAATATAGTGTCAAATTTGACAGACACAAATTTCACTTAGTTTTATGCAGAGAAAATTTAGGTGGTGCAAAATGCCTTTTATGCCTGTGAAATAAAAATTGAATAGTTTTAAAGTTAGCACAAAGACAAACTTCAAATCACGAGTATAAACTAGATGTTTTAATGTCCAACATGTTTTGAAAATAATAACATAACCTCAACTCTCAGTTGACTGTTTTTTAAAGCACTAGATGTTCGTGGTCGTCAAATTATTTTACTGCGTGAACATTCGGCCACTCTCAGTCTATAAGTTTGCTCTTTAGCTATTGGCCCCTCCCTCCCTCACCCACAGATAATGGGGATATGACAATTGCGCCCTGCGGTTAGAAAATCATAATTCCTTTTTACAGTGGCTAAAATATAACTATTAATTCTATAAACAATTTATACATTTTTATTGCACTCCCATCCGAACATTTTTGTGTTTCTTGACGTTCTGAAAGGTATTCAGGCAACAAGTTATGTTACCATTATTATCAGGCAATGAATACCATAACAATCCAGAAAAGCACAAAACACTAAGTATCTAAAACGAAAGAAAGTATCTTAAGGACATTCAATTAATTAGTTTTTGAACAACGAAATACAATGTAGTATTTAAAACACATTTCTTATATGTACTTAAAAGAGTAAACTGTTGTAACAGTTCTGCATTTTATATTTCTGTGTACCAATTATATGTTTATGTTTCAAAATAATTACAAGCCTATTTACTTACAATTATTTCCTGATTATTCCTAATAGTGCTAAACAAAATATTTCTACTGCGTATTAAAGTTTTTCTTAAAATTAGAAGCCAACATTTCTTAAGCAATCGCCTACTATTTTGTGTTATTTTAATGCGTTATAGTTTTCATATTTTGTAAGTTGTAGTTGTATTGTTTTGTATTTTTTTTTTTTTTTTTTAGTATATTCTAAAACTAATTCATTAATTTATTGAATTTATAAAGAAAAGTTATCAACGCAATTAAACGGTAAATATTACCACAGAATATAGATCTGTAAATATTACCACAGATCTGTCTATATTCTGTGATATTACATATATTTAGGCTGTTATTACATGGGAATTGGAATATTAACAAGATATGATGTTTTTTAACATACTTAAATAACTTGAGTTTATATTAGTTTATTTAGTCTTAAATATTTAGTTTACAAAAATGTGCACATCACCAAGATTTTAAAAATGTCTATTAAATGATAGTGAATGTCTGAAACCAGATAGCGTGTCTATCATAACAGACATAAAGTAAGTAAAAACATTTAAGGGTATCAACTAAATAGTTGATATCTTCTCTGCGGTCATGGCGATATGGGGTTAGTTATTGTTTTAATAACGATACAGAAGTTAGACAAATATTGTATAATATTTTGAAGTAATTCATGCCAAGACTCTGTTATACCGATGTGCCAGTGTTGTTCCTAATTAATTACGGGAAATACTGTTGTGGTTATAGCTTTAAAAGAAACGCAACCGATCAGTCGGCGGGCGCTCCGGGAGAGGGGGTGCGGGATCGGCCGCTGTCCCTCGGAAGGGAGCTTGGGCGCAACTAACTGTCAATAACCTTTTTGACTAATTAGAGAAATCTGTCAGTCACCCCAGCTAATATAATCGGCGAGGATGGCTCCTCGACTGGCGATCGAAGAGCTGTTGCGCCCAACTATGCAACTGCCTGTGGCATTGCTTAGTTCGTTATTATTCATTTAGTATTAAATAATAGCAGTTTTTTAAATAAAATATTGATGTTATTGTATTGGTAATACTTAAATAAATGCTTTAAAAGTAAATGACACTTAGAGAAAAACTTACCAGAGCTTCGCAGCTAGCCTAGCGAGCTCTGAGAAAACGTCTATGAACAAGAATCTGAATTACAATAGTAATCTAATGAAAGAGGCGGTAAGAATATTGTAGAATGAAATAAAAATAAAATATCAATTATAGTATATTTGACAATCAGAGTAATGCAATTTATTTTAAAGTAAAGGAAGGGGCCACATGGTAAACTTTGCTCCGAGGCCACCAAAAGTCTCTGGGCGGCCCTGATAATAGAAGGTCTATGGTAATAGGTTCTCTGTTGTTAAGTTTAACTGTGGAGTATCTGAACCTTTTCCTGAGAAATTTGGTGTTCCTCAGGGTTCCTTGCTTTGGCCCTACCTTTTCAATGCCTTCATTAATGAAATTACTGAAAAAATTGAGCCAAACTTCCTATTGTACTCAGATGATATTAAGCTGTTCCATCAAATCAAATCTTCTCTTGATTGTAATATTCTTCAAATATCTCTTGAACATTTAGTCAAGTGGTGTGATGATAACCAAATAAATGTCTCTTAATGTTGGTAATTGCAAGTACCAATATTATTTTCAGCAGGGGTGAAAATAACTTTCTCAACACTTATACTGCCAATGGACAAGTTCTTGATCGCTGTAGCGATATAGCAGACCTAGGAGTATCTCACTTCTACCCTATCTTGCCAGCTGCACATTGATGACATCTGTAACAAGGCCAGACAATTTTTGGGACTTATTGCTAGAGTGGTTTAAATGCACGATCACCACGACTACTCTATAAAGCCTTTGTTCTCCAAGTTTTGGAATATTGCAGTGTTGTGTGGTAACCTTACCAAGATAATCATATAATCAGATTCCAGAGCATTCAGCGTCTTCATCAGACTATTGGGCTTGGATCAGCTTGCATTCCGATATTGGGATGTACTGGTTGAGCCCCTGGAATGCGACTTCAGCTTACTTTCGCTTGAACAATGTAGATCGGTTGCAGATGCAGTCTTCCTTTTCAAGCTAGTTCGAGGTATATACTTGACTGTCCTGAGCTTTTGCAGCTGGTCGAATTCAGGGTGGCTGGCTCTACAAGATCTACTGAGCCATTTGTAAGAAGGGGTTAAAGCACTAATTACACAAAGAACACTCCTCTACCTCGTTTGACGCTTGTTTGCAAAAATATTAATAGTTTTAAGGGCAAGATTAAATCTGTAAACATACATACGCTTTTATCATAACATCTAATTTTTCTTACTGTTCATTGTCTGCTTGGCTCTGTTTAAATATTTATTTAGTTTCTGAGTTTATTGCAAATTATATTTACTGCTATCTCATTTGTTATATTTTAATTAATTGTTTTGTTGTTGTTACTTAATGTTATATAATTGTTAAAAATAACACAATTTAAAGGCATCACTATTAAAGTTTTTATTTATTGGTTTAAATTGTGTTATTTTTAACAATTATATACAGAAAACCAATACAGCTCCATCTCCAACATAGAACTTAATGTTATATTTGGTTAAGGGGATTCTGCATCTAGATGGGTGTTTTTTATATTTACTTACATTTTATTATTTTGATGTATTTTTTCAATTCCCTACATGTAAAAACAAATATCTAAATACATTTGGTGCCATATTTTAATTTGACTTGGATATAATAAAAGAAATATTCGTTATTTTGTTGTAAAAATGTTAATTTTTAAAATTGATATTCCAAAGCTGAATGACAATCAATTGTTATCTTGTTTATTTTATTTTGATGCTATTGACAACTACTACATTCCTATGTATTTTCATTGTCATACCCCAATAAATAAAAATTCTATAGGCCTTCAAAAATTAAAAAAAGAATTTTCTCATTTTATTTTATTTGTATAATTAAAAAAATAGGTTAGGTAAGCTGTAGAGTTATGAAAATACATAGGAATTTTAGACGTCATATGAATGATACCTGGAAAAAATTTCAGCTTTCTATGTATTATGGTTCTCAAACAATATCAATTTTTATTCAAAGAAACCTAACTTTCGGAAAATCGCGATAAACTAAAATAGTTTCATTTTTTCAATGTAAACTACAAGTTTACAGTAATACAATAATTTTATATAACATAATATTACATTTATTTGTTATTTTACATAGGCCTATTATAACAGTATCCATAAATATTTTTTGTTGGTCCAAAATCTAAGTTTTGAAGTCTTATAAAAAACAAAAGTAGGCCTACCGTACCTAGAATTCTCCTGCTACTGTACCTAGAAATCGCTTGTCTATTTCTATCACTTAGTCTCTTTTTGGAGTTCTTTTTTCGACCCATATTTGACTAAACTATTCACTTATTGTAGACTCTAAAACACATGAAACTGCACAATTACAACTGTAAACAAACAGAATATTTTGTGAATGTTTGTTTGTGATAGGCTACCATATGACTCAAATACATTTGATCAGCTGTTTGAGCAAATTGTTGTTAGCTAACAAACATACAAGCTAACCAAAAAGACAAACAAACAAAGATAAATAACTATAGAAACATAGAGTAAACAATAATGCTTATTACATGTAACGTTTCTTTGAAACCAGAAAGTGTCGCCTGGTATACTGAGTTTACACTCAGGACATGGACGAATAAAATAAATATTATGAGATAAAATATTTTTTTAGTCATAAAGTTATGTTTTTATGATTCAGAACTAAACAAAAAACAAGAATATGTATAAATAAATTTTTTCGAATTATTGTCATTTTTTGCCATTTCTAGATGCAGAATCCCCTTAATTATTGTATTGTTATTATTATTATTATTCTGTTGTTATTGTTAATTAGTGGTAGATTATAATTGATATTTGTTTAATTTTTTACTGATTCACTATACTAATTATTTATTGATATTTCACAGCACTAAATATTTAATTTTTAAGATTACAGACAGTTATATAATAAAAACTACTATAGACATTGCTACAGTCGAATTGAAATTCGAATGGTAGGACTACCATGAGCGACCCCTTGAATTGTATAATGTATTTTACAATAAATCTATTTATATAAGATATTATGTTGTAAAACATCATAATGGTATCTTATAAATTTTAGTGTAGCAAAAACTAAATTTTTTACTTTAAATTTCAGTTAAGCTATAGTTATACTCATAATTTATTAATTCTTGACTCATTCTTGTTTGATACTATTGTTGTTACATTGGTGGATTAGTGACCATTTTTCAGGGGCGGCAAACTGGCCTGTTGTAAAGATACTGGGGGGGGGGGGGGTCCTCCCCCAGAAAAAAATTTAAATGATATGTTTTGAAATCACATTTTAGGCTGTTCTAACATTTGAAAACTAGTTGAATATCAGTAAGTTTTCCTTCTGGAAAACAATAGTTTCCCAACTAAATGATTTAAAAGAATATTCAACTACATTAGATACGTTGATGCCATATACTGTACAAGAACATCAATAGTTTAGTAATAAATTTATAAACCTATTGCTATCATCTACAAGATCTTGTACAGTGATAGGCCATTGATAGCCTATCAATGGTCGATCTTTGTAGCTTTCCGTATGTCTCAGGCTGGGGGGGCACTCATCAGTGATTCCCCCTCTCGCCCCTTCTAATCCGCCTCTGTTAGGTCTATACATTTAAAACTATACCTTTCCTAAATTGACATACAGTCAGTGATTACTTTTTGGATATGATTGCCACACCTCCGAATTGCAATGTCATTGAAGTGTTAATTATTACATTAATTTATGCTACCACTTTTCTATGGTTCAAAGTTAGTATTATTATTATTTTTTTTATAAATATTAACTATTTTTTCCTTCTTTTAAAATACTTGTTTACTTTCTATTCTTATTTATGTATATTTTAGTTAGTATAGACATATATTTAAAATATTTTCCCCTTATATAATAATTTGCGACAAAAAAATTACATTTTGTTCCATGACAAATTATTTTCAATTAATATTCCCAAGAACTTTGATGACTTATGAAAGTTGAAATAAGGTGACAGCATTGGTTTTAAAGTGAAGAATATCTTTTGGGGTTTTTCCTTATTTAACCAAATGGTATTTGCTCATTTGCATGAAACCAGAATAAAGCAACTGCCAGTATTTCCTTGGAGAGATCTTCTAGCTCACTTAATCCCTTACCAACATTCAACAGTGTGGTGTCATCTGCATATACAAAAAAGAATGGTTTTTGATTTTAATACCAGCGGTAGATCATTGATATAAATTAGGTCAAAAAGGAATGGACCCTGGACAGAGCCTTGAGGAACCCCCATTGCACCACAATTTCTTTAGACCACCTTTCATTTTGCTTACGATTTTCCATATAAGATTAAAAAACTAAGCTGTGAGCCACGAATACTATAATGCTTCAGTTTTGTCATAAGAATATGACTATCTACACAATCAAAGGCCTTGCTCAGGCCGCATACAGTGGCCTGAGCAAAAACCTTGTCATGAAAAGCTAATGAATTTGTTTTACAAAACCATCCAAATGCATCAACCGTTGATTTTCCTGCTCTAAAGTCATATTGAGAACTATTAAAAATATTGTTTTTTTTCACAGAAAGCATAAATTTGCTTAGATACCAGTAATTAAATTAATTTACTCAAGACTGGCACAATTGAAATTGGTAACTTTTCGGCTGCTCCCCCTTCCTTTTTTTTAAATAGGAAAGACCCTAGAAATGTTTAAAGCATCTAGGAAAATTCCTTCCTTTAAGAGGTAATTTATGCATATTGCAAGAGGATCAGCCAATTCAGTTATCATATAATTTAGCATGTTATTCAACATATAGTATATATCAAGACTATTAGATCTATTCATGTTATTTACAGTAGTCAGGACATCATCTGGGGTAACATATTCCCAATAAAATCTTTCAGGGTTATTACTAGTGTTTTGTTTTAAAAGTTCTATTGCAGATACATTAGGCACAAAGTAATCAGCTTTATCTTTTATGTCATTAACATAATCTTTAATAATTGTTAAAAGTATCGGGTTCAATATTTAATTTATCTTTTCCCCTAAATTCATTATTACTTTTTATTAAATTCCAGGCCACTTTACGTGTATTATTGCTATTTTCTATATAGTTAATATTATTCAACAGTTTAGCATTTTTAATCCACAGTTCATATTGATATTTTAGTTTTAGATGTTTATCTTTAATGTCTTTATTACTGTGAGATTGTGGACATTTCATTAGTTTATTTAAAAACAACAACTTCTCCTTCTTATATGCCATCTCCTTGCTGTACCATTCCTTTTTATTTTTATTTCTCATTTAAAATTTTTTCTTGACTTTAGTAAGTGTTCCACAATAGTTTAAGTTATCAATTAAAATACTAAAGAAAAATTGAAACATTATTTCAGAACCACTGCTATCAAAATCAGATAACATGTTTATCCAATCATATGATATTAAATTTAAAGTTAATTTTTGCCAGTTTTTATATGGGATGAAGAATTTGGTCACCAGAAAAATAAATAGTTTGGCCTTTTGAACTTTTTAGGTTATGTTTTTTGCTAAGATTGACTAGTACACCATCATGGTCAGAGAAAGGGAAATGAAATATATTTACAAAATAAATATAAGCAGATTTTTCAAAGACAAAACATAATACAGACAGTTTTTGCCTCTTGTGGGACAGTTATTTAAATGATAGAAGTTGTATTGCTTAAAGAGGTTGATTAGTTATCTTGAAACTTTACTATTAGTTGTCACATCAAATTTTATATTTATATCACTCCTACAACAATATTATAAGTAGTCCAATTAGTAATAAACAATAGAAACTGTTGAAGAATATTCAAGAACTAGTGTGGGTTCCCACTTGGTGAGAGGTACAGAGAGATAATGATAGCTTTTATTTTATTAACAAAAATTGCTGATACTTCAAAATCAAATTCTTTACAGAAATAGGAAACATCACATGCCTTTGCTTTAAAATTCCTTAAAATATAGAATTACCCCCTCTGATGTGGTTGTTCCTGCTAGTAAAGTAAGCACCTGCCAAATGATAATTATCAGGAAAAGAGAATTTCATTTCATTTTCCCCATCCAGTGCTCTGAGAGGCAGACTATATAAATGTTTACAGAACAGAATGATGCAAAAACTCTCAAGATTTGATACTTTATTTTTAAGCCCCTGAATGTTTAAATACAAAATACCCAGTCTTGTAGGTGCTTGGCTAGATAGTGAGGATATTGCATTTTGCTTAGAGCTAGTAAAACAAGTACTAGGAGACTATATTTCAAATATTCAAATTATTAGTGACCTGGAAAGGAAATAGAGATCTGTTGATTGTCTTGAACCTTCATACAAGTTATCAAGAGACTGAAAATAGCTATTACAGACATTCTACAGCTAAAATATTATTTACATTTCATATGTCTACACTATTTACAACTCCCGCACAAGAAGAAGCAACAATACGATATTCATTTGCTAATTGACTTTCACCAACACATTTACTCTGCTTTTTAACTTTTTTTAACACTTCACAATTTTCATGGCTCAGCTTTACGACTTCAATGAAAAGAAGATGACCAGTAATAATAGTAGGGGTGACAGCTCCCAGAGACTGAGATGTGATTGTATCATTTGTGGGTGTGTTGATTCTTGAGCCTTCATCTGGTTGGTAAGTATTCGAATGACTTCTCCTCACTTGTACAAAACCATAGTACACCGCTTATGTATGCCGATGACACAGTGTTACTGCTAGGCAGTAAAAATCCAAATACTATAGCAACAAATGCTACCACAGCTTTAAACACAGCTATCAACTATTGCAAGCAGAACAGCTTAGTTTTAAACCAATCAAAGACAAAACAGTTAATTTTTGGAAACAAAAAACAAACAGTGACAAGACTACCAGACCTAGAAATTACCGATAGCACCATCTACCTTGGCATCACACTCGACGAACATCTAACTTGGACACCTCATGTGGATAACCTCTGTAAGAAATTAAGCACAGGAATCTATGTCATAAGAAGAATCATGACCATTAGTGACCTCAACACTGCCAAAATAGCCTACTACTCTCTTTTTGAAACACATCTCCGATATGGGCTACTGGTCTGGGGCAACTCATCCAAGACAAATGTGCAACGTATACTTATTCAACAGAAGAGAGCTATAAGGACACTTTGTGATCTATCACCCAGAGAATCCTGCAGGGAAAAGTTCAAGGAGCTCAAAATCCTAACTATCGTGAATCTGTACATACTCGAAACTATAACATATGCTAGGACAAAGACTCTGAACCCTCTCAAAACTGGATCACAACTGCACACATACAACACCCGACATGCAACAAACTACTGCCTCCCTGTACACCGCCTGACTAAATATGAAGAGAAGCCAAGCTATATAGGATCCAAGCTTTGGAACCATCTTCCAGCAGCAGTGAAGGGAACAGACGACCAACACCTGAGACAACGGCTTTGCCACTGGCTTAAAGAACATACCTTTTATTCTCTTGATGAGTTTTTTGTTCTTGTTTCAAATAATTTTTAATCACTTGACTTATTATTGACAGTGTTATATTAATTTATGAAACTATTCCACATGTTATATTTGACGCAAAACTGTTCTTGAAGAATATGTTAATAAAGAATAATGTCTATGTCTATGGCTATTCCGTGGAGTAGGCCAACCATGCCAAGGTGAAACCAGTGAGTTTGTTGACAAATCAACTACTGCTGTTTGTAGTTGTGTGCCAGGAGATTGGGACGGTCTATTGAACAGGATTGTAGTTTTTGTTTTTAATATTTTGAGAGATAATAGTTTTTTAATTAGAGAACGAATTGAAGATAATCATGATACCTAGGAATGGTTGCAATAATTATATTTGTGTGCCTAAGATACTGTATTTGCCTCTCCAAATTACTTTTTATTTCCATAGATAGGTTTTTGGGTTTTTATTATTAAGACTGGCAATATTGTTGCAACCACCCATTAGTATGACCCAGTTGTTTTCGCCATATAACTTGATATCTGTGTTTTTCCTAACACTATTTCAAGCAAAGCTCCAGGTTGGACAGATCCAAATACATTGCATTTTTCTGAAAGCAGGGTGTTTAAAAAAAGAGATACATCTCTACCTTGGCTATCTGCAGTTATAGTTACATTTTGGCGACTAGTATTTTTTTCATTGTTATTTTCTTCAGGAAATGTGACTTCTAGGTTTTTATTTAACTTGGTTTTCCGTTTAAAACCCAAATTTCTAGAAGGAGTGTCATTTTTACTTAAACTACTTTTTATTTTGGTGTGTTGAGAATTATTATCTATAATATTTGATTCTGTTGATATCTCCCAGAACAGAGTATGAATTTTTAATTTGTATTTCACATGTTTTTTCAAGTGAGCCTGTATCACTATTTTGATGGAATTTTTTAAGATCTTCAATTTCCTGTGTAAAAGTCTTATTAATATCAAGTAGCTTGTTATACTTCTCTATATTTCCATCACCAACACTGCTTACTTTGTTTTTAATAGGTAAATCTGTGTTACCATTAGTGACAATAAAGTGTCTTTTGTGACAACAAATCCCATATTCAATACATAGGCAATAAATGAGCACTTTTTTACACATTCATAATTTGTGGGATGTATAGATTTGTAAGGAAATCTTCTCTGTGACCATGTACGAGAATATATTCAGCAACAATTATGACATATATGCCACAGTCAAAATTGTTACTTTGATTGGGCCCTGAGATTTGTTTAATACCAATAAACCCAATTTTAAGATAATTTGCAAGTTTTTTTGCAACTATCCCAGCATGTAATAAATTAAAATTCCCTGCAGAGTCATAGTGGTAAAAGTTTTGTTTTGTGAAGTATCAGCAAGCTCCAATGACATTCTCGGCAATCATTTCCTTCTGAAAAAATTGTTTTGAGGTTTCTGACTCTTTTGTTAAAGTGGTCATTGGTAATCATTGATAGGAATTATTATTTCTTTGTTATGAATAGGTGAGGAATCCAGAAATATGTCAATGTTATTTTAAATCTTCAATCCGTGAGCTACAACAGGGTCAATTAAGATACAATTTCCTGAAGATCCTACAAGTTTTACCATTAATACATCAAAATATTTAGTTATAACACTGTCAGTTATCAAAGTTTCTTCTAAAATTTTAAGATTATCCTTACAAATATTAAGCTTTTTTAAAATCATTTATTTATTTCATGTTGACCTTACAAGTTGGTGACTTAAGGTTTGTTATATTCTTAGATATTTGAATATTGTTACTATTTTTAATTTCAGATGTTTTGATATTATGATTTTCCATGCCTTTTGATACATTTTTGTTTATGTGGTTTTCTTGTGAAGGAAACTTATATTTTTGAAATAGAGATTTATTCGTGCTAATATTCTTATTCTTGGCTTGTGTCCTCATTCAAATAAAAGGGCTTATTTTAAAACTATTTTCCTTCACTGCTTTTTGTGCAGTCATTTAAAAAAATATTTCCCATTAACAACTCTCCTGCAATAATAAATGGTGCAATAAAATGTATAACTTAGGTAATTCAGCAGTGTCAATGTTTTAAAATCAGTCCAACTTTATAAGTATCTCAGGAAAACCAATTGTCAAAAACAGCAGTTGATTATATTATTAGCAAAGCAGTTGTTAGTTCTTCAACAGGCTGAGTCGGAGACCACAGTATTCAATACACTCAGTTCAGAGTTCCTGTTTTCAATAATCCAACTAATTTAACTTTTGTTTCTTCTTAATATTTATACAATAATCTTTCAATATTAGATCTAAAAGTTCTTTGGTTGCGATATTAGTGTGTTATTATTATTTATTTTATTTGAAAAAAAAACTTAAAACTGATAATGAAACCCCATGTGCTTCTGGGGACTAAAAAGTGAGTTTTCCATTTATTAAAATTATTTCTTTATATAAAATTTATTTATTTATATATGAGACGCCGACACAACGATGTTGGTATTTTAAGGCGAATATGAACGGTTAGATGAGTGTAGTCTTGTTACTATCTGAGTTCGACTGTTCCTCAGAAAGGGCAATTTATTAATAGCCCAACAGCCAGGGCTTTTTTCCAATTCAATTCAAATATTCTTCATTCGAAGTTTGCATAGTATACCAAGAATAGTGTCATATGATATTATGATAATATAAATTTTACCTTAAAAACTATTAAACCTTATTAAACTATATTATTAGAATATTAAACCTTAGAACTAGAATATGTTCTTCTAAAGGTCTACAATTGCAATCCAAAGATATTTACAATTGCAATCCATAAGGACATTTGTAAATTAGAAAAACATAAATTCATAAGACTCAAACTTACATAAAATACATATTTACAATTGTAATCCATAAGGAATTTGTTAATTAGATATTTCTTTAATTCAGACTTAAAATTATTACCATTTAACATCTTTATTTCTTGGGGAAGTGCATTGAAAAAAATTGCTCCCTTAACAAAAGGACTATTTTAAGTAGTTTTGAAATTTCTATTTACCCTATGAAAGTTATATTTGTGCCTTGTATTGTGATTATGAACATCCACATTTTTGTTTGTAAATTTTTCATCTTGTTTAACCAACATTATTACTTGAAACATGTACAAGGCATAAACAGTCAAAATTTTTAAATCGGTAAAAATGTTTTTGCAAGACACTCTAGGATTTACTTTTGCAATTATTCTTAATGACTTCTTTTGGAGAATAAAGACCCTATCCATGTGTGTTTTCGATGCACTACCCCATAACAATAAGCCATAAGAAAGATACGGATACACAAGACCATAATACACCTTGATTAGCATAACTGACTCAAGATAGGAGCTGAGTCTTCTAAGCAAAAATAAGCCAGGTGATATTTTTTTACATACATAGTCAATATGTACCTCCCAGGAAATGATATTTACAACCTGTTAGAGATCTAAAGTAGTAGCTGAGGCTCTATACAAAACTTTAAATTGAATGACTTTAAATAAAACCTTTTAAACATTAAAAATAACACTACAACATTAAACACATTCTTAGATCAGCTGAAACTCTCAAATAATGATACTAACTAAAACTTGTGGTCTTCACTTCAAAGACATCAGCATATTTAAAATGTTAACATAAGAGCCAACTAAATTTACATAGGTGCAATAAGCATTAACACATTTTGAAGGGTCCATTGGACTCTAGTGTTACTCTATAGTGCAATGGTAACATGGATAATAGTAAGAAACATTTGAGGGAACACGCAGTACATCATAAATCAGAATCTAAAGGGTCAAGTTGTTATAAACATTTGCATATACCTAAGGTTGCTATATTTGGAGACAGCCATGCCAAACAATGTGTATTTATCATCCAAAGCATTTTTGCTAAAAAAGAGGCAATTGTGTCAGGCAATCTGTACCCAGGAGCTCCAATGTCTTATATTTGCAGCAATATTGAGGAGGTTGTTTGTAACTATACCGAAAACGACGCAGTAATATTGAAGAGGTTGTTTGTAACTATACCGAAAACGACGCAATAATCTTAATATGAGGAACTAACAGCTTGCATTATAAAAGTGAGCGTGACAATATCCATATCCTTATACAAGCCTTAATTATGAAATTTCAACATACAAATATCATGTTGACATCAATTCCTTACAGATATGATCAACCAGAATGGAATAAAACTATATTAAACATTGATAAACAAATTTACAATATAGTACTGAAAAATAAGGATGTATCTTTTATTCCAATCAACAATCTTTTAACACGTTCAAATTTTACAAACCATGGCCTACAGATGAATAAAAGCGGTAAAGATATTTTGTGTACTACTCTTGCATTACACGTCACCTTCAAATACAACATGGACTCTACAGCTCACAATAACTGCCAACCTAAACCTATAAAAAGGAAATCATCCGAACTCAGTGCAACTGTCAGTGGTGAATTTGTAAATTCCTCAATTTTGAACAAAACACATGGATGGGCTACCCCTCGACTGGCGGAGATTGCAAGAGAACCTCTACCCACATCCAACCCAGACCTGAACCACCCAAGCCGAGGAAAAAACAAGCATTTGTCGATTCCAGTCCGAAGACAACAAATAATAGATAAACAACCACTAGTAATATGTCTGTAATTCATGTAATAAGTAATTTGTTTGACACTGATAATGTAAGTAACATAAGTAATGTATTTAATCACTGTGAGATAGGAAATGAGGTAAAGTATCAACAGCCTACAACATTTAACAATTCAGTTTCAACCAACTTAAAGGCATTAACATTAAATATCTCATCACTTAGGAGCAAAATTGGTCATTTAGAAATACAGTAGTTTTGAAGCATCATGCCATCGATGTTTTGTGCCTTAATGAACATTGGCTTGAGCAGGAGGAAATTTCATTGTATGTTCCTGATAGTTTCATACTGGCTTCCTCTTATTATCACAAACCTACTCACATTCATGGAAGCTCTTCAATTTTACTCAAGGATTATTTAAAATATGAAGTTATTGATGTCTCGGAATTCTGTCTTCATTTTATTTGTGAACCCTCTGTAATTAGGCTAATAAAATATGATTTATTTTCAATCACATATGCCCAAATAAGTGTTGAAATATGATACTTATTGTCACTATATATAGGTTAGAACTCACCATTTACATTTTTATAACGATCTTATCAAACACCATTCAAAATATTAAAATTTATATGGTGAAAAATGACAGTTCCATCTCAAGTTTAAATACCATTCCTCAAGTGGATAAAATTAAATTCTTTATAAAAATAACACAAACTATAGAGCCAAAACCAGTGTATGCATAGATCAAACTAACCTACATAACCCAGTGACAAACATAACTTCCATAACATGGTATTATCCACTGAAATCCTATGCCTAATTATGAATGATTGTCTATCACATAATGGTCACATAGACTTGTTATGCTAGCTCCTAACTTTTTGCTATGAAGACAATTAATCAAGCAGCACTGATCAGGTAATAAAGCCAGTTTACTTTACCTTGTTCGAGACCTACTTCTGCCAAGGGGGTTTTCTCTGTAGAGCTTGATCCATAGCAGCATCCAGAGAATACTCGTGCTACAGAAAAGAGCAGTCAAACACATGACTTGCCTTTGGTTTGACCAAAGCTGTAGAGACGCCTTTCAAAAAATGGGTATACTCACTGAACCATCTCTGTATATTACAGAAGTCATACAATATGCAATGAGCAAGGAGATATCTAGATGTGCCGATAACCATAACTATAACACCAGACAAGCGTGTGGCTTTAGCCTTCAAACACCCTACGCAGAGTCTTTTTGCCACAAATCCACTCTACGCAGGTGTGAAGTTGTACAACCTACTAAGGTACCACCCAAAATAAGGAGTCTAATCCAAAGTTTCTGAAGAGGACATTATAAAGAGTGGTTCCTGGTTGAAACCATATACAGCATAGATGAGTTCATCAAGAGAACCACACGTCCATGGTGATCTTTTTACTTCATTTATTTGTAATACTTAATTTATAAATTGTTGACACCAACACTGCACTTGACAAAGTTGTAAAAAGAGAGTTTTGTTTATTGTCTAGAAAGTTACCATAATTTATGTGTTTAATTTTCAAAGATGGAGATGAAGGATGATTGATTTTTCTCTATGAGCTAAACTTTTATGCGCATATATACTATAGACTCACATCTTTATAAGGAAGTAGAACACTTTTCCTCGATCCTTTGCTCTGAGACAAGACTTTTTTATGTAAGTAGGAACAATAAAACAGATCAAGACCCTGATTTTCCATCATTATCTGAGAATTGTATTGCATTTTGTATCAATTAAGTTTTGATTAACTGCTGGTTTATCTTATTATTTATTATCATGAGAATGATTGGTTGGAAATAAACACAACTTCAGGCACTGTTGATTTATTTATAGACTGACATTAAATCTTTCAATTTATTTTCAAAGAATTATGTGAATAAAATTTAACTTACAAATAATTAGATATTTACAAATAAATAAGAGCTAATATACATTTTATTCTACCAAAATACAACTTTAAAATTGTTACAGAAATAACCTAAACTGTAAAAACTTTACACTCAACCATAAAACTGGTTTTCTCTAATATTAATGTAATATAAGACTATTTACACTTGAAAAACAACTACTTACTTCATATCATATGTACTTCTTCACTTGTTTGTAAGTGAAATAGACATTAACAATACCAATTCAACTTAAAATTGAATTCATGTTTTGATACTTTTACAGTATTGAAACAAAGTAGGATTTAAATACTCATATAATTATATCGTAAAGTTAATTATAATTATGTTGAAATAAATCTGAGTTAATTGGTTCAGCATTTTAAGATTAAATTTTTAAGTTAGTAAAAAAGGTAGTAAAGTGTAAAATACTACATGTAATGCAGTACATAAACTAAATAAAGCTTGAATAAAAGAAATATTTCAATAATTTGAACTACCTAACAATAGAGGTAGCTTGGACATCCAACTAATGCTGGGATCAACATAATTAATTCTAATTTTGATGTGACATTAAAAAAAAATTATATACTGAACCCTCTTTATTTAGATATTTAACAATAAGAAATGTTATATTATATACATATTTAAATTAAACAATATATAAATGATGATTCAGTTCACAGCTTATGAAGAATACATAATTATACATTTTTATAGACTTGTCAAAGTAAATTTTGTACCGTATTTAGAGTACTATTGGGTTTTGTTAATATGTTAAAAGTACGTAGGAAACAAGCATTATAAATTTCTTAACTGACAATTTACAGTAGAGTTTGCAAACCGGAACTTCTGGATAATCCGAACAAACTGGCGGGGTGGAAAACACCCTCAGACCACAACAGCAGCCAAAGCACACGGTGCACTGAATATGTAAGCGAGTTCATTTATTCTTAAACATTTTTTTTTCTATTGATATCTTTTGTAAACTGATGTATTCTTAAGCCACAAATAAAAGTTTGGTAGAAAAATAATGTTAAAAATTCATATTTTCCCTACTTTTTACTTCTATCCCGATAATCCGATCATCTCAAAAACCCAACATTGCTTAGTCCATAATAGTTCAGGTTTGCAGGACTCTACTGTGTACTGCCTAACAAACACTTTGCTAGCTGTAGATTGTCTTTTGTCTCGACCTTGTTTCACATTTAGGTTGATGCTCACTGTCGTCTCATCATGACTCTATAGTTCCGACACCGTTTCACCAGATCAAATTTCCTGTACCGTAAGCAATGCCACTGCGGGATCTGTCTCATATTTTCAACTACCTGTAGAATCATTAAGAAAAAGAGTTTTTATTCAGTATAGTATATTACACTTAAAATTAATTTAAAAAAAATATGTATATACAGGGTGGAAAAAATTATATAAATGGTTTTATAACAACGTGATTTTTTCCATAGATAATTTGATTATTTATTTTTTTTAATGATTGGGTTCCATAAAGTATAAATTTTGATTAGAATAATTTACTTAAAACCGTTAAATAGCGGAGAAATAATATTGTTCAAATTAGTTACTTTGAAATTCAAAAGACTGCTACTTTAGAAAGGATAAATCTTTTGAAGTACGGTTTGCGGCAATTAATTTCTCCTGAATAGACCTTTCATTTGATACTAAACTCAACCTAGGCTTACGTTGAGGATTTTCGTTCAACTCTTTGTGGGCCTCCGACCTGAAAAGATAAAATGTTGCTAATGGCATTAAAAACTATGTTCTTTGTAACCATGATCATGTACAAGATTTCACGTTTACAAGTGAAATCAAACAAAGTTGTGATAGCGTTTCCATATTTTTTTTCCACCCTGTATAATGATAATCATACTCCTTTATACAAATATTATTATAATAGCGTTGCATTCATATATAATTAGACAAATTAGATTTATAAAATGCAAAAATTGATCCAAAAGATGTTACAGATAGAACAATTTTTGGAAATAAAGTACTTGTACAAAAGTGGACGGTATTGTCATAAAAGGAAAGAAACCAGGAACATAATGGATTGAAGAAAGAAAGAGAAAACACGGAGAAAGAATGAAAAAAAAGTATGGATGAAATGATGTCATAATAATGCGTTGCGTGATCTTTCTGGGCCCATTCACAGTAAATAAATTTCAATATGTATTGTAAATTTAAAATGAACAAAACTGGTTTCACAAATATGAGGACAAGAAGTACGAAAGAATTCTTTTTACTACTATTCGTCTGTGAACTACTTGGTTTATTAAGAATAATACGTGAGGTGATACCACCCTAGAATAATAAGTTTTATAAATATAAAAGTTAATATGAAATACAGTTTTGGTCAAATCGAAATTCTGAGTAAAAGTTGATATGCTTTTCACGAGGCTTGCTCTAGTGACGTAACTGGAGTGGGAAGGAGATGCGTGTGAACCCTGCCATGTAATTCTAGTTACCGTGGATCTACCCTCCTCAATAAACACCATTGCTTACATTCCAACAGCTGAAAGAACTGTCTTTCTATACAGTGAACTTACTGTATCTTGTAAAGAATGTTCCTCTTGTATACTAGGAAAATTTATACATACAACTGTATATTTTAAGGAAAATTGCTTCAAAACCTGGTACCTGCAGTAATAGCAACTAGGAATATAACTCAGGACATTTTACAGTTAACCTCCTGTTGTGATTAAGATTAATTGTGAAATTTATTTATTTGTACTTTCGTTGCTAAAGATTACAATATTAAGAGCATTATGCATGAAAACAGAACTAATTTGAATTTTAGGATAGTATGATAAAAAATGTACCATGGTTTTGTCGATGTGTATAATGAGCCCAATGAACCGTGAGTGCACATAGAGTATTAACTTTCATTGGTAGCAATTGAAATTAACAAACTCTTTTTCCAAGTTTCAAAATAATTACCAAACAACAACCTTAACAAAGTTATAGCATTTACATGAAAACCCACAGTTTTGGATTTAAAGTTATTCTAGGACATTAGTTTGAACAAATTTAAACAATTTAACTTTATATTCATAATAGAGTGCAAAAATTATTCCAGAGATGTCCAGAGATGTATTTTTTACAAGAAAAAACTCCTTTGTGTGAAAAAAAGTAAATAAATAAATAAACGGGATTCATTATTCAGTAGTAAGACACCGATCCTTAAGATCATGAGAGGCGAATGATTGTGATAGGCGTAGATGAACAAGTGTACTAACTAAGGTAGACTGTTCCTAAGAAAGAGATATTTATTAATAGCCCAACAGCCAGGGCAACAAAGGTACAGCTTTACATGGAATCCGAACGATGTAGTGCTTGTCTGATTTTCAGCTAACTGACAAGCCTGACACTCAGTTCTCTTCCCTACACAACATCTGAACCTTGACCAAAATCCAACTTGGACATTCCAGACTTCTCAAGTAGTGCCCATGACCATGTCGATGGCAAAATTAAAAATCAATGTATTTAATTAAATGTGATATATAGTTTTCACTATAACTATTCATTATCACTAAAAAGTACTTTTAATTACTATCACTTAATCGTGAAATGAACATAATATGTATAATATTTTTTATTTAGTAATTTATTTTATGTAGTATAAATTATTTATGACTAAAACATAAAAGAAAAATATGTGGAAAATAATGTGAGGAAAAATAATTGTGATATTTCAAATAGTTAATATTCCTTATAGTAGTATTTATAATGCTTACATACAATTTTATTTATTTATTTTTAGGGAAATCTGCTAAATAAGAAAATATATTTAAATTTTTAGTAATCAAGTAGTTAAACTGATCCCGGAGATAAATTTTTCTGTGACTACAGAACCAGTTTATGTGAGGAATATAAACAAGTGAAACGTCTGGGCTCGGAGCAATGGCAACATTGTGGAAGTTAATCAAATCAGCTTTTGATACCATGACACATTTAACACAAGACTTGATGCCAATGAAACAACCCCCTTTTCCCTTCCCACCAACCCTCCACCTCGAGTTCAGGAGACAGGATCATGGTCTGACGGCTGATTATTTATTTACTCATTCCATCCCATCACTGTTAAACTTTCCCCATTCCATCCCGGGTAAGTGGATTCATCCTAGGTTCCAGGATTCTCTCCTTTATTTACACCTCAACTAGACTGGTGATAATTAACTAACTTATGGCCAATTATGAAAAGATCCATCCAAATTTACGGAAAAGAATTGTCATAGAAATAGACCTGAACATGCTGAACCACTTTTTAAACAACTAAATATTCTTCTAGTAACAATGTTTTATGTTTTTAAGCTTCTAAGATATCAGTTTAATCTACAACTCAACAATGGAGAAAATACAGTTAGTACAGAAAACAATCATATAAATCTTAGAAATCATAGAGAAATGTTAGCACCACAGTCTAACTTGACATTGTTCCAGAATTTTTTCCATACAACTACAATTTTTCATGTGTTATCCACGGAAATTAAAAACAGTATTTCTAGGACAACATTTTAAAAAATAGTTAAGGAGTGGTTGATGTATTACTACAACTTTGAAGCCAATTGGATCTGTTTGTATAAAGATAACTTATTTCGTTAAATCTGTTTCCGTAAGGAAACTTTGATAATGTGTAAACATTGCAGTAACAACTAATTGCATTTCTTAAACAAATTACTCGTATGTATGCATTTATTGTCTTAATTATGTGAAGTTTGAATTTACAGCCAGCTCTTTCCCTTTAGTTTTAGTTTATTTAATCAATAGCAACCCAAAAAAGTTATTACTCTGGGGTGCTTATTTATTTTACCAATATTTTGCAAAACTTCATGAAGATGCGCTTTTATTTGCTATAAAATAAATTAATACAAACAACCAAATCATACTACTCGTATTTTGTTCTTTTAAATAATTTATGTGAAATTTTTTTACAAAGACGTAAAATAAATTATATTTTGGTTTGATGTGAAATAAACTATCAATTATTACTTTAACATCAAAAAGCTTTAGTCTAAACACTCTAAACGATTTAATATGTAACAATGTTTAAATTGAGAATTTTTTTATTATTTCAATTTAGGACAATTGCCCAGTGATTTAGTTAAAGTCACAAATGTGGTACAGTAGGTGTAGCCCCATTTTGTCACTGTGTGTCAAATTAAAAAAAAAAATCAGGGCATTTTGATAAGTAAGTATAAATTATTTAAGTATTGGTGGAGGTGGCTTTCATCTTTTTAGCTGTCCTAATTTGATAGATAGAGGCTCCGTTTTTTATTTTTTTATTTGTAAGACACCGATCGTCAAGATCGTCAATATACGGGTGAATGAGTGTAGATGAGTGAATGTAATCATTATTACAAACTCCCGCCGACTATTTCTTAGAAAGTGTCATTAATTAATAGCCCGATGACAAATGAACAGCCGGTGATTATCAGCTGATTCCTTTCAAAATTTGTTATTACTCTGATTGGGATCGAACTGAGAACTTTCAGCTTATAAAGCTGGGATTTAACCAACTACGCTACTGAACAATTTTAGTTGCTGTTGTGACAGATTTTTTTATTAATATAGTTTCCTAGCTGATACTACTACTAATCATTTTTGTAACTAGCCAAAAATTGTTTGTTGGTTAGTATAGTTTCATTATTGGGTGATGCCTATCATTTTGTTTCATTATTGAAACAATATTGGCTAACTATTACTTTTGTAGCTATCCTAATTGTTGATTTCGTACAGTTTTAATGTTGGCGGTGGCTATCAATATTGAACTATCCTAACAGTTTTTTTTATATTTTTAATATAGTTTCATTGTTGGGTTGACTATAATTTTGAAACTTTTCTTGCATATATTTTTTTCTTGTCATTTCATTGTTGAGTGTAAGCTATCCTGGCATAATGTTTTATTTAATATAAAATCCTGTATTTTGTGTTGAGTATCACTTTTGTAGCTATCCTGACATCGCTTTTTGTTTAATAAACTTTCATTGTTGGGTGATTTATGTCGATTTTGCTGCTTATTTAATATTGCTTATTTGTTGAGAGTGTATTCATAGCTCTATTAACAATTTTTTGTTTAATGTATAGGAACTCTCATAAAATATTTCTTTAAAATAGTTTCATTTTTGAATTGTGACTTTAACTTTATTTCTACTACTGAAATTTTTTCAAAATTGGTTCTTTGTTAGATATTGGCTATAACTTTGTACCTCTGCTAACATAATTTCTTGTATTATATTAATTGTTATTTGTCTTCTTTGTTAATTGTTGTTCTTGTTTATACTTTTCTGGCTATTTTAACTTTTATTTTATCTCATTTTTAGGTATTTTATCATATTTTTCGAATATAGTTTTATTGTTGGGTATGTAGGAGAGATCTGAAATATATTTCCAACTTTATGGGACAAACTATTTGATTACGTTTTATTTCTCTCAATTTTATGTGGGAAAATAGTTTTCAAATAATTTATGAGATATTCCTTAACAAAAGCTTCTTGATATATACAAATTCTTAAATAGTAAACATTCAAATGTTAAAATAAACAAATATTAGGTTAAAGGGCGCTTATTGGAGAGATAAGACATCAGCAAACTTACCTTAGAAGACAAACCTACTAACACACAGTAGTAGCAAACAAACAAAATAGAATCACATTCTTTTGTACAATACAAGACATTGTGATTCTTTGTATTTGTTTACTACTCTAGTGTTAGTGAACTTGTCTTCTAAGGTAAGTTTACTGATGTCCTATCTCTCCAATATAAAAATAAACAAATACTAATATAAAATCTACATAGTTACTTTAAGTAGAACTCTACTAGTTTTTCCTACTTTTTATTTGTGTTACATAATACAACTCTGAAAAAAAAAAATAAATAAAAAATAAAAAATGTCAAATGTAGTCTTTACATTTGATTTCAAATAAATATTAAAATATAATATACTTACAGCATCAGCATTGCTGACTGGGTGTGCTTGTGCTGAGTAAGACAGAATAGCTATTAGGGAGAAGACAACTACCATTACAGTTGACAGGGCACTGAGTATTCCAAGATTCATCTTAAATATGATCTGGGCCGTTACCTTGATGTTAACTGAAACAAGAAGAATTAAATTGTTTAGTATAAATATTCACTGCAAGAAGATGTTTGATCTTAAAAAGAACTAATTTTAGCAGATTAAAAAACGTTATTTCTGTTATAATTCAAATTGCAGAATGTACTTTACTGAATTTTAATTTTAATCCATTAGATATACATAATTTGGTTACATTTTACCAAACGCAGATGTTTTCAATTAATACAACAAAATTTCTGTGTATATTAAGAAAACATTCTTTAACAGTAATTCAAATAAAGTGTAAATAACAAAATAATTTTAAAATTGTGAATAAATTAATTTAAATTAAAGTTACTGTCACTTAGGTGGATTAAAATAAGTTTTTACTTGTTTTAGATGTTTTTTAAACATAATTTTTAATCATTCAATTTTAAATCTAGTTTTTCTTTTACTGGACAAAAGGCTGAATAAGAACAATAACTCAACAACAAAACTGTGATTAAGTTTTAAATAATAAATAGATAATGCAGTTGAAAACAAAGACATTTACAACCGTTATAAGATCTAATTATTGTCTGTAACAACGTTTTAAGTAAATAATGTTCAAGGATTCGTATGAAAAAGTATATTTCTACGTTAAACTCAACATTCATATGTACATATGTACAAATTATTCAACTTGGAACTCTCAGTTGAGAAATATCGCTATATTTAAAGGAGAGTAGTATATACTGACAACTGCAAGTTTAAGATGTGTTATTATACTAATTAATTAATAATAGTTTGCAATGAATTGTTTATTTAGAGTAAAACTATTTACAAATTATAAATCTGGAAGTTCTGAATGCAACCAGATTAAACAGGATGCTAGTATAACCTTGTTAGTGTAGGGGGCCTGTTACAGCTGCATAGATCTATCTCACTTGGCCAATCATATAATTTAGGTATAATTAGTCTCTCAGAGAGCAATCTAAGGACTTAATAGGATGCTGAGTTAAAATTAATTTCAGTTGGAGTGCAAATAATTTGTAACTAATCAAATTTCTTGGTTATTTTAGATTTTGATTGTGAAAAAATCAACTTTGGGTCTGTTTGACAGGTAAACCACTTTATGTTATTTTAAGGTTAGAAATACCCTTCCATAAGAAACGTGATGTGAGATGCTTTAAAAAGTATTATTTTAGTGTTTTTTTAAATATAAATACAGTTTGATTCTAGCTGTTAATCAAATAAATCAATCAATTAATGTAGCTCCATAAGAATTCCATTGGAATTTTGGAGGCCAGTGGAAAGGAGTCTGGTCGGAGAGGAAAAACCTTTCTTAATGAGCCTATAGGGGCCAAGATTTACAAAATGTCAAGTCAATTGAACATATAGTTTTGGAGAAATAGTGATGAGTGGTAAATAGCTTTTATATATATATATATATATATATATATATATATATATATATATATATATATATATATATATATAGATTATTCACATAACACTACTAGAGACATATGAAATTGAAGGGGGGGGGGACAGAACATTTAATACAAGCAATATTTTTTACTGCCTTAATTTATTTAGGAATTAAATTAAATTAATTAATTACAGTCATATGACGATTGAACTATCATTAATTTGAACTCTGATCACAACTAATAAAAAATTTGATGGTAAGCAGAAGGAAGACATTGTGTTAGACAGAGTGTCTCTGAAGGTGGTAGATCATTTAAAATATCTAGGAAGTGTAATTAAAAATGACAGTATCTCTAAAATAGAGGTATTAAACAGATCAAAATTGGCCTCCATTTTCTATAATCAAATTCACCACTTACTTTGGGTTAAACAAGTGTACCTCAACAACAAGTGTACCTCAACAACAAGTGTACCTCAACAATCCAAATTGACACTTGTACAACACTTATTTTAGACCAATATTAACATATAGCCTAGATACACGAACATTAACCAAATCCAACTTAAGTAGACTCCAAGCAACAGAAATGAAGTTCATAAACAATGAACAAAAAGACAAGGAAATACAAATGAACTGAATAGTAGAGAGGGTGAAGAGATCTGTAACTGAACATGTAAGAAAAATGAAATTGAGACGGCTTGGACTCATCAAGAGAATAGAGGAGACAAGAACAGCTAGAGAACATTTTGATGTACAGTACAAGAGAAAAGACCTAGAGGTAGGCAAAGAAGGAAGTAGATGAAGGATGTGTAGGAAGAAGTAACAAAAAGAGGGCGTAATTGGCAAGAAGTTGAAAACAAAAGACTATGTAATGATAGAAATGATTGGAAGAGCCTTGTCAACCAAATCCGGATGTCTGACGTGCAGTTGATGATTATGATGATAAAAACTGAAGTATGTATTCATAAATGTGCAGTAATAATCACTTCCCTTGATATTATAAGACGATAAAAATTTTATATAAACCAGATTCAAGTTTGGTCTATGATTAAACCAGCAGCAATCAAATAAATTCATCAGTGAATAATGGACAAAGGAAATATCTTTTATAGTATCAATTTAATTGGTATAACCCTTGATTATATACACCTAAAATATTCCAGATTAGGTATTCCATCTAATAGGAATATTTGTACCTATAATTTTGTTAGTTAGTGTGGCCCGCAACCACAGCTGGTTTAAACTGAATTAAATTTAAATGGGACTACATTAGCCCATGGGGCCACATAAACAGCTGATATTTTAAGGCTCTAAATTTATCATTGCGGAAATCTATGTGTGTATAAACTCAATGGTGTAACTGAAACTATGTAACAATAATTTTTTAACAATAACTGAGGTTGAAGACAGCAAGTAAGAATTATTTGTCTGAACACTTTCAAGATGGGGGCTAAGAAAAACAGAAAATGCTTGCTATCTATACAGTATTTACTAAATTGTGAGAAGCAAGACAAAAGACAGATTTGTCTTAATTATTCCTGTCAAAATACGCACAACTTTTGGCCGTAGCTGTACTGTACTTTAGATTTTTGACCATGCATTAATTATGTTGAATGGCAAATAAATTATTCTTGATTCTAGGCTAAACGATAAAGCAAAACTTCTGGTTGTTGTCTTACAAGAATATTTTGGCCAACCCATTTCTTAAAATTGATCAACTTCACTGAAATTACGATTTTAAATAAGAAGATAACTCATTATTATTCATTATTAATTAATGAGACGCTGATAGTAGAGATATGGGCGAATATGAGGGGTACATGAGTGTAGATGAACTAGTGTAGTCATTGTTACTACTAAGATCGACTGTTCCTTAGGAAGAACCATTTATTAGCCAATAGAAATACCAAAATAGCCAGGGCAACTAAGGGCCCAACAGCATTATGTGGAATCCGAATCATGTAGTATTGGTATGATTTTCAATTAACTGACAAGCCTGTATGTTCTCTCACACAAAACCCAACACCCGACCCTGTCTACCACCTAATATGGACATCCCAGACTTCTCTAGTCGTATCCAAGCCGATGGCATTGAGCGGACGCCATTAAGAGGATCGAACATAGAACCTATCGCCTACAATCTCCACAACGCTTTGTCCCAAGTAGCTGAAGTACAGCACTACTCCACTAATACTACTAACAATAGTAAATAAGTTAGTGAAACTATTCCAATACTGACTGATAGACATATTGTTTGCACTTAAATCCTAGCTTTATTAGTAGGGTTCTTGTTTCATAAATCCAAATCCGCTTTTCAAAGCTATTCCTGTTTTGTACGTTTGAACATAATTTATAGCAATGTTCAAAATTACATTAAATTAATGTTCAAACCCAAATCAAATCAAACTATATATTTAAACATTCGATTTAGGTTTAGAACTTTTCGACAAGAAAGATTCATTCGAATTTTACAAAGTCATTTTTTATGTTTTTATATTTTTTTATGTTTTTTATAATCGGTTTATTAGGAAATGAATAAATATGGTTAAGTGAACATTGTGAGGCCTATTTTATACAAAATGTAAAGCTAAATTAATCTAGTTTCATACTTAACAAATAACAATTATTCAAGTGTAAGGCACTTTGTTTCCTGATGTGTAATTGTGACCGTTTCACGAGTATTTACCGGTGAAATAACGTGTTTAATATAATCTCATTAAGGCACTGTTTTGGTTTCAAACAGATCCATAACATAGGGCTGCCCATCTGTAACCTCAGCCCATTGTCACTGTATCAAGAAGGCACGTTAAATTTATTCATCGGGTGTTTTATGTGGTAAGTGAATTGTTCAACATAATCTCAAAATGGTCCTGTTTTAGTTCCAATTAGCTTTCATCGTGGAGCTCGCCATCTGTAACCTCAGCCCATTGTCACTGTATCATGAAGGCACATCAAATTTATTGACTAGCCGGATGTATTTAGCTTTGAATGAGTGATACAACACTACTTCCGTCACTGTGTTAGCAAGCACTTTTGAAATGAACACCAACATTAAGTAGACTTAGCTTTAAATAAATATCTACTGACCGGAAATGTCCATGCTAGACATTTTTTATAAACAAGTCAAATAAACCAACAAACAACAGATATTCTTTGACAATATGAGATAAATTTCGAATTAAATTACGATACTTTACGAGACGATATAGTATAGGATTTAGTATCTATTTGGTTATCTGTAGCCGTGTACATACAATGAAGCAGTTTGATTGTTTTAGCCACAGAGATAAAATAAACAGAGGTCGCTCTTCTTATGGCCACTGTGGCAGTTGTAAACAAAATACAACTAATATACATCTTTATGCATCTATAGTAATAATTACTAAGTAACTACCTGAAGATTATGGGGGGATAAGGGAGGGACTGACAAGGTGCTGACTCTGGTATCACATGGCAAACTAGAGAAATAGTAGGTAGTTTTTTTGAGTTTTAGTTCTCTTTCAAGAGAGAGGCAGTGAAAGTAGGAATTATTCTGACTCTGATATGAAAATTAAAGTTATGAACTTTGTATACTATAATTAAATCTACAAAGAGAAGTGTTAGGCAAAGTGAATATATAAAGAAACAAAACCCCCATGGGACATTAATCTTTTGTCCCTAGAAGTAGTCACCGTATTCGAATTAATTATTCCCATAAGAGCAATGTTAAAAACTGAAGAGCGCTGTCACTTGACAGAAAATGATTATTTTTACATAGTTTGAAAGAGCGTAAAAATAACTCGTTACAGCAACTCAACACACATTCAGCGTACTATTGGATGCGGCCTCTGTTTATTTCTTCTCTGTGGTTTAGCTCAGTAGTTATCAAGTTGTGCGAAATGACATTAACAGGCTGTATCGCTTATGAAATCACTGACGGGTGAGACGCGTATCACGCCCCCCCCCATTCATTATGCGCCCTCATTACGTCGTTAAAATTTCACAGAAACCTTTAACAATTATTCTTTCTGTGTCATAAATTCCATCAGTCAATAATTGAGCTGGTTTTCCAAACCAACTGTGTTCACTTACTGACCGTTAAAAAAAAATGTTATGACTAAATTCATATTATGTTCGATGCATGAATGAATAAATTAAACGTTTATTTCAGTAATAAATTTGAACTGTCTCTGATTTTACAGTTGGCTAGCAGTTTAAACTGAGTCGAAACGTTGCCTTGTCATTTAATTAAAATGTATAGTTTATTTTCTAATACACTGTTTTGTTTCACGTATTATATTTGTAAACATTACTTTTCTTATTTTAAACAACAAAAATAAATATCGGGGGAGCCGGTGAGTGAACCAAGGCGGCAGAACTTTGAACCTGATAGCGCTGGTTCAAACCCTGGCCTTTACTGTTAGATTTTATCAGTAAGATTCACCTTTTAATGTACTGGTTCTCCCCCTTACTCTGTCTGATAAGTTCTCCGCACAGATCAGTAGTGTAACGGGTAGAGTAAAATTAAAGAAGATATCGTCCTCCCTATTAAAAAAACTCAGAAGTTGAGTAAGGGGAAGTTAAATTCAAGATTATTAGTTATAAATTCTATTTTATTTTCATAGAAACTTGTTAAACCATGTTATTTATGAGGGTAAAACTATTTGATGGGTTAATGTACGTTTAAACTACTTGTGAACCAAATTTAATCAAAAACTGTTCAGCTATTTTTGCACGATTGGGTCAAAAACAGTCATACCATTTTTTTATTTATTATATTAGATCTGAAGTATGTTTGTCGACCAATAGTCGATCATTTGTTTCGAATATTACTAAAGATTTATAAACAATATTCTACAGAAGTGAAACTATAAAAACTTCAGACGAAGCACAGGGGGAAACTTAAAAACAGTTTTTGAGGAGACAGTTTAGAAAGGGGAAACCTATTGAATATATTGATACGCAAGAAAACTTTAACGCTAAACACATATATATATATATATATATATATATATATATATATGTATATATAAACATATATATATATATATATATATATATATATATATATATATGTTTATATACATCAATATACATTACTCGTCAGTCAAAATAGATTGAAAACATGTTCGTAAATTAAATTTGAAACTAGCCGACTCAGCAGAGTGGGATTACAACCTTGTACTCCACAATCCAGCATCAGCCGCCACACCACCAAAACGTTTGTTTATTTATAAAAAAAGTTGAGTTAACCACGGTGGTTGAGTCACTCCACCATAAACTTATAGTTACTTCTGAATATTCTGAGTGTTTATGACAAGTTACTACAAACTTGTATCGAAGGAGAGCAATTACCTTGCGGCGTAATGGGACCTGGAGTTAACTTCTGTAGTCAAGTCACTCAACCGTAGAGTTGTCGTCACTTCTGAACACACGGTATGTATTTAATGACAAGTTACTACAAACTTGTATCGAAGGAGAGCAATTCCCTTGCGGCGTAATGGGACCTGGAGTTAACTTCTGTAGTCGAGTCACTCAACCGTAGAGTTGTCGTCACTTCTGAACACACAGTATATATTTAATGACAAGTTACTACAAACTTGTATCAAAGGAGAGCAATTCCCTTGCGGCGTAATGGGACCTGGAGTTAACTGCTGTAGTCGAGTCACTCAACCGTAGAGTTGTCGTCACTTCTGTGTCGTTCAGCTTAACGTCTGTTTCACCAACTGACTATAGAATTTGTTACTGGCATAATGTAACATTTCAGTTATTGTTAAGTAAGTCATTAGTTCAGTCAAATATAAATAAAAAATGTTATCTATCCTAATTAATATATTACAAAACCTTTATTTATTTGGTTTGGTATCGAGCATTTTCCTAATAAAACAATTAATATGTTCATAAAAGATTAATTGATTATATTTGATTGCTGTTTACTGTTTTATGAGCGTTTTGTGGTTCTTAAAGACTGTTAATTTTTAATTTACTTCGCATTATATTATTGTTAAATTTTTATTTGGAATCATTAAATTGTAGTTTTTAAGGAATAGAAACTTTGCATATTTCATCCAAAATCTCTCACAAATAATTATTACACCAGGTTTTGTACTTGTTTGGGTGCCCACAGCGTACTGCTGAAAATACACTTTTAGGGTACATGTGTGTGTTTTTGTGTTATATTTGATTCCATTGTTAGTATTGGTTGGTCATATAGTCAGTATATCTGACGGAATCTAAAAAAAACCTGCATTAAATAGAGGCTCTAGACTTGTAAAGGACTCACATAATCTCTTGATTATTGGAAGGTCTGATATTGGCTGGTCGTAAGAACCTACTGCAGGAGGAGGTATTGTCCTTTAATGACGTAGATGCGCGTTGTTTTGTTAACGAACATCTAGAATAATTCATATTTATCTTTCTCCACTAATTTATCTTTCACCTTAAAATTATTGAATTCGACGAAAACACAACATTAAAAATGTGAATAGTCCAAACAAAAAAAATTAATTGTTTTTCTTTATAAGCACAATTATTTAAAATCAGATTATATAAAATATGTCGATTAAGTATTAGGGGTAGATTTTTTTATTATTCCTATTTACTGAGTATTTCCAAACGCTTCACGAGTTTAAGCTAATATAACGTTTCGAACGATAACAACTCCCGTTATCAGGTAATAAATTAACTTAACCTATACATTTATGGTAAAGTAAAATGACTCCGTTCCAAAGAAAACAATGTCACTGAAGTATGTGCCATGATTCACAATAGTTCAGCTAACAACCACCTCAATTAATTGTTCTTTCTTGTTTACGATTGGCCCAACGTAGATTTCAGAACTAAAACAATTAATATACTTTATCCAACGGCCGTGTCGTCATCGAGAACCATTAATAACTAGAAATGTTAACTTTATACAAGGATATAAGGATTATAAGGAGGAGGATTACAAGGATTATAAGGCTATTTTATTCTTTGTAGTTCAACCTTAGAGCGTGAAAAAATATATGTAACCGGATTTTCCCGTTCATACATGAATTGAATGTAAATTTATGTAACATTCATGTCCAGATTTTTTTTAACTACACTCGCCAATCGACATGGGCCTACAGGCCTGTGCGTCAACTTTATTCAACGAGTGAAGTACTGACCATTGGGAATTTGAACATTGGACCATGCCCTCCGCAGTCTGAAGCCTTAAACATAACTGTTTATGTTAAGTTTATTATTAATATTTGATGACGAGGGATATTTCTCACTCCTCGAAACGTTCTCGAAGGTTAAATAAACAAAACAATTGGAAACCACTAACAAACCCCAATCTTGAATTTATTTGTTTAAAAATTACTAAATTAAACTATTAGAAAACACAAATTTGACGGAAAACTTGACTAGCTTTATAAAATGATTCTGTTTGGCAGAAAATTGTAATAAGCACTATTTCGCTGTCAAGCTAAGAAATATATACATTGCAGTTTTCGTGATTAAAATTTAGATCTCAAATAAAACAAAGAAAAGTAGCGTATTGACCAGGTCAGAAACGAGGAAAGCTCGTTACTTGAAAACTTATAAAAATTAGTAAAACACACACACACACGCGTGCGCGCGCACGTACGCACTACAGTTTTGAAAACGTTAGAAAACTTAGTAAATTATAAGAATTAATCATGATTTTTCAATTTGCCGTCTTTAACCTAATGTCATTCTATTGAACTAAATAAATAAGAGATCTATATTATTGAAAATTGTAGTAGATTACACGTAAATATTTGAGTCAATATTTAATAATTTTTTTGTAATACTATTTACCAAGTTGGAGGAGTCTTTGATGGAATCAAACCGGTATTTTAATTCCATATGAAATACTATACATGTTGATGTTTCATTATAATACGTAATGCTATGAAAATTAATTTATTTGTGTGTTATTTTAAATCTCTTTTAACGATTTAAATTACTATAATATGTAACGGAATAGTAGCATAGTTGAAAGAAATATTTAAATTTTATTAGTTAAACATTTACATTAAAATGTAATCACTATATACCAACTAACGACATACAGCCATGGAAATAATTATTTATCCTATTCTAAATCTAAAATGTATAAACATTTTTCTATCACGTCAATTAAAATTTATTCGATGGTTTATGGAAATCATCTTTTCTCAATCAATGTGAAATGGCTTAGCAATTTTTAACTACTGTCTGGTGAATCGAAAAATGGCTGAATCTGATATGTTGAATTGTACTGTATAAATTAATTATTTAACATTATATATTATTTTATTGACTGTTTTGAGAATAATTAACTATGGATTATAATAACAAGAATAATGTATCAATTTTATATTAAAATATTCAGAACGTAAAGCTTATTTTAAAAATACCCTTTTAAATTTAATATAGGTTGGTAGTAAAATTAAATTAAACAATATTACTTTCGTTACTGTACTAAAAAAAATATAGCAACATGATTTATTGGGATTGTTTCAATTAAATTTAAAAACGTAAAATTACATTTAAAATGTATATTAATATCTTTTATTATAATTCAGTGCATTAGAGAATCAGAGCAATGAAAAGAATTCATCTTGAAAACAATATATCACAATGTAAACAATGAAGCATGCTATAGTAGTGGAGTGTGCATGGACGTACCTGCAGTGCGGTGGGTATCGAATGAATGCGCTCCCTCCCCCCGCGTCTGCATTATATCGGCACGTACAAGTCAGGAGTGGGGGGGTTTCAAGTTGTTTCTCTATGCCACTGCCACCGGTCTGTTCCTAGATACAGTTGCCAACGAGGCCAACACTCTCGACTCTGTTTCATGAGAATATAGCTGCGTCTAGAAATTTCTCATAACTTTCTTCTTCTCAACAGTGTTTACTTGTGAAAACAAATACGTTTTAAAAGAAATTCTTAGATTAACATTTCCCAACTGAAATGTATTTGAAAGTGCAATATTTGTTAAAGAAAAATTACGTATATTTCAAAAAGATAAAGTATTTAAAAATATTATATGAGGAGTGAAAATAAATTTAAAAGTATATTTTACAACACACCTTTTTATAGCATCAACTTATAGCTGAAAATGATAATTAAATTTAAATAATTTCTGTAAAAGTATATTACAAAATAGAAAATCATTTCAACAAAGAAGATATTGTTGTATGGATGATTAAAATGCCAATCCTAGTTATATAAAATTAAATAAAAATTAACACATATCAGTATTTCCCCCACTATACATAAACTCTAGCCTTGTGTAAAAACAATTACTATATTTATTATAAATGTCATACAACATTTCATACAGCCAGCGCAAATGATTGTTTATTAAATAAATTACTGTTTAGTATTTTATATTTTTTTATTGTTTTTATAAAACCTATTTCTGTTAGTTACCACGTTAAAAAAATAAAATATAATTTTTAAGATGAATCAGAAAAACATTTGTTGTATAATTATTGGAGGTAATAAACATAAAACTTTAATTTTATTGCAATCTTTTATCTTTTTATGGAGTATTCCTAAAATTAAGTCACTTTGAAAACCCTCAAAATAGACTCACTACAAAAGGAGTCTAGAGATGCAATTAAAAAAACACACACAAAATACTGAAATTATTTGTTTAACGTCTACATTTTTTTGCGTTAGTTATAGGTTATTTTATATTTTGATGATCGATTTCATATCGATTTGACATTTGCTACAGATTATTTTTATTTTAAGTTCCACTTCCAAGAAAAATTATCTTGATACGAATTAAATATGTAAATGAAACCCCAATTATGATAACTAAATCTAAATTCAAGATCAAACTATATAAATGAGTTAAAAATAGAATTGGCCTGTACACAACAAATCAAGCACGTTAGGTTTGATGTTTATTTGAATTATTTTTATAAGATATTTTGTGTTTCTTCGTCTGTTGAAATATTTAGCAGTTTCTACCTTATAATGTGTACTTGTAATTTCTGTAGAGCCTTAAACACTGGTTGTTTTTAAAACTACGAACAGAATCATTACTTTTTTAACCATTATTAGAGACTGAATTTCAATTTAGAATACAATTTGTATTAGTTATTACAAAAAAATTATGAATTGTTTGTACGGTTCACAAAATTCCAACAAATTTACGTGCATGGTTTAAAATTATATTGTATAATTGGTCATTGTAATTTAAAAACTCTAACAGGACATCCCTCATATTTTATCAAATAAGTGGAGAGAGATGAAAAATGATGCTGGGGAAGAAGGTCTTTCAAGTCACCCCACTCGAGAATCCAGGCCGTATTTGGAAACATGATATAATTTATTTCAGACATAAATCTTATAAGGGGTTGAGATTAATTTGTTGACAAGTTACATTGAACTTTTTATGTGCTAAGCCTCCTCTATAACTAGAACTCTATGAAGAAATTCTTTTCCTGTAATGTTTTTTTTATGACACGTCCCTCATATCACTTGCACAATACAGCAAATATATTAATTAGCAACATTTTCTAATGAGATTAATTGATATATAAAAAAAAAAAACTACTGTAAAAAACGTTTTTGTGAATAAAAACTGACCTAGTTATAAATATTTTGGCTATAAAATGATTTATTGTGCTTGTGCATAAAATAAATAATATTTATGAAATAAACATTACACATAAAGGAAAATCAACTTAAATTCCTTAATTTTATTATATTGAGGGAATAAATTATGTGTGAAGACTTTACATTAAAAGTTATTTTTTAATAGTAAAATCATTTTGGAACAGGAATCAATAAACGTTTTGGAACGGTAAATATTCCATTGCTTTACTATTTATTTTACAGTATGAATGAATTTAATAATCTACCATAATTTCATAATAGTTTTTCTATACACTTCTTCTGTATGAGGACAAATACATTGAAATGAGAAAAAATAAATATTTCTTTTACAAAAATACAAGCCTTTTATAACAATATTTATAAGTTAAATAAAAATATGACACATTTAAATGAATTCATAGTCGTAGCAGTAAAAACCCCTACTAAAATAACCACTGTGATAATATACAAGCTAATGAATAAATAACGATACATCTGAGGACTATACATAATAAGATAAAAAATATTGAGTTATTGCTAGTTAGGTACAAGAATAACAACACATATATTTACCAATGATAAGATGATGGTAAACTAATTAATTTTAAAATAAAAAACACTTAAGAAGGTTTTAAAAAACAAAACACTTAAAAAACACTTAAAAAAGGTTTTATTCAGTTAACACTGATTTTTGTGTGTATTAAATTAAAGTATAACACCATTCAAATTTAAGAGCAGTTTAACACCTTAAAATCAGTGGGCAACTGCTTTACTATAATCTACATGCTTTACCATAACAAAGCATGTCTTGCACTAAAGACGATGTGACAGGAAATCAAAGTGCACAATCAGGCGCAGATATGCAATTCCCGCTCGCATGTCCGGTACCTCGATTGCCTGTTTCCGCCGTCGCTGTTTGCAATTTGTTTATCAACTATGATTTCCGGTCGTGCAAGATAGCGGCGATGAGATGATGTTTGTTGTGATTTTATTAGTGCAGATAGATGCAAATAAAATTAAACCTAACCTCTGCTTTGCACACTTTTAATTCCAAATGTAAAGTTTCATGTGATACATTATTTATTTAAAAAAGACTCTTGAACAGTAATAAATAAATTTAAAAAATCCAATTGTTAGAATTTAAAACTTATAATCTTAGTTTGAATATTTAAAAATTGAAATAAAAAAGCTATGAACAAAAGGTGTTATTTTTAAGGAAGGAAGCTATAATATTTAATTCCAACCACATTATATAATACTTGATACATTTTGATACAAATTTCAATTAAAATAGATAAAAAAAATCATATATTAGAATACGTTTGTTGCGTACAAAAATATATAAATTTACAAATATTTCGGCTACAACAATTATTTATTCTTCTGAAAAATAAATATTACATATTAATAAAAATAGTAATAAAAAAGTAAAAATATTTTTTTTAATTAAAGAACTAATTTCGTATTTTACCTCGATTGGTCAAGATATCTACATGTCTAGTATGTTTGAACATGAATTCATGGTTAACAATATTAAATTAGGTACATGCTTTAAAAAAAAAATGTAAAGTTTAATGATGTACTTAATTTTAGTTTCATCAAAATTGTTATGTTTTGTTTAGTTTCCTTTTTAATTATTATGACGTTTTAACATTCAATGTAACAGAATAATGTCGTAAAAATCGTTAATAAGGTAATTAGAAACTTTATTTCGACAAATTCTTAAAGGAGGGAAACGAGAATAAAAACATAGAGATGAAAATTAAGGCCACCATCGGGTCATTTTGTTAGGGAGTAACTGAGTGTGAAGAATTCTCTTATAGCCGCTCTCATTGTTCATTTTTCAAGGGGGTTTCATATCAAACAATGGATTTAATTAATTGTGTTATTAAATTAAATTTCTTATAATTCGTGTGAGACCTGATCAACAAAAGTAAACTGTATTTAATTCAACAATTGTTGATTGCTAAGTGCGTATATTTGACAACAGGCTGTAATTAATTAAATACTTGACTTAAAATGTCTATTCAATGAGCTCTTATTTAACGCTGTTCATTAATTATAACTGCTAATTGTATATAATTACTAGCTGGTACCCGTGCTTCGCAACGGTGAATAGTAGTAAATTTCTTTGTTACTGAATGTATGTAGGCTTACAAAACACATAGTATATAATCAAATAGCATAAATTAAGAGCATATAATACAAAATCATAGAATCAGAAAAGTGTCAACAATGATATATGAATATTATAAGTTTATAAATTGTTTCCTCAGATTAGGTGTTTAGAACTTCCCTGTACACAACATTCTTGGTTTTGCCGCATGGCTGAAGGATGACCAGGTTGTCAGGGGAACTAACCCTAGAACACGTGACATAAAGCTGTCCATGAGAGAAACAATCATTCCTGAGATCCACACCAGCCAGTTTCAAACTCTGTCCCTGTGCTTTATTTATAGTCATTGACACAATGCACAACTTGACGGGAAACTGCAGACGTTTGAACTCAAAGTGGTAATCTAATGGGATGAGAGGGATCCGGGGGATGAAGACAGTTTCTCCTTGACTAATGCCTGTGAAAATCGTGGCTTCAATGATATGTTTGTGTAGAGTCTTCACTTGAAGCCTGGTACCGTTACACAGTTTTGGAGGGTTTAAGTTGCGCAACAGAATTATTGGAGATCCTATTTTGAGGCTGAGAATGTGTGGTGGTATTCCAGGTGGTTTTAGGCTGAGAATGTGTGGTGGTATTCCAGGTGGTTCTAGACCTCTACAGGGTAATTAACGGCATCTTCATCGTCCAAAAAAGGGTCAACAGATTCATACGTTACAACCTTAGTTGGCAGCTTTTCCAACATAAAGTTGTTTATGTCGTTGGCTGACTCATTAGTTGGAGTAAGAATTGCTCTTTCTTTAAGCCACGAAACACAATTCACTCCCGCTAGATTAATGTTAGGGTATATTCTATCTGTCAAACTAATCAGGTCTCCTACCGCAATGCAGAGGTTGTCAGGAATTCTTCCCTCATCTTCCAAGAACAGGCCGTCGCCAATTTGAAGCAATAAGCTTGAAAATGCCTCTGCCTTCAAGTCACTGTGTAGGTGAACTCTCATGTTAACTTTCAAGGACAGCACTTTGATATTACGCCATAAGAAAGATGATTTAAGACAGGCATTTACTTCATCTGCACGTGTTCCTTTTGGCACAACAGGTAAGGTCTGTCTGAAGTCACCTGACAAAAGCACTGTAACTCCACCCATTAGGCGGTTGCATGATTTAATATCTTGGAGCGTCATGTTTAGTGGCTCAATGCCTCCCTTATGAGCCATGGTGCATTCATCCCACACGATAAATTTTGATTCTCGGAGCACATGTGCCATGTCACTCTGTCTGCTTGGAGATGTTGCATTGTGGTGACTCAGCATGATTAAGATTTAGAGGCAACTTGAAAGTAGAGTGTGCTGACCGCCCTCCTTCAATCAACGTAGCTGCAATGCCTGACGAAGCAACGGCAATGGCAATGTCCCTTTGGATCCTAATTCTGGCTAGTAATAGATTTATTAAGAATGTTTTTCCAGTACCACCAGGAGCGTCGAGAAAGAAAAACTGACCGGAATCAGAAGAAATGCTGTGAATGATTAAATTGTATGCTTCCCTCTGTTCTTTATTTAATTTTGGAACATTTACAGCAAGTGCTTGAGACATATGTGCGTTATCATAACATAGTTCATTCAAGTACATAAGGTTATTAACAACAGTTGTTGGCTCTCGGGAAGGTGATGGAAGTCCACATTGTGAGAGTGTTTTACCCGACATGGTTATAATAATATCCTCAAGAAGTGGAAGACATTTATTGTAAATAATGTCACATCAATTGTGTATTTCCGCCATCTCTCACCATTTGCCATTTAATGTCTTCTGCAAGTGTGTCGATATTTCTGCCACAATTTTGTAGGATCTCCTACTTGGCAGAAAACCAGCATGATGGCAAACAATTCTCGGATTTTGGTTGGAGAGTCAGAAATGGAGGCTTCTTCGAGAGTACGGTCCCAATGACCATCGTCTTCCAGCAAACCGAGTGCTTTACATGTTGCCTGAAATGTTAGATATACTACTCCTTCCACAGTTTTAAGGGAAATAAATGATGTGGGGACTTTATGCAATAGGAGGCGTAAATAGTAGCACTCAGTATTTCCCGGATGAACAGTGTATACTATGCCCAAAACTTGATCTCTCTTCACCCCCGGATAACCCGACACGGGCTTACCTTGTTTCCTCCTGCAGAAATTGTTGTTTTTCCATAGGTAATAATTTGGGACTTCCACATACAAAAGGGTTTTTGCAAAGGCATCAACTTTGCATAAGTCAAAGAAGGCCAGAAGTGTTGTATTAGGAGGATTATTTATTTTCTGAAGGAGATTGCCCGTAGTAAAATAAACTCTCTGACCGTTTTCTAGATGTACGGATAAGTGCATAACAGGCGGAAACCTCTCGTGTATAGGGAAACAGAGAATGCGCCAGGCTGCCTCAGAGCTGCTGATATATCGTCCTGCCTCGTACCTCGCCACCTCATCCAGATCTTCCACGGTGAACGCTGCCTGGTCAGAGCCTTTGTTGACGTACTTGCAAATGTATTTAATTGATTGAACTGAATTACAGTACTCAACATTAATGTGTTCCGTGAAGGTCCGAGACAGGACAGGATTGTATGGTACCACCCACCGATTGTCGAGATCAATACCCCTTATGTTAATGGTGAAACCACCATCTGCCGGGGACCGCCTGCGATAAAGGGGATAGCCATCCTCACCAGATTGAGTTTCCTTCAAAAGTGGTCGGGGGTATTTCTTGGAGCAGGCTCCATCAATCATGCAAGGTGAGGTCCTGTTGAGAAGTCCACATGGGCCGTGAATCATTGTTGACTTGACAATATCATGGAGGGTTGGATCTAAATTGGGATCAGGTATTTTAGCTCTTATTATTTTATCTATTTTATTAGGCCTTATTTTTTCTACCAGCCACAGTAGGATATGAACGTGGGGTAGTCCTCGTTTTTGCCATTCAATTGTGTACATGTGACACCTGGTAACGCCGAAGATGCAAACTTTAGTAAGGAGCTTAATCATTTGCTTCACCTTAATATGAAAGACCCTTGCTATTATGTCATGTCTATGGTGAGACTGTTGTCCTTGTCTCAATACATTTACGATGTCTGGCCATTTTGGATTACAGGTAAATGTAATAAACAAATCTGGCCGCCCGAAATAGCGCACATATGTCATAGCATCTTGTGTTCGCTCATGCATATAGCGGGCATCTCCAGTGAAAGATGATGGCAGGACAATCATCTTGCCAAGATCTGATAACTGTACATCCGTTTTTGTCATGGCATCCTTTAGGTGCACATACTCATCACTTCTTAACTTTTTTTGATTAAAACGAATCCAATTAAGTCTTTCAGTCTCGATCTTTGCATACATGTCTACCAGAAATTGGTTGAAGAGGTTACGGAACAACAGTATGTAGCATTGCTGCCCATTACGCTCCATTATACTGTAGCTGTAAAAGTCAGCCGCAGATACGGTCTTCTTGAGAGGAGCCTTGGTCTTCGGATCATGTTGGGGTATATTTATTTGATATCCATCTTCTCCACGGCAGAATATCAAAGGGTATTGGAGAGCATCATAGGCACGGTGCGTCTCGCTGATCCGTATCAAACTGTTGTCTCTGCTTTTGATAACAATGTCTCTCTTCTCGAAGTTTGGGCCAACAATGACAACTGCAATTTCTCTATTCGTGGGGGCATTATATCGACCTCTGTGCTCTCCAGAAGGCTTTTTATCAGCTTTAATTAACACTTGGAAATCCTTCTGGTTCTGAGGAATAGAATCAACTGCAACTTTAAAATCCAGTATATATTTGTTGTGTTCATGGAGCAGTTTTTGCAGTTGGGCTACCAGTTCAGCATTGACACCATTGTATATACCACAGCGTATATCTCTCTCGGTGTCATCATCACCAACAAAATAAATCTGGAGAAATGATGGCTGCTGTTGAGGTTCTGGCAACAGGCACCCTATTCTGTGGTATACCTGCCCTTGCACCTTAAATGTTGGCATAAAGTTACCTTCCTTTACATCTTTGCCTCCAAATGATGTCATTTGGAAGCATCCATTGTATTTTCGGGCAGAAGAAAGAAAATGCTCCACCATTGGATGCTGATGAGTGAGGAGACTGTGTAAGGGCTCAGGGTAGGGCTCAACGGATGGGAGCTGGACTTTTCCGTTTTTGCAGCACATTCCAGGTGCCTCATCGTTCCACTTAAGCGCAGAGCACCATACACAGGGAGATCTAGATCCGAGAGTAACAACCTTGTCGTTAGAATACTTAATCTGAAGGTCATATTCAAACCCGCTCATTGACTTATTAGTCCAAGGCTTAGCTGCATACTTTTCAACTGCCTTTCTGTGTACTTCGGGATTATTAGCTGCATACTTTTCAGCTGCCTTTCTATTTATATCAGGGTTATTAGCTGCATACTTTTTAACTGACTTCCTATTTACAATAGGGTTCTTTTTTACATAATTTTTATTAGCTTCCTTTAATTGTTTTGATCTTATTGAATTTGAAAATCTATTTCTACGTTTTTGTCCTCTTCGCCCTGTAACAGGTGTTGAAGATGTAAAAGTTTCGTCGGGCTGTGGCACAAAGCACGAAGAATTCGGATTACATTCAATTGATGGCCGGTTGTTGATGACCAATTCCATTGTTTGACTGTTGTGCCAACGGAATCAAAACGTCATAGTGGCCACGTCTGTGATGCCCCGTGAACCTAACTCGGTTGATTCCTTGAATGGCCTCCCTAAATTCAGCACGAAGGATGCCATTTTGGAATACCTCTAACTTAAATTGGAATATCTCCCCAGCCGCCTTAAGCTCGCAAGTATTTCCAAAGGTGTATGGCCGGGACATTTCAGCAATGTACTCCAGTCTGTTAATATATGGGACTCCAGATGCATCCTCAGTGAATTCCTGTAGCCTCTGCAAATTTATAGATACATGATTTACAATGTCGGCCCGTATTTGTGCAGACCTTGATAAATCCCCGTAGATCAGAAATGCCAACGAAAAGAATAGGCAAGCGCCGTCACCGGGCATCTTAACCAATCGGTGCGGAACCTGTACTCCATTAATGGAAACTATTTCTTCACTCATCTTCACTCATTAAACAGTTTTTGTTCAAAGTTTTAATTCTAAAAACAAACATCATACTGATACTACACTTTCCGAACATAACCAAACAAAAACCTTGCACATTCACAACAACATTCAAATCTCAGCTGTAGGTAACATAATATAATAACTTTACAGATGATTACTAAAATTTAATTCACATCAACCTGCATTTAGAAAATGTCCTTTATTATATTTATGATTTTAATTTTAGTAATAGTAAACACATGTGTTTTATATTACAGATGGTATTTGTTTACATTTATAATACATTGTGTAAATGGCAATTTTTATTTTCTAAATTATTATAAAAAGGAATAAAATATCTTAAAACCGTTTCTTAGCAAGCACCTACGACCTAAAAGTAACTCACATACCAAATTTCAGCATTGTAGGTGCTATAGTTATTGATAATTCGTGATGAGTGAGTGAGTCAATTTGGCTTATATAGATATAGATAACTGTAATAAGTATAGCATATGGTAGATTTTATTTCAATTTTAGGTTTGTATAGTTTACAAATACATAAATAAAACGTTTTACCTTAACCCATAATTATTGAAGAAGCCCCTTATAAAAGTACTTGCATGTAGACTACTGTTGACCGTTAAGAAAGCTACAAGTGTTCTTAAAAACTATAACACGTAACACAATTATAACAAAACACTACAGAAGAAATACAAAATATGGAAATATTCAATAGTACACAGGGTAGGTATTGTCTCAAAAGAAGTAGTTGTAGTAACGCCTGAAGACGACAGGAGTTTGTATACTGTTGAAACTTTGTGTTTGTTCCTTACAACACTTGAAGCACTGGAATTATCCAGTCATTTTCAGTAAATCGTAATCAATTCAATGCCAGCAAATTACTTTTAAACAACACATTTCCTACTTTTACAGTATTTTTACAATATAATTTTATGTATTATAAAAATTAAGAGATATTAAGATCTCCAAGCGCCCCATCAATCACAATTTCGTTTTATTATATATGATTTGGTACATTATATAATTAATAAGAGGGTTCCTTAATATGTCCAGTGAGAAATGTAAAGAAACAGTTCCAGGCGCCACGTTCCGGAGAGCAATTTTCAAATGATTCAAGTTACGTGACAAAGGCCCCACTTATAGGGTTTCGAAACCGTCCTAGATACTGAGCCCCAGTCCACACGTGGCGAGTTGGGGCAAGGCCGGACAAACTCCTTGATTGTTGGGGTAGAACTGGCCATTGGCAGTTGTTATGTTGTTGGCATGTGACCCAAGGCCGAGGGTCCAACCGAGGGGTCACGGGAAATTGTCAGTACAAATTTCTTAACAGTTTTTATCTCGTAATAAATTGTTCCAAATAATTGGAACATACTTTCCCCCATATTAAATACTAAAACATCAAAACTTTGAAAATTACCAGTTTGATAAGAAAAACCCAAATAAGTTTTTTGCCATAGTTAGAAAACTAGTCAAGTTAGAGACATGCGGCTTATACTAAAATATTTTAAATTGTAATTTACATCTTTCCTGAAAATGTTATCAAAATCGTTAGAGCATTTTTTGATAAATTTCTATTTTTTAATGTTTTTCCCATAAATTAAAAAAAACTAACATTTAAAAAAGAGAAAAAAATTGTCTAGATATATTGGCTACATACCAAATTTCTTTGTACGTGGATACACCTACGTACCAAAATTTAAGTACGTGGATACACCTACGTACCAAATTTCATAAAAATTAACCCGTCCGTTTGGTCTCCAGTGAACTGCACATACACACAGACAGACACCAAAATTTGTTTTCGAAAAAACCACTTTTTGGGTTCAGGGGACCCTAAAATTGATATTTACACCAACTTGTAAAACTTTTTTTGGACGATCACAATACTTTCTCTATGCTAACGTATATAGGAGAAAGTATAAAGTAAAATGTGTTATAATAATTGTTACATAATTAGTATGGGACACCTCTGCACGCTTTACATGCCAACGTTGTAACTCACTTCGCTCAGTATGCCGGTTGGTCGCTGCGGTCAGTCTGTAACTTCTGATTGCATTATGATATAAAAATAGATCACTGTATATACTATATACCTATTAACAGTAAAACAGCAAAATATTTTTAAAAAACTTCAGAATGTGGTTAAGATTGTCTATCAAGTCTAGAACTAAACTAAACTTACAAACAATGTGACCTATGTAACTCACGTGGTTTTTACCTACAAGAAATTCCTTTAATTAATAAGCGTCATTCCTTTAATTATCAATCAGCACATTTTGGTATTTAGGTTAGGTTATGTTGTAAGAACTTCCACCATGGGTTGTTACACTGGGTTAGGTTAGGTTAGGATTAAATAAATATAAGTTGCCGTGTTACTTGCTTATATACATGTGAACTATCTACTTCGTTTGCTAAACAAATACGGGGACATTCAGAAAAAGATCCAAATTATTTTGTATACGGCCTTTTTAATGTTAAAATGTAGCCAATATTGATATGGAGATTCTTTTAAGGCCCGCTTCTACCCGTTATGATGGGAATTTAGAAAAATACTTTCTGTGCGCCTCTATGATATCAAATCTACATTATCTCAAAATATAAGTCAGTCAAGATTTAAGGTTTTGGTGATCTATTGATGAGTCCTCATTTATTCAAAATCTAGGTGAGAATGTACACATGACTCTACAAGCCGACAGGCCTTGCTTCGCTACGGGGTGGTTCTCTACGCTTAACGTGGTTCTCTGTGAACCTAGAAACCTTATAATTCTACTATAGAGGGATACAAAGTAGTGCAATCATGTCAAAGTTAGTATAAATGACCTTGCACAATGAAAACCATATTAGCCAAGTTTATTTTTGTTAGTTGTATCAGCAACTTGAAACAAGTTATTAAATTAAGTTAAATGCAATAGGAAACATTGAGGGTCTGTTTCTGCCCCTTATGAATTGAATTTCGAGAAGTTCATTATTAGTGGATCTCTATGATACAAAAACTAACTTCCCTCCAAATTTCATAAAAATCTGTCTTTGGTATTTAGGCCTATGCACTTTCTAGACGCCTCGCCAACTTGACTTCTTTATATACAGTGGTTGGCGATACACCAACCACTGTATATATCGCTGTACATATATCCATTCTATTCACATTTATATATCGCCACCCACTGTATATATGTGGCTGCATGATATATATATATATGTGCTGGCATGAGAATAGAAAGAAAAATCGTATTCTAATGTCAATATTTTTATGAGAATATAGACATGAGAATAAAGTTTCTGCGGGAATAAAGTTTCGTAAAAAAATCAAAGATTTTAGAATTTTGAAAATGTTATTTTTGATTTATCTCCGTTATTTTTCGGGATTTTTTAAAAATTTTACTAGTTCTTTGTGCTGAACACGAATTTGAAGACTCTTTTGGATTACAATAGTATCTCGATATATCGTAGAAAAACTACGTTAGTGGCAAATCACCTACGGTGGCAATACGCACAATATTAATAGGAGATATTTCTAGCCACCAAAAACAAATTCACACGTATTCTTACCGGAGTAACGGCCGGCAGGCCGTCACGGAGGCCAGGCACCCGAATTTAGTGCAAATTGCCAATTTTTGTTTATGGACTTTATAGACGATTAGAATAAGTAGGTTAGGTAAGTAAAAAGTGCATTTTTAGGGCCGAATGTTTAATTTTATTGAAAACCCAATTATAAATCCGTGTTCAGCATTAAAAAACAAATAAAATGAAGAAAGCATTTTTAAAAATTCCAATTTTCAAAAAAAGTTGGTTTCTCAACTATCACATAAAAAACTAGTTTTTCGATTTTTCAGTAAAAAACTAGTTTTCTGCGGCTAAAATCAACGTCCTCGTGAATTATAAACTCATATCGTATATTCAGAGGCGTTTAGAATGTGCATAATTACCCTGTCTTGTTGTTCCGGAGATTTCGTCATGAGTAAGTACATAGTTTTTGGATTATATAATTTAAGAAAATAATAAGTATGAACACATAACATACTTATTTGGAAGTATAAGTAATCAAAAATTGTAATGTAGAACACGCGGTACTAGGTAGGCAAGAATTGGGGAACACTTGGGAGCCGAAAGTCCCACATCAATCTCCAGCTGTAATACACTCTCACGCAGATAGCCTACTAAATTATTGTATAGTGCAAACTGGAGACCGTTGATAAGGTGATTCGTCGAACACTACACATATACAGCATACAGGGTGGAAAAACAATATGGAGACGCTTTCACAACAACGTTTTTTTTCCATGGACAATTTGATAATTTACTTTTATGTGAATAATTGTGTTCCATAAAGAATTAGTTTGGATCAGAATAATTTACTTGAAACAGCTAAATAGCGGAGAAATAATATTGTTCAAACTAGTTACTTCGCAATTCAAAAGGCCGCTACTGTGGAAAGGATCAAACTTTCGAAGTCCGGTTTGTGGCAATTAATTTATCTTGAATAGACCTTTAATTTGATCCCAAACTCGACCTAGGCTTACATTGAAGATTTTCGTTCAACTCCTCGTGGGCCGTCCAACTGAAAAGATGAAATATCGCTAGTAGCACGAAAAGTATTATATTTGTAACAATGATCAGGTACAAAATTTCACTTTTACAAGTGAAGTCGTACAAAAGTTGTGAAAGCGTTTCCATATTGTTTCCCCACCTTGTACCACTGACTCACTCTTTGATCACTGTATCTAAAAAAAGCCTCCGAGGTTGAAATATTTTGTAGGATGATTGGTCCTGTGTTTTAGATGTGCGATAAGACGGGATTTTGAAAAATTCCGGAATTGCAGTCATTTTAGGGCAGGAATTCCGAAATGTCAAAAGCAGAGTTTTCCTGTTTTGTCTGTAGTGGTCTTATTGATAAACTACTATAATTTTCATCAACAGATTTAAGATAGTCTATAACTTTGTTATTCCTATAACGTTTAACTCCATCTTGCTCCTCCACCCTTAGGTAGAGCTAGATTTTCAGTTTATAACTTACTCAAAACAGCTACTTTTCGCACTTTGAAAATAGAATTATTTGGGATTTCTCGACAAGAAACCCCCTTACATACAATAGAACATACATAAACTTGCAAGAAAAAAAATCTTTAGAATTAAAGAAATCTTCATATCGTAAAGAACGTTAAACACGGCGAGAAACCATTGATTCAGGCACAATTGCCTTATTTATGTACTTACTGATTTTTCTAGACTACAAAACTTCTTTATCCAGGGGCTGAGATTTTATATTGATGTGATGGTTTAGATAAAAGGGCGGAGGGAAGGGTAAGTAAGTGTAGAGAACCACCCCGTAAAGAAGACAGTTAGTCGGCTAGTACTATATAAATACAATGTAATATGTATGCAATGATGATCAATCGAGGTTTAAACTCATATATAAAACATATGGATTTCGTCAAGGAGAATGGTAAAATCGATATTTTACTTAAATTGTTTTAAACTTGACTGTATTATGTTTAATGTAATTTCTTCACCACATGATTTAATAACAAAAAACTATTGATTGGTTCCAGTTTAAAACTTATTAAATTGCTCCAGTCTCCACCACTCCAACAATGTTTACATTTCAATTGAAACGTTGTTTACGAACGAATAATGTTTATCTCGGATATTTGTATGTTCTTTGTTTAAATATTTGATAGCATCTGAAAATATCGATTGTGTGTTTGTAGGTACTTTACGTCGTAGGACTATTAATTTACAAAAACATTTGATAAGTTACTGTATTAAAGGAGCAGGAATTAAAGGACAAAACACATAACTTCAGTATCAGTATTTTAATACCCAACAATTATCTAATTGAAATAAATAAATAACAATCCGTCATAATTTTTCTCCATTTTTATATTAACTACTCTGAAGTAAATCTGAAACAAATGATTTGTATTACAATGTAAAACAATTATACTTAACTGAGTAAAGTTTAAATATAAAAAATAAAGTGTATTACCACTATACAAATGAAGAGGATATGGTTTTTTATATTGGCATATGAAAAATACCAAAATGATTTTAATTTACATAGCGAAACGAATCGTATGAATGAAATGGATTTACCGATTTCTATCAAAATCTAACCTACTGCAGTTTACAAAATCTTCAGGGAAGAAGTGTTTTAAATGAGTTTAGTTCTTTAGATATGTAAGGTCTTATTGAACACACATGAATGCCATTGTCGATTAGACGCGAAATGGAAAGCTTTGGACTTTGTAGAATTTCCAATATTAAAAAAAAATGTAATTTCCAAACAAACATCACTTCCTTATTGGCTAAAAGTTTCCTTAAAACGTTATTGCCTTAATGAAAGCGAACCATCAAAAGTTCGCTGTAAGTTGGAGTCAATTATTCAGTTTCCACCCACGTAACAAAATTAGAGACCTTTGTTTGAAATGGGTAAAGAATTGGCTATATTTTCAACGACATATGTTTTTTATTCTGTGGAAATAACTTTTTTACCAATTAATTTTACAGCTTTTAGTATTATTCACATATTTCCAGTATTATATTTGAGTTCTTAAGCATATTTTTTAATTTAACGTGTTTTTCACGCTGAACATGAACTTAAATTTTGTTTTGGCATGTAACAATAATTCCTTGAGATTTGACGGAAAAACGAAATCGTGCATATTCTTATTAGAGGGATGGTCATCTCGCCGTCCCGGATGCCAGGCACTTGAATTTAGTGCAAATCTGGAATTTTTTTGAAAGATATGTTAAGTTAGGTTAGGTTTATGAACAGTGTTTTTATGAAATAATAAAATAAATAAATACATTAGTTTTCTGAAATGTAGTTTTCTGAAATGTAAATAAATTCAATTAGTTTTCTGAAATAAATACACCGTATTTATTTCACAAAACTAATCACATTTTCGTGCTCAGCGTAAAAATCAATAAAATATGACAAAAACTAACAAAAAAACTGCTAAAAAAATTTTATACATTAGTTTTCTGAAATGTAGTTTTCTGAAATGTAAATAAATTCAATTAGTTTTCTGAAATAAATACACCGTATTTATTTCACAAAACTAATCACATTTTCGTGCTCAGCGTAAAAATCAATAAAATATGACAAAAACTAACAAAAAACTGCTAAAAAATTTCTATAACTTTTGGTAGAAATGAATTTTTCACGTGATGTAATACTATCTTTTGATAATCGAACTCAATTTTAACCACTTTTAAAATAGCACTTATAAATTAAAATTTGTTTAGGTGAGTGGAAACAGTCATTTGTATCGTCAGTGAAAAAATCACCGTCAGTTGTAAACAGCTGATTTACACTCACATTAATTAATTTGACAATTTGCTGTCCGAGTGTAGCACATTCAGTTTAATTATTTTATGTTAACCTAAAAAATGGTGTTATATGTTATATGGTGTTTGTCTTGGGAGCATGTATTAAATACAATAACTTGTTATTTTATTGAGTCCATTTGTAAAGATAGATCTTTGTATACTCTAAGATTGTCGTACATAATAACGATTTTGGACTATCCATAAAGTTCTTCGTATTTCCAATTTCCAGGTTGTAGCTTAAATACTGTCGAAAGTGAATGTTTTAAAAACGAATTCTGCTTCACTTTTGAAGAGGCCATGTTTAATAACTTAAGTAATGGAGCAATAAAATACTGGTGTCAAATCACTATTTCATTGAAATTCTAATGACATGGAAGATTAGCCAATATTAGGAACTAGTTATTTGTAATTATTTACGTGGCGTCACCAAGTTAGACCAAAGTTATAAACACAGTTCCGTAAGTTGGTGCATGTTTGATCTACCTGGCTGAGGAGTTTGTGAAGTTTTAACAACACCTGGAGGGGTTCTAAAACAAAGACTGCCCAACATGTTTTCTCAAAGACGTAAAAAATAAAGTGGATCGACCGTCACTAACTTCTTATAGGTCGTAAAGTTATTAAGTAAACACTAGCTTGACTACAAATTAAACATTATATTGTTATTAGCTGGAGGATTTATATATTACTAATAAACGTATACTTAAATAGATACATTCTATTTGTAACATTTTTGTTCTGAAACTATATTTTGAGTTAAGATCCAGATTAAAATAAATCTGGTCTAAAGGTTACTTATTTGTTGTAATGCTTTTGATTAACAAGACAGATAGTTAAACCCACATTCATAGTCTAAAGGTACTTTTGTAGAGTGTCTAAAGTTTATTCGCAGATTTAAAAATGTGAAAGGAATCAGCTGATTTGTTTGGATCAGCTGATAGAAAGGAAACAGTTAATTTGTCATTGGGCTATTAATTATTTACACATATCACAAACTCGTTCGAAATCCATAACCGCCTAAATCTTAACACATTCGGTGTTTTATGAATGAATAAATAGAAGATAATAGTCAATTTTTTTATAGACAGAATCTCATAACTTGTCATAAGTCTTATTAGTTTATCTCAAATTCATAACAAATATTTTTGAGGAGGCGGTAACATTTCATGTTTAAAAATGTAAACAAACCAACTAAACAAATATATACCATACCTATTTAATTTAAAACCCCTACATTTCATTATCCTGCAAAAACAAAACAATAATAATATCATAGATTACTTATGTTTTATGATTATTCTGCGGTTTATTTTTAAATAAAGTATAAAATAATAGTTGCAAGGTTCGATATTTTAGCTGAACACCTCAAAGGAAAGGAAATCGAATCAAGAAGTTTCTGATAATTCTATTCTACATATTTTGTGCCTTGATATAAATTTTAATTGAGAATAGACTAAACATTTTTCTCAAGTAATTAAAAATACTATTTAAAAATGTTTTAGATACAAATTTGTGGATAAAAAACGGACACTACATGATTATAAAAACGAGAAGGTAATTTTTCAGCACCAGGGTTCGTACAATGTTTTGTTCCAACGGCTTGAACGATTTTGACTTACCTTAGATTGTTTGATTTCTCACCAAAACATAATTGTCATAGAGTATCTTCAAAATAGTTCAGTTAAAACATAATTGCCTATTACCTGGGCATCTAGTTGCCTCGTGTAATAGGGCGCCTATTGTCCTGCCCAATTATTTTGTATGGCAATTATATTGGTTAGGTTTTAAGAACACTTATGTTGTTTAGATTCCCTATTATTTACTTTGTTGGTTTATTAATATGCTATTGTTAATGTCAGATGATATTATGTACGTTTTATCAACATAAAATGTGACAAAAGAATGAAGAAATTTCAGGTTGGTGTTTTATGGACATTTAAAATTATAATGTACATTCTAGAGACTAAGTATTTTACGATAAAGTTCCCTGAATTTTTAACGATAGTTTTTAATAAATTGGAGCTAGTAATTCAAAACGACCAATTATTAAAATTAATGCAAAAGTAACAATTCATGTTTAATATTAGTAATGACTTTATTGTACAATTTGTGGCTACAAACTGTTTCAAACTTAACTGAAAATACTGAAATATCTGGGAGGAAGGGATTTCCCGAAGGAGACAGATGAAGACTGGCCTGATTAAACCAACAATCGTGCTCAATCAAGCTACAAGTGATGTAACGACTCTGACATCACAGCGACTTTCTTGATACGGACTACCTCAGGGTTCCTAGAATGGTTAGTGTTGTTTTCAATTGACAACTTCAGCTTTGTTAAATTGACAACTTTATTAAATTGTTCAGTTATTAATAGACAGTTATGATTAAGGATGAATATATCTTGAGACATCAAAACAATAATAATGTCAGATAACGTTTTGTTCTAGCTTGAAACATTCAGGATTTAAAAAAAATAACCTAAAAAACTTCTCTAAATATGTTTCTGAGGTTATTAACTGATTATAAGCATGTGTAGATGAATTATATAATCATTATAAGAGTTTTAATAATCTCCTGATGAGGTATTTATTCACTTTATAGACGCTTTCCAAATTTGAATTTTTATAAACTGTATGTAATATTCGGATCATGTTTTCTCAAGTCGGAAACTGATTTTGAACTAAATGCTGGTAAGATTAGAAACATGCTCAACCACGAAATAAGACGATCAAAACAAAATTATTTTAGAACTGAAATGGAGAAATGTAAAAACTCTAAAGACTTTTAAACTAAAATAAGGACTAGTGGTGTTACTGATCCATTCGATCCAGCCATACCAAATTTTGCCAAAGATTTGGAGGAAATCAATAAGTATTTCGACAGTATGGGCTTAGGTATCACGGCAAAAGCTGAATGTGTACAGCTATGAAAGAAACAAATCAGAGAGTGTCACTAGCGATTTCTATTTCAGGAAGATTACAAGAAAAGAAGTGCAGGAGGCTTTGAATAGCATCACATCAGAGGCTGTTGGAGCTGACGACATATCAATAAAAATGATTAAAATGATAAGTCCATATTGTATTGATGCCATAACGCACTTAGCAAATTGGCCACTTCCACTTTTCTGGATGCATGGAAAGAGGCAATTGTATTGCATCTGCAACATGAAGTCAAGACACCTTCATCTGTATCAGACCTGCGTCCGATTTCGGTATTGCCTGCCTTGTCTAAGGTATTGGAGAGGCTAGTTGTTTCACAGATGGTAGCTTTTTTGGAGTTGAATAATATGATTCCAGCCTTGCAGTCTGGGTTCAGAAAGGATCATAGTACAACAACTGCGCTTTAGAAAAAAAGCATCTCTTCTTGCATTGCTGGATTTTTCACATGCATTCGGTTCTATCGACCACAGTATGTTGTTGGCTGTCATGCATTTTTATAGTTTTTGACCGGAAGTGGTTTCTTGGTTTCATTCCTATTTGGTAAATAGAAGACAAAAGGTTAAAATTCGGATGGATTTCTCTTCGTCTTTGAGTAGGGTTGCTGGTGTTCCACAGAGTAGTTGCCTCGGGCCTATTCTATACACTCTGTTTGCCGCCACTATGGGTTCATGTTTACAAAATAGTCACTTGTATTCATACGCCGATGATGTTCAACTTTGGGTTTCATATGGTGCCGGAAGAGCTGACACAGCTGTATCCATTTTGAATTCTGAATGGATACAGCTTGTCAATGATTGGTCTGAGAGGCATGGGATTAAATTTAACAAGGAAAAGTATTGTCGATTCCTTCCAATGTGGGTTCGGAGTCTGTCGGTGAGGTGTGGCGGTATCAAACTAAATGAGTGTGAATCCTCAAAGCTCTTGGGCCTCATATTCGATGGTGACCTCACGTTGTCTGGTCATGTAAGTGCTGTTTGTCGACGCCCTGTTAGTCGACTAAGAATGTTATACAAACATAAGTACTTGTTTCCTAAAGAGATCAAGCTTCGCCTTGTCCAGGCTCTTGTGCTCTCTGTGATCGATTACTGTCTCCCTGTGTATGGAAATATTGTGTCTAAAGGGGATTTAGACAAATTACAGAGAGTGCAAAATATGTGTGTCAGATACGAGTATGTATGTGGACTAAGAAGGTTTGCCCATGTTTCGGAGGCGCGACGATCACTGGGTTTGCTGACTGTGGCTGATACCTGTACTCTGCGCTCCTTATGACTAGTTTATAGAATCCTTACCACTGGCAGGCCGGGATATTTGAGGGAAAAACTAAAAAACAGGTTTCAGATCCGATCTCGCTGCAGACTGAAGTTGACAGGATCAAGTTTTGGAGATACCTCGCGTTCGCCGTTAATTTGAAAGAAAAAGATTTGCGTACTTTGCTCCCAAATTATTTAATGAATTTTCCTCCAGTTTAACAGGCCAGGGTGTATCTGAAACTACATATAAAAACAATGTATATAAATATTTAATGTATAATACAAGCTGATATATCCATGTATAACTGTACTGTATACATAACTTTATGTTTTAAGTATGACTAATTAAAATTAGCTTTTAATTTTTTAAATAATTGTAATATGACTTGAGTTGTTTTGTAAACCAGCATTGTTTGTTGAAAACCACTCCAAAATAAAGACCTTATTTATTTATTTTAAATAAATCGGAAACCCTACTTTTTACCAAATCTTATTTATAGTTATATCTTAGTTATTTAGCATGATTTTTCAGATGTTTGTTTCGTTTTATCATGTTTTTTTTTACGCTGAACATGAATTTGAAAATTATTTTGATCTACGACTATTATTTATTGAGATACCACAGAAAATTACTTTCGTGGCAAATCATGTATAGCGGCCATTTTCACGTTGATAATAAAGGTATGACGTTGGAACCCAGCTACTTGGGGATACAGTGTTGTGGAGATTATAAGCGATAGGTGGCGATATGGTCTGTTAGGTCCTTTTAATCCACTCAGTGGTTGCAATCGACGTGGACACTACTAGAGAAGTCTGGGGTGTCCATGTCGGATGGTAGTCAGTGTCCGGATGTTGTGTAGGGAAGAGAACTAAGTACTGTATCAGGCTTGTCATTTAGCTGAATATCAGACCAATACGTGGTTCGGATTCCACGTAAAGCGGTAGACCCAAAAAATATATTGGGATATTTTTTAATAAATGGCTATTTCTAAGGAACAGTCAAACTTAGTAACAATGATATTTCGTTCATCTACACTCATCACACTCACTGGTCCTCATATTCGTCCATATCTCTATGATCGGCGTCTTAATGATGAACAATAAATAAAACGTTTTAAATAACGATTAAAAAAATTTATGGTTAGATAATCTTAAAAGTATTTTTGTCTATAAAAAAGAACTAGTTTTACGTGGTTTAAAATAAACATCAATTAATTCCATTTTCCCCCTGATTGGTACCAAACCAGTGAGTCTATGTATTAATAAAATCCTTATATATAATCCGTGAAGCCGTTTTTTGTCAACGCAACTCTTCCCTTATTCCTTGACCAATTTAAACGGTTAGGGTGACAAAAAATTACTCTGTTCGAGACATCGGCATTACCGAGGCCGAAGGCTGAGGTTTCTCGAGCACAGCGAGTTGGCACACGAAGCATGTAGGGGTGTCCCCTGGTAAAAAATGTTCATTGTTCGTAAACATTGCTGAAAATGTACAGAACATGAATGATCATAGGAAATACAATTAATCTAAAAGTTATCAAGTTACTTTTTCTAGTTGACAAGGTTTTAATTAGTGCTGAGTCTCTCTCTCTCTCTCTCTCTCTCTCTCTCTCTCTCTCTCTCTCTCTCTCTCTCTCTCTCTCATCTCTCTCTCTCTCTCTCTCTCTCTCTCTCTCTCTCTCTCTCTCTCTCTCTCTCTCTCTCTCTCTCTCTCTCTCTCTCTCTCTCTCTCTCTCTCTCTCTCTCTCTCTCTCTCTCTCTCTCTCTCTCTCTCTCTCTCTCTCTCTCTCTCTCTCTCTCTCTCTCTCTCTCTCTCTCTCTCTCTCTCTCTCTCTCTCTCTCTCTCTCTCTCTCTCTCTCTCTCTCTCTCTCTCTCTCTCTCTCTCTCTCTCTCTCTCTCTCTCTCTCTCTCTCTCTCTCTCTCTCTCTCTCTCTCTCTCTCTCTCTCTCTCTCTCTCTCTCTCTCTCTCTCTCTCTCTCTCTCTCTCTCTCTCTCTCTCTCTCTCTCTCTCTCTCTCTCTCATCTCTCTCTCTCTCTCTCTCTCTCTCTCTCTCTCTCTCTCTCTCTCTCTCTCTCTCTCTCTCTCTCTCTCTCTCTCTCTCTCTCTCTCTCTCTCTCTCTCTCTCTCTCTCTCTCTCTCTCTCTCTCTCTCTCTCTCTCTCTCTCTCTCTCTCTCTCTCTCTCTCTCTCTCTCTCTCTCTCTCTCTCTCTCTCTCTCTCTCTCTCTCTCTCTCTCTCTCTCTCTCTCTCTCTCTCTCTCTCTCTCTCTCTCTCTCTCTCTCTCTCTCTCTCTCTCTCTCTCTCTCTCTCTCTCTCTCTCTCTCTCTCTCTCTCTCTCTCTCTCTCTCTCTCTCTCTCTCTCTCTCTCTCTCTCTCTCTCTCTCTCTCTCTCTCTCTCTCTCTCTCTCTCTCTCTCTCTCTCTCTCTCTCTCTCTCTCTCTCTCTCTCTCTCTCTCTCTCTCTCTCTCTCTCTCTCTCTCTCTCTCTCTCTCTCTCTCTCTCTCTCTCTCTCTCTCTCTCTCTCTCTCTCTCTCTCTCTCTCTCTCTCTCTCTCTCTCTCTCTCTCTCTCTCTCTCTCTCTCTCTCTCTCTCTCTCTCTCTCTCTCTCTCTCTCTCTCTCTCTCTCTCTCTCTCTCTCTCTCTCTCTCTCTCTCTCTCTCTCTCTCTCTCTCTCTCTCTCTCTCTCTCTCTCTCTCTCTCTCTCTCTCTCTCTCTCTCTCTCTCTCTCTCTCTCTCTCTCTCTCTCTCTCTCTCTCTCTCTCTCTCTCTCTCTCTCTCTCTCTCTCTCTCTCTCTCTCTCTCTCTCTCTCTCTCTCTCTCTCTCTCTCTCTCTCTCTCTCTCTCTCTCTCTCTCTCTCTCTCTCTCTCTCTCTCTCTCTCTCTCTCTCTCTCTCTCTCTCTCTCTCTCTCTCTCTCTCTCTCTCTCTCTCTCTCTCTCTCTCTCTCTCTCTCTCTCTCTCTCTCTCTCTCTCTCTCTCTCTCTCTCTCTCTCTCTCTCTCTCTCTCTCTCTGCCAGAAATTAACTTTGCCCTAAGGGAGCCAAAGCACATTGATCTCAAGAGTCAATATATTAAAACTGTTCGGACCTAAATAAAGTACAGTAATGATTTTTGTAATCTGAAAACTCGTGTAAAACAATGACGAAGTTAAACTTATATCTTGATATGTAATTATGGCTATGTTGTTCAAACATGTTTTGTAAACAAATAAATGTTTCCAAAGAATTGGCAGAAACAAATAAATTCATATGACACCAAAAAAATCAAAACTTTGAATATTACCAGTTTGATTCCCAAATATTTTTTTTGTTGCCATAACTAAAAAACTAGTAAAGTTAGAGACATGTGATTTTCACTTAAATGTTTTGAATTCACATCTTTCCTTAAAATGTAATCAAAATCGGCAGAGCAGCTTTTTATAGAAAATTAAATTTTGTATTTTTTTGCCCATAAAAATAAAAATGTTTGATTACAATTGAATTTTTGGTTAACTGGTTGCTTCAAGAGGGGGTCTTCCCCGAACTTTTAAAAATATCCACTCTAAAATCAATTCTTAAAAAACAAAATAACTTACGAATATACAACTTCCGTCCAGTCTCTCTCCTATATTCATTTTCAAAGGTCTTTGAAATAATCATTTTTAATAGATTATATGAATATTTTGATAGAAATAAAATGTTTCACTCTCGTCAATTTTGATTTTTAAAGGGTAAAAACACTTGTAACGTCATTTTTGAGTTTTTGACTGCATTGTCTAGTGCCGTAGATGGGTCGCAGCACACTGTTGGTGCCTTTTGTGACCTGTCCAAGGCATTCGACTGTGTGGACTACAACGTCCTGATTGGGTATCTGTGGTCTTATGGCATAAGAGGAGTGGCGCTTGATTTTATCGCTTCTTACTTGCACAATCGTCGACTAAAAGTTGTGATTGTCACTCTCAGAAGCAGACATTCAAATAATGACTTCAGGAGGGCCTCAGGGCTCAATATTGGGCCATATTCTCTTCCTCATTTATGCAAATGATCACTCCATGAGATCACTTCTAGTGTGGAGATGGTTCTCTATGCTGACGACACCTCTTTCATTGTGTCACACAAAAACAGAAACATCCTTTCAAAACAACTTTCGGAACAATTAATTCTATTAAATAACTGGTCCAATACAAATGGCCTTCATTTAAATCCAAACAAGTCATATTTTACAAACTTCCAAATCAACCGTATTAACTGTACTTTAAATAATGCATCCTTTCTGTAACCAAATTTCAACAGTGTGACAACCACGAGATTTCTTGGTTTGGAAGTTAATTCTAGCCTAATTTTTACTTCACTCGCCAGTTGACATGGGCCTACAGGCCTGTGCGTTAACTTTATTCAACGAGTGAAGTACCGACCGTTGGCTCAGTGGGGATTCGAACCTTGGACCTTTCCCTCCGCAGTCCGAAGCCTTAGCCACTGAGCCACCACGCCGGCATAACGTAAAAAAACCAGCTTTTTACGCTATTTTAACTCTCCCCACTATTGTATATCTAAACACCCTAAAACAAGCTTATTTTGCATATGTACATTCCCTGATTACATATGGACTGTTATTTTGGGGAAGTTCGTCTGAATCATCTAAGGTTTTTCTAAAACAAAAGAAAATAACTAGACTCATGACAGGTTCTCTTCACAATGACCCTTGCAGGAAACACTTCCAAAATTTATAGATTCTTCCTCTGCCATCAGCTTACTTGTTCCAGTCTTTGCTTTTTGTGAAGTCAAATTATGAGAGATTTTCTAACATGAATTACACATACTGCTATAATACTATAAACATTTCCATTTTGCAGTATCCTATTCATCGAACAACATTTCTCGAAAAGTCCCCTTTTTAGTCTGTGTAAGGGGGGATTATAAAATCATCTACCAGTTAAAGGCCTGTATGATTATAAGATGTTTTAGAAGAGACTCTTAAATATCTAATCTCAAACTGTTTTTACAGTGTCTCAGACTACCTGGATTCCACATCGGGACGGGTCGTTTACCAGTAGCGATAACTGCTTATTTGATGTATATATTTTTAGCTGCTCATTCATGTTTGTTATATATTTATTGTTTTTTATATTGTTTTACATTGTTTTATTTCACTGTTGTAAATTGACAAGTCTCTCTTTTAGCGTATTTTTATCTTATAAGGTATATTTTAGCGTATAAGGTATCTTTGACAATTATAAATAAATAAAAAAACTTAAATTTCAAAAAGTGAAATAATGGTCTGGAGATATTGGCTAAATACACCTCATATTACCAAATTTCATAAAAATTGATCCATCCGTTTGGTCTTCAGCGAACTGTACATACACAAACAGACATACACTCATATGGACAGATGCAAAAATGTTTTTTCGAAAAAAAAACACTTTTTTGGGTTTAGGAAACCCTAAAATGTATTTTAGATTTTAGACCAACTTGTAAAAAAACCTTTTTTGGACGATCACAATAATTTCTCTATGCTTCCGCTCATGCACAGATACAACTATGGTAGAAAGTAAAACCAACACACAAAAATAAAGTATGATCACAGCTGGCTGTCTTTTTGGTAAACTTCAAATTTTGTATTTTAATTTCTTTTACACAACAAATTTATTACAGTGGGTATTTGTTATTTTCCCTATTGTCAAGTTCTGAGCAGATTGATACATATAATTGATAAAATATTGCTCAGAAGTTATTTTTAATTATAGTCTAAAAAGGAGGAAAACGTAATATAATTAGAATTCTAGTTAATTTATTGACTAGATACAATTAAGGCTAGCTTGTAATGGATAAAATGCAATCACTTCCGGCCAGACCGTCTTACAATATTGATTAAAAGCGCCAATGTTATTATTGCAGTCTTTGCTCCAGGTTTACCAACTTTTGTAACTATCTATATAATCTATCTTATAGCCTTTGAAGTCATATCATTTTAATAAATAAGTTAATTAAAAAGAAAAATTAAAGATTATGAACGTGTTAATTTGTTTGTAAAGAAGTTAGAACCCTGGCCTTTAAATCACGAATTCATTTATTTTATGAAACATCAGAGTAGGCTAGTACTAATAATGTTCTTTATAGAATCATTAATATGTATTGGTTTACTTAAACATAGTCTTTCGTGCACTCCAAAGTTCGTAAAATACATTTTTGTAGGAGCCTAAATACAGACTCTGCCTTTTCAGGCCCTAAATTTTTAGAAAGCTTTATTTGTTAATTAAGGTTTACACATTTTCTCTATACAAATTAACTGTGGTTGTGATGCTGATATAAATTTCTTTGTAATGTATAAATAATCTGTAAAAATATTATGCATAATAATACAATATATATACACTTTATGAATCTTCAAAAAATAAAGCATATTCCATTCTACAATACCTTATGTTCAAGCTATTTTTTACTAGGCCATTAAAACTTATCAATATTTAATTTTAATCGACGAGACTTAAAAGTAAATTTAATTGACACAGTTAAATATACGTTTTGTGATAACATTTATTATTGCTGACCCCAAAAGACAGTTGGTAATATATTGTTGATTACTCGGGTTGACTCAGAAAACAATGTATACATTCAGATTTAAAGAAAACGACATCTTTCTTTTGTTAAAAAATCTTTATATTGTAAAAATAAACTAATTCTCTTGCATTTTGGAGGATAGCTAGAGGTAAGAGTTACGTTAAATCAATAAATGGCGAGACACGTAGTAAATGTCGGCCGTTACACCACATCAATGTCCTCCAACAAGTCTGAAAAGCAACAGCTGATAGCGTTACGTGGTAATTTTTGTTATATTACTTGGAGAAATGTGACCTATAAATTGGGTCGGGTTGAAAGCGACCTGTGTGGTATATTTATCGCATGTAGGGGTTCCAGCAGCAGAGGGGAATTTTTCCACCACTCTGTCTCTAGTTGGCGTGAGGGGCGTGGGGACTACGGACACAATCAGCTGGTGAAGTTAAGCAAAGAAATCTGCTTGAATAGTCGAGGGCGTGGGGACTACGGACACAATCAGCTGGTGAAGTTAAGCAAAGAAATCTGCTTGAATAGTCGATATAAGTCGATATAATATAGCCATATTATAATCTTGTTTATATTGTCATTTTTGTACATTTTAAATTATAATCATATTGAAATAGGATATTACGTTCTTGCTCGATCTATCACGACTTATACAGTTAGCAAAGCACACCTTTTAAAATTACATACGAAGTAATATGTAAATAAAACATTTATTATAGTAGTGATAAATATTATTTCAGTTTGAGGTTAGGTCGCTGAACACTTCAATCGCATTATTGGTATTTCAAATAAAATAATAATATCGCAAATCAAATAATTATAATTTAACCTCATTATAACTCGGTAATGACAAACCGCCTATAACAGGTGATTGCACACTCCTATCACAGCTCCTTTTCCCTCCAAGCCATGTTCTAGCTGTACTAGATTCCAGTTCCTACCACGTGCCTTGCCCGCCAATAGTAACCTAGCTCGATGACGTAGTAGGTGGAGCTTCCCACAGTGTATCCATGACAACGAAATGTTAAAGTGGCACGGTGGAACTTCGAATCAGTGGTGAGAGAAGACTTATTTTCTGTCTCACTTCAATGACTAGCTCTGTCTCTCTCACACAGGTTCTCTAATTAGGTTGCAATCAAAGCGGCCGAACTAACTGTTCAAAACCAGAAAAATGTGAACAATAAGATGTAAACTAAATTAAAGGAACATTCGTTGATTATTGTTAAAAAAAAAAACAAAAAAACGTGTGTAACTAAAAAACTATAACATGAATAGATAAAATAATATCTCTTCAGCCCATGTTGGCTATGTTAGCTACTGTTAAGCAAAGTCATAGACACCATGCAGGGTGTCTCCTTTGTTGTCATTCACATTATCGAAAAAGGTTTCAATTAGGTTAGGTTAGGCTGAACCACAATGAGCATCCCTAGCAGTTAGTAGTCAATTTAGATCGAGACCTCTCTGTTTTAAAAGTCACCTATAGAAAAACAGCAGCTAAAATGTGAACCAGAACTAACATTGTGCAGCAACTTGTTGGATCATCGTGAAGAGCCAAGGCACAAGTCCTGCGTACTACCTGGTTACCTGGTTTACTTGCCAAGCCTTGTTTCTGGTTTACTTCACTGCTGAATATTGAGCTCCCGTTTGGCTTAACAGTACACATGTACGGGAGGTTGATATACAACTAAATAGGCTGATGAGGGCTATCAGCGGTTCCTTCATTGCAACCTGTAACAATTTTTAGTTACATCGATTTTGGAAAAACTAAAATATTAGAAAAAAAGTACTTGCAATAGAAAATTAATTCAAACTCTATAAAATTTCAATCAAAATTTTGCAGTTTTTTATAACAATTGAGAATCTTAGCCCTTAAAATAAAAAGTAGATTTTTCCCATTAGAAATAAAATAACCAATACTTGTTACAACAAGATTTTTTCATGTCGAGTCTATCGATATGTTTTCTGCAATTTACATGTTTTGGTGACGTTGTTACGTTAGGTTTCTCCCGGTAGCTCTCTGATTGGTTCTCATCTATTTTGTACAATGTTTTTTGATTGTAGTGGGGGAGTCTACGTAAATACTTCTAGGTACGATTTTTTCGGTTTGTTTCGTATTAATTCTGTTATATTAATGAATTAAACAACAGAATGATGAATATCTCATCAGAAAAATCAATGTTGTGTTTAAGGGTTTAAAAATGAAAAATTGGTAATTTTTGTTTAAACATAGGAAAGATAGTTTTAGTTTAAAAAACTTTAAAAATATCGTAAAAATTCCTATTTCCAATTTTTATTTATTTGTTACTTTCTTTATACCCCTTACATTAGGAGGTTGTCAATTTAAACCTTAGCTAGTTTTGTTGTGATTTTTATCCTCAACGTATGAAGTAATAAAAAGGACAACAAAAACAATGTTGTTTTAATACAAGGACAACTAAAATATCTAGGTAATGGAATTAAGGCAGACATCACAGACTAAATAAACTATATAGACATTTGGTCGTCACCATTTTGGCTTTTATGGAATAATACAATTTATTCCTTTGATCTTTTGCTCTCCACTTTTTATTCTTTGGAAAATACAGTTTCGGGGTTGAAAGAAGAATTAGATTACTTTCCGCAGTAAAACATTTCCTCTCATAAACAAAAATAAATAGAATTAAGCACAAAATATCAGATGTAACATCATTAGCACTGGCTGTAATACTAGTTACAATATTATAATAGATAATGTAGTTTTATAAGCTAATTAGCCAAAATATTTAGTATGAAACACAACAACAACAGCCTACTTCCGTTTCCGTTCATGCACAGATAACTTCAATTAGGCCTAATGGTTATGCATTTAATAATGTTTAACTTGTTGCCAGGCAACGATGAATAATATTTACAGCGTATAGATTTTTGGAATAAACTCGACGAGAAATATAAGAGAAGTTACTCCTAATTACTTAGAATGTAGATCAGTGAGTTATACCAATGATTTTATACACATTTTAGGGGACACCACTGCACGCTTCACGTGCCAGCCCCGCCGCTTCCTGCGCTCGATACACCTCGACCTTCGGCCTCGGCATGTAACTTTTGACTACAAATAATAATAGATTATCTGTATAACGTAAAATCACAATATTAAATTTATACTACTTGCGTTGCAACCTATTTATTAGTTAGTCTAAATACCCAAAGGTATTACTTAGCCTATTTCAAACGTGTTCATTTCATTTTTTTTAAATTTGTTTAACAGCTGAAGATTAAACTAATAGTATAGCATTAACAATACATCAATACTCAATAGTATAATTTAAAACATACAAAATAAATATTTTTATTCACAAAATAGCTGTTATTAATTTACTAAAATCAACCCAATGTTATTCTTATGGAACAATATTTTAGTGGTGGTTTATACCCCTTAGGAGTACTTTATCAAGATGAAAATACTTTAGTTGTCCTATTTAAGACCTAAGAAACAGTGTACAAAATGTCAGCTCTCAACCTACATGGGAAGTTGGAAAATTAGTGATGAGGGAGTGAGCCAGTGTTACTATATACCTGTATAGTAAATTGAATAATAACTATAATTATATAATATAAATATATATAGAAATAAATATATGTAGATTTCTGATCCAGTGTTAAATGTTGTGTCTCACAGCTGGTTTGGGGTGCCATGATGGAACGTTAGTTTAGTCCTATGTAAATATAACGCAGTTTCAACCAGCAGCAGTGGCAGATCTCACAAAGTTACTGTTACAAATATTCCTATTTCACGATGAATCTATTTGTAAGTTCAGTAATATAATTAAGGGTGTTACACAATAAGGTTATTATTGTTATTGGAGATCCAAAACGTGACTCACAATGACGCTGTAATCGATCTAAAAAATGGCTTGTAAGGACGTGACAGTTTTGTAAACGTGAGAAATACACTCTGACCGCGTTGATAAACGTGGAAAAATAGATAGTCTGTGAGGTTGGACCTGTTTGTTTATAGTTAAGGTTATGTCAGGATGACATTTTGGCGGTTACACGCCATACTGTGTTACTAATTTCAGCATTAACAAGAATATATATAAATAATTAGGCTTATAAAATAATTTGCATTGCATAAAAATGATTCTCAATATAATTTACAAAAAATGCCAATACATGTAAAAATTGGTGCGTCTAATTACAAATAAGTGTAAACAATAAACCATATGATTATTTTAAAACAAAACAGGTCCAACATCGCAGACAATCTAGTTTATTTCTACGATCATTCTTAATGCGACCAGACTGAACACCATAGGCTAGACTCAGCTTAGATGATTAGTGGAGTCGGTGAATCAGCAATTAACACTGTGAGTCAGCCTTTTATCTCAGTAATTCAGAGAACCACGCGGTAATTCCTCATAACCTGCCACGCGCTTCCGACGTTGTCTAATAAGAAAATTACATACAAAGACGTAACAGATATCGAGTTCGTACCGGATCGGTTATAACAAAGACTGTAGGAAGTCGATGCATCTCTACTGTTGTGCACTGTACCGATGTACTGGTAAATTGTAATACAGCCAGTCAGACATTTCGGCAAGAATCATGGATAAAGAGTGAAATAACATTGTACACAACTTATGGAAAGATAAATAGGGACGGAAATATCATGATTTCTAATTTAATTTGATATGATAAAACTAAAGAAACATGTTTCACAACTGTATCTTTAGTAGGTTTTAAGTAATTTGGGGTTAAATACAAGAAATTGAAGCAAGAAACTCAGTTTTTTTAGATTTAGGGTACAATAACTTTAAAATGGTAAAAAGTAATATAAAAATGTCATACATAATCTGTAGATAATTTTATTCTGAGAATATTTATGTAATCTATGTAAAAAAACTACACATAAATAAGTACAAACGTTTAACTCTATTAAGTATAATACATAATCAATTGCAGGGAAAGAATTAGATCAAGATAATAAAATCGTAATGTTTGTGTTCAATAAAATAAATATTTTTGTATTATTAAAGTAAAAATAGTATAAAGAAATAAATAACATTTTAGTAAATAAATAATTAACTGTCCTTTACTTTCTACTATGAAACATAATGTATCATAGTATTATTTTTAATTCTTAAGTTGGTAACACTTAAACAGCAGCTGATCAACAATGTTTTTCTAATTGTCATGTCTGACTTGTGTTTTGGTAGTAATGGCCAACTACAAAATGCTAGTATCAGTACATGACGTCTTAAGAGACGAATAGGAGTTTCGCAACAATTGGTGGGCGAAAAATTAAATGAATTTTACCCATTTCATAAACAAAAGGTCAATCATCTAGAATCAGGGGATAGTCCACTTCGTTTGGAGTTTGGTGATTTTTTTTAATACTAATCAAAGATTCTATAAGCGTATTTTATTTCCACGGATGAGGCAAATTTATTAGAGGTGGTGTCAAAAACTTGTTTAATGAACATTTATGGGCAGAACAAAATACTCATGAGGTAGTTGAACAGAAATGTCAACACCAATTTAGTGCCAATGTTTGATGTGGTGTTTTACATAATCAGCTAACTGGTCCGTTAATATTACCTGGCCACCTATTTAATATTACTTATTTAAATCAATTTAACGTGCTTTTAAATTTATATTGATTGAATTACATGTAAGGACTACAACGTGACAAAGAAATTAATTTTACGATCTCTAGAAACCAAGAAAACGTTGTTTATGAAATTGATAGGAGTTTTGTTCTTGAAAAGTTAACATTCTGCAATTAATAAAACTAATAGAAAACACTCCTGTCAACCATGCATTGGAGTATAAATGAGATATATTAATGGGGTTTTGAGTATTAAAAGTGTAAAGGTGATGCACAGTGAAAACTAGAAATTCCGGTACTTGTTTTGTTCCAACTAGGATAAAAATTATCAAAAACTTATAATACAATTTAAAAATGCAAATGTCATAACTTACAAAATTAATCGAAGTGGGGTTTTTCATAATTAGTAAACAGCCTTCAAACTCGGGTACACATAATTTCTACTCCGATAGTACATCCATTTTCACAACTACTGCAATTGAACAGACCCAGACTTTCATTGTGTTCAGCGCCGAAATAGGGCAAAAATCGCGCAGTCAAAAATAGTTCCATACGTCATTTCGGATGCGACAATCTCAGAATGGCGAGCACGGATGACACACCACTGATCCATGGTTCTTAAAATCAAACTTAAAGAAGCCCTCTCTAACACTTTACCTGGGGAACACCGACTTAAAGTGACTTCAGATCCACGGGAGTGGCAGGGTAAAAAAACTGTTAAGGTTACAACGGGCATCGAACCGGGGCCAATAATTGCGTGGCAAGCCCTTAGTTGATTACAGGACAATTCGTCCCACGGACATTTCGTCCCCAAAGAAAAATGCGGACATTCCGCCCCACTCTGTGGAGTGTCTACCTGGGTCGGGTTTGATAATTAGTCTCCAAATATTTCTAAACGGACACTTCGTCCCACCCTGAGAGAACCTAACCTAACCTAACCTTTTTACAACCCTTCTCTCAGGTGGGACGAAGTGTCCGTTTAGAAATATTTGGAAACTATTTATCAAACCCTACCCAGGTAGCCGTTCCACAAAGTGGGACGAAATGTCCGCATTTTTCTTGGGGGACGAAATGTCCGTGGGACGAATTGTCCGGACACCTAGTTACGGCCGCACCAACTTATACAATGTATAAATAGTTCCGTAACGCATGCCACAATAAAAATAAACGTCATAACATAAACTTATTATGGGATTTTTCCTTTAATTCACTACCATAATCATAACTTAGGTTAACTTAACATAACCAAACCAAACCTAACATAACATAACATAACCAAACCTAACATAACCTAATCAAACCTAATATAAACAAACCTAATATAACCCAACCAAACCTAATATAACCAAACCTAACATAACCTAACCAAACTAGTGGTAATGAATTAACGGAATAAGGCTCTTTATTACTATATAAGTACAAAATGTACTTATTATGGTGACCGAATCTCTTTTTGAGTCCCCTGGTCTTGAAAAAAAAATGAGAAATTAATTTAGACAATCTATCAAATTAGCTTATTTACGCAAAATGTAGTACTATCATCTACAATAGAAACAAACGGAAGAAAGAGAGAAATTTGCTGTATATGTGTGGCTATGCTGCTATCTTAAGATAAATGCTCTCATATTAGGCTCTTTGCACATTCCACCATTCTGCCCGTACGAGAAAATCACGGACGGGAGATTTTTGTCTCGTAGACCGTTAAAGTGCGCGAGACCTTTCACAATGTACGGCCATAACGCGGGCACGACTTTTACCCGTGTTGCCACTGGCTGCCGTGTTATCCTCCCGGCTCAGTGGTCTACGTGACCAAATGCACGCTATATACGATTTCAGTCGTCCAGTAGCCGCCCCTTCCAGTGTACGTTTAGTTTGATTCAGGTTGCGTTTTGTCGGCGTTTTCAGTTCATGTGATTCACTGGCTTTATATACAGTGATATATGCTTCAGTGATATATTTAGTCAAAGAAAGGTAATAAAAAACTTAATTTTTAAACTTACCTCAAAGTCATAGTCAGCATTTTAATAGGTTGTATATAATTTCTGAATTAGGTGTTTTGTCGTTGAAGAACAACATTCCTCGGTTTGCAGTGAAATTCATCAGTTTTCAATACAACAAAAAACTTTCGGTCGTCGTTTCTTAGGTTTTCAAATAATATAGAGAAGGTCCCCAACTTCCTCACGTATCTGATCATTTGGACGAAACTAGACTCGATTGCGCCTTCTTCTTTACCACCGACGATAGAGTATATATAACGCAATGACTTGTTCACGATCCATGATCAAGACCGCACGCACCTTTAACAAAACTGTCGGGTTTTGAATTGTTCCACTGTCCGGGTTTTCCCGTACGGGCGAAATCGTACACAATCAACAGACCACGATATAAAACCGACCGTGTATTCCTCGTACGGTCAGAATCGTGTAATGTTGGTTAGACAATAGACAGATTTATTTATCATTAAGCTTACAAGCAACAGATCTCTCACTAAGACTAATATCACAAATATGTTTAATTTCACAGTCAGATAATTAAACTAATTAAATCTAACATTTGCCAAATCATATTCCAATAATTCAGCAATATCATAAGAGTGATTCTCTAACAATCATGACTTAAATGATATCTTAAAGCTACAAACCGATACATTTCTAGCATTTATATAACCCTGACCCCCACCCATACACATACAGTGGTATTGACCCACCCACCCATACACATACAGTCGTATTGAACCACCCACCCACCCATACACATACAGTCGTATTGACCCACACACCCATACACGTACAGTGGTATTGACCCACCCGCCCACCCATTCACGTACAGTAGTATTGACCTACCTGTCAACACATACACGTACAGTAGTATTGACCCACCCGCCCACCCATAGAAGTACACTGGTATTGTGTACTTGTTCTTTCTTGTAGATGAATGAACTATTCAGTACATTATTAGCTATTCATTTAAAAGACAAGATATATTAAAATCTGTACCTTAAAATAACTATGAAAGCATTTGCCAAATGAAAAACATATGTAACAAACGTGTTGATTTTGCTAACATAGAATAAATAAGAAATATTCATACACACCCATACACGTACAGTGGAACTGACCCGCCCGCCCACCCATACACGTACAGTAGTACTGACCAACCCGCCCACCCATACACGTACAGTAGTACTCACCCACCCTCTCACCCATACACCTACAATGGTATTGACCCGACCGCCCACCCATACACCTACAGTTGTATTGGCCCACCCGCCCACCCATACATGTACAGTAGTATAGACCCACCCACCCACCCATACACGTACAGTGGTATTGACCCACCCGCCCACCCATACATGTACAGTAGTATAGACCCACCCGCCCACCCATACATGTAGAATGGTATTGACCCACCCGCCCACCCATACACGTAGAGTGGTATTGACCCACCTGCCCACCCATACACGTAGAGTGATATTGACCCACCCGCCCACCCATACGGTATTGACACAAGTAACTCTATATGTGTGGGCGGTCGGGTGGGCAAGTAACTCCTTTTATGTATGGGCAGGCGGGTGGACCAGTAAGTCCTTATATGTATGGGCAGGCGGGTGGGCAGTATCTACTATAATACTGTCCCAATGTAAATTGGGACAGTATTATAGTAGAAAACTATATTGATAAGAGTTTTCAAAATTTTCACAGTATTCTAACTGAATCTTTGAATTGCAACACTAAATTCTCAACAATAAGTAACAGATTGGCAAAGGCGAAGTCGATTAGTCCTTGGATGAGCGAGCCACTGCTAAGGAGGATAAAAAAGAGGGATAAATTGTACAAGATGTTGAGAGTTAGGCCCCACAATGTTAATCTTAAAAATTTTTACAACAATTTTAAAACGAATCTTCAATCAGATATAGATCACGCCAAGAACAATTACTTTAACACTCTTTTAATAAACTACAGAAATAACACAGCTGAAAAATGGAAATTAATTGATGGCTTAATGGGAAATCATAAACAATTTGTCAACAAAATTACTTTGAGCTGTGGCAGTACTATTGTTGACCATGGCGAAATTGCAAATGAATTTAACAAACACTTTGTAAACATAGTAAACGCTTTTAGTAATACTGGTGCAACAAATGAACCTTTCATTAGCATTAAACGTCAAGTAAATTCAATCTTTTTAGGTCCAGTCCTTTGGCTGGAAGTCGAAAATGTTATAAAACAGCTCCAAAACAAAAAGTCATCTGGTTTTGATAATTTTAATGTAACTGTAATAAAGAAAGTTATTGATTTAATATCCAGACCTCTCGCCATCCTCATCAATATGAGTTTTGCCACTGGTAAGTTCCCTACCTTGTTAAAAAAATCAGTTGTTGTACCTATTTTCAAAAAAGGTAATCCTGAATCCCTTGACCAATATAGACCTGTGACATTGCTCTCGATTTTCTCCAAATTATTTGAAAAAATATTTAGATCAAGATTGGTTAGATTTTTTGATTCTAATAAAATAATATCTGACTCACAGTTCGGTTTTAGAAAGGGTAAAAGTACCGAGGACCGTAGACAGCAAGTAAAAATTAAAAACGTTTTTAGTGATGAAAAAATTATAAGCCTTGGAATTCCTCAAGGATCTGTCTTATCTGCAGATCTTTTCTCTTTGTTTATTAACGACCTCTTGTTACAACTCTTTCAAGGGGAAGTTGTTGCTTTTGCAGATGACGTTGCGTTCTTGTATTCATCAGATAATTGGCATCAAATCAAAACAAAAATAGCGGATGACTTGTTGTTGCTGGCAGATTGGTGTAAAAAAAACTCAATGATTATAAATGTTTCAAAAACAAAAATCATAAATTTTGACTACATGGGATTCAATTTTGATACGCCCTTAAAATTCCATAACAATTGCATTAGGATAGATAATGAATGCCTTTGTGAAATCATTGAACAGGTAAATGAAATCAAATACTTGGGTATTTATCTAGATTCCAGATTTAATTGGAAAAGCCACATAACAAAATTAAATACTGAAATAAGAAAATCATTGCGAATATTTTACTTTTTAAGGAACATTTGTGATTTAAATTTTTTAAGAACATTATATTTTGCACTTATTAACTCAAGATTGTATTATGGAATTGAATTTTGGGGAGGAAGCCACAAATTTCTAATAAATAAGCTTGAAATTACACAGAAATATTTTATTCGTATCATCCTATTTAAGCACCAAAGGGAACACACCGAGCAATTATTCAAACAATTAAAAATTTTACCCATTAAGAATCTTTTTATTTTTAAAGTTCTCCTTACATTTTTTAAAATTAGCAGTAATTCAGGGACTGAAACTTATTTTACAGGACAAGAAGCACATCAAATCAATTGTATGTGAGGCCGAAGATTAACAAGTCTTTATTTTCAAGGTCTTTCGTTTTTCTGGGACCTAAATGCTTTAATATGCTACCCAGGGAACTCAAAGAAGCAAGAAATTTTTATAAGTTTTCAAATAAACTGAAACATTGGCTTTTAGCAATGGATGATGCAACAACCCTGACCGCTATTCTTTCATAGATTAATATTTTATTATGGAATGTATTGCATTGTATTGTATTATTGTATCATGTATATATTTCTCACAAGTATCAAGATCTTTGTTTGTATTCATTTGAATTATTTTGTTTGTAAGTAATTTTTAGTTAGTGGTATATAATTAGTTATATGGAGTTCAGAGATTTTATTAAAGATTATTTATAAGCACACGCTGCAGTGCCAGCTCAAGTCACGGGATATATATTCTATTAAGGAAGACTCAATTATTTGGACAATATAATGTAATACTTATTAGTAATGGCTATCTTAACTGGATAGTGATGGCCATTTAAATTTCCAAGCATATGTAAATATTGTTCATGTAAAATTAATGAATGGAAATAAACGTATTATTATTTAGTGAAAGTTTATTGAAAATACTGATATCCACTTCTTTATTAGATGTTGTTGTAAAAATTAATCTGTTAAATTCTTTATGGATCCTAAGCCTATTTTTTGTATCATGATGATGTATACATAAATGATGTGGCATTTAGAGTTGGATTAGGTAGTTCCTCTTTTGTTTTAACAATACATACAAAAACATATTGGTTGACAATTGTCAGAATTTTCTCTTTTTTGAAAAGACCTGCAGTGTTCAAGATAGTCTGAAAAAGTAATAATTCTTATTAATTTTTTTGTAAAAGTAAAACTCTATTAACAAATAAGCTATTACCCCAGTAAACAATTTCATAAACCATATTATGAAACAAAACAAAGTATAGGTTTCTCAGATACTCAACAGGTAAACTATTTCTAAGAAGTCTTATAACGTAAATTAATGGCGATAGTTTATTGCACAGTTCTTCGATATGGCCAGACCAAGAGAGCATAATCAAGAGTTATACCTAAGAGTTATTTCTAGTCTATTGCTCACATTGTTTCTAAGAGAAAAATTTATTATCTGTGTTTTATTTAGGTTAAGTAACAGCTTAATTGAAAGAGCTCAGACGAGTGTTTGGTGTACTATTAGCTCAGCTATTATTAACAACTAACGCGTGTGATGAAGAGAGACAGAGAGAGAGTTGAAAATAGACATACAGAGACTGCTGACGCTACCTGGGAAGACAGTACAAGAACTAATTTAACAGAACCGAAAAACGGTTTCACGGGACCTATATGGACAGTCTTCTTGTTTCTGTAGTCAATGTTATTATATCAATTGCATTGTAATCACAAAATGTGAGTTTTTTGTTTTTTTGCTACTTTTTTTAAGGAGAGGCCAACCTCCTTCTTAACCTTATACCATTCCTCATAGATCTGTGTGAGGAACTTATTCAGACAGAGTAAGAGGACGAACCAGTACAGTACAAGGTGAATATTACTGATAAATCTTCCAATCCAGGCCGGATTCGAAACAGCGCTATCGCTCAGCCACCGCCTCGCCCAACTAGTAATATTTGTTGTTGGTCTTAGAAGGATTAAATATTATAGAACTCGTAATATTTGCAATACAGTATGTATTTTCAACTTATATTGTGAGTTTGACACTTCGTTAACAGATGTTGTAAGAGTCCGCGTATTCTGTGCAGTAATGACGGCGTCTGTCGTACAGCTGACTTGCCCAGTAACTCTTCATGCATTCTTTTCTACCATAGTTGATCTTATTGTCCTGAAAACAATTGTAGCCAGTTAATTTTATTTATATAAAATTCATGTTATGTATATTATTGTATACAAAATTGTATTCTGTATTATGTATAAACAGTTAACATTTATTTGCTAAAAAGGCCTCATTTCCGAAAGTTCCCTTCACCGATTGCTTTGACATTCTGGCAAAATGTTCTATTTTGCTAGAGGCTACTCAGATTCAAGACATTTGATTACTGATGTTCAGTTGCACTTCGTATAGACATGTTGAGTTATTATATTTAAAATTTACAAAGTACCCAAATATATAATTTACGTAGTTTGTGCTTTAATGTAGTTAAATATTGTTAACAGCATATAGATCTCAAGGAGATGAGATTTTAATATTTAAGATTGGGTTTTGAAAAAAAAAAATTAAGTTAACACTAGTATAAGTTAGAACATAATAAAATATTGTTTAAATTAAAATACACCAAACTGCATCCACAGTAGTCCTTGGTCGAACTATTTAGTAATCCACAAATATTTGATACCCTCGCATCCTCTCAAATATCATGACCAGTATCTGCTCTCATTTAATAAAATGCTGTTGTCATTTAATCGCCTCAGTGGCCCGTCGTTAACTCCCGCAGAGCATAAAATGCCTTGGATGCCAAAAACTGTATAGATGAGTTGGGAATAGGTTTGTATTTATTCAGATTCTACTTAACAACTAATATCTCAAACCTTGGTGTTTATTTAGTTCTTAAAGGTTAATTTAATAAGAACCGTCTTCTAAACATGTGTACAAGAATTGATTTATTTGCGACACAGATCTAACAAATCCTTGAACAAAAATATTTGTATTGTAACATACAGCATTACAAAGTATGTGGAAAATCAAAATTCATGGCAACACATAACTAAACTAACTGTTTCATGTCCTTCATATTTTATCTGAAATATACTCATATATTACCCCATAGTGTATAATAATACAAGACAATAACTAATTGAATTTAATGTTATTTCATCTTTCTTACTTATTTATGAAACGCCGACATAACTTTGTGTATATTTTTAGGCGAATATGAATGATGATAGGATGAGTGTAGTCTGGTTACTAACCGAATTCAACTGTTCCTCAGAAAGGGCAATTTTTTAATAGCCCAACAGCCAGGGAAACTAAGGGGCCTACAGATTTACGTGGAATCCGAACCATGTAGTGTTGGTCTGATTTTCAGCTAACTGACAAGACTGACACTTAGTTCTCTCCCCTACACAACAACCGAATGTTGACTACCATCCAACATAGACACCCCAGACTTCTCTAGTAGTGTCCACATCTCTAGTAGTGGAAGCATTGACTAAATATGAGCATCTAGTGCCAAAAGAATGCAATCACTCTAAAAAATATATGAGTAGTCTATGATTAAGTTTAAGAAAATACTAATTCTAGGTAATAAAATGAATGTTTGGGTAGTTTTAATCAACTGTTAAAACTGATTACATCATTACAACCAATGAATCCAAAGAGTACTTACGTAATTTCCAGTGATAAAATCTCGAACCCTGCATCTGTATGCTAGATCGTAAACTGTGGCCATATTGTTCGGGTACTCACCCTCCCTCCCTTCATTCAGTTCTATAGACCCCTAAAACAGCCATCATCTTGCTTTCATTAATGAGATAATCAAAGTAGGTGTTAGCTTCTTTGCTTTTTCAATGATGGACATTTAATGGTGGGTTTTGTAGCAAGAACGGTTTCCCATAGCGTTAGAAGCTACAGAAATCCCAAAATTTAACAAGTTCAGATTTAAGATTCATAAATCTGTTTGGCTAAATTAATTCTGTATAAGAAGCAAATTACAATAGATTTATACTTAAATAAATATAAATGCTAAAAAAACTACACTCGTTCATATACACTCATAACACTAATTTGCCTCTGATATTTGCAAGTATGTTTCTTGGAGGAAGGACTTGACAAGTTGTCTCTTGGGTGGTTGGGAGAGCTTGTATTATTTTGTCTCTTGGGTAGGTGAGAGGGCTTGTTTAGTCTTGTTCCTTGTGTTATAAATATACCCTTCTAAAAGAACATTGGGTCAGCCTAATCCATTTTAATTTTGTAACATTAGTTATTTTTATATAAATTTCATAAATTATGACACATTCAATTATTTAGTGACCTTTTAATATTATTTTATTTTCAAGATTGTAAATGCCCGCTACTTTGATACTTCTTTAAGCGTTGCTTCATACCAGTTGTAAAATTAGTACATGACGAGCTGACAGTCAGCAAAATGCATGGATTGCATAGAGGTAGCAACACCTGTCCCAAATACTAAATATCTAGGCCTCCTCTGGACTGGTTTTGGAGAAGACAAGTCAGTCTACCCCTGCGATAGTTTCTTCCTAAAAGGCAAAGCAGTTTTCCAAGCAAAGTGTTCATAATTTGATTGAAAGTTATTTTGGAGGAGTAAATTGTTGAACATTTTTGTTAAAGAAAGATTAAAGTTTAAAGGTTTATATATTAAATAAAATTATTCCGGGATAAATATTTCCATTAAATTCAATCCTGGAGTTTACGAATTTTATTTGATTCATCTAAGTTAATTGAATTGTTGGATGGATTTTGTACTTAAAAGATTTTAATTAAAAGATTGTACAAGGGTATGGAATCTCATTTCTGTATTCTTAATAATAATTTCTTATTTAAATTTGATATTATGCTAAATAGTCAATTAGAGGATTTAAATTCTATTCAAAGTTATTGGGCATCTTATGCTTATTTTTTTATTGCTTCAGATATACCGGGTGTTCAAAAAGTCAGGAAACCCCTTAATATTTACTATATAATATTAATAAACATAGAACAATGAAACTCTAGGATTACGTCCTCGCTGTAGTTACTGACTTTTTGGTCATTTTAACTGCCGTTTTTTTTCCTTTGGTCCTGAAGTCTGAAAAATCTTAAATTTAAGCATTTACCGATTAGATACCTAAATAAAAAGTTCATTGGTAGAGGAACACATTTCCGCAACCTCAACTGAAAAAGGACAATTCGTCTGAAAACAGCAGCCTCTCAAAGTTCAAACCAGGCCAAACTTTGAGAGGCTGCTATTTTCAAACGAATTATAATTTTTCAGACGTGGTTGCGGCAATGTGTACCTCTAACAGTTGTCTTTATGAGGTATAACTCGACCTATGCTTCATTTAAGATTCTCCAAACTTCCACCACAGGACGTCCCCTCAAAGCGAAAAAGGACAGTTCAAATAACCGAAAAGTCAGTAACTACAGTAAGGACATAATCCTAGAGTTTCATACTCTGTGTTTATTAATGTAATAAATATTAAGGGGTTTCCAGACTTTTTGAACACCCGGTATATTGTGTCTTATATCTTAATTGTTAAATTTTAATATTGAACTTAATATATTATAATCGTTTTAAATGTATTTTTTGTATGTGTACATTATATTTAGTGTTGTCTTTTGTTTTGTATCAAGTTTACTAGTCTGATTTTTATCATGCTAGATTAATTATAAATATAAGGTTTTAATTATGACTGTGTAATTACGCAAACATCTTACATGCTAAGCGAGTAAGTTAACTGAATGAACAAAATTGCACGTCACACTTAGGCTTGATAAATCTTGTCTCTTGTATGGTTTTTGTAGTTGTTTGTATCTTGACAATCAGGTAAGATTTCATTTATTTATTGATGAATAAATAAATATAGGAAAACTTGCCTGTGATTACCTGTCCTTGAACTAGATTATCCCAGATGCTCTGTGTGTCTAGAACTCCTGGTTTCCCTTGGTAGTCTTCGTTGTAAGTTGTCTGTAGATCCATTCCAGAGTAGACTGGTTCTTCAACCCTCTTCTCCAGCCAATGCCCCACCAACACTTTGTTATTGTACCCCAAATCTACTTTACCTATTAAATTATAAAATAAATAAAAATCACCTTTATCAATATCTTGCACAAACCAAATCAATACAATAAACAGTCAGATCTAATCCTATATATATCGTATGGTTTGTTGTCAGCTACCATTTGTTAATTATAAAGCTGCGATGTATATTTGGATAAATATCCAAAATTCATGATTTATATTCATTGATTATAAAATGTAAAGTGATCTCCTGTCACAAAGCTAAGTCCAATCCATCGAGCCATCTAACACCTGCCTCACTGATTCTGTGTATGCTGGCTAATCCCTCCATAAAAGAGCGCAGGGGGCACTCTGTAAATATGTGATCCATTGTTTGGATAGACTTTATACAAGATCTAAAACTAAAATACAGACTGAAAAGAAAATTACTATTTTTCTTTTATCTATTCATTATTTTTTTAGCAGAATATAACAGACAACCAGCAGATTAAGATTTTTCGAAACATTTTAGATTTAGTACTATTTTAAATTTTTATCTCAAATAATCCATTCAGTAAGTCATAAGTGGTCCGACAAACACAGAGCTCTATCCATAAGATATTCTTTTAATTTGGTTTTAAAGGTCTTGTGTTTCTGTGAACTGGTAATAAAATTTGATTTTTTTAAAAACTTTGCTTTATATATTGTTTTCTTGAAAAATTTTAGTCTGTGGATGGGAACCGTAATTTGATTTGTTTCTCCTGTATCATATGAGTGGACTTTAAATTTTGAATTCATCCAAATGCTCCCTAATATCCAAATACAATACAAAATCTAAAGGTTAACTATGGTGAGAATTTTGGATTCTCAAAATGTAGTTTTAATGACACTGTTATGTTAAGTACTACAATTGTTCTAGTTGACGTTTTTATTTCGATTAAAATCTTACTTATATTAAATTTTTATGCAGCTCGATATTCACAAATTACGTTTATATGCTATGTAGATGTGATAGAATTTTAAATTGTCTTTAAGACTTTTGAATTTCAAAAGAATTTTAATCCTTTCAGTCAATAGTATCCAGATTTTTTCTTATTATATAATTGATATTCATATACAAATTAAGATTTTAATGAAGGAATAATCCAACGAACTTTGTATTTTCAACTTGATGAATTTCAATATTGTCAATTGTGATAGTTATGCAAAACATTATTTGAATTTTGTTTTGCAAGGGGAAAAATTATATTAGTTTTCTGAGTTTCAAACTAGAACTATGAAAACGGTTTTTACTTTGTTTAAGCAAGGACAGATATTATCCTTTACACTTTTATAGTGTGTTTGCAGAAGCAATAAGATTTTCATCACCAGCATATAAAATAACTATGACTTTTCATACTAGATATGTGGTTTATTACGTTAGGAATTGAGTCTGAATAGCAAATAAACAGTAATGATCAAAGGACAGAGCCTTGAGAAACCCCATATTTGATAATTTGAGAATACTTGTACTTAAATACGTTGCAACAAAATTATACTATAAGGGACTTCCCTAAATACGTAACTTTTAAAGATTATCAGGAGTAATACAGTAGTAATAATAATTATGTACTATCATAAAATATGAGTTTCAAAAATTGATAAAATAATAAAATATATATTTACCAAAACTAGTAGATATTTTGTATATTGGAAAGTAAATATCAATCTGTAATTTGTAAAAAAGAGCAACACAGGCTCACTTATAAAAACTTCCTGTCTCCAAAAGTTTTTTATGATTGTAAAATAAGTTGAGTTTAAAACTTAATCTTCAAACAATTCTTGTAGAATATCTCATGGATAAAATGTAAAACTGAAGATTAATACATATGTAATATTTAATGTAATTTTACCAGTACAAGAAAGGTCCAAAGGTGAACTTGCAAAGATCAAGTAAGCCCACCTTGGATTCATTTGAAGTGTAAAATATCAAGCTATTTTAACTTATTTTATAAAAAAATTAGTCAATTAAAGCTTGAATTAAATATAAACCAATATGTGTTTCACAAAGTACTAACGTAGATAAAGTTATAAGCTAAATCTAAAAAAGTCTTAACTCTCCAAATCCTGAGTAAAAATTAATCTTGTAATGAAAAATAAACCCTAGAAATCATGTTGAAAATTAGTTTGACAATATAAAGATAGTTGACAATAATAGATGAAAAAAAAAAAAATACTGTTTTTCTCTCTTTTAGCACAAATATAAGAGATTGCTATAAAAAAGTGATACTTAATTCTCTCTAAATCTACCAGTTAGTTATAATTCATCTAACAAATTTAGAGCTCTATCCATTAAATATCCTTTCAATTTAGTTAGTTAGTTTTTAATTAAAAAGATAAAAACAAGTCTAAAAACAAAATATTGAATAAATCTTTTCTTTTACAACGAACAACTGACCAGTTACTCTTCCATCTTCAAGAGGATTCCCAAAACCCAATTTCTTACAAAGAAAGGGCATTTCAGCCAATTTTAAAGAACGTGTTCTCTCCATCGTTATTAAAGCAAATCAATTAAATCTAAACTGAAACAGTACTAAAATGAGTATTGAACGGATATAATTTGTGTAACATTTAACTAGATTAATGATGATATGCAAAGTTACATAAATACCTTGGAAACTAGTTTCATTGTTTAAAGAAAGTAGATGATTATCTAATAATAAACCACAGGTTAAATTATAGCTGTTTAGCTAAAAAATATATGTTTTATAGCATTATTAGTGATTATGGGTTAATCTTTAACAACAATATAAATGTTACAACAAAATAAATAAATATTGACCTGTTCACTTAAACTGTTATATATTTATTTCCCATATTGAATAATTATTGTTTTTATAATAAATTCAGTTTTAATCAACCTTTCCATCAACTCTCCTGCAAAAAGCGGAAGTTCCGCTCTCATGAGAGTATTTCATGCCATATGACTGCAATTTTCATCCTCTTAGTTTAGAAAGTTGGCTGAAGAATTCAACAACTACAAACTTGTGAAAGATGAATAAATAAATAAATAAATAAATAAATAAAAATGCCTTTATTTACATAAGCGTTTCTCAGTTTTACACTGCTTTTCAGAGCAACTCGAGTCAAAAATAAAACTAACATGAACAGTGAATAACTAATCCTAAAGCAACAAGTGAGACATATTATATAACTAGACAACTAAACATTAACAACTTCTAATCAACTATTTCACCATTTATTAGCATTTCCCTAAGCTTTACCTTAAATGTTTCATGTGAGTAAGGCTTGAAGTTATCGGGGAGGTCATTGTACAATGTCGGGCCGAAATAAGTATAGCTTTTCCTCCCAGCTTCAAGCCTAACCTTTGGAAAATGAAGTTTTCCTCCGTTACGTGTGCTGCGCTGTGAGACCTCATCCCGGAATGAGAGTCTCTCGCTTAGATACTGGGGCTCATTGAGCTTTAAAACTTTGTGAGTCATGCAGCAGGTCAGCATCCTGCATACGGCCTTCATGGGAAGGAGGTTTACAGACTGCCTGAAAAGACTAACGTGGTCGTACCGCCTTAAGTTAAAAATAAAACGTACGGCAGAGTTTTGGATTTTTTGAATCCTTTCTGTATCCTCTTTGGAAATACTATTACCGTATGCAGGATAGCAATAATAAAATACTGATAATACGAGAGACTGCATGAGTCGTAGTTTTGCAGATTCAGGTAGCAGGCTTCTAAATCTATATAGCCCCCTCAGTTTGCCCAAGGCACGCTGGGAGGCGTAGGTAACGTGATCAGAGAATGTGAGGCCACTGTCTAGAATGATACCAAGGGTCTTAACTCTGTCACATACTGTCAGACGATGGCCATCGAGTGACACGCCAAACCCAGACTCACCGAGACCCTGCACCACATTCTTTGGGGCAACGTGGACAACCACACACTTGTCTAAATTGAGTTTGAGACCGTTCACAACTGACCAACTAAAGATCTTATCCAAATCAGAGTTAATTTGATCAATGACAGGTTTTATACTGCTTTGGTCATAAGATAAGTGTAGCTGAGAATCATCTGCGTACAGGTGCACAGAACAGTGTTGTACACACTTAGTGAAATCAGCTGTGTACAAATTGAATAAAATTGGTCCCAAACAACTACCTTGAGGTACACCCCGCTGTTTTTCTAGGGGCCTTGATGTCTCACTCCCAAGCTTTGTTACTTGCAGCCTGTCACCTAAGTAAGATCTCATCCAATCAATTACTTTGTCGCTAAAATGGTAATACTTCATTTTCGCTAGTAGCATATCATGGTTGATGGAATCAAAAGATTTTGAGTAGTCTAATAAGACAAGGGAGCTGTATCTGCCCTTGTCCCTAGCATCTATTATATCAGTAAACATGTTTGTAAGTGCAGTACATGTGCTATGATTCTGTCTAAAGCCTGATTGGAGTTTTGGCAATATGTGTTCTGTCTCAATGAATACTGTTATTTGATCCACTACAACCTTTTCAAGAATCTTAGACATCGCTGGTAGTATTGAGATTGGTCTTAAATCGTGCATACTTGATGGTGTTGTTACCTTAGGTAAGGGGCGTACAATGCTCAGTTTCCACGCTTCAGGAAACACTCCACTGCAGAGTGATTCATTTATAAGATGTGTAATGGCCTTTAAGGCAAATGGACTCACAGCTAGCAACATTTGAATCGAGATGTCATCACAACCAACAGCATTTGATTTTATTGATTTCATTGCTCCTTTGATTACATTTTCAGATACATTTGTAAAGCAAAAACTGTTCAAAATTCCATCCTGTCTAGTTCTCTTAAAAATACTTACAGCATTCTCATCCACATCATTTCCTGAGCCCATTTCAATAAAATATTTGTTTATTTCATCAATATTTAACTCATGTGGGGGATTTAAATTATCACTGCTCCCAACAACATTGCATTGTTTCAAAATACTCCAAAATTCTTTTGAGTTGTTGGCTGAGGATAATTTTTCTGAGAAAAAGATCTTTTTCGCACGCCATATCAAACTATTTAGTCTGTTTCTAGTGTTCTTATAAAGTTCCCAGTCTTCTTGATGCCGTGTTTTTGTGTATTTTTTTCGAAGTTTGTTTTTTATCTTCGTTAATTGTTTTATTTCATTGGTCCTCCAGGGGGCTTTCTTTTTTGTAACTCTTTTACAAACAATGGGGGCGTGTTTATCATAGATATATCTTATCTTTGATGTCAATACCTTTTCAATTTTGTCTACTTCCCTTATATTTAAAATGCTATTCCAGTCTATGTTAGCCATATCACGCACTGCACTATTGACATCAAGCTTCGAGAGATCTCTGTAGGAGATTTGCTTTGCCTCTTTCTTAACTTTTTTACAGTCAATATCACAATATATTAGCTTGTGGTCCGATATCTTCACCCCCCTGTGGTCTTTTAAACTTGTGGCATCAATTACGCCGATCCTCTTGACTTCAGCCGACCTGTCCACTATAAAGACATGAAGACATCAATAAAATATGTGAAGGAAGTAGCTAAATATGACAAAGGTAAAATAGAATGGAATACATTTGGAGATTCCAACACCACATTCCAACACCACTCAGGGAAGGGTATTTTCGATGATTCAGGCTTACCATACATGTCTCCGATTCAGTCGGAGTTTAGTAGGAACTCTTATGTTAAACATCACTATGAGAGTTACCATTAGAACAAAATAAACATTTTGATACATGACCAGAGCAACTCAGAACAGTAAAGGAAACAATTAAATCTATGATATAGAGCGCAAGAATAATTAAAAATTAACTTTATTTGTTTAAATATTTTTTAACTAACCAAATCAAGAAAATATTTAAAATTTTAAATATATTACTGAATTATTATGGGGGGAGTAACAATATAATTGTTCATACATTCTTTTTTACTCTTATACATGAGACGCCGAACATCTTTTTGTGTATTTTAAGGCAAATACGAATAATTACATGAGTGTGGGATTAGTGTGGATAGCCTGTATAGTGCGGTTACTGGCTAAATTTGACTCATTGTAATAATAAGTTAAATATTACAAATCAAATAGAATATTCAAAGTTGTCCTCAACATTATAATTTGAATAGGTTGGTTCATCTGGAGTTAACTACGTGTTCATTCAAGCAATGTAAAATTAGATATTGTATAGTTGATATTTTTATCTTGGAATGTCAACAATAGAAAACAAACGGCTTAAATTTGCAAAATACTTGTACTAACACAAAGTAATCTGGTTGAACATTAATTAGGTAACGACAGAACAAAGACTACTATCTGTTCCAAGTGTTAATGTGAGGTCTGGCTTATAAAACATGCAAGTAGGCTGTTACATGTGCAGCCATGCTTGTGATATTGCTCGGGTTGGCTGCACTGGTAACAGCTGATACTGTTGAATATTATGAGTGCATGAACCCTGGGGAAATACCTGTAAGTATTAAATTCTTAGGTACTGTAACGGTAACTAAGTACAGTGCACATTTTTTAAATTTTTTGTTGACAGATGCAATATTAATAATTGTGTATCAGGCAATTTAATTATTCATTTGTAGGGCTTTTATATTGTTTATAGTTATGATTTGCTTCATAAACTTACTTTATATATTGAAATTTATTTATTTTTTATTTTTTAAAATAAATTTGAAATTAATTTGAATTGAAAGAATTTCTATGAAACTGTATATCCTTGGCTACTAAAAAACGTACAGATTGTTATTCTCTTATTTTAAACACTACTGTACTATCATTTTTCTTTATTTATTACTATTACTTTTCATTTGTGGCTTTACAAAACATGTGAATGACACGGCACACAAACTAATAAGTTCAAAATTTACAATATTATGGTGATCAATTTCTGTTAACATTCTATTCAGTTTTCCATCGTCAGATCAGAGGGATTTACAAAGGAATAATTCCTAATTCGTAATTGACTAATTAACCTTTTGGCTTGATTTGACATACATGGTCTATTAACATGCCACCTATGGTGTTGGAAAGGACAAGCGGTCTAAGACGTTGTACTATGATCAGGTATGTATAGCGCTGAAGATTGTCAGTCAAATCCAGCTTGGGCTTGTACTTTTCATCGTGCAACTGTGTATTCTCTGGTCTGAGGTCTGAGGCATGGTGGTGTAAGGCCCACCTTAAATAAACAGTGTCTAGCATGGGGAGAGGGGTAGAATTTTACAGGATCAGTGTTTCTATTATGTTTGCATGGTACAACACCTATTTTGCTACTCTTCATGTGTGGAGGACATAAAAAAATGAGAGTTAAAATTTGGTAAAGATGTACCTTGATACCATAGGATCATGGTAATACAAAATCCAAAGAAATTCCATAACCTGTGGGGGTGAGGGGGGGTAGAAAGGGGACTTTTCAGTTTTCCATCTATAACTTCTAAACGCTGCATTCTAGACGGGAAACTCTCGAGAGGAATTTGAAGAGCATTAAATTCTGCGTCAATTGACATAATCAACGTTAAAATTTGACCAATAAATGATATCATATCCAATGATCGAAAAACCAGACAAAACAGTTTTTGTGGAAATGTACTGTTACTAGACTTGTAGTGGTCCTCTAGCTTCCCTCTAAAAAATTTTTGTTGAATGAAAGTTCTTGGCACACTTTCTTGGGAATGAGAAAAATAAAGTGAGCTTCATCAGGTTATTGGCAGAAGAGATGATGTCAGTTGGCATTGAAATCAGCCAATCAGAGGCGGATGCAGATACCTTGATTGTCAGGTGTAGTCTACAAAAAGCAACATTCAACGAAAACGTTGTGATTGTCTGTGAGGATGTTGACTTGGTAGTGTTGCTCAATCTCCAGTTTCTCTATGGGGGTGAGTTGAGGGTGAGGTGTACTTTTACATACAACAGCAGAAGAAACATAATTCCAGACCCAGTTGGAGTATGAGAAAAAATATATAATATCCATCACTACTGGCTTAGCCCATTTACGTCATATATATGTACTTTAAATTAGCCCAATTTAAAATTTATAGTGCTCTCTTTACACACAGTTACATTGCCTAGAACTTTCAGTCAGTAAAGTTTTTTCTAAAGGAAAGCTAGAGACAGGTAGAGAAACAGTGCATTTCCACAAAAATGATTTTGTCCAGTTTTTCAATTGTCAGTTATGAAATCATTCATATATCAAATTTCAACGTTGGTTATTTCAATCAACACAGAATTAAATGTTCTTTAATTTGCCTCTCAAGAGTTTTCTGGCTAAAATACAGCGTTTAGAAGTTATAGGAAGAAATATAAAAAACATCCCCATTCCACCGCCCCCTAACCCCCATAGGTCACAGAATTTCCGGGGACTTTGTATTACAGAGATCCTGAGGTATCAAGGTAAATCTAGAAAACATTTTAACTCTTCTTGATTTTTTGTTCATTTCGTCTAACTTGACTGGGTTATATGTAAAGCATATTTAAAGACTGGATATATATAAAATAACTGAATTTAAAAAACATGCATGACCAAAACTGAACTGTCAAATGTTCAGTTTCAAAACTTTGTATTGTGTAAAGAGAAAGTATGACTGAATATTCTCTTCAATATTAGACAATGAAAAGTAACAAATATATTTTTGGAGTTGTTTATTAGCTACCATTCTTCATTGAAACCTTTAATTTGTGCTGTTCTTTTTCTGTTACCTGTACAAAAAGAGTGGTGATATGATGGGGATTTAAGTTTAAAAATTTTCAATCGCCCCCAAAATATCCGATTATTAGTTTTGTGGGCCCAATTTCTCAGTGCAAAAAAGTAGATTCTACACCAGCTCACTATATAAATAGACGTACGAGCACTAATTTAAAACACCATTAGATAGCAGCATAGGTGTGTGCGTCTACAGCAAATGCATTACCTTGGACAGTCTGTTTTTTTCTATAATCAAGTATGTTAGCTACCACTTTTATTAAATCAGAATTTATTTCTTAAAATTCATGACTTCTTAACAAAATGGATTTAGGTTTGAAACGTCAATTTTTCTTATTTTACACATACAACATATTTTCTTAACTGTGAGATATTTCAATTTAAGAGAGTAAAAAATGGCTTGTAAAATAGATGGATTAAAGAACAAAATAAATCAATCTATAAAATCTCATTTAATGAAAAGCGGTTGAGAGCTTCGTATAGATTGGAATACTATAAATAATAAGTCCACATTTTGAATACTATAAATAATAAATAAATAGTACCAGGTATAACCGGCGCAAGCTTTCTTCCTTTCCCTTTGTTATGTCAGATTGTTTACTAAAACCAGATGTCCAATTAATTACGTTTCTAAGGACTGTACCAAGGAAAAACTTAGTTTATTCAAATAAAAGTATGGCAATAAGAATCTTAAAAAACAGATGTTCATACTCTCATAGCCAGATTTTAAGTAAACAACCTTCAACAATTTGAATTGTGGCTTCCGGTCTTTGGCCTCCAGCCCCAACTTAGTGGGTGTAAAAATAAAATATATAAAAATTTGTTAGAGTATAATGTTCATCTTTACTGAAAATTTATTTTGATTAAATTTTAGAATAAAGATTGAAAAATTTACAATTTTTTATGTTTTTGCCCATACAAAATAATATAACTCAAAAACTATGTTATCAACATGCGGTTTTACTAATATGTTTAAAACTATAATTTGCATACTTCCTGAAAATTTAATCAAAATCGTTAAAGCCGTTTTTGAGAAAATTTAATTTTTGTATGTTTTTGCATGTAAAAATTTAAAAACTAACATTTAAAAAAAGTGAAAAAATGGTCTGGAGATATTGGCTAAATACACCTAAATACCAAATTTCATAAAAATCTATCCATCCGTGGTCTCCAGCGAAGTGCACATACTCACAGACAGACACACACAAGGACAGACACCAATATTTAAAGAAAAAAAACACTTTTTTGGGTTCAGGAGGTCCTAAAATGTATTTTTAGACCATTTTGTATACAATTTATTTGGACGATCACAATACTTTCTCTATGCTAATGCATGTGGGAGAATGTAAAATTGATTTAGATTTCAACAAGAGGGTCTCAGTACCATACAGGCTACTTTCAATTTATTGAATTCTAAACTATTGATGTTTATTTTAGTGCCATAGAGACTCTGATTGTTGTGGAAGTGCAATCTGTGCGAGAATCAGAAAAATGGACATGATTGTAGGCCACTGTCTGAGCCGACCACTAGGATCATACAGCGCATATCCTCCAACTGATAATGGTGACTGTTAAGATTGTCTTTCCAAATAAATAATTTTTAAAAAGAAAAGGAAATAATTTATTCCTACATATTTGTATACATGTTATATCAAGGCATTTATAGTTTATAATGTAATAAGTTATAAACAATCAAGAATAAACTTCAATGCAATCAGATTCTGAAAGAGAAAACTTATGTTTTGACAGCAGATTATCAATAACAATACATTTAAAAACTGCATTCATGTTCTTAACATCACTAGTTTCAGATGACAAAAATACGAGTATATGTCAGATTTAAACATATGAGAATATTTTTGTACTAGAGAACATCCTCTTCACATGCCAACCTCGACGCCCGTTGCGCTTAATACACCTTTGCATGTGAGTTTTCACTACAAACAATAGAAGATTAACTGTATAACATATTCACACTACTTGCATTACATTTACATGGGACTACTCTAGCACTCCACAATGGACCACATAAACAGCTGATATTTTGAGACTCATAATTCAACATTGAATGGGAAATCTATTTGTGTATAAAATCAATGCCTATCTCAAATGTGTTCATTTAATTTGTTTTTGTTAAACATCTGAAGATTAAACTCATAGTATAATATTAAAAATGCATCGATGAATGCTCAAACGAATTACGAAATGAGCATGTTTATTTATTTACAAAACAGCTGCTATTAATTTACTAAAATAAATCCAATGTTATCCTGATGGAACAATCTTTTAGGGGTGTTTAGGTACTTTATCAACATGAAAATACTTTAGTTGTCCTATTTAAGACCTAAAGAAAAAGCTCTCTTACCTTCTTGGGAAGATAGAGAATTAGTGATGAGTGAGTGAGTCAGCCAGGGCTTTGTCTTATATATACACACTAGCCGACAGCCCTCACATCACTACAGGGTTATTCTCTGCGTTTGCTTACCTTTCCCTCGTGGTTCCCTCTAAACCAGTGGTTCTCAACCTGGGGGGCGCGCCCCCCTGGGGAGGCGTGAGAGAATTTCAGGGGAGGCGTGAGGGTACAAAGAAAGAAAAATATAAATTTTGTTAAAAAACAAAAACTTTCAAAACTATCAAATAAACTTTCGTATTAAAATATATCTGGATTTTTATTTTGCATCCCAGCTTTTGCTAACGTACAGTTAGCATCATCAGTTTCATAATTTCACTGTTCTAACTTGAACCAACCAATTATTGACTGGAGGGGAGGCGTGAGCTATCTTCAGTGTTCAAAGGGGGGGGCGCCAGTGCTAAAAGGTTGAGAACCGCTGCTCTAAACCATCATGTCAATTTAAAAGCTGAACCTGCTTCCGTTCTTCTAGACAACAAAGTTGGATGGTATGGAAAACCCTTTAAGTCCTTAGGGGAATTTCATCACGGTTATCTCAATATTGTAAATTTCCGAAATAGATTTTACATGTAATTGTATAGAAAAAGTATAATTGATTGTGAACTCTTAATGCATGAATACTATAAATAATGCTAAACATACAAAATAAACATTTTTATTTATTTACAAAACAGCTGTTATTAATTTACTAAAATCAACCCAATGTTATCCTTATGGAACACTCTTTAAGGGGGAGGGGGTTTCTACCCATTAGGAGTATTTTATCAAGATGAAAATACTTTAGTTTTCATATTTACCCTACAAAAAAACATTTGTATAACATTTCAGCTGTGTAAGATTGCAGGAAGTAGGAGACAGTGACGAGTGAATGAGGGATTTCTTTTTTATGTATAGAGATTTTCATTGGTAGAATGTGACTTTTATGCCAACTAACCAATTATTTAGTATCAGAAGCAAAAATGGGCACAATTTTTCATTTGTAAACTGTGTGTAATTTAATTGTATGTAAACATACTTGTCCCACTTTCTATTCATTATTCAATTTTTGGAAGCAAATAAACATTTGAAAATGTATGTTCATTTACACTAACAAACTTTTATTTAAATGATTTATTATTTTTAAATGATTCTTTTATTTAATCTAATTAAAATTAGTGAAATATTTTGAAAATAGATAATATTTAAATTAGATATTGGCAATTAAAAGTGCAGTAGGCAAACATCACTATTAAAAATGGGGTTTCATATTTTAATTTCTAGGAGAATAATTCTCTTATTTAATTATTTGAATGGAATCTAAATAATTGCCAGATCAGTTATAATATATAAATTTAATGTTACAAGGTGTTTGACTTTTTAATAACTTGTTTGGTTTCATCATAAAAAAGATAAATAGAACAATAATAAATATAAACACAAATCATATGATTAGGAGCAATATGTGGATATATTAATAATAAACATAAACCAAAACAGTTTACATATTAATGGTATTGCCAGGCTAAATTTTAGTTTATTTAACTACTTTTATTGATTGAAAAAGATTGATATATTTATGTTAAATTAAATATACATAAAATACATACTCAATATAACATAAATTCTATCTTAAAATATTAACCTCGCACTATAATTTTTAGTATAGTTTGAATCGCAAAATTTTTAGTATGCTCTAAGGAAAAAAGGAAGAAGTGATCCTCAAAAGACGTTGAGACAAACAACTGTTTGCAGTTTTGATATATTATATATATTTAATACATGCTAAAAAGAAGATTTTGATAATGTGTGGTGATGGTATGTGCAACTCAGGATGTAGACCTAGGAGATCGTGTAGTCCCAGACGCTACTATCACTGCGTAGAAGACAGTGAGTCTGGATTTCTTCATGCTATTCGTAATGGATTTCAAAAAATATTTTCAGGCAGGAAAAGATCCTCAAGTCCATGCAAAGAATATTTGATCAGGTTATCAATGAGCCAACTCCGTTATCTAGAACAACTCTTGGGCACTTTGGATGATGAAGTTCAATACATGGAAGCAAGCATAAGAGGTGCCTGTGAAGGAAAGTGCCAAATAAACTGCAGTGAGACAAGATGTTCCCTAAACAGCATTTTGCAACAATTAGAAGAAGTCAAATGTAATCTGATGAAGGCTTTCGAGTGTTATGATCCTGTCAAAGACTGTTGTGAGTACAATTTTACGTGCACACTCCTAGAACTGTTAGAAACTCTTAACTGCTGTGTTAGTGATCTAATTGAGGATTTGGACTGCTTAGAAGGTCAAGACAACACCTGCCCTAAACCCTGCTGCGTAAAGCGCCCAACCTTTAAATCATATTGTAAGAAGGATTGTAATCCTTGTAATCCATGTAATCCTTGCAAGTCCCCATCTTTGTCATGCAAAACGTGTTGCATTGATGGCAAATCTATAAAAACTTGTTGTGTGACAAGACCTTCTCAATGTGAACCAGACTGTTGTAGGCCACAGGGCTTACAACAGTGTAAGCCCAGGAATTGTGGACCTAAGGAAATGTGTTGTCCCAAAATCAGGCCTAGATGTAATGGGACGTCAACCATCCCAGTTGGTGTATTGCTCATGAAGTTGTGATTATAAATAATTTGAAATCTAAATGTAACTAAAAAAAATAATCTAGTGTTCACTTTTGTATAGCTGTTTCAATTTATGCCAGAAACTGTTTGTCCTTAGCACAATAAATATATTAATAAAATAATATTACTAAAAATTTATAGTCTTCCATTTGAGGTGGAAATATTATTGTAACTAATACCGTTGACTATAGAAACAGACAAGCAAAAATAATGCATTTGCTGTAGACGTGCGCAAGTGCTGCTATCTAACGGTGAATGGTCTCAAATAAGCACTCGGATGACTGTTTGATGTACTATTAGCTCAGCTATTAGTCACTTCAGTGTGTGCTGGTGTGAGACAGAGAGAGTGGTGAAGAGAGACAGAGAGAGGGAGGACTGCTTGCGCTACCTGTAAGGACAGAACAAGAACTAATTTCACCGAACAGGAAAACCAGTTTCACGGGATCCATATGAGCGGACAAGTCTTCTTGTTTCTATAGTCAATGATTATAAAAAAAATAAATAAAGTACAATATAAGCCTTCAGTTTAAGTAAGTAATATTTATTCTGATAGTAAAGCAATTTTTACACGGAATCGTCAAAGTAAAAAAAATTATAAAGTTAAAAAATCGTCTTACTTTACCAAGCAAAGTTAGAGCTAAGAGCCTTCTCCAACACTTAATCTGGGGACCAACGGCTTAACGTAACTTTTGAACCACGGGAGCGGCAGGGCAAAAACAGTTAGTGGTCATATCGGGAAATAAACTCGGACTGCCCTGTTTAGCTATGGCTGCTCCTTACTTAACACCTAAAGCCAGATTCCTCAGTTTGGGAGACATTTATTATGAACAAGAACCCTATTAATACAATACATTTAGGTTTGCTTAAGCACTAGCCTTAAAATGGACACTAGCCTTAAAATGGACACTAGCCTTAAAATGGACACTAGCCTTAAAATGGACACTAGCCTTAAAATGGACGCTAGCCTTAAAATGACACTAGCCTTAAAAAACCTAGTATTATTTGTTTGATCTTGAAGAGGGAAATTTTTATTTATAACTAAATCATATATTATCTCCAAGCTGTTGTTTTCAAAATACCAATTTGTTCTTTTACTTCAACCCAAGATTGCTAAAAACCTAAACAACACTAATTTTTCTAGTCCAGCAACAACATTGGCATTTGTTTACTTAATCTACAAACGTTGTTAACGGATAATTGTCAAAACACCTAATATTCTTCTTTCCTAAAATTCTTAAAACTAGGTATATTTTTCAGTCAATTAAATCTATTCAACACAAGCAGTATCAATTAACTGAAATACTGTTTGTCTTCTGAATAAACACTGTACGATATAAAAAAAGTACAAGCTGAATACACAGTGAAAAGGCACAATTATGGACTTAAAACTGAAAATAAAATTAAATGCACTATCCTACTTCTAAAAACAAAAATACAATATAAAGATAAAATAAACTAAGCCGTTTGTGACTTTATGGATGGAAAGACTTATAATTTCCTTTTTGTTTTGAATTCCAATTTTATACATTTTCATAACATTAAAAAATTCAAATTTTTGTGCTGATATATGTACCCAGTATTCAAATATATTGTCATGGTCAATGGATGAGGGAGGGACTTGCCTTGCCTGTTCATGGCCCGGGGTGAGGGTAAACAACTAAGAGGTTTTTTCAGGGTTTAAGGGATTTTTCAGTGATCTTCTGAACAGCTCAACTGCCCTGACAGTGACTGATTTTTAAACTCATTATTGAGCAACAAAGTTTATTAAACTTGGAAAAAAAAACAACAGTTAATTTCCACCAAAGCTCAGCCAACATGTATACATTGCTGACAAAATTAAACAGAAAAAATTAGTATATTAGGAAAGATAGGACATCAGCAAACTTACCTTAGAAGATATGTCTGCTAAAAACTAGAGTAGTAGTAAACAAATACAATGGAATCACATGTTGCACAAATTTTCTGTGTCTTTCCAAATTTTCACTTTCCTCAGATGAGTAGAAAAAGAGACCATGAGCTTGTTTACTACTACTGTGGTGTTAGTGGAGTTGTCTTCTAAGGAAAGTTTGCTGATGTCCTATCTCTCCTAATATACTAACTCCTGGCCTAGTGCCCTTCAATCTAACCTTAATCAGAGAATTTTATACTGTATTCCTATTTCAAGTTGTAAAATTGTTTTGGTATCAAGAAGGCAAAACCAACAGAGTTTGTTTATCAACAGAGTTTGTTTATTTTTATCTTTATAACTACGAATTAATTTAGAACCCAATTGTGCAATTTTAAAATCTCAATAATTAGTATGTTACTATTTATCTGTGAGATATTGATATTGAGCTTATCTAAAAAAATTAAAAAAAAAAAAAACAACAAACCTGCTTAACTCGTTCTAGCTTTTCAAGCTTGCCCTTTTATCTAGCTGCTTTCTCTTTTTCGTATCGTTGCTTCCACTCTTCCACTAGAATTGTATACTGTATGTATCGTTCGGAGGACCTTACCTTTTGGTATGAGAAAGTTAATTATAGTTTTGTAGGAATCAGAATAATATTTAAATTCTTCAAGACATTGAAACTCACTTTTATTTCCCAAAACTGAACATCACAACAACAAAAGTAAACAAAAGCAAAAATAAAACACATGATAATAATTAATTACAATATCATATGTTAAAATGTTAAAATCCACAGACCATCGGGAACATGCGGGCCACTTGAACCGACAGGTTTAACAAATATTGTCTTCTATTTGTAAGGGGAAAATCTTTATCACAGGCCTTTTTAACATTCCATTTTTAGTTTGAAGGGTGACTACTCTAACAATGTTGTCAGGACCTGGATGGATTTTCACAATTCGAGCCAATGGCCAATTGAGTGGTGGAGTAAGGAGATCTTGTATCACAACTAAATCCCCGATTTTTAAGTTTTGTGTTTTTGTTGTCCATTTTTGCCGCTCCTGTAAAGTATGAAGGTAATCCCGACATCAACGATGCCAAATGTCTTGGGTAATTTTTTGTAACTTTTGCCAATTCTTGAGTTTGTTAAAGGGAGTATTGTTCAAGTCATTTTCAGGTATTGAAATCAGAGGGGCTCCAAATAAAAAATGTCCAGGGGTTAAAGCTGAGATATCGGAAGGGTCAGATGAAAGAGGAATTAGTGGTCGGGAATTCAGAACAGCTTCAATTTTTGCAACGATTGTGTTGTAGTCTTCAATTGTTAAAACAGTGTCTCCTACAACTCTTCGAGGATGGTATTTTATACTTTCGACAGCAGCCTCCCATAGCCCTCCTTGGTGAGGAGCCAAGGGGGGATTGAAGAAATTGTATTGAATTTTGAATAGAAAATTCTGAAATTCTTCGTTTATTATCTTGGTTATTCAGAAATGAGTTGACCACTGATTTTAGGATTTTGTTTGTGCCCACAAAATTAGTTCCGTTGTCACAATAGATATTTTGACACAAACCACGTCTTGAAATAAATCTAGTCAATGCTGAAATAAAGGCAGTAGAAGACAATTCAGAGACCGTTTCAAAGTGCACATCCTTTGTATTAAAACATACAAATATGCATATGTAGAGTTTGAAGAGATGTAAGGATCTGAGGTTATGAGCTTTGGCAGTGAACGGGCCACAAAAATCCACACCAGAGTTCAAAAAAGGGTTGTGAAGGAGTAATTCGAGATTCTGGAAGATCTCCCATTAGTGGAGTCTTGGTTTTAGGTTTTGTTCTAAAACATTTGACACATTTAAAAACTCTTGATCGAATCAAGCTTTGAGCTGCTAAAATCCATACATGTTGGACCAGTATGGAATGTAAAAGTTGAGGAGGGGCATGCAAATACTTTAAGTGGTAATGATCTATTAATAAATTGACAATATGGTGATTTTTTGGTAGCATTACAGGATGTTTAACATCATAATCAAGATTTGAGTTGCTGATTCTTCCTCCTACTCTGATTATTCCACTTTCATCAAGGAATGGTGATAGTTTTGGATTTGGTTAGAGCAAGGGTTTCCCTTTTTCAAGTTTTTAATTTCTCCAGGGAAAACTTCAGATTGAATTAATTGGAAAATTTTCAAAGAAGTTTTCTTAAGTTCATCCACTGATAAAGAACCTTATGTAGGTACTATTTTGACATTAAAGAAACTGTATACATAGGAAAACACTGACGAGTTTGTTCCAAGAGGAAAATCGGTTAAAAATTACAAGGGGTTCAGGTTTAGTGATAGTCAATACCATTGATCCTTGAGGTTTTACTTCTTCTAAGTTCTCTTCTTTAATGGGTGTGAAGGAACTTATTGGCCAACAAGAGACATGTTCTTGCAACCACTGAGGTCATGCCATAAATGAGCTGGGACCTGTTCCTGAATCTCAGCCACCCGATTAGCAACATAGGTTTTCAACCTGTAAGGGGGAGTTTGAATCCAACTTAAGACGATTGTTGAATCGGTCCAGGCAAATGTCTGACTAATAGTGTAGTGTGGCATCAACAAAGAGAGACAAAGGGTCATCAGTTTTACCAAGAGATGACTACCACACAATTCAAGTCATGGTAATGAGATTTTTTTAGTGGTGCTACACGGGTTTTCGAAGTGAGTTGTCTTATTTGAGTAGACTATTTCAGAAGAACTTCGTAAATATACCACTGCGCTGTAACCACCTTCAGAAGCGTCCGAAAACCCATGTAATTGAATAACTTTGGAATTGTTAATTTGTAATGGTCTGTGTATTTTTACTTCTGACAGACTAGGGAGTTGAGTGACAAACGAATTCCATGACTCGACTATGTCATGAGGGAGGGGTTCATCCCAAGTAAAACCTTTAGCCCATAATAGCTGCATGAATAGTTTTGCCCACATTATGACTGGGGACAGGAATCCACAAGGGTCATAGCTAATTTTTGCGATCAGGGTGAGGATAGTTCTTTTAGTGTTAGAAGGAGTATTATCTATATGGAAATTAAAGGAGAAAAAAATCAAGTTTAGATGACCAATGTAGACCTAAGATACTAAAGAAAGGTTGATCAGACAACTCCAAAAACTTCGGAACCTAATGGTGATCGGAAGGAAAAGGACCCAAGAGGTTTGGATAGTTATAAGTCCATTTTCTAAGTTTGAAACCACCCTTTTGGAGTAAGTTGATCAGTTGAGTTTGCAAATGTTGTGCTTTTCCCTCATCTTCATGGCCAGCGATTACATCATCCACATAAGTGTGGTTTAGTAGAACTGAGGCAGCTTCAGGATAGAATTCCTGTTCGTCTTGAGCAAGTTGACGAAGAGATCGCAAGGTTGATATTTTTGATCAGGATGAATGCGAATTTGCCTATACATTAGTCGTATATCACAAGTGAAAACCACATTATGACGTCGGAAGTGAAATACTCGTAGTACGTCAAATAAGTTCACCTGTAATTTTGATCGTGTGAGGAGAATATCATTTAGTGAAACACCGTTTGAGGTTTTGCATGAAGCGTCAATGACAGTCCTCAGTTTTATGGTTGAGCTTGATTCTTTTATGACACCATGATGGGGGAGAAAATAGTTTTCATCTGGAACTGAATCACAAGGTCTCATATGTCCGACTTCTGAATATTCGTCCATAAATTTGACATAGGCTTCCTTGAATTTAGGATGAGTAGTGAATCTTTTTTCAAGTCCTAAGAATCAATTTTTAGCTGAGAATGTCAAATCACCTATTGGAGGATGGTTAGGTTTGAAAGGTAGATGAACACAATACCTACAAGATACGTCTCTAGAATGTGTCTTAATAAAGTGTTCTTCGCATAAGGTGTCTTCATAAGTTTGTTTGGAATATGTGGGGGTTTCCTCTTGTTGCCAGAATTGTTGTATGGCAGAGTGAAGATCAAAATCAGAGACAGTTAGTAGAGTTGTGGGATGAGAGGAAATCTGGTTTTGAGAAGAATCATCATTGCAAGGAGCATGGCCTATGAGAGTGTAACCAAACACCGTATTCATTATGAAAGGCATATTAGTTCCAAGATTTACTTTTTCCCCAGTGAAAATGAAAGGAAAAAGACCACCACCTAATAGAACATCAATGGAACCAGGACGGTGGAAAGTGGGATCAGCCAAAACAAAAGGTTTAACAAGTTCTAGTAAATCTGAATGAAGATGATATTTGGGCATGTCCGAGGTAATTTTATCCAAAATCAACATGGGATGATTTTCCAAAATGTTATCACCTTGGAGAGTTTCAATGTCAACACGTCCCATTCCTTTGGTAGTAGCGAGAGATTAAGATATACCATTGACATGAAGGGTTGATTTTTGACATTGAATAACTAGCAGCTGAGCAGCTCGTTCGGTCATAAAGTCACATTGACTGCAAGAGTCAATCAGTGCTCGGAAAACATGTGCATTACCTTGTTTAGTTACAAGTTTTACAAGAATTGTAGATAACAAAACTGTAGTATTATTTAGAGGTTCAGAATAATTGGAGGTTGAGTTAGTGGAAATACCAGCAAACTTATTTTGTTTATCTGGAGGTTGAGAAGAGTGCGTAGTGGGTTCTTTATTAGGAGAACTTATTTGAGATTGAGAGGATGAGGAATCTGAGTGTAATAAAGTATGGTGCTTCTTGTGACATTTGAAGCAAGAGTTCTTGGACTTACAATCACCAATTGTGTGATTTCCAAGACAAGAGAAACATCGATGTTGTGTTTTAACAATATGATGCCGTTCTTGGGGAGATTTACTCTTAAACATTGGATAAGAATAAACTTTGTGTTCGTCTTTTGAGCAAACAAAACAAGTAAACTCTAAAGGTTCTGAGGCAGACACGAGAGAGATAGGTCGAGGTTGAAACTTTTCATTTAAAGACTTAGGGGTCCAATGAGAGGAGATATTTTTGTTGTTAGAAGAATGCAAGAAAGCGTCTTCTGCATGAGTACAGTAGTCAGATAGGAACGTGATGATTTCTGTTACAGTAGGAAGAGTTTGAGAGTTTCCTTTTGAGTTTTCAAATTTATGTAGCAGTTTGGTGTCAAACTTCCGTAAAAGCATAGAAGCTAACAAAGGATTTTTCTCAACAATATCACAGTCCAATACTTTTAAGGCTTGAGTGTTTTCTTGAAATGCATTTAGAAAATGTCTTAGGCTCTTAACAGGAAAGAGATTGATATTGGGGAGATCTATTATCTTGTTTAAATGCACAGAGGAGAGTCTACGCACTGAATGATAACGTTCACGTAATGTCTTGTAAGCTATGAAGTAATTAGCTTCTGAAATTGGTAACGATTTGATTAAATTAAGAGCTTCACCTGATAATGTACCAAGTAAATACTGAAATTTCGCAACAGGGGACAGTGATGAGTTTGAGTTTATAGTTGCGTCAAACAGGTTGATAAAAGCAATCCAGGTGTGAGGGTCTCCACTAAAATGCTTCAATTCTATTTTAGGTAAACGTATCACCGGCGTGGAAAGTTGTCCTTGAATAGTTTCGTTACTTGCTACATTACTTGCTACTGACTGGATATCATCATTAATATTTAAAAGAATTTTAATTTTACTTTGAATAGTGACACAAAGTTCATTAATTTCATCCTGTTTGTCAATGACATTCTGTTCATCAAAATCATCGTTTGAATCTAACAATTTTTTCATGTTTTCGTCAAATTCAATTTGTTTGAGTTTAACCTCTGCCTGGTATACAAGAATCTTTTGATGTTCAAGTGTTTCAAGAGGAGAATCCTCAGACAGATTTTCAAAACAGTCATGAATTTTATTCATCCTAGCTTTAATGAGGTTTGTCGATCGAGCAAAAGTTTGAGGTTTCATTGTAAAAAGTTAAACATATACAAAAAATACAAGTTTAGAGAGGTAAAAAAAGATTGAGATTGAGAAAAGTTGAAATTATTGAGGTAGAGTTTGTTTGAGGATCGAGGTAGATAAAGAGGTAATTATATTGACACAGAGGTTTCTAGAAACATTTGTCTTACTTTTCCATAGTTCTGGTTATCCAGGCCCGGTCGGACCATGTATCGTTCGGAGGACCTTACCTTTTGGTATGAGAAAGTTAATTATAGTTTTGTAGGAATCAGAATAATATTTAAATTCTTCAAGACATTGAAGCTCACTTTTATTTCCCAAAACTGAACATCACAACAACAAAAGTAAACAAAAGCAAAAATAAAACACATGATAATAATTAATTACAACGTCATATGTTAAAATGTTAAAATCCACAGACCATCGGGAACACTGTATTCCTATTTCAAGTTGTAAAATTGTTTTGGTTTCAAGAAGGCAAAACCAGCCCGATCAACGGAGATTGTTTATTTTTATCTTTATAACTACGAATAAATTTAGAACCCAATTGTGCAATTTTAAAATCTCAATAATTAGTATGTTACTATTTATCTGTGAGATATTGATATTGAGCTTATCTAAAAAAATAAAAAATAAAAAACAACAAACCTGCTTAACTCAAGTTCTAGCTTTTCAAGCTTGCCCTTTTATCTAGCTGCTTTCTCTTTTTCTTTTTCGTATGGTTGCTTCCACTCTTCCGCTGTCAGCTCCTCATTCACTGTGACTACATTCTTAATAGTTTTTGCTCTGGAACAGAATCAGAATCTTTATTGATTGCCATTGATCGATAAATACAATTGGTCAGGCATCGTTACAATGAATTCTTGAAACTAAATCACCCTAACTTATTTTCACAATGTTTATATGAGATGAAAGAAAATCCTTGATTTTATAAAAGGGGTTGTTTATGAGCCAGGTGTACGCTTTTGATTTAAAACTTCAGCTGACAAACTTAAAGATTCAGGTAGCTTACTTGAAAGATCATTTGCAATTAATTTTGAATGAACTGCCCAATAAAGCCAATCTATGTCGTGGCATATCATGCGTTGGAGAAAAAAGTTTTAGGGGCAAGTAGGTAAATTTCAATGCTAAAAATTGCAAAACAGTTGCAAAACTGATCCTGTTGAATACCCAGTAAAAATTAAAGAAGAACCCTCTAACAGCTAATTCATTCATGTTGCTACAGCTTTAATCATGAACCTGAGGCTTACCATGCCTTGAAGGCCTGTTCCCATATAAGGGTGGTTCTAATGCAATTGCACCCATCACCTTTTTGAGCCCTTACTGGGATTTGAACCAAGACTCCTGTTGTTTTCCTGGCCACAGGAGATGGTGATTTTAACCAATAGACCTCTGAAGCTTGACAGGGCATTGGCTAAAACTGGTCTTTGCATGAGAATTTTGTATTGTGATTTTTAGCATGGAACATGCTTTAGTCTTGACCTAACTGCCTGAAAACGTTACGCGGGAGGGTGACGCGGGAAGGTGACGCGTAACCATGAAAACACAATGACATATCAGTGTTGACTTCAATAATGATTTTATTTGCAAGCGTTCATCAAAGTACATCTTTAGTTTCCATGACAACTCTTGTTAAAAATATACAAAATTAAGTCCTAATTAGAGAATCCATTTTGTGTCTATAGGATTATATAAGATAATAATTAACTTCCTTTCAAGGTGGTAATGAGTCATCGCGTGAGTAAGAACCTGAGCCGCGAAACAATAAAATTTAAAAAGTAAAGATATATTTATATTTTTAAGATATGTTTATATTTTTTGTAATTCCTTACATGAAATCTAAAATTCGTTGTTTTCGGAGAAATACATTTGCAGAAATTATTAAAAAGGAGCCAGCAAACAGAAAAAGCGCAGCTAAAGCATGTTCCATGTTTCTTGAATTTTAGCCGTAGGCTCTAAGCAAAAAGATCCGGGGGTCCAGGGGGCTTGCCCCCTGGCGAGGCCCGCAGGGCCGAGTTTTTTTTAGTATATGACTGTAGTTTTTCTTTTTCTACTTGTTCTGCTCTTAACAGCTAATAAAATACTCTAGAAAAATTTTCAGCATTTCTCTAGTAAATACTATTTAAACAATGCTAAATATACAACATATGACATGAAATATGTCGTTCCTCTCCAATGAGTTAAGTAACTTCAACTCCAATCATTACTCTGACTTCAGCTCTTAACTCTTTTCCCTCTGAACTGTCTGTTAAAAAATGTGCTCTCAGATAAGGTGTCCAGTACAGTTGGCCACACTTGTTTCTACGTCAGATCTGCAGTCGAACACCTGCTAGTGACCCATAAATAAGGTCAGGTGGCCACCTGGGTTGGCCATGGCTGCTTTGTTAGCGAGATCGGCAGCCATGTCATTCTCCCGTTCTCACCAGGCTGGAACCGATTTTGTGGTCATTCAGCCTTATTGTGATTGCACCGGGTTTTTAAAGTTTAAATACTACACATTTAATTTAAATGTTGAGCCGAATATTTGTATTGAATATTTAAAATATGGAGCATTATGTGATATAGTTTTTCTTAATATATTATTAGTATAATATATTTTAAAATACTATTGAAAAATATTAAACATTTTGAGTCATAAAAATAATTTTTTAAAGATTTCTTTCACTATTAATATTTATTTTAAATTACTATTTTTCTGAGTTTAACTGATAATTGAAATATCTAGAATTAAATTATATAAGTGACATATAAATATAATCAGTTTATAATATAAAATAATTGTCATATTAGTGGCTTCTCAGCGGTCTGATAATCTCTATATACAAGTTTCATGCATCTTAAAAATATTTATTATCTGGTTTTAAATAAAAATCTGTTCGGTTAAAATACAAAAATTTTAACTAATGAAACATACAGTTCTTGAATTATTACAAGTTTTATAATTTTAAGTTTTGAAATAAATCCGTTTTCGAAACGATGCTGAGTGTAATATTTAAAAAAAAATATGCCAGGACAAAGATCTGGATGCTAAAACGTGAACTAAATCACTATTATTTACAATTATATACATTATTTTACAACAAAATAGAATATTTACAATAATCTTAATACTACTGAAGATGCACGAGGATAAAATTGAGAGATAGCCTTGACTCTAGACTCACCACCAATTTCTGACACACAATCAGGATGTACACAAAGCAGAAATGGAAACGGATGATACCAGCTGGTTGAATATAATCCCGACATATTTAAACAGCTTTAAAAATATTGCTCAAACAAGTTATATCTAAAATACAAAAACATATGTCAAGTGTCCAACAGAGTTGGATCCGAGTGTGTAGGGAAATCATTGCCGGCCATCATAGTTTGACAGCTGATCCCAGCGGACAACGCTACTAGTGGTGTAAAATGCCCGGACGTTCATAATTCAGGGCAAATGCGCAGGGATGCCTGGGCAAATTCCCTAAATCCATAAGTGCCCGAGCATTTATATACTTTAAATATAAATAGGCCTCAACAATAGAGAAAAGTGTTATGATCCCAATTAATAATTTTTTTAATCTCAATATAAATACATATATTTATATAGGCATATATATATTTAAAGGATTATATCTATATTATCAAAGGAAAATATTTTGTGTCTTTAGTTGATTTATAGAAAAATTTTAAATGTTGGTTTACTAGACAATTTAACACATAATTGTTGGTTTTATTATTGGGAAAAGATATTCATACTAAAAATAACATTTATTATTATTATTAATATTTGTCTTAAACATATTATTTTTTTTTTTTTTTTTAATAAGCAATATCAACTATTTGCTGAATGAGAAAAATAATGGAGGTTTATAAAATTATTTTCAGTACAACATTTCTCTATTGCAAGTATTGTTATTGGGTAAAAGAACAAAATTGTTTAGTGTTTTATCAAAAAACAACCATTATTAGACAACAAATATTAAATACTCATTGAACACACTGGTAGCTTTGCTCCTATTCAATGCCTCAGTACCACTTAACGTGTACGGGCGGGCGGTGGGTCAGTACCAATGTACGTCTACGTGTATGGGTGGGCGGGTGGGTCAATACCATTGTTCGTGTATGGGTGGCAGGTAAGTCAATACCACTGTGCGTGTATGGGAGGGCGGGTGGGTTAATACCACTGTACATGTATGGGTGGGCGGGTGGGTCAATACCACTGTACGTGTATGGGTGGGTGGGTGGGTTAATACCACTGTACGTGTATGGGTGGGCGAGTGGGTCAATGCCACCGTACGTGTATAGGCGGGTGGGTGGGTCAATGCCACCATACGTGTATTTCAATGCCACCCTACGTGAATGGGCGGGTATAGGTTAGGTTAGGTTAGGTTGAAAATATACACGTAATAAATCAATCAACAGTCGAACAATTTTGTTGTTTCAAAGCCTCACAGAAAATGTTGCTTAGTTCCACCCTCCATAATTTGTCTCCTAGCTTATTTTTGTATCCAGCCCCCTTGAATGAAAAGTGAGTAATTTTATGTTTTTATTGAAACCAGTAGGAATAGGCCTTATGAATTCACAATGAGAATATATTTATCTGTATTATTATCGTGGTCTTCTGGGTTCGACCGCGTCAAACTATGTACAATATCAGATAAAGTTTACCCAAGCTGTAAGCGTAGGGGCCAAATGATTGAGGCAGTCCCCAGGACAGCGCAAAGCTGCATGGATTTGAAACCTGGGGACTGCTTCACTCGTAGGGGTGACATAGTGCACTCAAGACCGTCCGGGAGTAGGTAGGGCTTGGGCGGTCTCATAAGAGAGGTCGTTCAGGTCATGCCTTGTGTAGTTAACTACAACCTGCACGTTGGTGGCCCTGCTTTTACTAATCCCGGCGGATCTAGGCTGGAGTCCCGATTGACTCTCTGATGGTGGGCAGCAGCGCTATCAGTACCAGGGTCAGCTGTCAGTATGAGTTATGCTGGCAGCTCTCACTGGATGCCCTGAAACCGGTCAGATTGACCAGGATGGGGATCTGCGAACCCTAGGCTAAAGTGTTATGCGACCCGTGCTGATGGTCTCGTGGCATTGGGGGTATATTCAATGTCATTAACGGAGCCCTCTGGGAACCAGGGGAAACCCAGTTGTATTACCCTTATCTCCCTATTCGGGTCACTGGGGAGATGGACTGTCAAAACCCGGTTCTCGTGGGAACAAAATGGATGATGAACAAACAAAAAAGTCACATATGTTACAGGTTGGCGGGGTGGATGTGAATCCAGAAGACTTGCCAATCGAAAAAATGAGAGTGTCCGACATAGTTACTATGGAGGAAGAAGCACTTCTAATATCCGATGAGGAAAAAGTGAACTCTGAGGAGAAGCCGGCACCAAAGAAGAGGCTCTCCAGAAGTGAGTTAAGGAAGAAAAGGATAGAGGAGGCCCTCGCGAGAGGCGAGCCTATCCTTTCCAGGAGCGAGAGGAAGAAGGTCTGGGAGGAAAAAAACCGTGAGCGCGGTAATGCCCCTGGATCTTCTGGCCAGACTACCTCTGGAGTGGGTGTGAAGAGGTTGCATTCGCAGCTGACACCCGAAAGCCGAGGTAACCCAGACAAGAGAAGGAAAGGGCATGACGAGACCCCTAGCTGCGCTAGAGGGGCCGAGACGTATGCGGAGAAGATCTCTGTAGAGAAGATTGCTGTGGTCAGACAAGATCACCCAGCAACTAAGCTCACGGAGGATGAAGCTAAGTGCTTGAAGAGGGAGCTGGGCAAACGTGCTATGAAAAGCAAAGACGTGAGAATGTCCAGTTGCCACGTGGAGGGAGGTGCATTGGTGGTGGGTTGCACTAACTCCACGACAAAGGAGTGGCTGGAGAAACAAGTCCTGGAGTTGAACCCTTTTCAGGGTATTCAACTGAAGACAGGGCCAGCTAGGACCCTTGTTAAAATGGTCACGGTCACTACCTTTGTGCCCAAGACCGTTGAAGTCGATGATACCAAGGAACTTCTGGAAGCCTTGAAGAACCAGAGTGACTTGGACACAGACCACTGGACGATTGTTGGAGGGAATACAAACCCCAACGGTCAATTCCTGGTCTTCCATATCGACGAGGACTCTCTGGTTAAGCTGAAGGCTCTTGCGATGCGCCCATTCGTGGGCTGCGAGAGGATTACCTTCAAGCTGCAGGGAAAAGGTCCTCAATAGATGACTGCAGTGCTTCAGATAAATCTCCATCACAGCAGAGCAGCAACGGCTACACTCTGCCAGAAGATACTGGCTGACAACATAGGAGTAGTTCTTATTCAAGAACCATGGACCGTTGGCAGCCGTGTAATGGGGATGAGCACTGCAAGAGGTAAGTTGATTTACGATATAGGCAGTAACAATCCTAGGGCTTGTATATATGTCAGCAACAGTATAAAATCACTGAAAATTTCACAACTGTGTTCTAGAGACACAGCCGTAACAGAGGTACAACTGCAAGCCGGTAATGGTAACATTACGATGACGCTTGCATCTGCGTACCTCCCATATGATGCACCAGAACCACCGCCGACCACTGAGATGAGGCGGATTGTGGAAGAATGCATCAGCAACAATCGTCACCTGGTTATGGGATGTGACGCCAACTCACACCACATGGCGTGGGGTAGCAGCGACGTCAACAACCGTGGTGAGTGTCTATTGAATTTTATAGCTGAATCTAATTTAGTTATAATTAATCAAGGCCGTAAGCCAACCTTTATGCAAAGAAGAGGTGTAGGGGTAAGAGAGGAGGTCTTGGACATAACCTTGGCTAGCTGCTACGCAGCTACAAAGGTTATTAACTGGAGAGTGCTAGACGATCCGTCAGCTTCGGATCACAACTACATCTCATTTAAGGTAAGTTCGTACAGCATAGATGAGACTTACAGAAACCCTAGGCGTACAGATTGGGAAAAATTCCAGTTGGAGTTAGAAAACAATCTGGGTCAAACTGAATTAATACAAGGGCAAGGTACTGATATGATGGCGAATTCCACGAGGAACGCCGTAATGGAAGCATATCACAAAGCCTGCCCTGAGACACGTAAAAGCTCCAGGAAGCAGGCCTGTTGGTGGTCGCAGGGTCTGGAGATCCGGAGGAAAAACATACGTAGAATGTATAACGTAAGTAAACGCACAGGTAACTGGGATAGATACTCAGCAGCATTAACAGAGTATAACAAGGAGATAAGAAAGGCCAAGAGAAACTCGTGGAGAGAGTTCTGTCAGAGTATTGATAGAGTACCTGACTGTGCAAAACTCCACAAGATCTTGGCCAAGAGTCCTAACAATGTAGCGGGCACAATCCTAAAGGAAGATGGTACCCACACAAACAGTCCCGAGGAAACACTTCAGGTATTACTGAGTACACATTTCCCGGGATCTTTTCAGCCTAACGTCACGGTGGAAGAAGAAGTCAGAAGAGAGCCGAGAGGGAGAGCGACTCGTGAGGACTGGGACTGTGCAAAGGCTGTTATTACCTATCAAGGTGTTAAATGGGCTTTGAACTCGTTTCAACCATTTAAATCACCAGGAACCGATGGTATCTTTCCTGCTCTCTTACAGGTAAGTGCGGACCTGGTAATTCCACACCTCCTACGCCTGTTCAGATTGAGTCTGGCAACAGGAGTTATCCCTGCATCATGGAGAACCTCTAGAGTGATCTTCATTCCCAAGCCAGGTAAAGAATCCTATGATGTAGCAAAGTCTTATAGACCTATAAGTCTTACCTCCTTCTTCACTAAGACCATGGAGAAGGTATTGGATAGGCATATAAGGAACACTATCTTGGTAAACCGGCCTCTGCACCGGAACCAACATGCCTACCAAATGGGTAAATCCTGCGAAACGGCCTTGCATTGCTTGGTCAGTAGGATTGAACAAGCTATTGCGCAAAAGGAAATAGCTTTGGCAGTATTCCTGGATATAGAAGGAGCTTTTGATAACACGAGCACTGGCTCGATAGTGTCAAAGCTGGTATCAAGGAATACTGAAAGCACAATTGTAAGGTGGATCAACAATATGCTAAGTAGCAGGAGAGCAGAAGCATCCTTGTGCGGGGTTACAACCCAGCGAGGATGTCCACAGGGTGGAGTGCTGTCACCGAGTCTGTGGAACATTGTTGTGGATGATCTCCTCTGTACCCTAAACAACCAAGGCATGTATGCTCAAGGATATGCGGATGATATTGTTATTATTGTAAGAGGCAAGTACATAAACACATGTGCTGAACTCATGCAAAGGGCTCTTACAATTGTGGAGGGATGGTGTGAGGATGAGGGGCTATCAGTAAACCCCTTGAAGACCTTCATGGTACCCTTCACAAATAAAAGAAGCCTAGAGGTGATAAGACCGATGTTATGCGGCGACCGAATACAGGTTAGCAAAGAGTTTAAGTACTTGGGAATCAAGCTTGACGACAAACTAACCTGGAATAGACACCTTGACTATATTACTAAACGCTCTCAGACCACACTAATGATTGTGAGACGCGCGGTTGGGTGTACTTGGGGTCTCCGACCAGAGATGTCAAACTGGCTATACACTAGGGTCATAAGACCGATGCTAGTGTATGGATCTATTGTGTGGTGGCCTAAGGTACAACAAAGCACAGCAGCTGCAATCTTATCAAGGGTGCAGCGAGTGGCGTGTCTGAGTACATTAGGAGCCTTTAGGGGTACATCCACGGCTGCGATGGAGGTAGTTCTGAACCTCCCCCCCCTCGACTTGTTTGTCAAAGGGGAGGCAAGGACAGCTGCCTACAGAATGCAGTGCAGTGGGAATTGGCGTTACCATCCTGACAGTAAGCATTCTAGAATAATCGAAGTCTTGAAGCTAGATATTCTAGACATGGTGCCGGATAGAATGGTAAAAACCACAGATCTCGAAAAGCCATACCATGTTAACATAGGTGGTAGGGATGTGTGGAAAGAGGGGGAACCCAACTATATGTATAACGCCCTTACCTGGTACACAGACGGGTCAAAGACCAGGAAAGGAACTGGTGCAGGTGTATTTGGCATCAGACCCAGGGTAAGCGAAAGCATAAGCCTGGGTAAATTTGCAACCGTCTTCCAAGCTGAGGTCACTGCCCTTGCTGAATGTGCGAGGATTAATGTAAATAGAGGCTATAAGGGCAAAGTCATTTACATTAACTCGGATAGTAAGGCAGCACTGATGGCCCTGGCTAAACAGGCTTACAGTTCCAGGACTGTATGGGAGTGCCATAAGGCAATTAAGGCACTGGCAGAATCCAACAAGGTTTGCTTGAATTGGGTGCCAGGGCACAGTGGGATCAAAGGGAACGAAGAAGCAGATAGGTGTGCCAACGTAGGAGCTGACTGCATTCTCTTTGGCCCAGAACCTGCGTGCTGCATAGCATACAGCCAAGCACGTGAGTCAGTATCTCAGTGGGTTGCAGGTGAGCAACAAAGACACTGGGAAAATACTGACGGCAACATTCAGGCAAAGAGGATACTAAGGGGCTCCTCAAAGTCCCTATCAGTAGAGGCCCTACGGCTAAACAGGAAGGAACTCCGAAGAGTGGTAGGATTTATTACTGGCCATTGGTTGTTCCGTAGTCACCTACAAAGAATAGGAGTGATGGTTGACACCACCCTATGTAGGAAATGTGGAGAGGAGGAAGAAACAGCTCACCACATAATATTCGAATGTCCAGCATTGATGCGACATCGCCTAAACTCCTTCGGGCCACAATTATGTGTAGATGAAGGAGGTCAACAGGAAAATACTGTACCCAAGATCCTAAGGTTCTCAAGAGGCCTGGGATTCGATACAGTTTAAACCTGTGAAAGAGGGTGCACAATAAGCCAACAGGCTGAGAGGCAACTACCAGGATGCATATGCACAATCCTGGCCCTCAGTAAAAAAAAAAAAAAAAGCTGTAAGCGTACATAAAAAAAATTTGAAAAACAAAATAAACTTTGTTGACAAAATATAAATATTTTAAAATTATGAGCTGACTTTTAGGACATTTATTCTGATAAAGTACTCAATTACAAACATTCTGGCGAAAGAAGTACTCTTGTACCTTTATTAGAAAAGATCTTAAAAATAAATTTATTAAGACTTGCATATCTCCAAATTTTTAGCCTAAGTATTTTACACAGCACACTTAAAAAGTAAGGAAAATAAAGAGTTAGCACATTTTTATTTTTTGGTCCTCAAAGGGTTAATGACCCTTTCATGGGAAACTCACGTTGAGGAACTCAGAGTAAAATGAAATACTGCCAAGTCCTCCATAGTGAAAGGTCGTATTTCTTTCCACATTAGATATTTGTAGAGAAAGTATGAGACTATACTAATTTATAAAATAATGAAGACACAATATTTAATTTTTTATAAAATAAGAATCCCTATAGGTGGTACAAAACAAAACTTTTCAAAATGAAACATGTTTTATTATAATAAAAGTATATCGACATCGTAAGGAATAATCGTACAAGTGTTAAACTGCTCTTAATCTCTAGCTACAAGGCAACGTATTTACAGAACAGCGTAGAAACTTGAAAAGTGACCTAAGGTGTATCTATAGAATGATTGTTATTAGTGCAGAGATGGTGAGCTCTTCCAACAAGGTCTGGCCGGTAACAGTCTTCTTTGTTCCAGCTGATGATCTCAATGTTTATACAACCTGGTTACCAATAAATTGACAAAAAGCAAAAATAAACGACCACTTGTTTGAACACATGAATCGTAGGTCACCTCTTTCTCTACCCACAATCATACTCCCTACAGGTAGTACAGAGCTTAGGTTGTGCCTTTAAGAATAATTTTAAAGAATATAATAAAAACGGACTTGGGTTATACGAAGTTGAAATGTCGTTAAGCTTTTCTTTATAAAATGATGGAACAAGTCCAACAACCCTTTTCTACATATCAGAAATGATTTATCAAACAACTTTGACTGATATATTATTTTGTATAAAATCACATCCAAAATACCTTTTCTCTTCCAAAAATAATTCTTAAAATTTGATTTATATCGTTATTGGCCTAAATAAACTAAAACACATTAAGGATATTAACTTTTCAATAATGCTTTAGAATGTGTGATGAATATCAAATCAAGATGGCTAACAAGTACAACAGAGGCTTGAGAAAATGTCTCGGTACAATCATCATTGAGACCAACTAAGTATACATTAAAAGTAAACATTTGTTTTCATTAATGGTAAACATTAAGAAAAGAGTTGAATGTATTCTTGAAAAACGGGCAACAATTATTTGAATAATAGATCATTGGTATAACTAAACATGGAAAATGTATTATTTATATTGTGAGCTTAAGATATGAAAATGTTTAGGAAATAAATATTTTTTTTTCTTTTATGGAAAAATAAGTTAACTGTGAACTGAAAGAAAATTCGATACAAGCTAAAAAATCATATTAATCATAGCCTAATTATTACTATTTATTTATTTTATTTTTCATAAAAATCGGGCATTTGAGAAATGTTGTATGTAATTTCTAGGAGTTTTAAAGCTAAACAAAACACTAAAAAGTAATTACAACAAAAGAAAAACACTATGTTTTGTCTTGTAATTGCTTGCATTAAATAATTTATTACATTTCATGAAAAAATAATTGGTTATATTTTGCACAATTTATACTTTAACACACAAAAATGTATGTACAGATTTTGAAAACGTTTTTCTCTAGTACAAGTCAGTTGAAATGTGATTTATCTGTATGAAACTAACTAATAATAGCTCAAGTAACATTGAACAAAGATTATGTTGTAAAAGCTTTGTTTTACCTATTTTGGTAAGAAAAGATTTTATACATAAATATTGATTGGATTGATTTTGGGAGTGTGATCACAATTATCAGCGGAACCTCTCTGCCCCACCCCTCCACTTCATTGTGACTTAAGACTGAATGGCTATCTTGATCCATGTATTCAAGCAAGATGTGTTAATTTAAAATAGTTTACAGCCTTGCATACAAAGTGTTTGTCACGATTAAATAACTATCGTACTTTGTTTCAAATAAATATTAGTGTAAGTTGATGGAAATAAATGTTAATAAACTTTATTCAAAAAAAAAAAAAAAAAAAAAAAAAAAAAAAACAACTGAGGAATACAACACAATAAGCTCAAGATCAAAATATCTTGCCTTATACTCTCTCATATTAAGTTCATTTTTCACATAACATACATTCATATATTTTTATGACAATTTTACTCAATTTTGATAACTAACAACCGTTCCAGCTATCAATCCTATAATGACAATCTCTGATTGTACATGTGAATTGTGGAATTCAATATATCTGAACACTATAGAACAGCATTATAAATAAATTAGTAACATTCTTTGAAGGGAACTTTTTATGCTCAAAATAGCAAAAGAACTATCCATATCAAACGATTTGCAGACCCAAAACGAACTTCAATTACTTATACTAAGTAAATATAATTTACAAAATCTACACTAAATGTATTTTACAACTGCCTTATCTCTAAATCATTCTACCACTGACCTACATAAATTAGTTGACTAGGATACAATAGGAGAACAACCTACATTAATCATTTATTGACAAATGAAATACAATTATTATGAAATTGAAAAAATTAAAAGATAATACAAGTTAAATTAGAGTTTAAAAAAAATCAAAAATTTAATTGCTATACAAAGATACATGTTTCATGTTTAGTTTCCGGAAACACAATTTCATGAGATCAGCGTAACAATAAAGATAAAAAAGTGTGCAAAGGGAGTGGTGTTCATTGGTGGCAAGCATTGGATTAGACTGTAAAACTTTCCATCTGTTAACAACTGACTGTTATTAATTTTTTTTTCATTCTGGTTCCAGCATAAGGCCTTAATGAAAAATAAATATGAAATGCACATTAGTAAGCAAAATAAACTAAGTAGTATTCAATGAAAATGGTTCTTAAAACAAATATATATTTAATAATGAATAAATTATTTAGATAAACTTTTAATTACTGTTTTAACAATTACATAATGTTAGATTAAAGGACACTAAATCCACCTATTTTAATCAGCAAGTTCAGAAGAGAAAAAATTATAAACAAATACTAACTTGATTTGTAAGAAGTTTAATTAAGTTCTATGAAAAAAAGTTTCTATATTTGCTGACCTTTTAACAGACCTGTTCCCCATTTTAAGGTAAAACAACGGAGAGCGGTTGTAAATGTCAGGGTACTGACATTTATTTGCACACAGCAATCCAAACTCAATATTGTGAGGTACATTGAAGAGGTGTGCCAAACGAAGGTGTGTCAAAAGTAAGACTAGTTCCACATTCCGATGTTTTTGTTCTACGTATGTATGAATGGGTGAGTGTTGCTATGCTTTATGAGCAGATGAACTGAACGGAGTCAGTTGTTTACGTCCCAATCGCAGTTCCAAGTGTTACCAAGATAAAACATATATATTTTCCCATGTTCTGCATCTGTGCTGGAAACTTTCTATTCCCAGTTTGTCTGTCTCACTCCTCTATCTGACTGTTGCTCACAAAGATTTGGTTTGGTTTGCATGATATAGTGTTCACAATGTCAAAGCGAATTAAAACAAGTGTATTAAGGAGTTATGTTAGTAAGATAACTTGTTTATCTCTACACAAACTCAAAGTTTAAGTAAAATATAGGTAATTATTGTAAATTAAACAACTTTAGATTTTGCTATATTTAAACATTTTGCTAAATATTAAACATTTGCTAGATTTAAATATGTTTTAATAATAGTATCGTCATATCAAATTCATCCTGAAATTTCACCAATAAACTCCATTGTGTTTGTTACCCATGCTCATTATATTACAACCTATGAAAAATGATTCCAGGACGGGACAATTTGCTCGCTCAGTATTAAATAACATTATTGAAGTAAAAGCCGTACTCGAAACAAAAGTTGATACGTTAGCTGCTAAAGAACATCTTCCGAGAGCAATACATAACGGTTATTGTTCCAGAACTGCCAGACACAATTCTAGTGCATTGTATCTACAAAACAATAAATCATCCTTGTAAATGAAAAAAGAACTGAATTTTCTTTAAACGTAAAGAACAAAAATGTTAAAGACACATTTCCATAAAAACAAGATTATTTCTTTAGACTACAATCATCGTTGTATTAACACAACAGTAAATACTAAAAAAATGTGGAAAGAGATCAACGAAAACCAAAATATAAGATTTACAACAAGTATTATCTTAACTCATAGAAAAAAATAATAGTAAATAACAAATTTAACAAATAATTGTAGCAACAACAATTTTAATGAAAATGATAACTAGAAAACAATCTAAAGTATACATTACTAAGTTTGTAAAATAGAATTTTTACTGATTGTTAAATCTAGATATGGTCAGATGCTTTTCAAAATCAAACGGATTTTAAGTAAACATTAGATTCATATCTAACTGTGCACAAATGCTTCGTTAAAATTTGAAGCTAATGTATACTAAAATTGCATTTAAAATGCTCATGTAAAAAGGTTACATTAAAGACGCGTTATTTATATTTTTCAGTTACAAAAATAATAATTTGTAAAATATAAATCTAAGATATAAATTATTATAAAAGGAGCAAGACAAATTTAACTAAGCAGATAAAAGAATTTGTCAAAAAACTATTTGGTTACTGTACCTCATCAGTTTTGTTGATTTTGCCTTTACATTACATTTATTACGGCAAATTAGAGCTTCAACTACTTAAGAAATAATACTAATTTGCATTTTAATTGTATTTCCCAGGATAAAAAATACAGCAACTTCACAACAACTAACATTATTTAACAACGATTAAAAATATTATGGATATAAAGCACAAAGTATACAAAAACTAACATGAACAAGTGAATTTTATTAACACAATCCAATACAAAATTAAAAAATACAACAATTAATACGAACTATAACAACAAGCAACTAATGTAAATTATAAACATTCAAATAATATGATACAGAAATTATTTATCTGCAGTAAAACTTTGATATGATATCTTTTAGTAGATTTAGTCCAACATAAACATGACTTCCAAAGTTTCCTGCACTCCACAAAGTTGATTAATGTCATTTATAGCACATGTGCCATTGTGAATCTTAAGATGATGAACATTCTGACACCTTATCAGTAAATTGTCTATGGAATGAAACAACATCAGTATGAAAAAACGTAATGCTTCCAACCGCATTGCTTAAAAAACTCTTTTCACAATCAGAATTTGAGTCCATTGCTTCAGCTTTGGCCATTAGCAGATTGTATACCCTTACCAACACACATGAACAACATCAGGGCTGTTTCTCTCCTTTCAGCCACCCCTAATTAACGAACAAAAGGATGTTCCACTAAACTCTGGCAACTTTGGCTTTTTAAATGAAATCCTTTTTGTCGTAATATTTTCATAATCTACTAAAAATGATAAGGAAAGTGAGGCCAAACATAAAAAATAATGCAATATAAACCAACAAATATACAACAATAAAGACATACAATTTTTGTGGTAGCATTAACAGTTATATTTGTTAGTTTATATCACATTTATAACGTTTTTGGATTAATTCCCCTTGTAAATACTAATAGATGTGAGATACTCTTACTACAAAAAATACTTTAAAAACAAAAAATTGCTGAAGTCTGGTTGAACATCCACTTGTTTACTAATTACGGGTGGCTGGAAGGAGAGGTTCTCATGCATGTGTGGTAGTAGGGGTCTACAATCTGCTAATGGCCATCAGTGAGAGAATGGGCTGTAACCTGTTTAATAAGGATAAATGTTCATCTTGCACAAGAAATCATATTTAATTTCCAAACATTGTAGTAAAAGGAGCTGTTTAGATGCAACTTGTGAAACACCAAATTAATTAATTATCTATTCTATTCATTACGTATGATCAATGAATCAACATGATATATGGTCATGAGCTAACAATTTTTTACAATCTAAACTTATTTATCTTAAAATCTTTCATGTCTAATTATCAGGGGTTTTAGTACAATCTAAATAAAGAAATACACAATTAAATTTGATTTCATTCAAACGCAATTCCTTGAATATAAATTCAAAAGGCTTATTGTAAAGTTGTAAACGTCACAGCCTTTATTTTTTATTTATGTTACACCATGCTTAAAAAGTAGTATTGTACAGAATATTCCTAAACTCTACTAACAAGATTTTAAAAGATTTAAGTTATATCGTTAATAATTCTAGAGCAACAATTCTAAGAGGCCTAGCAATAAAATTTACTATCTACCCCAAAAACCAGATAAATGACAATTTCATTTTCAGTATATCTTTTTGAAAGCTTATAAAATCACATTGAGGTGCTACTTTGTAATTTCTGGCATTGTTTTAATGTAAGAAATACTTGAACATTAAAAACTGACTACAGTATATTAATCCTCAATAATGTGTAATTTATAGCTATATTTAAGAGAGCACTTGCACCATTCATATTAAGTCATTAATTTTGTTTTCCTACTTTTTAAGTGGCTTGTTTTTTCTCCATTGCTATCAAAAACTACTAAACAATGGCCAAACACTAACTGACAAATTTCTTTAAACTACGAGCATACAAGCACGATACTAGATTAAATCAGAAATGATTATGTTTAACAAAATCAATAATAGTTTATTTTTCTTACCGTATGGCCATTATATTTTAAGATAAGGACTAAATTTTAATTAGTGTTCGACGTATCTAGACTAATAAACTTGATACAAAAATTTATGTAGAGTAATATGAGCAGCATATAGTTGACCAAGTAAACAATGTATATTCATCAGTTAAATCATGATTTTGACTACAATTTGTGTAAGTAATATTTTGTAAATAAACTATTAAGTAGGAAGCTTTCATTCTAAATATAAATTACTTTTTAATGATATTTTAAATTCAACAATTTAAAATTTTAAAGAATGCTTAAAAATATAATTAACATAGACAAAAGTTACTAGGTTTGATAACACAATAATACATTTCAATAGCACTTCTAAATATTGAATTGAATAACTATGATTCAGTAAATTGTTCAAACATAAAATTAATTATACAGGAAAATACTAATATCAATAGATTTAATAGTTGATTGTTAATTATGGATTGCTCATGTTTACCATTCTGTGGTGTTATTTTCCAGTTGTGTATAGCGCTTAAACAAAATGTTACATTTAAAAGTCTATAAACTAACTACGGAACTTAGAAAAATCCATCTAATCCTCAAAATTGTATATTTTATTTACTAGATAAAGTAGAGTTTGAATAGTTCACTAGTCTAGTGATACAATAAACACAACTGGATAACACATTTAAAACTAAATCATTCATATTATATGAAAATTTACACATTTTTATAAAATTCAATAGTTTTAACTATGTAAATTGTAAATATTCAACAACAAAGACTTTCATCAATAGAGTAGAAACCTGAATATCCCAGATATTTATAACATTCTACAAAAAAATATTTTAATAACATGTTATAAAACAATGTTTTTAGAGGATATGAACAGTAAAATATATAATGCTTTTTCAATTACAACACTTTTTTTAACAATAAAAAATTCATTGCTCATAGGCACAAAAGGAACATTCCATTGTGTTCTATTTTCATAAGCTGTTTGTTACAGAAATGCTTCTTTTTAAATATAGAACCGGTTCTCTTACTAACCCAATCATTGAGCCTTGGATACTTAAGTTTCAACTGTATTGTGATAAAACCTTATTATTTTTAAAATACTGCAGTTATTTGATGAAGATAATTCTTTATAGAAATATTCGATATTTTGTTCAATGTACTTAACGTTGCACACTTTCATACTTTGAAAACAAAGATTCCAACAGCACCATTTTTCACAATAAAAAACAATTAACACAGTAAGGCGTGTGATACAATTAATGTCGTGTCCGCCGGGCACAGCCGTCACACATCGCTCACTTGCCGTTGTAGTCAGGCCAGTAGTTGATGTAATATCGCTGGGTGGAGCCCTCAAACAGCCGATCCAACCAGTTAGGCAGTCCGTCCAGCAGATTTTCTTGGAAAATGACATGACTGTATTTGTCTCCATTCTGTAAAGGCCACTGATAATTAGTAACAAAATTAAATCTTTTTTTCATTTTTAATTCTTTTTTACTCAAGGGCCAGAGGCTGTGTAAGGGAGAGAAATAAGTATCATGCTTGCCTCTAGCTGAAAATCAGATCAATACTATATGGTTCGGATTCCATGTAAAGCTGTAGGTCTCTTAGATGCCCTGGCTATTGGGCTATTTATAAATGGTCCTTTTTAAGTAAAATTCAAACTCAGTAGATTATACAAGAAATCCACAATCATCCCAAAGTCAAGTAATCATTCATATTCTCCTTAAAATAAGTACAAAATTATATCGGCGTTTCGTATTTGAGGAAAATCATTACAGAAGATTTCATGCAAAATGTTGACATAAGTACTATAATCTATATATAAAAGCCAAATACGACTGACTCACTCACTCACTCATCACGGAATCTCAAAAACCACCAAACGGATTCACACGAAATTTTAATGGAAGTTAGCTTTAGTATCGAAGCAACCCACTAACAAAGGATGTTTCGAAATTCCATTCCTAAGGGGTGCAAACAGCCCCTCAAAAATTCCTTTTTTTTCCATAAGAATAACATTGGGTTGATTTTATTAAACTAATAACAGCTGTTTTGTAAATAAATAAACATGTTTATTTTGTATGACATTATCCTAAGAGTTTAATCTTCAGCTGTCATACAAAAACAAATGAAATGAACACGTTTTAAATAGGCTAATAAATAGGTGGCAACGCAAGTAATTTGGCTGAGATGCTGTAAATAAAATCAATATTGTGATTTTAAGTTATACAGTTAATCTACTTATTTATAGCCAAAAGTCACATTCAGAGACCAAAGGCCGAGGTGTATCGAGCGTAGTGAGAGTCTGGGTTGGCATGCAAAGCGTGCGGGGGTGTCCCCTAGTTATTTATAAAATAATGAATAAATACCTGATTGATGGGTCTCAACCCTTGCTCCACATCAGATAGGTCACTTTCCTCTGAATCTGTGTTGTCGAACCCCATGAAGGATCCTGCTGGGTCGCTGGACAGTTGCTTGGTCATTCGCTTCATACGCTGAAACAAATATCAATGTAGTTTATTTATTTATAATGCTAATACTAGAAAGGGGCAATAGCCTAACTAAATTTGTGCAATCCATTATATATATATATATATATTATCATCATTGGAATAAGTCTTTCAAATCTTCCAATTAATTAATCTTGTAATTGCCTTTACTGCGTGCACCACCAAACAACATTAATTTAATACAAAATAAATTACTTAAAATTAAAAAAGCTTGACTCTTAACTATTGAAAGTAAAAATTAAAAAATTAAGTAAGTTCAAAATATGCACAAGCATGTTCATTAATATTACAAAAATGAACAAAATAACAATTTTGAACAGTACTAATGATAAAAATAAAATATTAACATAACTGATAATCTATATTTATAAAAGATGATGTTTGTATATATATATATATGTTTGAAGTTTATGCGCTGCCAAACCATCCAACTGATCGCCATGAAACTTTAGATTGTTGTCCTGTATACTCCCGAGATGGTTTCTGTGAAGTTTGATGCAGATCCGTCCACAGGGTCCCGCCCCACGGGCTCCTAAAGATCCCATGTTATTCAAATGGAGAATCTGAATTGTTTACAAAAAAATATGACTGTGTGGTTTAATGTAGTTTCACATGCCATAAGCAGATTGAAGTTCTCACAACAACAGTACTGTATATGTTTTGATTTATTGTAGTTCTACATTTCACCTTGAGAGTGTAGCACACACTACTTTTACTTGATCAGGTGATCTGTATTTGGTGTTAACCTTTTTTCCTCTGTAATTAAAACATGTGGTGAAACGTAAAAATAAAAAATAAAGAATTATTTGTTTACTTTTTATGACATGCCTCCTAAAAAATCTAATATTGGTAGAAGAAGCAAAAATGCTCCAATTCTTTCAGCTATTAGAGCTGGGGAAACATCTAGAGAGACAGAAGCACGCTTGGAAGCTGCCCGAATAAGGGGCATCGTCTTCAAGAGCTGCTGAAACCCCTGCAGAGCGGGAAGCACGACTTGAAGACCTGCGAGAACGAGCTTCGAAATCAAGAGATGCCGAAACGCCCACAGAACGGGAAGCATGACTTGAAGACCTGCGAGAACAAGCTTCGACGTTAAGAGATGCCGAAACGCCCACAGAACGGGAAGCACGACTTGAAGACCTGCGAGAACAAGCTTTGATTTAAAGAGATGCCGAAACACCCGCAGAACGAGATGCTCGACGTGCCATTGAACGTATACGTCAGAATCAAACAAGAACACGAGTTAGGTTAGTCTCAATAAAGCTGCGTTCAATTATGACAACACCGTTCATTATAACATGCATAGCGATATTGCTATTGGTCCGATGTCTACTTTATGTCCATACTGTCACGCTTTAAAGTTTAAAAAAGAATCATCCGGAATGTGCTGCTCGAATGGTAAAGTAAATTTGCCACCATTGGATGAACCACCAGAAAAACTCTTTTCTTATCTGGCAGGATCTTCTCGAGAGTCCAAACACTTTCTGCAACATATTCGGAAATATAATTCTTGCTTTCAAATGACATCGTTTGGGGCATCAAATATAGTGTGATACGGTAATTTCACGCCGACATTCAAAGTGCAAGGACAAGTATACCATCAAATAGGTTCTCTTCTTCCAGTACATGAAGAAGATCCAGTGTTTTAGCAAATTTATTTCATTGACAATATAGAGGAAGAACTTGATCGCCGATGCGCCTTTAGTTTAGCCCTAAACAGGGAAATAGTCGCTGAAATACGTGCTTTACTTCATGAGCATAACCGGTTGGTCCGAGATTTTAAATCTGCATTTGAAAACTCAAGTACAGACGACTTCAAGGTTATTATCAGGGCAGACAAAATACCAACAAATGAACATACAAGAAGATTTAATGCTCAAATGGCCCCTGAGGTAGCAGCTGTGGTTATTGGAACAGAAATTACTCGACGAGATATTGTTATCAGCAAGCGAGATGGAACCAAACATCGAGTTTCTGAAACACACCGATCTTATGATGCTCTTCAATATCCCATCATGTTTCCACGAGGAGAAGATGGATATCACCTCGAACTTTATCAAATAAATCCTGGAACAGGAAATGCGACTTCAAAAAAGGTTAGTTGCAAAGATTTTTATGCGCATCGTATCATGATTAGAGATCAGCAGACAAACCACCTTTTGCAGAGTCGACAGCTCTTCCAAAAATTTATTGTTGATATGTACGCCAAAGTTGAAAGCGAACGACTGAACTACATTCGTTTTAACCAGTCAAAGCTGCGAGTCGAACAGTATATACATCTGAGGGATGCAGTTGCCAATGACAGAGCAGCTGCTGATGTTGGGCAGAAAGTTATTCTGCCAGCATCTTACACTGGAAGTCCAAGGCATATGCATGAGTATGCACAAGATGCTTTAAAGTATGTTCGGAAGTATGGAAGGGTCCCGCCCCATGGGCTCCTAAAAATCCCCATGTTATTCAAATGGAGAATCTGAATTGTTTACAAAAAACATATGACTGTGTGGTTTAATGTAGTTTCACATGCCATAAGCAGATTGAAGTTCTCAGAACAACAGTACTGTATATGTTTTGATTTATTGTAGTTCTACATTTCACCTTCGCAATAACTATTAATAAATCTCAAGGACAGTCATTGCGCGTTGCCGCAATAAATTTAAGTAATCCATGTTTTTCACATGGACAGCTCTACGTCGCTTGCTCGAGAGTAGGCTCACCAAAAAACCTTTACATTTATACACCAAATAAGAAGACCAAAAATATTGTTTAACCTCTTGCACTCATTTAATAAATAATGGTTTTTTTCTATAATTCTTTTTATTGCTTTATTTTGGTATGTCAATGAAAAATGAAAGGTGAGACAACGTCCGCCGGGTTCAGCTAGTAATTACTATAAAATCCTAGTAAAAATTATCTTATAAAATTGTTTTGAGGAGACAAAGCATTCTGAGGAATCCTTTGTTTCATTTTATGGTATTTTAATAACTTATTTATAGTAAGTTTGCTATTTTTCTCAAACTTCCACTAAAACTATGCTTAACTAGACATAAAAAGTGAAAATAATGATACCTTATTGGCCTTGGAACCCATGCACTCTGGATGCTTGGCATGGTACATGCAGAAATACTTGCGCATGCCGTTTAGGGAGAGAACAGTGCCAATGCAATTGCGAGGGTTGATGTTGAGGGGTTTGTTTCTGGCTTCTGCCACCAGACTGAGCATCAGGATCTCTTTGTACCTATTACCAAAGAATATGTAAATGTTTACAGTATTATTATGGTTAAACAATGTCTTAATATGTATTCACAGTAAATTTAAAAAATGCAGCTATGTAGTTTTCAAATTGTATATTTTGATTTTTGTATGTTTATTTATAATAATTAGACTTTTAAGGTTTTCAACCTCATACAAGATACGAAATAAAAATGTAGTTTAAGAAAACTGGTTTAAATGTTATAAGAGAAAAAAAAAGTTTCAATGTAAACTCAACTCATTTTTAACATAAATTTAACAGATACAAATGAAAAAATACCATACCAAGTGTATGGGTAGGCAGGCAGCATGCTTACCCATACACCCATAAATACATATATAAGGTGGTAGTGACCTGCCTGCCTACCCATACACTTACTTACAATGGTATTGATATTTTCACCTTTCCTTTTTTCATTTGTATCTGTTAAATGTATGTTAAAAATGAGTTGAGTTTACATTGAAACTGTTTTTTTTTCTCTTATAACATTTAAAACAGTTTTATTAAACTACATTTTTATTTCGTATCTTGTATGAGGTTGAAAACCTTCTTCTATAGTCTTTGGATATATATATCCAAAGACACGAGGCTTTACTACTTTCAATATATATCCAACTCTCCTTGTATGGGTAGGTGGGTAGTAAATTATATATAATGAATATACCTGTATATATTTTGATACACTCATTTTAAGACATTGTCAATGCTGCTTGAAATTTCTTATAACCAGAACTACAGAACCAATCGAACCTCTCTTCGTCAAATAAACCCACTAGTTTTGTAATTTCACAGATAAATCCATTACAGTTTTAGGCACTTGGATTTAAACTTTGTATTTCAAGTACCTCCACAACTCTGGAAAAAATTGAACTCTGGAACTCTTGCCTGCTCATTAGGTTAGGTTCCTCCGAGGACCCAACAAAATGAATGAGATATTGGAGAAAAACATTAGTCACACTTGTCGTGAATGTTTTAATAATTAGCAATACCGAATCATGCTGTGGAACACAATGAACCATCCTGTTACATTATCATTTCAGTAGCAATCTCAATTACAATTGTGTTATAAAACACATATTTGTAATGTGAATGCTATATTGTAAAAGTCCTGTCCAATAGATAATGTCAATTTTACAAATCTCCACACTATAAATAAATTGAGTAAATAGGCCTACATAAGAAACATAAGAACATTTTTTTAACAATCAAAATGTTAGGTATGAAAATGTAACATAAATTATTTCTCATCCATGTACAATATTCAGTGCCTTGAATATAAGCTATTCCTTAAAGAATTGTTTACATTTGTTATAGGTAAGTTTGTCACTAGGCTAGCAAGAGGCCTGCTGATATAATATGTAATATCTAGTAAAATATTGCGTACTATAAAATAAAAAAAGCATATTCAATTTTATTTTAACTAGTTTAAACATGTACAAGAAAACAATAATCCATTCTTTTTTATCCCTATAAAAGTATATGTTGGTAGATATATAATTAAGGATTCGATGTTAGAATACTAAAAATAAAACAAACAATGTAATATAATAACAGTATTTTACAACACATTTATATAATATATTAAGCAATTATTTCACAACACAGTTCATTGTCAGAGAAGAAGAGTGTGTTGTCAGATAATGTTGTATTAAATTGATATTGTTTTAATAACTTGATTTTTTTCTGACTAAGGCTTGGAATTCTTGACGTTTCCTGACATAATAACGGCTTTTTCTGATCAAGTTACCCTGTCTACAAGTGTTATTCATATTATCTTGTAGTTATTAAAATGAAAAAACAAATATATTGAAATGTAATATGAGATAAGATAAATTAAATTCCTCACCAAGCAATGCCTCGATCTAAATTGAGGTGAGCGAACAACAACGTCTTGTTCTTGCGGTAAGGCCAGACAGTCTTGTGAAACTTTGGCAGTAACACAGGTCTGCTCTGTGTATCCACCAGCAGCAGTATTGTACGACAACCTGGGCGCAGCAGACGTACCAGACCGTTATATGTCTCTGCACGTAGCTCGTGAAGTTTCAACGAAGGCTGGTACGAAGCAGGTGACTTGCTGCCACTACCTCGCTTGGGCAGCTTTCCACCACACTCCTCCTGGACACGTGTCTCCTCTAGCTTCCTGATACAATTAAATACTGTATTACAGTTTTTGGCCGGTCAAAAATTACATGATGTTAATGATACAAAAATAAAGAGTAAGAAGGCTGGATAGACTGAGTTATGGTTTACAATAGATCAAATAACTCGCAGTTTGAGTATATTATTTATTTATTTTTTACTGATAATAAGATATTTGTATCAACACCATTGTACGTGTAGGGGTGGGTGAGTGGGTCAATACCAACCTCTCTTATTGTGTAGGTGGATGGGTTGATCAGCAACACTATATTTACATGGGTGGGCCAACCACTGTGTACGTGTAAGGGTGGACGGATGGGTATTGACGGTTATCTTCAACTACTAGAAGTTGTCTGTGTTTGGGTGGGTTGTGTGGCAGTCTGCAGGTTTAAATAGGTTAGGTTAGGTTAGGTCCTCAGTTCGATTCCAATCAGAGTCATAACATAACGGTTCGTTTACATATGGCTATAATTACGGGTGACAAAATTTGTTAAATTTTGAGTTGCTTTAAGTGGAGAGAAATAATCAATTAAGACAGTTCTCTTGCCTGCTCGTTTTTGTTTTGTTGGATCATTGGACTTGTAGCTTAACGTGACTTCCGGACCATAGGAGCAGAGCAACACAAAAATAAAAACCTTAAAAATATAAAAAGGTCACACTGGGAATCGAACCGGACTACCTGCATGGCAAGACACTGGCCTCATAGCTGAGTATGGGTAGTAGATGAGTATTATGAGTGCAGTCATTGTTACTTTCTAAGGTCAACTGTCCCTTGGCAATTTATTAGTAGCACAATGACCAGTGCTGTTAAGAACATTACTTTTTATTTTCTGACAACGAGCTCAGTTAACCAGGAGGATGATCAGGACCTGGATATCCAGGATTGTCCTGTACAAGAAACAGAACTGACTTATCGCATACTTTATGCCACTAAAAGATATATTGAAGTAGGGCTAAAACTATGTGCTATCTTTGTCCTACTGAAAACCCATGATCCGTTTCTCTGTTTTAATTTACATTCATTGATAGGTCTGACGATTCTGTAGCATTGACATTTAAATTAAAATAAGAACTATTAACTATTTTATACACTACTCAAACCAAAATTGGCGTAACAACTGACATGAGATATGCCATGAGGTACCCAGCGGCCAGGATGATGGCGACAGTGGCTATAACGGAGACCACCGGTAGTACGTGTTCCTTGTCCAGGTTGTCTCTGAGCATGTCATAGCTTACTATCATCCGACTGATTATCTTGGAGATGATGCCTTGGGCCTGCTCGTCAATTAACTCTCCAATTACAGCTTCATGCGGCATCGTCTGCAATTGAAAATTCACAGTTTAGATTAATATTTAAGGTCAATGTTTAACATAACATTTTCTGATTTAAGTAATAAACTGAAGTACAACATTTATGGAAGCTTTAAAACTGATCAACTTTAAGTTAGAACATCTTTTTTTCTAAGTAAGTTAAATATTTATAGGAATATTTCCGATTTTAGTGAATGGTAGAAAATAACCTCTTTGTGAGATGTCTCCTTCAATAGTGAACTTACATAATAAAATTATTAATAACAATTAATTAATTATTTTTTGTTAACTAAACATTGACAATTTTTGTAATTATATCATGCCATGAGTTATAAATGTAATATAGTTATACAGCTACAGTTTGTAGCAAATGTAGCCATCAATCGTGTTAACTATATATTACTGTCTTCTAGCCATCAAGTTTGTACTACATCAAGCTGCATTATACTGCTAACTTCTGTAATTTTGGCATTAATGCAATTTATTCAGTCATGCTAAATATGTCTGACATAAAAAAATAGTCTGATATGAGATATGCCATGTGGTCCAGTTACTTTTTTAAATACTATGATTGTAACGAGGGCGATATATTGATTGTTCTAATTGTTTATACATAATTAATAATAAGTCGTAATAAAATTTAGGTTTCGATTTTAGTGCTACTAAAATCTACCATAGTCGTCGGCCATAGCCTTATCTGCCCTTGGGAATCCCTCCACTGCGCAAAACGCTCCTGCTCTCACTCACTCACCGATCCGCCACTGGGGTGATTACCTCTACCATCACTCTCTCTCTCTCTCTCTCTCTCTCTCTCTCATTACACTTTGTATTTCTTAATTGTCTACAATATATCTATAAATGCCAAGTGCGTGTATTATTTCTGGTGCTTGCTACCTCCGGGACTATGTGACTGTACTGATCAACATGCTGCCCTGGACACTGTGGCCCTAGACAACCCAATTCCAGAGACGACCCTCTAGGCCCACTGGACCAGGACCTTCTTAACACGTTCAGTGCGGGTGGACCATACGGTCCACCGCCGGCCGGGCGCTGGGAGCGCGTGGACCGGGCCCATACCATTCTACACTGTTGTTGCTATGCAGTCAGTGTGAGCTCAGCTTTTGCGCGAGGTAGACCTTACGTCGGCCGCTATACGAATGTGAACCGTTCTATATTTTTGTGTTTTCCGTTTTTATCTATCGTTTTTTCGAGCGGAGTTTTACAATTATTGATGTAATTTAGTGATTTCTTCATGTAAATAAGTTTGTTCTTTATGTAAATAAGTGAGTTTAGTGTAGTATTTAGAGTAATTTTTATTGTTGAAACATGGCTGACAACACTGTTGATGACCTTGACTTGAGTGACGACATTATTACAAGTGAAGATTCCGTCACCGAAAGTGACGAAAGTGATGATTATGATGAAGTTTTGAACCTTATTTGGTGTAACAACACTGCTGGACTCAAAAAAATTAACTTTTTGAAGGACAATAAGCTATTGGTGGCCATACCTGGTGATGGCTCACCTATTGATTGGTTTTCTAGCATCCCAAGGGGCTGATGGACCGTATCCAGACCACAACTTATGACGTCATAAACAACTTTTTCCCATGCTACAACCAACTACGTTTTGCTGTTTTTGGGCTGTCTATACCTTATGAAAAGTAAAATTAAATTTTATAGTACTCAGTTTCCCGGGTCGGTTAGAGTGTTTTTACTATAGCACTGAACGTGTTAACTGCATTTGGGAGGTATTAGTAGCACCACCCTTTTATTTATATGTTTTACACTGCATTTAATTTTACACCACTTTCACATTTTAAAAGTCATGTCGCGTATCGAAAATTGATAAAAAATTTCAATTTCACATGTATACACTACTTTGGTAGCACGCAGTAAGCGTTCTATAGGTATCATGAAAGAAAAAATGCAATAAATGTTGTGTTTTCAGTGTTAATTGAAGAACAGTTTGAAGAAAGAGAATAAGAGACATCAGGCCTGGATTAATTTAACAAAAGACATAGGAATCAATAAATTTACATTGAAATTTACAATCATTAAACACAAATATACGATACAAATTATATAAATATTCACCAAATAAAGATTTTTTAAAAGAGAGATCAAACTTCTTTTAACCTGACTTTTTCCAAACCCCTTAAGCAATTGATCTGTGCAAGGAACTTATTCATACAAAGTAAGGGGACGTACCAGGACAGTACAGGGCGAAAATAAATGACAAATACTTCTACCAAAGGTCAGGTTCAAACCTCCGCTGCACCTCTTCCAGGCTCGACGTCCTGATGCCTAAGACTGCTTGGCCACCGGCTTGGCCAGATGCAAGGGGATTGAAATTGAAGTTTTTCCAGATAATTTGCTGATGTCATTTCACTCCTGTTAAATTTTTAAATACATGTATGTAATGAGGGCGATATATTGATAAAAATTTTAAATTTTACAGGTATACACTACCTGGGTAGCACGCAGTAAGCGTTCTATAGCAGGTTCTAGATGTTGTTTGGTAGTATTGTAGCTAGCCCAGTCCTGGCCCTCTGGTAACCATTCGTATTTTATGTGTCGCTGATCCCGTCGCCATAAGATGGCCACGAGGGGTTCTAATGGGCTACTCTCCCCTATCAACACCACAGTTAGATAGTTATTACTCTACCCATCCTAGCATTTGTGTTAATTGTTTTCATGTTTAATAGTTTTAGAAGTTTTGTTTGTTTGTTTGTTGTTTGTTTAATACTCAATAAAAGAGGTTAGCCCTTTTAGGACAACAAATATTTAGGTATATACTTTTGTGTAAATTTTACTATGGCCCTACGTAGGAAGATGGAGGCAAAAATTGAGAAAATACAGTCATATTTTTAAAAAAATCATTAGTATACATATCTAAATATACATATGTACCTTATTCATACTTTTTCACAGTAAAATTATCTATAATACAAACCCATTTGTCAGTAATTCTTATTAATAAAAACACAAAATACATATTTGGTTAGGTTAAAAGGCACTAGGCCAGGAATTAGTATATTGGAGAGATAGGACATCAGCAAACTTACCTTAGAAGACAAGTTCACTAACACCAGGGTAGTAGTAACAAACACATAAGAATCACATTGTGTTAGTGAACTTGTCTTCTAAGGTAAGTTTGCTGATGTCCTATCTCTCCAATATACTAAAAAAAATACATATTTGTCAATTTATTTTATACAATTTTTACTTTATATATTATTTTAATTACTGAAAGATTACTGGATAAATAAAAAGAATGTTATCATTGGAAACAATTTATGTTGGTTTGTTGGCCTAATTTCTATAAAAGTAAAAATTTTCATGAACATTACTCGACAAATAAACTCACACACATAAAAATAATTTTAGTAGTACATAATTGAAAATCAAGACAAATTTCACTAAAATACATAAAAAGTACAAAATACAGTTTTTAATAATAAAAATATTTTTCATTAGAAATGAGCCCAGTAAATAAAATAATATGTATACAAAATACTGCCAATAGATGCAATAGTAATAATAATAATACTAAAAATAACTGTAAAATAGACTAAAAATAAATTTAATGTAGTCATAAATAATATTTTCTTGTTCTTTGTCCTATTTCTTATAAAAGTACAAAATGGCACAAACATTTGCCAGCTGTTACTCGAAGTAAAGAAGAAGAAGAATATACACGTCAAAAAGTAATGTTATACTGCTACATGACAAATGCTATGTTCATAGATAGGTAATTCAACACTCGTAAACGTAGATAATAATTATCATCGTTGCTAAATGAGTCGTAAACATTATAACAAAAGGTGGGCTGTAAATAGCCTACTCCTCTTTTCCGGCAAGTCTTGCGTAGGAAGTAAAAGACTGCATTGTCTTTGGCAGTAACTATGGTGCGGGCTACAAATAGCCCACTCATCCTACAATGATTAACCCATTGACGAGAGATTTCCCAGTTTATAAAAACAGCTGTATGGTAAACAATACGTTTTCATTATTATTCAATGACCTATATGCTGTCTAGAAAATGGACTTCTCTGGCCTTGGGGTAAAGTTTGATTCATTTAGCTAGGAGCTGAAAGTGTTAATTTATAACATTAAAAACTCAGGTCTATGATTGCTGACTCTGTTACTTCAATTACAAAACCTACCAGGTACTTTACTTTATTATGGGCTACAAGAAAATCTGTATCTATTGATAAGAAGAAAATACTCTCTTAATGTAACTTGAAGAAGGTCCTCGTGAAATTTTGTGATCTGTGTTTCATTTATGAACTTAACAAACATTACAATTTTATTATTCACTTTTCCAATTAGCATCTGCCATGTGATAGGTAATGCTTCAAACCCAACATAACTAAAAAAAAATTGGGTCATTCTAATAGTAAATAAACAAACTTATTGCCATTAATTCAAATAAATAAATAAATTTTGAACCAATAATTTCTCATATATATCAACTCACCGGAGAGAAGGGCGTGAACAAACTCTACCTGCCTCTCTTGGAAGATATACATGAAACAGACTTTGTCTGCATAGTTGGCTTCTTGGGCAAACCTGCGCAGACTCTGTCTGTGAGGCTCGTGGTAAGGTGTGTTCTGAGAGACCAGAAGAACACAAAGTCGTTTTCGAGGAGACGTAGATGCTGGGCATAATGCATCCAACAGATCCTGCAAGGCATAATTTTAAAAGTACTGCGCACAACGGAAATGAAAATCCATTTTCATTCACTTTTCATTCATACTGAGCTAATTGAAATTGATTTGATTTAAAGTCAATAACAAAATATAATCTTTGCTTAAATTAATGACAAGTTTTAAAATAACAAGCAATCTTAACTTGATTGTAATCTCAACAAATCATTTACAAACTTTACATTTTAACAAAAGAGGATAACTTATAAATTATAACATTCCTTGAAATCATTTGAATTAATATTATTACTGTATTGAATTTAATTAAACAGTAATTTTGTATTGCAATAAAAAAAAGTCCCAAACAGAATTGTAGCAAATGCTTTGACAAATTAACAAATATGACAAAGAGAGGACAGACATACCTGTGAGGAGAGTCTCGGTAGGAGTAGATATTTGTTGGAGTTAATGACATCTTGCAACGTCTGTACAGGTATGTTAATCATAGATACGCTGGCTACCGGCCGTTCTGTGTTCTCATTGAACAAGAGTAGAGAGTCCATATCTGGTGGCACCTGTAGTTTAGCACGGACTGCCTCTCCCTTCGCAGTGTTGGTTTGCACAAATCTGCAACATTTGTCCTAGTGACATCTGAATTATACTTAATACATCTGAATTATACTTAATTAAATGGCAAAGGTAAATAATGATAAGTGTTATCTAGATATGTGTTCTCTACTCTCATACAACATATTTCCAGCAATTTACATTTTTTATTTTTATTTATTCTTAATACACTGATCATCAAGATATGTATATGGATTTCAAAAGTGTGATAGTGTACTGTAGATGAGCGAATGTAGTCATTGTTACAAACTAAGTCCAACCATTTCTTAGAAAGTGTAATTAATTAATAGCCCAATGGCAAATAAAAAGTGGTTGTTATCAGGCGATCCCTTTATAAATTTGCTATGACTCTAATTGGGATCGAACTAAAAACCTTTAGCTCATGAAGTTGGGCTTTAACCAACTACGCTACCAATCAATTTGATTACTTCCCCTTTGACTTAGTATTAAAGTATATGTTTCTTTAAAATTATAGTGAACATTTTCATCTCGTCATCTGGCTAAAACTATTTGTAGTATATTCTTTACTGCCACAAAACACTATTACAAAATAGTGTAGAATAACTACATAAAGCAGGTAGCTCATCTTAAATCTATACAGTAAACCTTGTTTTATCTGAACCCAAATTATCTGGATTCTGGTTTATACGGATCAACTAACCGATCCCATGGATGGTGAATATTTGTTTTATAAAGTGGATAGACCCCCGTAGAAACATTAGACGTCATTCTCTCATGGCAACGCCGGCGATAAACTCATTACAGCCGTTTTGTTGCATAGTATTATAGACATGCACACATTCTGGCATGGTTCCAGTACACGACAAACTGTATGTACCATGCTGCATTGTATTTGGATTTGTTTTTGGGTGACTCACATGGAGCGCTAGCGTTGCTAACTGTCATGTTGCACGCTTCTTATTGTTTCTGTTAGTTGTCGCTGAGTTGAGTATGTAAATATTTAAGCTTTATTAAGGATAGATAGTACAGTTATGAATATGCAGAATACTGAACAGTGCTGAATTAATACTTTCTAGTGTGACACTAAACGTTATTAAACACTATTTTATATGGTATAAAGCTGGTTTATAAATACTTTCTAGTGTGAAATTAAACATTATTAAATGTTAATTTATATGGTAAAGAGCTGGTTTATTCATATGACCTTCATATCCAGACGTTTGTCATTGTCCAGACCATCTTAGACACAAGAATATACAACAAAATGTAGGCTATTGTATGGATTGCATACTGTAGATTTGGCTTTTTGTTGTTCATTTACATAAAAAAACAATGACTTTGGCCAAGTTTAGCAAAGGTGACATATTTTTATAGGGCGTTCTTTCAGTTCCCAGAATATTCTCACGCAAATGAAGTAAGGTCGGGCTGTCTGCGCGCCTCTGTGAAGTGTATATTGCCTATTGTTCCATGTAGGCGTCTTTTACCGATATTTGCCTAATTTTTATCTTGTATTTTTTTATCCGGATTTATATGTATCCAGATCGTGATACCGCCAGTAGTAATCAAAGTTTACTGTAATATGAACAATGAGTTACATTTATATAAAATAATTAACATTGAAATACAGAACCAGAAAACTAGATATCTATAAATATTTAATAACAGAAGATCTACATAAATCTTAAATTTACCAAACTAATTTTTATTCATTGTTAAAGCCTCCTGAGCCTCAAAATCCTATCGTATTTTGATTTAGATAGAAATAAGATTGTTCAAGGTCAAGTGGGTATTGAATAACATCTTCCAGCTGCACACTCAGTCCCGATCTGACCATCATACAGGCCGAACGTATTATCATGTGTTTTGTTTTTTTGTAAATATGGAAATTATTTTATAAATGTTTTGTAATTTGACTGTTTTTAAGTGTTTGACAACGTACAGTGGATGTGACCATGGCATTCTTGCTCTGAAACTGGTAATCCAATACAATAGGATTTTGAAGCCGAAGACGACAAAGGTATGTTAACCTTATTATTTGTCAAATTGATTGTTACAGATTCTTAAAGTTATTCTATTTCCAGACCTTCCAAACATTCAATTACTGAATAAAAACATTTGTTGAAGAACATAATCCTTTCCAATAATTTTATAATTTCAATCATTGTATTCTTTGAGGAAGTTTATTATAGTTTGATCCATAATAATAACTTTAAATCAACTAAAATACAGGTTTCCTTTAATGATTGTTCTTTGTGCAGGGTATTCTATATTCAAATACCTTAATTAGTACAGAAATAAAACATGTAAAATATTAGAATTATTTAAGGCATTGCTATTGATTGTATTCATAATTTGTTGTAAAATGCTAAGAATAATAATAATAATACTGATATCAGAATCAGATATAAAGAAGTGTTTTTTAAAGAATTATTGCTAACTCAATACCACTAACTCTCGTGGTATTAAGCATTGGAATCAAACCCCTTGACAATAAATATATACAGATAATGGCATTAAAGTATAATATGTATATATGTTATCTTACGCAAATGCAACTCTCTCTCTATATGCGAAGGCAGTGAGCAGATACCGCAGCCGAACAGGTCCGTTCCTCTGGAACACCAGGGCTCGTACTTTATTGTCTATCCAGCCTGACAAGAAGCTGTCTAATCCATCATCAGGTAGGTTCTGGATGAGCCGATACGGCAGTTTGTTACGTACAAACTCTTCAATAGACCAGAATAATTCAATTATTTTATGTATGATAAATATTAACATGGGGTATAAAAGTAAGAAAATGTACTTAGAATAAAGCTACTTGTGCGGTTTTGTCCAACTGAATAAAGATAAGCTATTTCTATTTGATAGAGGTTGCATAGTGTGATACCATTTGCCGGTGTGTTGGCTCAGTGGTAAAGGCTTAGAAGGCAAGATTCAAAGTTCGAATCCCCACTGAGCCAACGGTCGGTACTTCACTTGTTGAATAAAGTTGATGCAAAGGCCTGTAAGCCCATGTCAACTGGCAAGTGGTATTTTTTTTTAATAAAACAAATAATAAAAAATAAAATTAATATTTGCAATGAGTCGTATATAAGTTAACTAGGTCCGTCAAATCTCAGGTTCCACACTTAGTACCACAGAAACTTAACACACCATTTAAAATCTATTTTATTAACGGTGTTTGCCACATAGAATAAAATTAATAGATTGAGAGATTGAGACAGTTTCAGACTGATATGTATTAACGGAACTAATTTAAACAGGCAGATTTTCATTCAATACAATCTTCTTGATAACCTATAATCGTTCAACAAATATTAAGCCAGTGCAGGACTTTATGTACACCCTGTATATGCTGTATATTAATACTCTAATTTAAACAAAATTAATAATAATTACACGATAATAACACAATCATGACTGAAATAATTGAATAAATAATTATTATGAAGCACCTAATTTATTAAATTTTAAAGAAAGTTAACGTATGAAGATGAAACAAAATATGCTTTATTTATTGAGGCAGTTAGGACCATTAGGTCTTCTCTTATACTAAACTTTAGGAGTGTAAGAAATAGGATATATCTTCACTGAATTATCAATAAATAGTTTGATTAATTAACAAATTAAATACAATGTTTAAAGCTACCCATACATTAGGGGACGTGGTTGCTTGTCAACCAGCAATCTGACTGTCGGCGACCATAGTGCCCAAATATTGACCAATGTATGGGGCCGTTTCAATCAGGTTGCCAGCAATCTCGAGGTCGCTCGGCAATCTTCAGATCGCTCGATATTCCCAGTCGACCTATCAAGTTGCTGGCAATTTGGAGATTGCTTAGCGACCATATTGCCAAGTTTGTGGCGTTAAGCCATCGCATGAGCGATATACGAGGTCAATGCATGCGCACTACGGTCTAATCACAGTATACTGTGGTCTAATATTCTCTATCACCATGGCAACAACAATCAATCTATAAATAATATTTTTATGTTTTTTTTAAATTTAAAAACAAATTTTTACTATTTTAATAGTTTTCAAAATAATAATATAGTACAATATATCTACGACAGTCCGATATTAATATTAAGTCACCTGTTTTAAATGTTCTTAAGAGTACAATTTTTTCGCCAAAATCCCTTTGTCTTTTCTTCTTTTTTATTGTCCACTGCAAAACTATAAATAAATACCACACAACACTAAGATTGCATGATACTTATTCATATCATGGCTGCCTCTTCATCATCCATTTTGCTTGATCAAGAAACTACAAAACACTAAGCAGAAGATTGCCAAGCGAGAGATTGCTTGGTTGATTGGTCAGCCAAAGACACCTTTCAACCAGCAATGTGATTGCCGGGCAATCATATCGCTGGTCGACGAGCAACCACGTCGCCTAATGTATGGGTAGCTTAAGTAACTTTTACAGACTATACATATGTTTATTAAGCTTCCACAAACAACTAAACAAAAGCAAATTTGAGAGAACTTAATTTTTTTAATGTTTTTAAGTTAAATGTAATTTATATAATATATATTAAAATAAATGATTTATAGACTTACCAACAACTTTCTGTACGCTGAAGAGACTCTCTTTGTAGACGAGAGGTCTGCCATCGACTAGAAGTACGAGGCAGGGTAGAGACGAGACACTGACACGTCTCGCCAACATTGGCTCGTTTTCAGCGTGCACCGTGGCTATTCCCACCTGAAACATGGTATGGAAAAGATTCTCACAACTATTACAATATTTGCAACATAAAGTCGAAGCAGAATGTTACTTGTTTACATAAACACACTTAATGATGAAAGTGTGTCCTAACGGAATAAGCAGGCACAATTATTGACATGTCCACCCATCATAATTTCTCACTCAATTACAATGAAATTAAATGACTATAGACGATACTCTTATTTCTACATTTCCCCTCCAATAATTCACTCATACACACAGAATATAAATTTAATTAGGGATGGGTCGGTCCCTAAAGTTGGTTGTCGGTTCTATGGGTTCTTGACATAAGAACCGGAACCGAGAACCAATGGGAAAATTTCGGTTCTGGTTCCAGAAAAGGTAAATGGGGAGATAGCTTTCATATCAGAAATGTTTCAAATGTGATAAGTGCTGATAAACAGAACAATCAGACAATATCCAGCCACAATATAAACAATATATCTTTGTCAGGCCATGAGACAAACAAAATATCTAAGTCAGAAAATTTTCGCCTATAGTCTGGCTACTTCCTTATCAGCATGTGAAAAGAGACAGATAACATTAATGAATAGGAATTCACACACAAAGGTGGTGAATTAAAGCCATTCAGTTGCTTTTGTTCAAGAGTCCAGTTGTCCTTACTGCCTGAGCTCACCCTTGTTTATCTGAACCTTTCTTATCACTTCCTGCATGATAAAAACACCTGGTGGAAACATTCCATTCTGTTTACAACTCATCTAACATTCTGAAATTAACTATGCTTCTAGTTTTATTGTGTATTTTAAAAAATAAAAGCTTTTTATGATGACCTTAAGATATTACAGTTTATTTATTTAGGCTCGTTTTTAATAATGAAAAAACAATGCATGAAAAACCTAGGGAATTGGATTGAAAAATAAATTTTTAAGATTAATATTGTGTCAAAACTAAACAAAATGAGTTTTTAGTATTTTAAAATAGTTACATTTTATTTTAATTATTTTTTACCTTTAAAAAGTCTTGGAGGATTAATGTTTTAAATTACATTGACTTAACATTTACTGACCCAAAATAGTTTATTATTTCTTATATTTAAAACAAAATGTATACTGTATTTTCTAAAACCAATTATGGTATTATTGGCTGTATAGTTTTTTTTATGAATGTGAGTAGCAATTATATTTTCTTAATTCAGTATTATCACCAATTGAGAAAAGAACCAATAGTTCTCAATATTTAATAAAACTAGTTTTTTTTCATTTAACTCAATAGTTAATAAATATATATATTTTTAATTAATTATATTATTATTTGTTTTTTCTGTTTATCTTTGATATACTACAATTACATCAACCTCTTAAATTTAGTTGTGGTAATTTCAATGAACTCTTGTGATTTTTTTAGTAAGTTTTATTACTACACCAGACCTAAAATGGCAGGTTATTTTTTAACTTTCTCTAGGCTTATAAGTTTTGTAATCTCCTCAAAGTAAATTTCAATTGCATACTAATTTGTGCAATATATTCCATTTAACTAAATTGTATACTTTTTAAATTTAAAGTAAATACTTTTTTGTGCAAAAAGTGTAAACAATCATACCCTGAGAATAAATAAAATGTTACCAATTCTCTAGTTATTGGAAATATTGTATGTTATTTTTAGGGTGTATTATACTTCATATTGGAGTAATCGCCAAAATACTATGCACTGTTTTTACTGACTGATTCCACATAATTTGTTGATTCACTGGCGTTAAGATATTTGAAAAGTTTTCTGATATTTTCTTAAAAAGTACTCAGAACCGAGAACTTATTTCAGTAAAGAACCGAATCGAATCTAGAACCAGAGAAAAAATGGAACCGACCTATCACTAAATTTAATGACACAAAAACAATCAATAAAAATTTAACGTTATAAGATAAAACAAACACTCCAGTAAATATTTTTTTTATTTCCTTAGTAACTTTGTTACCAAAAGGCCTAACGAAATTAAAAAATTATTTACTGGAGTGTTTGTTTCATCTTACAACATTAAATTATATATCCAGTAAGAAACGAGCTTGAAGAATAATCAATGAAAAATTAGTTTTATTAGAATAATTTAACAATTTTTTAGTATACATGATTAAGAAATGTGACAGGTAACAAGGCTATTTAGAACATAATCAACTCCATTATTTCTTTATAACGTTGATTCCAGTTGATTCTTATTTATCATCAGTAAAGTGGCGCAGTGCTGTAACCTAGCTACTTGGGGACAAAGTTTTGAGGAGATTGTAGGCAATAGGTTCTATGCTTGGTCCTCTTAATACCAGCACAGCATCCGCTCAATGGTTGCCATCGATACTGCTAGAGAAGTATGGGGTGTCCATGTTGGATGGTACTCAAGGTTAGATGTTGTGTAGGGAAGAGAACTGAGTATCACACTTGTCAGTTAGCTGAAAATCAGACCAACACTACGTGGTTCAGATTCTGCATAATTATAAACGTTCAATACCACCGAACGTGTATGTGTGGGTGGGTGGGTCAATACCACTGTACGTGTATGGGTGGGCGGGTTGGTCAATACCACTGTACGTGTATGTGTGGGTGGGTGGGTCAATATCACCTTATGTGTATGGGAGGGCGGGTGGTCAATACCACCGAACGTGTATGTGTGGGCGGGTGTGTTAATACCACCGTACGTATATGTGTGTGGGCGGGTGGTTCACCACCGGAAGTGTATATGTGGGCGGGTGGGTCAATACCACCGTATGTATATGGGAGGACGGGTGGGTCAATACCAGCGAACGTGTATGTGTGGGCGGATGGTCAATACCACCCAACATGTATGTGTGGGCGGGTGTGTCAGGTTAGGTTAGGTTATTGACACCTAACATACAACATAAAAGTGTAAGGGCTGTATGTAGGGCCCTTAGTTGTCCTGGCTATTGGGTTATTAATAAATAGCTCTTTCTGAAGAACAGTCAACAACAATGACTACACTCGATTGTCCACACTCATTCGCCCATTATATTCACCCATATCTTGAAGTTTGGCGTCCTGCCAGTGAATAATGAAAAGACTATGCGATAATGAAAACCGTTAGCTATTTCAAGAATGAAATTTAGTAAGTCATATAAAACATGTGCATACTGTAATTTGTGTTTTTATTGTGCATTTATAAAACATTTCATTTAAAGTACTTAAAGAAAATAAAGGATGTTTCTACATATATTTTGTACAATGTACATAACAAAACTAACTTCACCCCAAACTCCCTACGAAATGTCTTAAAGTGGAAGTCTGAGCTTGGCATACAGCACTTGAGGGAACTCTTTATGTGCTGGTGATGGTTACTGGTGATGATTTTCTAACAAAATAAGTTTTTTGTAAGCACATATCACTAGGATATCTATTTTATGGTGACAACCGTGTCAAGGTACCCAGACATTTCACTCATGCTGTGATGTGGCATTCTCAGTCTCAGCGATGCTACTGAGGATGCCAAATTTGTTACTTACACCGTAATCTACAAATAGATCTAGTTAAGACATCAGCCACTTAAGCCTAAGATCATATATCTACTGTATGTGAATAAGTTTTCAGCTTAATAAGGCCGCTTAGACATAATATCTAAGATCGCATATCTACAACTGTAGGTGAATATGATTGCAGTTTACTACAAATCAGCAAATCTTGTGCTGTAATAACTCAAGCTTGGAGGCGGTACAAAAAAGCTTTAACTATTTTACCACCTATTGTTAAATACAACCAATCAGGATAATACCGATAGCATAACAAAGTTTTTTTTATGTTATAAAACAAAATTGTAATAAACAGTAAATCTTCTTTACTCCTAATACTCTAAACTGGCTCTTTTATAGTTCTTTAAGATTTGTGAATATAGAATATGTTTAAGTTAAATTTCAGTAAAAACTTGTCTTGGGTATTTACAAAAGCACTAAACAGGCAAACTGATCATTCTACTGAGCACAATATAATAATGTGTAGTACATCATTAAAAAAGTAGTTCCTCACCCCAATAGGCTCTAGTTCCTCCATGATACGTCGCCAAACAGGCTCAACTTGCAGACAGGCGAAGCACCAATCAGAGTAGAACAGTATGAGGTAAGGTGTGCGCCAGCTCTTTGGCACCAACATGTTTTCAAATGCTCTGCAACACAATTTTATCATTGATATGGCTTAAAAATAGAAATTATTGCAATAGATAAAAATGTTGATACTCCTTATTACTAAATAACAAAAAAAAAATAGTAATATTAGTGCATTATATACAGTACAACCTTGATAACTCAAATCTGAAGGGACGTGAAAACAATTTAAGTTATCGAATATTTCAAGTAAACAAGGTTCGAGTTATCGAATGTAAAAATCGCTGACTTCGAGTTATAAAGGTCAAATGATTGGAACTTCAACTTGTAAAGGTTTGCATTGTTCCAATTTCCAATTATAGAGGTTACAATGTACCATTCCAGAGATTTTAAAGTTTACCTTATCAAGGCCTTAATATAACAAAATTCGAGTTGATAAGGTGAAATTAACAATGAATCTTATAGAAAATTCAATGGGATTTTAAAAAATTTGACTTATCAAGGACTTTTAGTTATTGAGGGTCACGTTATGAAGGTGGCACTGTAATACAATTGAGGGTCAAGTTATGAAGGTGGCACTGTAATACAATTGAGGGTCAAGTTATGAAGGTGGCACTGTAATACAATTGAGGGTCACGTTATGAAGGTGGCACTGTAATACAATTGAGGGTCAAGTTATGAAGGTGGCACTGTAATACAATTGAGGGTCAAGTTATGAAGGTGGCACTGTAATACAATTGAGGGTCAAGTTATGAAGGTGGCACTGTAATACAATTGAGGGTCAAGTTATGAAGGTGGCACTGTAATACAATTGAGGGTCAAGTTATGAAGGTGGCACTGTAATACAATTGAGGGTCAAGTTATGAAGGTGGCACTGTAATACAATTGAGGGTCACGTTATGAAGGTGGCACTGTAATACAATTGAGGGTCAAGTTATGAAGGTGGCACTGTAATACAATTGAGGGTCAAGTTATGAAGGTGGCACTGTAATACAATTGAGGGTCAAGTTATGAAGGTGGCACTGTAATACAATTGAGGGTCAAGTTATGAAGGTGGCACTGTAATACAATTGAGGGTCAAGTTATGAAGGTGGCACTGTAATACAATTGAGGGTCAAGTTATGAAGGTGGCACTGTAATACAATTGAGGGTCACGTTATGAAGGTGGCACTGTAATACATTTGAGGGTCAAGTTATGAAGGTGGCACTGTAATACAATTGAGGGTCAAGTTATGAAGGTGGCACTGTAATACAATTGAGGGTCAAGTTATGAAGGTGGCACTGTAATACAATTGAGGGTCAAGTTATGAAGGTGTCACTGTAATACAATTGAGGGTCAAGTTATGAAGGTGGCACTGTAATACAATTGAGGGTCAAGTTATGAAGGTGGCACTGTAATACAATTGAGGGTCAAGTTATGAAGGTGGCACTGTAATACAATTGAGGGTCAAGTTATGAAGGTGGCACTGTAATACAATTGAGGGTCAAGTTATGAAGGTGGCACTGTAATACAATTCCTTTACATATTCAGATATAAAACTTAAAATTATGTACAAATACAAGTGAATACTTGTATTTATGACCTGTATTTCCAGAGATATCCATGCTCCGGTACAGTTTCACCTTTATTAGACAACCCCTATTATATGTTTTGTTCTGAATGTATTTTGCAATTAATAATAATAACCTTTTTATTGCGTCAGACAAAGTACACTGTATTGCAATAGTCATAAATGTTAATAAATGTTTAATAAATTAAATAGTCTAAAATTTGCCATTCATTCATTCCATCAAAGTCACTTTCAAACATACAATTTTGCATTCAGAGGTCATCCATTCGAATTCTATCCAATTACAGCTCTGGTCTGTGTGTTCATAGGGCCTCCCAGTTGTGTGCCATAAACGCGTCTGTACTATAAAATGCTTCTGCAATCAGAACTTGCTTCAGACGTGTTTTGAATGCCTTGAGCATTGGGGCACTTTTGACTGAATTTGGCAGATTGTTGAAAAATTGGGCTCCTGCCTGTGAAGGCAAACGCTCATGAACTACCGTTCTGTGTTTACCAGTTCACCTGAATTACAAACCTGAACTATTTATATGATGTACTTCATTTGTATTTACTACAGTAAGAGACAAACTCAAAATGAAATAATAATTAATTAGAACATGAAATTACACAAAATAGTCAATGAATGTGTGTGTAATAGTCATAAATGAACAATTTATACTTCGAGCAGGTGGCTGTAGCTAATGTTGTAGGTTCTTCATTCAATGCAAAAACCAAATTCCTCATCACTAATTACTACGCATTTTAATAAAGGTATAGAACTAACTATATTATGTTAGACAGGTGAAAGCAACCTGTGTGCTATATTTAGTAGGGGTTCCAGTGGGAGAGGGGAATCTTTCCATTGCTCAGCTACCTTGCTTGCTTCACAGGCGTGACTAACTTTCGCAACAATGTTTAGTTGAAAAAATAACTGTAACGAAGTGTATAAGTTTGTGTAAATGCTATTTATTATTTACATTATTATCCAAGGTGTTATTGCTAATATTAACTGTTATTTGAATTTTAAATAATGACTTAATTTAATCGTTCTAAGCTTGATTCGTTTGCTGTTAATCAAACCAACCAATGGTCACTACTGATAATGACGTAAAATGAGCGGAGCTTGGTTTTTATGTACACAACCTCTGCATTGTCAGTCTTGTTAATATAGTGGAGTGAACACATATTCTCCTTTTTTAGGCAGTTGTTTATTATAAGTGAGTGTTTATCAGCCAAGATGAGTGAAATAAAAAGAAAAATGTAAAGAATTGTTGATAGCCTAATTAAATTTGTTTAAATAACTAAAAAAAGAACAGTTGTATTTTTAAATAACTTTCATATTATATTGTAAAGTAGCGTCAAAGTTGGAGGTTGTGATAAATTGTTCATTTCATCACATGCAATTGTAAGCACCCCGCTTACGCATGTTGTCTGTTTTCAGTTACTAAACGTGTTTCTCCAATAAAACCTAGTTATTTATGAATTATGTTTTATCCGGCTTGACCTCTGCCACATTAGGCCGAATAACCGAGGTTGTACTGTAATAGTAAGCCAAAGCTGATAAAGATAAATAAGTAAGATAATCTTGCCATATACGTACATATTTGTTCAATTTTATTGACAAACAACTAACCTTGTTGTTATAGATAACTTGTGGAAGAGAGTAATGTCTCGATCAGAATACTGGAAGCGGAAACCAGTACCAGCAAAGAGCTCATCAACAGGGTCATACCGGCGATACTCCCGCCGTGGTCGAGGATCTTCCATCCGGCCAAAATTATCATACTGCTTTCTCCTCTCAGGATCTGTCAGTAGCTATAGAAACAATTTTTAAGAAATCAAATGTTAGAGTCAAGGATTTTGTGTAGTGTGTGAATTCTTAAGCATAATGTGTAAAGCATAAACTAAAATAATACTTATAACAGGATTATATCCCAAATAAATAAAAACAAAACATTTTAAAATAGAAAATCATTTTTAAATTGTAAACTAATAAAGATTAATCAAGTAGAAAGTCAGGAGTATTCGGTGTCCCCTCTTTAAGATATTATCAGCTGTGGAGCTCATTATAACTCTCTCTTGAATCCTTGTAAGTTATCATTGTTTTGGACCATTTTTTGTGTAAATTAAAACCATTGACTCTTATATTAAAGCACATTTTATGAATAATGTGCTAGCACTGTTAACTTGTTTTTAAAAGGTTTAACATGTTCTTGATAAAATTATGTTTAACAATAATTTAACCTGTTAAGAATACATCAAATAACGTTGTTCAATTTTCAGTAACATTTTCTACCAGAATGGTTGTATACTATACTATGCTGAATATGTTATGGTTTCCTTACAAAAAGTCAGTTAAGTTGTGCTTTTTGTCAAAAACTTGTGATTTTTAAATATATCCTCCATTTAAGCATGTTTATAAGAAGCTGGAAACTTGGTGCTTAGTTAAATTCTAAAGTTATAATATAATTTACTTGACATTACCTCATAGGCCTGAGTGATCTCGACAAATCTATCCTCTGCTGTAGGATCATCGTTTTTATCAGGATGCCTGAAAAAGTAAAAACTAGAATAATGCACAGTGCATAATATCAAATAAAAGAACTCTGTTGGTCCTATCAGCAATAATCCTACCATAATACAAAAATTACGTATCCTTTTTTTTTTGTTGCAAGTTTTATTTTTATATGTAGCCTCAATTAAAACCGACAGCAATTAATTCAACCTAGAAATCTAATAACTATCATTTTATACTGTAATATTATTAGTTTTCAAAATTGAAGTGTTTTATACAATCCATAACACAACACTATTATGATGTTTGTGTACTGCAGTAAATTTAACATTGGTTATAAAAGGCCTTTTAACCTTCAGAACAGGATTTTTTATATGTTTTTTGGGATAGTTTTTTTAATGTATGCTATTTTTAAGTCATTTTAAGTCAATTTTTAACTAATTTTAATAATATGAATGATTCCAGTAGTAATGAAATCCTAGGCCTAGTGCCCCAAATTCGACCTGTAATAATATGAATGAAAAATTAACTGAAAATAACCAAAGCCATTTTTACTATTGAAATTAATTAGATTAAAAAAATATTTCTATGAAAAACAAAAGTGTTTCAATAAAAGAAAATTATTTCCTCTGATTTAGTTTGTTTGTTTATTTCATATTAAATGTAAGGTAATTTTTAAATAATCTCCTTTCCACTCATTTTATTGCCTAAACACACACGATATATAACACCATAAATGTACTGAGCAATGTATTCATTTTCTGTGAGTTTTAGTTTGTTTATTTCATATTAAATGTAATGTTATTTTGAGATAATCTCCTTTTATTTCTTTCTCTTTTATTAATGTAAAATGTTTCAATAGCAAACAATTGACTGGTGTAAATATTATAATAATAAAAGGTTATTTAAGTTTTTTTTTTTTTTAAGAAGTAATATCTATTCTAAATCCAATAATATGAACAGGAATGATGAATAGCTGGAGGCTTTTGATATAACCATCTTAAAGTTACAAATTTCCATTAAGCTTTTAAATAGTCCTTTTTTCTTCCATTCGTTTTCTTTCTTAAAATCGTTAATTTTGAAATATAATTAATCATTCTCTCGTTTTGTGTATGTGAAAGGCGCTAAGAATTATATTAAATTTTGTGTATTAATTTAGTATAATTCTTAATAGATTTCAATTTTGTGTAAATAATATTTTCATTGAGATGTAGCATATATGCATAATTCATATAAGTAAAATAATATAAGTAATATTCGTATCTTTCATTTTTAATGATATAACGGTAACTATGCTTTATATAAGTAATTATTATTCATAATTTGTTGGGTTTCTGTGAGCTAGCAAATACATTCTTAAACGTTCATATTCTCATTTTTACTGTTTAGTTGGACACAGAAACTATTATGTATGCATACTACTGATATTATAAATAGAATTATTTATTATATTAAGCGTACATAATAATTTCATATAATACTTCTATAGTTAATAATTTTATATCTAATATTTCATACTAATCATATCTAATATGGTTAGTCAAATTATAAATGACCACAGTGTTAATTGAAATCCTTCATTCATCCATGAAATATATTTTGTGTAGCCTAATAGATTCGTTTAAACTAAATTGTGAAAATTTGTTTTTTATAGTCAACGTAAACAGTTAAAATTAATATAGATATAGTTATTTAAATGTGAATGGATTACGTTTATTCAGGTTAAAATTTTTTTTAACATTATTTTACAATTGTTTTCTAGAAACTTTATTTCATTGTGCAATTAGTAAAATTATCTTAAAGAGCAAACAAGCTAATCCTTACAACCCACCCACCCACCCCTACACGTACAGTGTTATTAACCCACCCACCTACTCCTACTCGTACAGTGGTAATTTCAATAGTTACAATTTTATCCCATTCGACTAGTAAAACCAGTTTGTTGTTTTGTGGGGTGGGGCGGGGGGGGGAAGACAGCACAACAACGGAGCGGTCTTGGAACAATGACTTCATGACAACTCTTGATCAGTACAGACAGATTACTTGTCGGACTACGGACTCTACTAGGTTGTTTACAGAATTGTTTACAGATGAGGACAATCTTAGTTTAAAAATTATTCACCTTAATATACATAGTATTAATAAAAATTGGATAATCTATTGGCAATTCTAGAGGCTATTAAAATTAAATTTGATTTAATCGTTTTAAGTGAACCGTGGCACGGGAATCTGAATATTTTTCTGGATTAGAAGGGTTTAAATATTTATTTACCAATCAACATATAAATAGGAACGACGGACTCGTTGTTTATGCCAAAACTGATCTTGGCGTTTTTTGAACCTGCACACAAATTCAACTTGGCCAGTCAAACGCTCTTAAGTTAGACTTTGTGGTTGGTTCAAGGTCACACAGCATTCTGGCAGTGTATAGAAGCCCTGCCACGGATAAGCATTAAGCAAAAAATAAATTAAATTCAATAACATTCGTTGGAAACTGCGAATTTATTCAATGAATATTTTTCTCAAATCGAAAAGAATCTGGCCGATAGAATTTCCCCTTCAGGTCCTCCTGTAGTTTTTCAAGCTTATTCAGGTTTTCAAGCTGAAAGCGAGTTTTCATTAAGTCCAGTGACGGAGGAGCAAGTGTGTGTTCTATCTAAAATTCTTGAAAAAGTTGTTAAGATCCAAACCCAAAATTACCTCGAAGACAATAAGGTATTGTGTGAAAGTCAATTGGCTTTAGGAAAGGAATAAACTCTTCTGATACATTTTATTTAATTAATGAACATATTATGAATTCAGTTAACCGCAACAATAAACTACTTTTATACTTTTTGATCTTGCCAAAGCATATGATACTTTAGATAGAAATATTCTTTTTAAAAAGTTAGAATTTATCAGATTTAGAGGTTTCACTCACAAATGATTTAAGAGCTACTTAAGTGATCGGCTCCAAGTTATGACACTTGACGGTCTTTTGAGCGAAGCGAGACCGATAGATTTCGGAGTTGTCCAGGGAAGTACCCTAGGACCTCCTGTTTCATATTTATATTAATTTATCTAAAATTAATAACACATCCAAATTATTTTTCTTTGCAGACAATACTGCTTTTCTGGTCGAAAAAAATCATGGTTGGAGACCTTTACCTGTGCAACTCAAGATTTGAGTCTAATAAAAACTTGGTTTAACCAAAATAAGTTAACAATGAATATCTCCAAAACCAATTGCCAATTGCACTGAGGGAAGGGAGCGAGCCACCAATAGGGCTACCCTTAATTGTTCACATGTGTGGCAATTATATGAATTATAATTGTGAATGTTACAAAGTAGACAGAGTCAGCCAATATAAATATATTGGAGTTATCTATGGCAATAAGTTAAAATGGGATGTTGATATTGCGTGTATAAATTAAAAAATTAGAAAGTTAATATTTGCCTTCAAGCAACTTCATGGAATTTTATTAAATCAATTAAGTCTGTTTATTATGCACATGTCCAATCAGTATCACAATATGAGATCATATGCTGGGAAGGAGCTTACAGAACACATATAGAACAACTCAATATAAACCATAAATCTGTATTTAAAGTCATCATTGACAAAGGCAAATCGTTTCCTTCAATTGAATTATTTAAAAAAACAAAAGTTCTAACAATTAGATGGCTATTTATTCGTAATCTTATGCTATTTATTTTTACACGGAAATTATTAAATTAGGTTGTCAACTTACATCATTGTGAAACGCAGTAGGCTTAAATCCCTTAGTTCCAAAAATGTTCAAAATAGTTAATTATACTTGTTCACATTGGGCCCACTGTTGTTTTTGTTACAAATAAATGATCTTCCCAAAAATGTCAAGGCTAAATCTTTTTGATACGTTGATGATACAACTTTCATAAATGTAAATTCAAATTTCGATGAGCTACAACACCTTGTCAAGGAAACTGTACAAGAGGCCTCATTATGGATTAGGTCTAACGGATTTTTACTCAATGAATCTAAGACTCAGAATATAGTTTTCAGCTTAAGACAAACACCTTCAGTTGATACAACTGATACTTTTTTACCCCTGTAAAATTTCTGGGTATCCACATCGACAGTACTCTGACTTGGAATTCACATATTGAATACCTATCAAAACGATTGTCGAGAGTTATTTTCTTACTCAGGCGTTTATTGTGGTGTGTACCAGAAAACTATGTCAAATCCACTTATCACGCCTTTTTTCAATCAATTTTAAGATATGGTCTTGTTATTTGGGGAAATGGTAGTAAAATAGAAGACATCTTAATACTTCAAAAAAAAGCCATTCGGGTCATCGCAAAAGCACATACTCTGGATCACTGCAGGCCTCTGTTTATTAGACAAAAATTACAAACTGTTATAAATTTATACAGGGTGTCCCGTAAGTAACCACCCAAACTTCTGGAAGTCATTACTTGGGTTAAAACAAACAAAAAATTTCATATGTACAAATCGTCTATCTCGCTCTATTATCCGCCTATCTGTCTATATGTGTTTTTTACTAAAAGCTTAATATCTCTAAAGTTATTTAAGATAAAACCATGAAAATTTGTATGAATGTTGATCTTCATAGTGTTCATGTACTTTTTAAATTTCATTTTTTTACAATAATCCTTTTCAAATTGGCGGCTATTTTACATTTTTAAAGCCAAATATCTTAATAACCTTAAATTTTACTAAAAACCTGTAAGTTACAAAAAATTTAAGAATTTATTTCCACAAATAACTGTGTAAAAAGTTTTAAGATTGAACAACTATTAACTGAGAAATTACAATTTTTATCAAATAAAAATACCCTTGATATTAATAAAATTGGAAACTTTAGTAAAGTGACATTTATTTACTAAAAATTAGATTAGTGCTAAATATGTTTTTACGGCTGATTTGGAAATTGAAAATACATTAAGTCAATGATTATCAGCTGACTGAAATATTGACAGTTCATTGTTAAAAAACACCTATTTTTATTTGTTATTGATTGGAGTTTGTTACTAAACAAAAAACAGTGATGTTAAGGGGTTCTTGGGATAGTTTTTGTGGTTTTTGCCAGGTCTCCTGATTTAAACCCTCTGGACGTTTTTGTATGGGATTACCTTAAATATTTAGTATACCTAACACCTGTTGGAAGTATTGAAATGTTAAGGGAAAAATAGTGGATGGCTGTAATACGATTAGACAGAAACAGGGTGTATTTGAATGAATAAGAAGTTCTATGAGAAATCGATTGGAACGATGCACAGACATGGATGGTGGGCACTTTGAACACATGTAGTAGGATCACTAGTATTTTTTCTTTGCTGTTGACGGGTGTGGCTTGCCAACTAACTAGTAGGTCATTGTTGGCCGTCCTACCGTCTTGTGGTTTTGGTGTTACGTTGATTTAAAAAAAAAAAATACTTATTTGAATAATTAAATAAACTTAAACCTAAAAAAAAAAAAAAACTTTAAGGCAATCCGCTTGGTTACTGATCTTGGTAGGCTTCATGGGTGGATCGGAGTGGTCGGCAGTGGCTCGGTAGGCTGAGAGTTTTGTTCGTCTTGGACCCTGGAGTTGCCGTTTTTTTGTACTGTTGAAACTTTTTCCTGTTCGTGATGGCCTATCTGCAGAATGTTGCGCTCCTAGTGAAGGAAGAATTAATTTTCGAGTTGAGGGTACGTGGTGTGACTCCGAAGGATGATGTTGTGAGTCTCCGGAGGTTGTTGCGGGGGCAGTTGTCTGCGGGTACGGCGATGGAATGCTCTGATCTATTAGAGGTTGGGCACGAGTTGTTGATGTGCAAACATAAGGTGGAAGATTGGGAAGGGGGTGTTAGAAGACTTTCAGATGGAACCTCCAGTAGGTCGTGACCGGGCCTGCCGCCTTGCACGTCTGAAGCACTTGCTTGGAACGGGCACCGGGGTTGGAACCGTTGGATAGGGCGTGGATCCTAGAGAGTGTGTCTATGCTGGAGGAGATTTTTCAGGCACTCTCTGGTTCCATGACTCCTACTACTTTGAGTCAGCGGCCTACCTTCTTGCCGTCGCCTAATTTGTTAAGGCCGCAGGTTGTTGAGGTTACTTGTGGTTCGGCTCCAGCTGCCGTTCTTCTTCTTCAGCTACTGTTTGTTCACCTTCTCTTCTGCAGCTGAGCTACCACAAGCTGTCTAACCCACTAACGCCTATGATCTAAAGTCTCCTTGTGATCGATGGGATGGATCCTGAGGAACTTCTCAAGTTTCTAGAGGTCTTTCTCAGATTTAGTGAGATGCCCGGCATGCAGGAGACTTGCTTCGTCTGATATTTCCATATTACAGAGGTCCCGTTGGGGATTTGCTAAGTGCTGTCTTGGCCAGTGATGCCTTGGTGGACTTGTTCCATCGAGAGTTACTATCTTCTTTTTTTCCCATTCAACTCAGGGAGAGGCTGGTCATGGACAGATTTTATCGTTCGCAGCGTAGGAGTGAGTCTTTGGCAGCCTATGTCTCGTCCATCAAGGAAGCTCGTCGAGTGTTCTATTTTAAAAACGTTAATAATTTTGATCCTTGAAATATTTGTTGACAGGGCTCATCAACTGGAACATGATGCAAAATTCTAATGGTCCTTTTCTGAATTCGAAATATTCTATTAAAATTTTCACACGAAGTACTTCTCCAAATTACCAACCCATAAGTTAATCTAGATTGAATAGTTGCAAAGTAAACAGTTTTTAAAATGTTTTGATTAACTGAGTTTGATAGTACTTTAAGAGAAAAACAAGAAGAATTAAATTTTTTACTTAAAGTATCAATATGTATAGAAAATTCTAATTTCGCATCAATGGCTATCCCTAACAATTTATAAAAAAGTTTTCGGTTTTACTTGAATTTTGTAAAGGTTCACAAGTTTTGAATTTGATTATTTCAGTTTTGTTTTCATTTAATTTTAATCCATTTTCTTTAGACCAGGTGCTTAAATTAAAAATACATGGGGAGGCTCCTCTCATGCTCAGGAAGTATTTTTATTACAAAAAAAACCATACGAATTATGGCTAAGATTAATAAGTTTGAACATTGCAGAGTGGTTTTTTTTTAAATTTAAAATACTAACCCTCTATTCTTTATATATATTGCAATGTTTGCTCTACCTAAGAGCAAATTTAAACAAAATTGAGCTGAGAGGAGCGATCCATAGCCATGAGACAAGATATTGCAATGATGTAAACCTGCCTCAGGTTAGACTAATTAAAAGTGATAAGAGTCCACTAATAATGGCTAGTAAATTGTATAATAAAATTCCGTTCGAAATTAGACAACTTGACAAGAAAGATTTTAAAAAGACTCTGCAGGAATTCTTAATCAAGCATCCATTTTATTCTGTAACTGAGTTTGTGACGCAGAAATGGACAGAAATGGACTTTAGAGAGTAGACCAGTGCTGTCTGTATCTTATGACTAAGCCAATGTATTTTGTGAAACATCTAATGGCATTAAATATCTACCTATCTATCTATCTACAATCCTCAATATTATGATCAAGACCACTTTGACTCCCTTCTTGGACTACTATAGTAGTGTCATCAGTGTACTGAATTGTATTTAAAAAGGTGGAATCCGCATTTTTGGGCAAGTCTGCGACATAAATTAAAAAAAGAATCAGCCCTAATATCGATCCCTGTGGGCATCCTGTATGGCAAATTTCCCAATCGGAGTTATATGAGCCACTTCGGTCATTTATTCGCACCAACTGAAAACGTTTTTCAAAATAGGATTTAATTATGTTAATTGCTTGTCCTCTGATTCCATAATTTTCCATTTTTTCTAGCAATATGTTTCTGTCAATAGTGTCAAACGCTTTTGACAAGTCACAAAAGATTGCTGCAGAAGAGGTTTTACTATCCATATTCTTAATGATGAATCGATAAATTTTGAAACTGGTTGAAAGATTTTGCCTGAATCCAAACTGTTCTTTGTTAATTATTTGATGTTTTTCAAGATAAGGTAAAAGTCTGTTTAAAATTATTCTTTCCAGCAAATTTGAAAAAACTGATAACAATGGAAAAGGTCGAAAATCATTCAAACTTTTATCTTTGTTTTTCTCAATTGGCTTTATGATGGAGTACTTCAGCAGATCCGGGAATATCCCCAACGTTAAGCACTGATTGAATATGGAGGCCAAATGGGGGGCTAAAACTTCACCTACCCGTTTAATTAAAAACATAGGAACATAATCCCACCCTGAGGATCTTTTATTTTTCAGTTTTCTTATAGGGGATAAAATCTCATTTGGCATCACAGGATTTAAGAAAAGTGAACCGTTTAAATTACTAACCAGCCAAAGTAATTTAAATTACTAAATTTTTCGAATAAGCCAAAGCCACACTTATATTCAGCGTAAGATCTAATCTTTCAGAAACATTAAAGAAATGTTTGTTTAATAAAGCTGCTGCCTGCGAGAGTTGAAATAAAATATTTTTGCCTATGTCAACCTCAATATTAATGGGTTTTGAATTGAATTTTCCTAATTCCTGTTTTACAACACTCCAAGAAGCTTTAGAAATATTATCAGCGTTTTGAATAGATTTATTGTAAAATTCCAATTTTGGCTTATTAACCTCCTTTCTTAAATTTAGTTTACAATCTTTGTATAGATTATCTAATATTTTGTATCCTGAGTTATTTTTCATTAATATAAATAATTCACGCTTTTTTGTACTGAGACTAATTATTTTACCATTAAGCCACTTTTTTTTAGTTTGTTTGAAATTTTCTGAGACATGCTTCTTTGGAAAGTTAGAATTAAAATGGAGCAAAAATGTTTGTGAAAATTCCTTGTATACAGTGTTTACAAAATCATAGTTATTTTCTTCATAGTTCATGCTATACAACATTATCCATTGCTCATTTTTTAAATCCTCATAAAAACTACTTATACTATTTTCTGAAAATGTTCTAATGCTAGTTTTTTTCTTTATAATCTGTTCAGAGATAGCTATTTCTACAAGTTGAGCAGTATGATCAGAGAGCCCTGGCTGTAATATCCGGGCATTTTCCACAGAACAATTTGTTATTATATGATCAATACAAGTTTGCGAATTTTTAGCTATTCTAGTTGGTACATTGAAACATAACTGCAAGCCATAAGCACCAACTATATCAATTAGCTTTTTTGAATAATTGTCATTTACCAATGTATTTACATTCAAGTCTCCACCTAAAATGATATGTTGCTTTACATAATTTTTCCTACTTGCTAATCTATCTAGTAATAATTCCAATTGGGTGAAAAATATTTCAAAATTATGTTTATCTGGGACTCTATAAATGGATACAATGACATAAGTTGAGCATTTCAGGGTAAGCTCTATTACACTAAATTCAAAAATGTATTTCATAGCAAGATTTTTATAATCTAAAACAATTTTAGCTTTATCTAATAACGCTTTGCTAACCAATATACAAGAGCCACCTTTCTCACCTTCCTCTCTAAAATAACCCCATACATATGACAATCCTGAGTTATTCAGGAATTCTTTATTGTCATTTCCCAACCAATGCTCAGACAATAGTAATATTTTATATTGACTATGGTACTTTGACAAAAAAATATTTAACTCTTCCAACTTTTTGGCACAACCCTGAATGTTGTAATGAAAAATAAGCATTTTCATTACTTATTAACGTTTTACTTTTCTTTCATTCGGAGCTGCCCAGGCATTCAGGCTTACTCCCTGGCCTCGGTGGAATCATGGGATGTGGGCTAAATTACCTGTAAATTTTTTTTGTTACAAGATTTTCTAAATTATTCACTGTAAATTCTTTTAAGGTGATAGTGGTTTTGACTTTCATGTAATTCTGCAGATAGGCCTGTTGGTTATGTAAATTTTTGGTATTTGTAGCCTTTGTTGATTTTGTGTATTATTTGTGATTCTTGTTAATTTTGTTTAGTTTGTTTTTGAGTGTAATTTTGAGTGTGGCCTCCTGCCGAAGTTAATTTTTTTAAAAATAAATAGTATTTCGCTCAGCTGCCGAGTTGTGATTTAACCCTCCGACTGCCACCCGTGATCACTTTACTAAAGTTTTGAGCTATCCCCCAGTACGGCACGACTTCCAGTTTTGGTGGGGGGATGGGTCTCAGTTGTTTTTGTGTTGTAATAAACGTCACTACCAACCTACTCCTACTGTATTTAGTTTTTAGTAGATAAATGTCACTTTACTAAAGTTTCCAATTTTATTAATATAAAGCGTATTTTTATTTGATAAAAATTGTAATTTCTCAGTTAGTAGTTGTTCAGTCTTAAAACTTTTTATACAATTATTCGTAGAAGTAAATTCTTAAACTGTTTTGTAACTTACAGGTTCTTAGTAAAATTTAAGTTTGTTAAGATATTTGGCTTTAAAAATTTTGGCTTTAAAAAATGGCCACCATTTTGAAAAGGATTATTGTAAAAAATGAAATTTAAATAGTACATTAACACTATGAAGATCAACATTCATACCAATTTTCATGGTTTTATCTTAAATAACTTTAGAGATATTAACCCTTTGAATCCCGGGTATTTTTTAAAAAATATCTGCCAAAAATCCTATCATTTTTATTGTGGTATATGCCAAAAATCCTGGGCCTATTTTGCCAATTTCGCAGTATTTTACTAAAAAATTAATTTTTCGCTTGTTTTTTAATAAAACCTCATAACTCTTTTACCTCTTTATTCCAAATAAAGTGTACTACAAAACTATATAAATAGAAAATAAGTATTCAAACAAAAACTTTTTGTAAAAAAAGTACCGTACTTACCGAAAAAAATGTTTTGCCATAAACTTTTGACTTTTTGTCCATAAAGGAAGTACAGTAGTAAAAAAATTAGATATGACAAATATGATTGTATAACCTTGAAGCCCATTGTTTATTTAACAACTGCATCAAATTTCATCACTTTATCACAAAAAATAAAATAGAAATGACTTTGTTTTAAACTATTACATTTTCGAAAAATTTTATTTTGCTCTTGAATGTCTTGAACAACTCACAATATAAATAATTGTTTTATATAGAACACTTGTAATAAAATGTATAACATATTTAGAACATATTTACAAACTTATTTTTGAGAAAAATTTTACTTAGTGAAAACAAAACTATTTATATAAAATATACCGCTCAACATTTATGGTATGGAGAGCATATTGGATGCAAGCCTTTTTTGCATTTTTCATATGAAGGTGGATTTTTTTTTCTCTTTCCTCCTTTACTAATACTAGCTGCACTGCATTCACAGCAATTCCTTTCTTTTCTACCCTGCAATGTGTTACCACCGCCACCACGGTCTTCGTCATCTGCATCGCTGTCATTCGGAGTATTATTTGTTCTGCCCTGTTTTGTTTCAAGCCATTCCTCACTCAGTTCCCTAATCAATTGCACTGTAAATCTCAGTCTAGATAGTGGGGTATCTGTATTTTCTTTGTAAATTTTATACATATTCAAAAGCATGCGTGAAATCAAATTTAAAATAATTTTTTTGCGAAGGTTCGTATATACGGACGTCGGGATTTCTTGCAGATACCCTTCAGGTCCGTATATACGAACGCCGGGATTTCTTGCAGATACTTTTCAGGTTTGTATATACGAACCTCGAGATCTTAAGGGTTAAGTTTTTAGTAAAAAACATATACAGATAGATAGGATAATGGAGCGAGATAGACGATTTGTACATATGAAATATTTTGTTTGTTTTAACCCAAGGAATGACCTCCAGAAGTTTGGCTGGTTACTTACAGGACACCCTTTATATTTTTGACTTAACATGTTATGTACTCCAAAATATTCAAACTCTAACACTAAGATATGATATAGTACATAGATACAATACCAGAAACAAAATCAATGTTGCAATAGACCATTGTAGGCTAACAAAATCGCAAAACAGTCATATCATAACATCTCAAAAAGTCTTTAACAAAATTAAACATTCAGCGGACAAATATGCAATAAAAACATTCCAAAACAAATTGTATAACTGGCTTCTAAAAAACCCGTTTTATAATCTACCAGAATTTTGTAATTATAAGAATATTAATTTCTAGTTTGTTAGAAGTGTAAATATAAATACTAATACAGTACAATATTAATTATCATGCTAGGTGCCATAACAGTTGTATTGATGTTTTATAACTTTTTTTACTGTACTGACTCTGGAGAGTGTTTGGATTTAATATATTATATTAGCTTAAAAGTAGACTATGAAATGTTGCCTGTTTTTGCATATTCTTTGCCAAGTATAATTTGCCTTGTATTTTTTTAGTTTAATTCTGACCATGTCATCTAGACATTAACCTGACTTAGTTAATGCTTTTATGTAAAAAGACAAAATTTTATTTATTTATTTTATTGCTCACCTGTTGTTTAGAAATGTACCAAACCCTCTTAAATGTCCACAAGTCAGCTTATATGTTTATAAAACAATGATAACCAATTGCTTATGGACCTGGAGGAGGAATCGGTTGAGGCTCTGCTCAGTTGTGAGTATAGATGACCACTTCATTACATTGCGGTAATCTATACTTCGTCCCTCTGACTTTCTGCTTCTTGCACTTTGATTTCATTTTACTGTATAGTTTTATTTTTCATTGTGTGGTTTTTTTTTAAAGTAACTAATCTAAAGTTATTCAATATTTTCTTGTTTTAAATATTGTCTAATATGTTTTAATATTTATTTAATTTTATTTCATTGCTATAATTCATCTAATTGTGTATTTTATTCATTTTTTATTTAATCCTGAATAAGAGTAGTCCATTAGTATTAGTACTAATTGTTCATTGTGCTGTTTAAGATTGAGCTTTTTTCATCTTTTTTATTTTTGGAATTTAAGAACTCCCTTCCACATACAAGCCTTGGGCTTATGTGGAAGGCACTCACATATATTACAGTAACTATTTTATTTATTTACCTTTTGTCTAGCCCTATGTATGAATTGATATATCAATGTAATTATTTCTTTCGTGTATGTAGTTTATGTAACCTTATGCTTTGTGTATTTTGGTGAGTAAATAAAGATTTTGAATTGATTTGATAGTCTAACTCAATTTTAATCATTATAAAATAACAAATTTTACTTTTTCCGAGATAAGTAGAACTAAAGTTATAAAAGGTTTCAAGAAAGTCTTCAGTAGGATAGAATCGTATACCATAATCATTGACTGTAGAAACAGACAAGCCAAGGTAAATGCATTTGATGTAGACATGCACCTGTGCTGCTATCTAACAGTGATTAGTTTCAAATTAACATTCAGACTAAGTGTTCATTTGGCAGAGGATGCTTGAGAAACAATGAATTGAGAAAGAGTTTACGGAAAATGACTACCAGGAAGGTTCATATTAACTTGAAATTACTGATACTATTGCAGTTTATTTTTCAGTTAACTGATACTATCAGAGAAATGGTCAACATTTTCAGGAACCCCATTAACAAATCTATGAAGACGGGTGATAGGACCAAAGAGATAGGAGTTCGAGTGGTGGCTGATGGCAAATATATTTATAGATCTAGTTCTTCCAGGAATTGAAAAGGATATGTGTTGGAGAAGTTCTGGAGAATAACATTGATAAGTTTATACAGGAAAACTATATAGAACACCCTTCTTCTGGAGGCAAGTGTAGAGAGTAGAAACTCCTGCTCAAGTGCCAGTTATTTATGTATTGGTTTATTGTAAACAAAGTTTGAATTTGAGTGCAAATTAACTAGCCTAAATCTGAAAGACTGGCTCTCAAAATTTAACCTCATTTCTACCCTTAAGTCATAAGACGATGACAGCTTTACCGCCCAACCCTCACAGGATGGTGACTGCTTTCGTGCTTACCCACTCCTATAGCCTAAGATGATGACTGTGGGTACAACAAGTATAAGCTCTTTAAACCATTTCTATAATAGGGCTACAATACAACTAATATTTTATACCAAAGGGTTTAATTTATTTCAGATGCAGTTAAGTGGACCAGTTAGTCTATTTGTTATATACCTATCCTTATTATGGCTTATTTTGTTGTTAGAAAGACATAGCCTATATATGGTGTGCATGATATTATGCTAATCATTTACAAATAATTTTAATTTAAAAGAACATATATTAATCAATAAGGTAAATTACCGACCATTCTTTTGCTAGCTGTTTGTAGGCTTTTCTGATATCTGTAACAGTGGAAGATTTTGGAATGCCCAAGATCTTGTATGGGTCCCCTAAACTATTACAGAACTCTATAAAAAAGCAAACTAAGATCACAGGGAACAGAGAAGAATTTATCCATTTCATTTCTGTGATATTTAACAAGAACACAATGATTCACGAAAATTAGATATATATTAAACTATATCTCAAAAGCCAGGAACTTCTTTCCCCTCCATATTGATTATTCCTTTATGAATACACTAGAGAATAGAGATAGACAATCTAGCAGCCGATAATAAAGTTCTTTCTGCTAGTCAGCTGAAATAAATTGTGCTGCATAGAAGCCCATTCGATTTGTCAGACCTGGTCAAATACTATACTATAACAAGATATTTTTGTAACATGGTTTTTTTTACTAGTCACAAAAATCCAAGTAAACTGATCCAAAATGTACAATCCTGCAGTGAAACATACCTTGAGTGCAATGTTACTAGGGATGATCCCTATGAAATTGAATGGAATTTATAAGCCAAATGTGACTTTCTGCAATGTTACTAATGACTTGATAACTGTCGTTGATGATATGGACATAAATTATATATTGGTTGTTTTTGCTGAAACTAATGACATTGAAAGTAGTAATATTGTAATTTATTACAAGATTACATTGGTTAGATAAATTAGATTACATTTACATTGGTTAAACTAGCAGCTACTACTAAACTTACTGTTACATGCAGGAATGACTCATTGAACTGAATTCATTGGTTTAGGTTAGTAGTGTACGGCCGAGTCTACTTATAAAAATTTTACTATAACAGGGGACTTTAATTTTGTTACGTCTTCTGCTAGTCTTCCGGCTTAACGTTTATCTTACATTATGTATTTTTTTGACCTGAGATATACTATAAAGTCATATACAAGAGAACTTAAAGGATCCAAGACTATAATTGACAATATTTACACACACATGAGAAAATATAATCTGAATACAAAGATAATAGTAACAGAAGTATCAGATCATCACGCTCAGGCTGGTTACATCAAAAGCGATTGATGTCCAAGTTAATAGGGTCATGAGAGCAATTAGTGGCACTGTCATGGCAACTCCACTTCCTTGGCTCCCGGTGCTGTGCAATATAGGTCCTCTAGACATAAAACGTCAGGAGGCACTACTTAAAGAATTATATAAGATCTTGGATGCCCCTCACCTCCCCATTACACAGAATCTCCTGTCAGAACGGTCGCTTAAAATCTCGAAACCCACCTCTACGTACTGATTTCCAGTTGAGCAGGTCAAATTTATCATCCAATACTAGTTGGTCTGTAACGCAGAACAGTTTTGATGGACAAAATAAGTTCCTTATTAACGATCCGTCAATACCTGTAGGTGGGATGAACCTCCTTCGCAAGGTGGAGTGGACACTCTTGAATTATAAATAGGGATTGACACAAGATCAGTCATGTGATTGTGGTGGGGAGTCTATCCAAACAATGGATCACTTAGTTAAAGTGTGCCCCCTTGCTCTTTTATGGAGGGATTAGCCAGCATTTTCAGAATCAGTGAGGCAGGTCTTAAACAGCTCGATGGATTGGACATAGCTTTATGATAGGAGATCTCTTAACATTTTTATTCAACAAATATGCCACCATGACTTGGATCTTTATCAAAATACATCACAGCTTTTTAAAACTAGCAAATAGTAGCTGGCAACAAACCATATATATCTGGATATATATAAAAGCCAAATACCGCTCACTCACTGTTTCTCAAAAACCACTAAACCTCTGAGGCTGAATTTTTTTAGCATTACTGGTCCTATATTGTAGGTGTGCAGTAAGAAGGGATTTTGAAAAGTTCTTCATAGTTCCGAAATGGCAGCCTTTTTATCCCCAAAACTGCCCAAATGTATTTCTTATAGGAAAATCACAAAAAAGTAGTATTTTGACCTAACCTGACCTAACTTTAGGAAAATTTCGAGTAAAAGTTTCAAACCTTTACAGTTCTACACACATAACAAGCGCACCTTATAAATGAATTTCAGCCTAAAAACTTAAAAATTTGGCGTAACTGGGGCACCAAAATTGAAATTTTTAAAAATGTAAAATTTTTAATACTGATGTTATCTACTCAAGTGAGGTATCAAATTAAAGCGTTTTTCTCTTGAATCTAAATAAAACATCAGATTTTAAAAGAGGCAATTAATAAGGGGCATATGCCAAAAAAATCTGAAAAATGTGTAATATTAATATAAACCGTCCTAGTATAGTAAGGTATCAAACTATAGGTATTTATCTGCCAAATCACACTATATCATTGTATTTTGGGTTTAAGGGCTCTGCCCCCCAAATAAAAAAGTATGCTCCAAAAACCAAAATTGGGTAATGTTAAACTAATATACCCAAGTGGGGTATCGAATTTAAGGTATTCTTCAATTAATTACTAATATAACCATCAGACTATGTTTATGGGCCCTACTGCCCCTAAAACCAAAATTCATGATCAAATTGGTTAAGAATCTCCCTCATGAAGAATTGGCCAATCTCCCTCATGAGGCGACCTACTGAGAACCAAAAATGGGACGGTAGCATAGTATCTTGGTGAGGCCACAGGCCGAGTTCCACAAAGGGGCCTGTAACAGAGCACCCTGGCAAGGCCGAGTCTACTAAGAGGCAAAAGGCAGAGTCTCCAGGGGAGGCCGAGCTTCCTTCAGCCTAAATAGTATTTCCACCCAAAAACATAAAAATTTGGAGTATCAGGGGCCCCAAATCTGATATTCAAAAAAATGTGAAATTGTTTAATACTGATGTTATCCACTCAAGTGAGGTATCAAATTAAATTTTTCTCTTGAATCCAAATATACCATCATTTTTCAGAAAGGGTAATTAATAAGGGGCATATGAAAAAAATCCTAAAATAGCCCCCAAATAAAAACTATGCTCCAAAAATAAAAATTGGGTAATGTTAAAGTAATATACCCAAGTGGGATATCATATTTAAACTACTCCTCAATTAGTTACTAGTATAACCATCAGATTTTAGAAAAGTACTATGTTTATGGACTCCACTGCCACTAAAACCAACATTCATGGTCAAATTGGTTAAGAATCTCCCTCATAAGAATTGGCTGATCTCCCTCATGGGGTGACCTGCCGAGACCCAAAAATGGGAATATAGCATAGTGCCATGGTGAGGCTGCAGGCCGAACTTTCCACCGCAAGGCCGTAGGCAGAGTTCTACAAAGGGGCCTTTAACAGAGCTCCCTGGCGAGGCCATAGGCCGAGCTCTATAAAGGGGCAAAAGACAGAGTTTCCAGGCGAGGCCGAAGGCTGAGGTTCCTTCATGTGTAGCGAATGACCGGGTTGGCACGCAAAGCGTGCAGGGTTTAACCCTAGTCATAAATATAGGTGTTTAAATTCTTCTATTTTTAATATAAACAGTATTCCGATTTAACTCAAAATATGAATTTAAATCTAATTTTAATGCATAAAACAACAAAACAAAGGACGCCTTGATAAATATGTGTGTTTCTTCTACCATAACATTTAACAACTAGACAAACTTCCTCTTATTTAACTTGGTAAATTAGATTCTTCAATTCACCTGAAGTGTCACAGAATATAACAATTTCAGAATAGAAAATCATCTCAAATTGGTAATTATTAATAATAAGTATTTAAAATTAAGGCCTAGATCAGTCTTTCTCAAAATGCGCGATAATAACCCCCCTGTGGGGGCTGGAGGCCTATAGGGGGAGGTAAAGGACACAGAGAAGATTGGGGGGCTTTGAAGCGGTTTAGGGGGGGCGATGGTTAATTTAAAAATTTTGTTGCTTATAACACAAAACTTCACCGCTCCTATAACGCATAACGCGTGTTTCCTCGTGTAACGCCGTCTAGGCTCATAAACATTCAACAATACTTTATATATATATATATATATATATAACATTGTAAATAATGTGCATTAAAATATAAAAATAAACTATTACTAAAGGAAATGATTTACATAGCTTCAAACATTTAAAGGGACAACATTTGGGAAGATATAATGTAGCTAGGGGATAGTTGTCAAACGGAGTGGTTCTGCTGCTGTACCACAGATGGCGTTAAGCTCCGATGTGAAGCGAGAAGTGACTGTAACATTCTCAAAAGCACTAGGCCCGCCCGCTGCCTCATATAAAAATGCGCACGCCATCTAGTCAGTCAGTGTCATTCGACGATATTACGAAAACAAGTGAATTTAGTGACGAGATAAAGTGCTGTACGTAGGGTGCCTAATTTGCTCAGTAAGAATACTGTGAGTGGTGTCATTTGCAAGTTTTTAATACTCGATTCTTTACTTCGGCATTTTTGAAGACAAAATTATGTCGGAAGCAAAAAAGAAGAAACGGCAGTATAGCGCGGAGTATATAAAATATTGCTTTATTGAAAATCCCACAAATCCACCTTCGCCTTTGTGCCTTCTTTGTTAAAAAACATTTTCGAATGAAACGATGAAACCCTCAAGGCTACAAGATCATTTGAATAAAATGCATTCAGATAAAAGACAAAATTGTGACTTATTTTCAAGACCTGGAAAAGAATCACGCAGCTCAGCCAACTGTGTCAAAACTTTTTTCAGCCGCTTCTAAGCAAGACGACGACGGACTCCGAGCTTCCTACAATATCTCCTTGCTAATTGCTCAAACAGGTAAACCTCACACTATTGGAGATGATTTAATTTTACCAGCAATAAAAGAAGTAATAACTACTGTGCTCCATAAACCAGTGGCAGATATTATCCGAAAAATTCCTTTGAGTAATAGTTCCGTGCAAAGACGAATTAATGAGATGGCTGAAATATTGAGAGTTATTGTGCAATCATCTGAAGACCTCTAAATTCTCAATTCAGTTAGATGAGTCCACTTTACCAACTAATGAAGCATTGTTGTTATCGTACGTGAGGTTTATTAAAAATGAGAAAATATGCCAGAAAGTTAGAGACGGATACAAAAGGAGAAACCATATATAATACATTGGAAAAATTTTGTGATGAGAAAGAAATTCCACTGAAGAATATTATATCAGCTGCTACGGATGGCGCTTCGGCTATGACAGGATGTCACAAAGGCTTCATAGCGTACTGAAAAAATAAAATTCCAGATGTGCTCGCTATAAATTATGTCATTCAAAGACAACATTTGGTTGCGAGAAATTTGAGTGAGTGTCTCTCTCAATCACTGCAATATGTCATCAAAGCAGTCAACAGAATCCGAAACAGCTCTTTAAATGACAGATTATTTGATCAACTTTGTGTTGCTAATGATGAAGATTTTGAACCCTGCTAACCTCATCACTTCTAAGAATGATATTGCGTACTTGACAGACCTATATAAATTATTTAATGATGTCAATCTCCAGCTTCAAGGTGACGACTTGAATTTAATTAAAACAAAAAATGTCATTGCTGCTTTTGTAGACAAACTGCTCTTATACAAGAATAATATCGGTAGACGTGAGTTTCACAATTTCCCCAATTTGTCAGCAGTATCCTTCAACATCAACGGCGACTTGCTTGTTTACTGCCATCGTTTGGAGAACCTCCACAGTGATTTCACAGAACGATTCCAGGACATTTTAAAATTGAAAATACCGGACTGGGTGTTGGATCCTTTTTCAAATGTCAACACAGCAAGAATACCCCAGCTGGAAGAACTCATAGAACTGATAACGGACGAGGAAATAAAAATAAAATTCAAAAATGGATACCAAGAATTTTGGCTACAAAAGCCAATCCCGCAATTGTACCTTGGATTGTGGTTCATCGTTCAACGATTTTTGATAGCATTCCCATCATCGTATTAGTGTGAACCTATATTTAGTGCTGAGGCAACAATGCTAACCAAAAAGAGAAATCAGTTGCAGATTACCGAATGCGGTGACTTACAGCTGTTTTTGAGTAAATTCGAGTCTGATATTAACAAACTTATTAAAAATCATCAGATTCATCCTTCACTTTAGATTAGTTTTAAACTTAAAATTGAAATGTTTGTTTTAATAACATGAATAAAAGTTTTGTAATAAAAATATTACAAAATGGTGTTTTAAATTACTCTCATCAGAAAGTCTTATTTTCACATGACACACATAATGTAATTATTAAAATAATAACTGCAATTGTGATTCTTAAGATATAGTAAAAAACTTGGGGGGCGCTAGAAAATAATTAATTCTCGAAGTGGGCGGCAGACAAAGTAAGTTTGAGCAACTCTGGCCTAGATCATAGAGATACTGTATAGGTGAATATAAGGGGTGAATAAGAATAATTGTAGATGAACGAGTGTAGTCATTGTTACCAAGGTTTCCTTTGAACCAATACAAATTTTATTAATAGCTATTTAATTAATAGCCCAAATAGATAGGGCAACTAAGAGACCTACAGCTTTATGTGGAATCCAAACAATTTGTTATTGGTCTTATTTTCAGCTAATTGACAAGCCTGATACTCAGTTACCTTTCCAACACAACACCAGATCCTGGCTTCCAACCAACTCGGACACTGTATCAGTATTAAATTTAGAGAACTGAACATAGAACCTATCATCTACAATCTCCACAACACTGTCCCCAAGTAGCTGGGTTACTGCACTACACCACTAGTCCTGCCCAAGTAATGTGAACACAATAACATGACTAGCAGGCTACTTCTGGGGTCTAACTAAGAAAAAAATTCACTATTTGGCCATTTTAGTTTAGTTTTTTTAGCCAGTGTTTTTTTAATTTTAAAGGGATTATATACAGTTTTATCATAAAACAAAAGTATTATATGACAGATTTGTTTTTGAACTTATTTTCTGCTATGTGTATATTTAGCCATAGCATTTGTAGCGTTACGACTCATTAGTATAATATAAAGATCAGTATAGAGGTATAAGGTGAAAAACAAGACATAAAAGCGTTGCTAGCTGTTTATTATTTGTTGTCACCTTAAAACCAAGCAGTACAGAACCACTAACAGTGCAATTATGTCTCAAAAATATTCTCTTTCCCACGCAACTTAAACATTTCATGTTCTCAAAATTATATAATATTGAATCTTATAAAAACTGTCACAGCTAACTATGCAATGTGTACATACCGTATATGCAAGCTATACAAAGTAATATACACAAAAATTGTCACCTTAATTCTGCCAGTCCAGTATTTATTAACTGTTAAAAAGGCATAATCCAGGGTTCTACAATTCAATACCAAATAGGTGTATTATGTTCAGCGATAAAAAGCTTAATATACTAAAATATTGTGCAATCTAACATACTAAAATAACTTTATTTATTTAATAACATTTGATAAAATTCTTTACATTAAAATTCTTTTAAATAATCTGAAACTTATGGACTGGCCAGAATCAAGAACAAACATGCCGGAGGCAGTCTGCACGAGGTTTAAGTAACTACAAACACCAAAGCTGTGTAAGCGTGGGGAGTGAGTGGAAATTATCTTTGTCTTGCAACGGTTTTAAAAACTGTCTCAGAACAGCTCTTTTAAGTATCATGCTAAAAGCTTAAAAATATTTAAATAAGTTAAATTTTAATTTAAATTATACATAAAACAAGTGACAGGCATGTTATAAATTATTTTCAAGCTCATTAAAGATGAAGTAACACCGAAATATATCCCGCTGGAGAACAATTAATTACAAACGATAAAAAAGTAACAATCTAATAATAAGATCACACTAGGATAATCGGTCACCTAACCAACTAAAATACACGTTAAATAAATTATACTATATAACTAAATATGTACATCGTGAGTAGATGCAGAGCGTTATTATACTATACATCTCGCACCAATATATTTCTGTTTATACATTGTGGTTTCTGGGGATTACTTGAAGAAAAGAATGCCTTTTTAAAAGATACATTAAACAGTAAAAGAAATGTTTTTTAAAAATCTAACTGATATAGTGGTGTAAAATTAATTTTTATGTCCATCTCTCACACACCATTATTCTCAAACAATAAAAAGTTGGGAGTTACAATCGGGCTTAGACTAGCTAAACCTGTACTCCAAACAAATCAAAGGCTGAAACTCAGGCGAGGATTTCCTCAACACAATTTACTACAAAATAAAAATCCAAAAATGAAAGACAACAATGAAATACAGAACTTATATTATTTAACATGAAACACAATAAATATATGCACAGCTCATATAACACAATATATATATAAATCACACACACACTTATTGTTATCTAAACATTCAATAATACAACTGAATTACTGACCTTTCGTTATAATCTATTTGGATGGATGTACATGATATTTAACATAAACAAACAAAAAATGGCAAGTTTGCTTAAATATTCCTGGACTAAAGGTCCCTGATGCCAAAAATACATTATCTTTAATACAAATGAAAAGAAAAAAATAGTTCGGTACAACTTAATTATAAAAAGAAATACACAAGAAATTTGCAAATATTTTTTTATTAAAAATAAACATACATATTATGACGTAGTAGTTAAATATTATTATAATAAGTTATTATTTAACAACATACCAATTAAGCCAGTAATTTCATGAATAATTAAATTGAAATAAATTATTCTGTGTAAGTTAAATTAGAAGCTAATTAGAAGACTATGCGCTTTGATAAAGCAAAAGTAAATTATCAGGTAAAGTTTTTAGATAAAGGCTACTTCAATACAAGCAAAGCAGATGCAGCGATGTCTACAGAGTTATTACTGATTACTGATCTTTATTGCACTAGTTCCCTCCTTCAAAGGCATTCTTTTCTTTAAAATTTAATTAATAAGGAAATGTTAACAAACATTTTGTATAACTTATGCTGTCATCAAATGAATTAATAAATTCGTTAAGACATCTTTGGTCGTTGATGACATGTTTCTATGATGAAATTCGAAGCCACTCGTGAACACATTCACACACTCAAACACTCGGCAATCACACTTCACTCGTACGATCACAAGCTTCTACTTATTTATCTATATTGGAATTATTTTGTATCAGTACGGCCGAAATTAGATAAATGACCATGTTGCACCCCAAACCAAAGAGCACCGAACAAAGGAGAATGTAAACCAAGTTGGGGCGGTTGGTGTGACTTAGAGGAGGCCTGCCATCAGACCGACCACTCAGCTCTCATCTGTAAACAAAACAAAGGTCATGAAAATTCAAAATTTACTGCAACTTCATATATTTCTAAATAAACAGAGCCAGCTCTTGATTATAGTAACCAGTAGGCCTATGTAAAGTAGTTCACAGCAACATATAGCTAAAAATTGATCATGTTTACCACCTCTATGCAAAGGTGTCAACCCAAATGTCTCTGGCTCAGCTGTTGACTTTAACCTTAGTACAACTTAACCCTCTTTCTCGTTTATTGTCCATCCACTTCTTCATATGATAGTGTTCACAAGAGGAAGTTGTGAAACAATTTTATACAAGCTAATGTACACAACCTTAGATCCCAGCTTATTCTGTAATTCTTTAATACCTTAATTAATTTGATTTCTTCCATGTTGTAGGCTATATATAAGACTAAAAAGTACTTAATTTATGTGTGTTTTAATGTTTACTGAAATAAATTTATTCATTGTATCTACGGAATATTTAAATATAGATTAAATAAACTTAATTATTTTAGATCTGATCCTTTTATTTTCAGGACGTAAGCAAATAAAGAGAATAATTTAATTTAAAGTTTTGTTAACACACCACAATTAAAGCCGGATAAAAGACAACAAACATCACAGGAACAGACCACATTATCTACTTCAAAAGCACAGTAAAGGGCGAGAGGCCAGCACTGTCATCTGCTATCAAGATGGACTTGGGCTGATGACATTTGGATCTGGACAAGTCCATGAGTATCAGCTGATATATAGATTCAGAATTCTAATCTAACTAATAAATATAGTTTATTTAAAAACTAATACAGCTGTAAGTATAATCACAGATGTAGTAAGATAGAAATACGTCAATAACATTATAATTTTACTAATGGTTGTTTTTTATGGCTGAGGAGGGGATACTTTAAGGGGGTAGACCCTAAGTAACACAAATGTGAATATACAACTATCGTGTTGTCTATATGTTTCTCCAGTCAAACATTTTATCAGGTATGCTGTTTTTCTATCCTTTTTACTGAAATTTCTATTTTATAATATTTTGTGTTCTGTTATTACACTTAGTTATTTGTAAGCATTTAATTTTAGCCTGATAATAGCCTACTTGATAAAAACAAAACATATTAGTTATTAATATGGCTGTTTAATTAAGACATTTAATATAAAAACTATACAATTGAAATTTTTATTAAAATGACACTCATCGAAATTTTGATATCCAGAACTTTTTAACGTCCCAACACAACATTTCTGGACACAATATATTGTGATGAAAAATTAGATCATTCCTGTTTTCCCAGATGTTTAAGTTACCCTAGGCATAAATCGTACAAACTGTTGCAGTGGTAATGCAGGTATTTAAAAATATATTTTTATTAAAAAAGAGGAAACATTTCTAGATTTGTCATTTCTTTTGTAGGAAAATAAATAGAATTACCACAGTCTTGGATTTTTTTACTTTTTTTTCCTTACTGTAAACATTTCTCATAGACTTATGATTTGTGCAAGGAGCTTATTCAGACAGAGTAAGGGGGCGAATCAGTAGAGCAGAAGGTGAAATATTACTGATAATCTTCCAGTTTAGGCCGGAATCGAAACAGTACTATCTCTAACCGAAACTTAAAAGTCCTGACGCCTTAGACCGCAGTGCCCAAAAAGCGATACATTTTTTAACACTCTTTTAACACTGTCCGATTATAGTCATACAATTCTTGCCCTAAGTGGAGGTATTGCACATCAGTAAAGTCAAGAGGTGTTTGACACAACTGTTAGCTATCATCTCTAAGCCTCCTCTTACCGACCAAACATTTAGCACTAGAAAATCAATGTGTGGTCAGAGTTACTGCACCACAGATACTCAGTCATTTGTTTTTTGTAACAATATGCTATAAACACGTTATTCAAAATAAACTTAACATTGTTCATTTCATTTTCTCTATTACAAAATAACTTTAAATTGTTAGTTTATTGTTATTTCAATAACTATAAAAATACATATTCTAATTAATAACCTGCAGGCTTCATAAAATTGAGATATATATTTATTTACGTATAGAATGTACATAGTTACAGTTATAGACATTTTTGAAAATTTTGAAATTGATTCCACAAAAACTGAGAAGGTTTGAATTTTGCGCCGTTCTTTAAAAGACTTCTTCAATCCTTCTTATGTCGGGAAGTCCCCATTGATATATCAAGTCACCACAAACTATTGAGAAAACAAAATATGTTAAACAAAGAGATATGAATACTAACATTTTAAAAAATTATATTTTTATATTATATTATTAATATTATATTATTTATAAACAGGGTGTCCAGTAAACCTCCTTAAACAAATTCCCTGACTTTTCCCTGACCGATCCCTGATTTTATAGAAAATTTCCCTGACCCCAAATTGACATAGTTACATCTGTCTATTTAAATTAATTTAGTAATATTATGTACCACCATGTACATACATTATGTTATTTACAGTCAATTACAATTATTAATTACAAAAATATCAATATTTCACAAATATATTTTTATTGATAATCGTAATAATTTAATTTAAAACTATTACCTACAATAATTATTCTTTTTGAACTACTTTATAGAAGTAGAGGTAGAATTTAAAAAATATTTTTAGTCGTGAGTAAAAAAAACACACCTTTTATTCTATTGTTAAATTATGAAAATTTTCAATGCCTTGCAAAACGGCAGTATATTATAATTTCCCCAAAATCAGCATAAATTTTAGGTCTATGGCTTATTTAACAAGTACCAATCATACAATTATTTCCGTAAGTTTTAAACTTTTAGTGATATAAAACTAGTTGTATGAGGTCGAACAAGCATAACCAAGCAATTAAGTAGCTTTTTCATAATTTAGAATATTGAATGGCATGTAAAATTAACATTTAGTACTGAACAAAGTAAAGAATTTTTTGTAGCGCACCCAAGTATATAGTGACTATTACAAATCACAACAAACTGGTGTTCTTGTTGGATTTTCCAGGTTTTGTTTTGAATTCCCTGATTTTTCCCTGACTTTTCCAGGTCATTTAAAATTCCCTGACATTTCCAGGTTTTCCCTATTTTCCCTGTTGCTGGACACCCTGATAAACATACTTTATGCTTAAACATTAGTATCTTTTATATATTATCATCACTTGATTAAATTCACAATATCTGAATAAAATAATAATGATAAATATTTGTGAGATTGCTAACTTCCAATAGTGACCCATTTTCTTTCTTGTGTACTATCTAGGCCTACAATCATATTATTTGTGAGATTGCTAACTTCCAATAGTGACCCATTTTCTTTCTTGTGTACTATCTAGGCCTACAATTATATTATTTGTGAGATTGCTAACTTCCAATAGTGACCCATTTTCTTTCTTGTGTACTATCTAGGCCTACAATCATATTATTTGTGAGATTGCTAACTTCCAATAGTGACCCATTTTCTTTCTTGTGTACTATCTAGGCCTACAATCATATTATTTGTGAGATTGCTAACTTCCAATAGTGACCCATTTTCTTTCTTGTGTACTATCTAGTCCTACAATCATATTATTTGTGAGATTGCTAACTTCCAATAGTGACCCATTTTCTTTCTTGTGTACTATCTAGGCCTACAATCATATTATTTGTGAGATTGCTAACTTCCAATAGTGACAAATTTTCTTTCTTGTGTACTATCTAGGCCTACAATTATATTATTTGTGAGATTGCTAACTTCCAATAGTGACCCATTTTCTTTCTTGTGTACTATCTAGGCCTACAATCATATTATTTGTGAGATTGCTAACTTCCAATAGTGACCCATTTTCTTTCTTGTGTACTATCTAGGCCTACAATCATATTATTTGTGAGATTGCTAACTTCCAATAGTGACCCATTTTCTTTCTTGTGTACTATCTAGTCCTACAATCATATTATTTGTGAGATTGCTAACTTCCAATAGTGACCCATTTTCTTTCTTGTGTACTATCTAGGCCTACAATCATATTATTTGTGAGATTGCTAACTTCCAATAGTGACAAATTTTCTTTCTTGTGTACTATCTAGGCCTACAATTATATTATTTGTGAGATTGCTAACTTCCAATAGTGACCCATTTTCTTTCTTGTGTACTATCTAGGCCTACAATCATATTATTTGTGAGATTGCTAACTTCCAATAGTGACCCATTTTCTTTCTTGTGTACTATATAGGCCTACAATCATATTATTTGTGAGATTGCTAACTTCCAATAGTGACCCATTTTCTTTCTTGTGTACTATCTAGTCCTACAATCATATTATTTGTGAGATTGCTAACTTGCAATAGTGACCCATTTTCTTTCTTGTGTACTATCTAGGCCTACAATCATATTCTTTGGTTATTCTTTTCAAATAACCTGAATAAAACTAGGCCTGTAAATTTTATAAAACTACAAAAATTGTGAAACAACATGATTATCTTCATCAAATGTTGAATGTATAACTGTTAGATTATGAATAAGAAACTAACAGGCAAATTCTAATTTACCCTTTTTCAAAGGCTATATGTGGTTTAAAACAATAAAAGGATTTTTTTTGTGATAGTAAAAAGTAACAAGCTTAAATTATATGTAAGCCCTATACTATAAAAAATCTGTTTCTATAACATTTGGTTCAGTTATGACTATATTTTAGTCAAGTTAAAAAAGTATAAGTTACTAATCTGTACAGCATAGTATGTCCCACAAATAACGAACTCTACCCAGATAGCTATCACATGCTAAAAAGTGCTAACCCATCGCGGATTGTGTAGCATGACACGCGCCAGGGACTAATAATGACAAACACAAGGACTAAACTCCTCAAACTAATATCAAGTAGTCTAGACAACAGGAAAGGGTAACATCTTAAAGATAAGAAAAGGAGACAAACAGATAAGCACCTCAAAATTGGTCGGTAGTGTAGTTGGTTCAATCTCAGCTTCATAAGCTTTAGCTTATGTTAAACAAAGCTATTGGGCTAGAACTGAAAGCTGTTGTTATCTCTTTTTTATTAAAAATTTATTAAAAAAAGCTGTTGTTAACTCTGATTGGGATAGAACTGAGAACCTTTAGGTTCTCAGTTCTATTCCAATCAGAGTCATAACACATTTTGAGAAGGATCAGCTGATAACCACCTGCTGTTCATTTGTCATTGGGCTAAGGAATGACACTTTCTAAGGAATAGTCGGCCTTTGTAACAATGACTACATTCGCTCATCTACACTTATCACACTCATTCGAAATCCATATTCGCCCATATCTTGACGGTTGGCCTCTTATGAATAAATAAAAAAAATCAATATGGGTGCATTGTAACAGCGATAACATTGATCCCGAGGGCCTAGTGACGCAACTGTAAACAACAAGTGCCGCGACGTCAACGTCACGTCGTTGAGCTATCAGTCAGTACACTCGGTGTGGATAGTGAAGGCCACATCTTTGATCCGCAATGGGTTAACAATTTTGTTGTAGTGTGTCAACTGTCTACTATAAAGCACATCAAGCAGCTGTGAACTGTGCAGCGTTGCCAGATTGAACTCAATTAAAACACACACACATTTTGTTCAGTTCACCTAGTTAGAAGAGAGGGAGGCAGTTCATTCTGGCAACGTTGCATCTTAAAATCATGGTCGTGTAGTGCGTGTTGCCTACAAAATCCTTAAACATAGCGTATGCTTTTCCCATATACTGTGAGATATCTGAATAGTTAGTTATCAGTGGTATGCCCATAGAAACAAATTTATGATTTTGTGTTGTGACTTCAGTTTTTGAACTGTATATAAAATATTGTGGTATTAAAAAAATGTATTGACACATACATTTTTAAAAAGTAGGTACAATTTGAGAATGAATTGCCTATCTTGGAATATTGAATTTTCATCTGGAAACACATTTCCTAGGGAGATCCGCAATATTTTTTCACTATCAAGATCTATTTTTGCAAATTTTTGTATTTCTTGGGATACTAAGGTTTATTATAAACAAAACAATACCAAATACAACAATGTTTATTATTATTAAGGATTTATTAAAAATTTTTAATATATACCTGCAAAATGGTAAAAAACGGGCTGCTAGTTTGGGAAATTTTAACTGCTGGTCAGAGAGTTAGAGAGCACTAGACCAGGAATCAGTATATTAGGAGAGATGAGGCATCAGCAAACTTAAATAAGAAAACAAGTTTACTAACATCTTGAGGTAGTGAGCGTATTATAGTCAAAGTCAAATCATCTTTTATTCATTCATTTACATAAAATAACATTTGAATAGTGTCTCATTATACATATAAATCTCATCTACTAATAATGTTCAAACATTTAAATTTATTAACACACACAAATTTCAATTTATAAAAATAATTTCTGCACCAAATCATTTTTTACCATGATGACTTTTTTTTATTAATTATTTAAACATAGTGACTGACCAATTCTCAATTGAATAGAGAAGCTTCTCTTGAGGAAAATGCCAGTGACACTGAACATTTGTGTAATGTGATGAGTCTTTATTTGTTCACTACTGCAAGGCGTTAGTGGGTAAACATATTAATTAATTAGTGGGGCCTAGTGTTAATTAACGGCCATGTGCCCGGTAACATAACTTTAATTTAGATAATACTTAAGTAAAATTGCCAAATTTGTTGTTTAACAAAATCTAAATTTACTTAGAAGAGCAACTTACCCTTGTTGCTCCCGCCCGTGATGATGCTCTTGCGCTTGGGATTGTCGTCGTCACCTAAGATCCGTCCAGGACTCATTACAGGTCTCACACCCCCCTGCAGGTGCTGTCCAGCTCTGATGGGTTTTGCTGAAAAAGAATTTTTTATTTGAATAGTAATCATTACTATCAAAGGTTGTTATCCAAAATACTCCAAGGAATACTACAAGATAGGGCTCATGAGCTGCGTGCACAGTCACAGGTGCCCACCACCGCATAGAGTTGTTAATTAGTTTATTTGCTACAACTAATTGTTGGTTATGTAAATGTTATTTGGTTATAATTAAATTATCGTTATAGTTTATAATTTTTATTTATATAAACTGTCTATATTGTATGTTGCTATAGTGAACTACATGGTATGCGTGCGTATGTGCGTGTTTGTGTAACTTTCGCGACAAAGAAATTTTTAAAAAAAGATAAGCCTGTTTCCTAACCTTAACAAAACACATAAATCACATTAATTTAAGCACTTTTGTGGTGTAAGCTAACGTAGATAAAAATGGAATCAGAAATAGCCAAAGCTATTATTTCGCTTACATTCAGGAGATTTGAAAGTTTTATTGACATCTTTAGGAAATATTGATAGTTACAAGAGAGCTTATTAAAACTAGTTTCTTATCTCTTACCTATTTGTGCACTGGGGCCACGCCTGGCTAAGTTTTTCTGCCTCACAGCCTCCTTAATGCGATCAACTTCAAACTGGTATCGTTTGCGATCTCTCATCGCTCCCTCCTTGGCTTCCTTTAGAGCAGTCTCTAGTGCCTGTCACAGGAATAATTATTTCAACATTTGTTTTAAAGCCAAGCGGAAATCAAGGTAAGCCTAATTTTGACTCTCTGATTAACAAAAGATGAAAATATGCAGCTTACATATTCTGTGCAATTTACGGGCTTAACTATGACACTAACCAAAATACAGTACAAGTAAACGTCACACAACACAAATGTATTACAATTTAAGAACAAAATGCACAAATATATTACAATGCAAGTACAAAATGCACAAATATTATGGTGATCGATTTCGGTGAACCACGCTCACCTTCCTCAGACCAGAGGGATTCACAAAAGAATCACTAATTTTGTACTTGTTTTGTAATATATTTGTGCATTTTGTGCTTATATTGTAATACATTTGTGTTGTGTGACGTTTACTTGTACTGTATATGTACCAACGTATTATGCTAATTAAAAAACTATTTGTAACCAAAATAATAATAATAATTATTGTGTTATACATTTAGAGACTTCTCAGTTAATTCTTATTTTGAATACTACGGATTTCAGTTTATTGATACAATTTTGTAACTTATGTTTTTAACAAATTTGCTGAAGCTGGCAACATTTGTTGCCACCAGTAAGCGACGCTCAGTGCGTATGTAACATTTGTTGCAGCTACTTTTATTTTAGTTCTGAAAAATAGCGTGCTTAATCCCTTCCATACATTCATCATGGCATGAACTATATATGTCTTATCTAGGTGGCTTATTGCATAACTTTCAATAATAGAATACCTATGGTTAAGTAAAAAAAATCTTTATCATACAGGTAATTTCATTACAAGATTTGTTAAACAGTACAAACAAATTATTATGCTATCACATCCATGTAAGTTTTAAAACTGAACAACATTTGATTTGTTTATGTTTAGTATGGGATACAACATGGAAGAAATTATTTTACCTCAGTTAAACACGTTACAAACTTTAAGTTTAACTAATCTGAAAGTTTAACTAAAACTTCAGTGCCAAGTATTCAAAACGATTTTGAATTTGGGAAAGTATTTAGATTACCTTAACTCTTTCCATAGTGGCACGCAGTCTCTTCTCCAGTTTGGGAAGCTCACAACGCAGGTCTGCGTTGTCACGCACCAGTTGTTTATGCACCTTGGTCAACTGGTCTAGATTGTTCTCTAAGAAGCTGATCTTCTGTTTCTGAGCGAGGGATCCTCCATCATCCTCATTGTCTTCCGCATTTACAGACTGCAAAAATTATTATGATAAAATAATGTGTAAAATGAATATTGAATAATAATAACAATTAAAAACATGTACCTAAACTATTCAACTATTGCGACAATAATGTCATTCTCACTTTAACGGAGGGATTCATAGGAAAGACCAATAGGGCAGTGTTGGCACTCGAGTTGGTAAATTAAGTTGGAGAAATCACAATTGTTGTTTCCGGGTAACTTAGGAGATTAAGGGATGTTACAGCTGGTGAACGATGTTGCTGGGAGATGAATGGGTTAAATCTTGAATGGTTTTTGCTACAAGAAATAGAACTGGGTAACTGCTTGACCTTGGACCAGATTGAATTGTTAGGGCAGGTACCAGGATTTAGCAGGTTTTTGGTTTATTGCAAAAAAGCAGTGGGGGATTTTTAGAAGATATGGTATGAGTGGAAGGTATATTTCAGCATTGAGTTCCAAGAGGCCAGTTAGTAACACAGGTAAGCATTGATGTTCTCTTTCCAAAAGAGAGGTTATCTTACCACAGTTAAGTTGGTTGTTGGAGAAGAAAATTGACTTGGGGAGTTGGCCAGTACATTGGTAGGTTTGATGTGAATATCAGTTTGAGGGACACCTCCAAACATTTCAACATCCATGAAGATTTAGCGTACAGAAGTTGTAGGCCATGGTTTCAAGGTTGGTTTTGGAGTCAGTCCAAATTTTGAAAATATCGACATTGAAACAGAGAAAGCAAAGGGGTTGGACATGTTGATTTTCAAAGAAATTCTTTATCGATTTCCCCAAAAAAAGATTGCTATAGGAAGGGGCCGTACAGGTACCCATTGTGTACCCTTGATCTGAAGGGAGTTGATGTTGGTACCAGTGCATTCCAGAGTGGAGCATGGTTCTTTTCAGAGATGAACTGGGAAATTTTTGGTGTTGGGATGGCTTTTGTTTAGGAATTGCAATATGGCAGCTCGGCTATAGGCGTGGGTATGTTGGTAAAGTGATACCGCATATGTAATAAAGTGTTTACATTAGGAGGAAGAGATTTGAAGGAAGATTAAGAAAATAATTGGTGACTCAAAAATTTATAAGGAAGATGTCATCGAGAGGCTGTTGTTTGTCATTGACAAAGGTAGAAGTACTTTCAGTGAAAAAAGTGTAGTGTGACACAATAGGCATAACAGGAGGAGGAATAGTGCTCTTGTGGATTGATTATGTTTAGAGAAATATATTTATCTAAACATAAAGTTCAATATTTATCATAGTTAAGTTCAATAAAAACTAGCTTAACTGATATAAACAGTGCAGCCACATTCAACTGACAACCTGTTCCTGTTTACTGTATTACAATGATAAGGCTGAATAATAACAATTTTTATTATGAGAAGACCTTTTCTCTATTGATTTTTCAATAAAATATTTATTAAAAAAGACGAAATTCATTCAACAATAGTTAATACACTATTCATAGTAACCCATATTTTGACAACCAGTACCTTAAAAGTTTTTAATAGTCTAATCAATTAACTGATATAATTGAACTGGTTCTAGCTTTCAGCAGGAGTTGAGCTAATTTAACACTAGTATTAAATAATAGAATGTAAATTTTATTTTGATGCACAAGTTGCATATTATGAACATAGATATAATATTTAAACAAAAAAGGAAAATTAGATAATTTTTGGTAAAATTATACAGTACATTTGAATACTGTATTGTCAAACACTTCACAGCGATGTCTTACGACGTCGCAGGCATCTTTTATTACCAACCACAAGAAATGAAAATTATGGTCACTTAATAACTTACATAAAAGAGTCACATATTATTGGTACATATGCAAGTATTTCAGCAGATTGCTATGCAGTACAGCTGTTGTAAGCGTTTGTTTGAAATAATTTTTTTTTTTCAAAGGCTAGACAATTATTTCAAGATACTCCAATCTTGAGAAAGTATTCCAATTAATCAAAACGTTTATACTAGAATAGATTTCTGAAATTTGATCAAAATTAAGAATTATTACTCTGCTCACAATGCATCACAGGGTATTTACAATAATAACATTATACTTTTTTCTAAATGTGATTATTTATGCTTGAATAGGCTATACTTGAAAATCTTCACGTTCCCAAATATAAACAATAAAAAATAAAACATAATGTACTAAACGAGGATAGCAAGTAGTAAAATTGAATTTTCTCAATCATCTTCAGATTTATATCTATTTTTTTTCTTTTTGTAAAAAAATCAAAACATCTGGTTATTGTGATTTCACACTATTAATTAATCCAGTCATTTCTACAAAATATTCTCTATAACATAATTAAATGAGTTAATATATACTTCGGTTAAAGACAGGTATTGCAGGGAACACTTAACCAGTCCTTGAACAAGGCAACGTCTCTTTGACTTATCCAGCTATAAAAAAAATAATAAAAATAAAAATTAATTACAAATTTGTCACTATCTCTTAGAGGGCAAAGGAAAAATCTATGATCTTAAGATATGAAACTATCTAAAACCAGTAGATATGAAAAACTTAATTTATATAGTTCTCAAATATGGACAAATGTATTTCTCAGTATAACGGTCCTAACTTAAAATTCTTTAACAATAAAAAACATAGCTGTGTTGTTAGAATGTAAGCTAAGAATACATTTCACTGCATATAATTCAAAACTTATAAAGAAGCGTGAATCATTTTGACCAATTGAGATTTTCTTGTATAAAAACCTCACTATCACGACATTTTGTGGACCCAGAGGTTGTTAAATTAACCAGAACATTCAAATATTTTAATGTGTTTTAGTAAATGGACATACGATAGATTTGAGTTATAACGTACATTTATTACATGTATGTAGTAATTGTGCCTCAAATAACCACCAAGCCTTGGCTCGTTTCGGCCACCCTTAAGCCAAAATACATATAATCTAAAGCCAGATGAACTTGAACTCTGTCAGCCACAAACTGTTGAGTTGCCCAGTATAGTTATTGGATGTCGAGTTGGTGAGGTTTTACTGTACTCACAGTAATTGGACTTCTTGACATTGACACCTTTAGTTTATAACACCCTACTATCTATACATCATGCACACTGAAATTATATTTTTTTCAATATATACAGTAATTGGATATCAGCACCTATTAGGAAATTCAGTCGGTCAAAATGATCTTGTTTCCCTTCATGTTACTGTACTTTCTTTCGTTCTAACATAGTTTGCAGGCAGTCTTATTATATAAATTCAAAATTTTATTTTGTTTATGACTCAGTATTTAAAAATCATACATTAACTTAGCATTTTTTCTAAATTGAAATTTAAAGTTTTTGAAAAAACACAAAAATGCTGTCAGTTTGCAAATATATATGAATATTCCAATATAGTTAGTTGTTAACACTTTTGCTTCCAATGCACATGGATTCAATTCCCAGGAGGTCCACTTAATAATTTGCCAAAGAGCTTTGGACCATTCTCCCTTAACAACATTTGTGAATACTTGTAAAAATTGTGACTGGCGAAGAAAGACAACAAAAATATTCATTCCATAAATACAAACAAAATTAGTTTTAATAGAATTAGTTGTTAGTATGACATTGCTCTTTACACATATGTGAGAAACATTGAAAAATATAATTAAATACCTGTAAAAGTAAAAAAATAACAGATGTTTCCTTTAACATTATAAAAAAGACGTTTCTTTATAAATGTTAACTGAATTAACAATACTTAGGTTCCTAATTGCGTCCCTAAAAACATATAACTGTAAATTTCAAATAACAACAACAAATTTAATTATTTGTCATACTGCTGTTTAGCACCAAATAATAAAAGTTATGTCTCCAACAAAGAATCTCAAATAACGAATCAGATTATTGACATCCATTACCAAAACATGATACACTTAGTCCTACCGCACACTGAATCGAACAAGACGAGACAGAACATCTTTAGCAAAGTTGTATGCATGGGTTTAAATGGAGCTGCCGTACAATGCCCCAAAAAGAGGAAAAAAACACAAAAACAGATGTCCAAGGGCATCTTAAGGCATTCTGGCGAAGGTCTCCAAATGTTCATCTTTAGACCAGACGCTATTAAACAAGACTTACTGTGTACGCACCACAGTACAGCTGACTGCAGGTTACACAGATATATCAACAAAATACATGATTAATTCAAGTTAATCTCTCACTTTGAGGTTAATTCAGGGTTTATATTATTTATGTATGTTATTTTTATATTTTATAAGATGACTAAAGACAACGATGATATGATTGTTAATTGCTGTCAACCAAACAAAATAAGCTTCTGTTTAGTGTACTAAACAATCCTCCCATACATAAACTAGACTAAAATAACAAAATAATAGAGAATTAATTTCTTTAATATCAGGTGCTCTCTCCCCCTAAACCCCCCTCTCCTCCTCCTCCTCCTCCAAACTACTCTTGAGTATCAGTTGAGAATGAGAAACTAAACTCAACTTACTTGACAGCTAGCGTTCTGTCTGGACTTGTTCGATTTAGTGTGCTGCCACCATCGAACAAACCAGACACAACAGAATGTCGGTCTTGTCACGTTCTGTTCCGTTGGATTCAGTGTGCAGCTGGTCTTATGGTTCAGTTAGCGTTTCAGATCATGGTCCAACATCACAGTTAGTTGGATAATTATATTATCGTAGGTTGTATATTTTGTTTCTTAACTACTAAATCTTAATATCCCACTCATGATCAATCAAAACTAACTGTGATGTTGGACCATGATGTGAAACGCTGGCTGGCTGTGTGAAGAAGTATGTTGAGAATATCATTAATAGTGTCAAGCAAGTGAGATGGGTGTTTAGAAGAATTCTTGTCCCTCAAGATGGATTTATCAGATAATTGACCTTTCATAATATTTAATACCAGTTGGGAGGCCCTAATGGATAAATTTAAGGTTATTGAAAATACATATACCAATAGTGTATTATTGGTACCCGTAAATGTCTAGTAATGCACAAAGTAAATGCTACGTTCAATATGTAAAAGAATGTTATTGTCAATGTACTACCTTCTTAATCCTGGCCTGGAGGTCTTGGACAAACAGTTTGCGCAGGTTGTGTAGGGTCTGCAGCTCTTTGGCCACCGTCTCCTCAAGCCCTTTCAGATCCTTCCTAGCCTGCTCTCGCCTCTCGTTCGTAAGGCTACCAAAAACCAAGTTCAATTAATTACTGTCAGCAAATTTTTTATATTACCACTTTTCCAATTAGGAATCATAAGACATAAAACATTTGACATGTAAAAATATTTACTACATTTGAGACTGCTTGACATAGAATGTGAGCTCAGGCTGGGGAAATTTATATTGGGAATACCGAATAGTCTGGAGATGGTTTGATATTTTTATTATTGATTGGGCAAGATGATTAACATTTTGCAAATTCAATTGGGAACTAAGAATTCAGAAGATAATTTTAAATGTAAGCATAGGTTGAAAGTAATGTAAGGCTGGTCAAGTAAAGAAGATTACCATAACAGAACTTCAAAAAGGTTGGTCATTCATTAAAAAATTAGTTATTCGAGGATTTTAAAAATTAGTCGTGAAATTCAGTTGAAAAAATTGAAAGTTAATGTAATTAATTTTCTCACATATTAACCTATGCTTACATTAAAAATTATCTACTAACTCCTCGTGGTCAGTCCCCTATAACACGAATAGTCAGTAAGAACATTAAAAAATATGTTTCCCCCCTCCTAATTGAATTTACAAAATTGTTATCTTGCCCACTCAATAATAATATTAAACTGTTTACAGACTTTCCAGCACACTTGTATACAGTTCTTAGTTAAATCATCATAGTTGTAAAGAAATTGATCTTGTTACCCAAATTTAGTTTCAATGATTCCATCCAACAAAAAAATAAAATAAATTCTGCAAATTCTACATTTCAAACAAATGGATCAAAAAAGTCATCATATAGTCAATTTTCAAATTCATCAAGTATAATTATGTATATATAAGAACTGAAACACATCCTGGTAATATTAGATTCCTAAAATTTAATGTTTCAAAATTACTAACACGCTCTTTAAAAATTGTTCAGCAACAATCTTCTCTTTTATTGATTAAATATAACCTAGCATACTGGAACCACAGTTAAGATGATAAAATCCAACAGAAGGACAGTGCAATATAATATAAAATAAGAGCAATAGCTCCATAGAATAAATGTTAAGTACTAAGAGTTTCCCATTCTTATTCTCGATTCTTAGTCACTCAATTTTGGTAGTGTCATGACACCTCAAATCCGATTTTTTTTAATGGCTTGATCCCAATTCCTAGGTGTTAATATAAAAAGTACATAGATGGTGAATTTAATTTATTAAGCCTTTAAAATTATTATGGATTAAATTGTATATTGTACGCAGCAAACTCTAAGTCAGCTGCTTTCCATTGAGGTTAAATAAATAGTGTCACGTTGTCATACACGCTACCAACTTATGTTGTGTGCTGATTTTTGTTTTAAGATTTTTACATTCAATGTTTTCCAAAATTATAATAGTAATCAGTCCACTAATAGCAGTAACCAATGAGTATGTCTATACTTACATGAGCTCCTGAAGTTTATTGCTCTTCTCTGTCTCATCTTGTTTTAATTTCTCGTACTCCTGTTGGAGTTGTTGGTGGGCCAATGTGTATTTTTGATTAAGGCTGAAAAATAACTGAACATTAGATTTTTTTATTGACTATAAGAAGATGTATTAATAGTTTATTTTGCTATGTAAAAATTTTTTTAAAAATCACAATCTATATATACAAGCCAAATACCACTCACTCACTGATCACTCACTGTTTCTCAAAAACCACTAAAACTCAAGAGGCTGAAATTTTGTAGGATGATTGGTCCTATATTGTAGGCATGCAATAAGTAGGGATTTTTCATAGTTCGGAAAATTCTTCATAGTTCCGAAATGGCAGCCATTTTTTACCCCCAAACTGCCCCAATGTATTTCTTATGGGAAAATCACAAAAAAGTAGTATGAGGTACAGTCAAAAAGTTCCCAGAATCGATGTGCAGACACACACACAGCGTGGTTGCCGGTGGGAATTTCGTCATCTACCTGTTAGTACTACTCCTGGAGAAGGGATATAGGTAGCGTGAGTATTGCCCAACCACCATTGTTCCTCTGTGGCGAGCACTTTTCGTGTATTTGCATGATTAAATTGTTGTATTTTAACCCTTCCCACGCGGCAAACGGTTATATCCGCAAACATGACTTCGACCGAAACGCGAAAAACGAGTATACTCGCAACTCGTTATTTAGTCAGCTGGTGAGGTAACTAGTTCACATAAGTCCCATTAGAATGCAGGAATATGTTCTTCGTATATTTAAAAGGACGTGGGCGTGTTGTTTTCTCATCGGCACTGGTCAACAATAGATCGAGTCACCATTTTGTATCCAGGCGCCAGGCGGCCGGCCACTCCCCTCCCTTTCTGGGCGCGGCAGACGAGTATATTTGCGCGCTTTTAGTCAGTCTGTCTAGCGACGTGCTCTGAGTTAGATCCGCACCCGCACTATCGTTTCTTTGTCACTGTCTTTATGGATAGAAAAGAAAAGGGAACTGCAAGATGCGTAGTGTGTACGAAGAGAGGAATGCGGAAGGAAACAATATACTTCTGTAAGACCTGCGCAGCGAAGCCGGCGCTACACCCGGACAAGTGTTTCGAAGCTTATCACACGTTACCAAACTTCTGAGATGTGTTATACAAATTTTGTTTAGTTTTCTTGTAGTTTGTATTCCTTTTACATTTTTGACATAGGTCCATATTATAATAGTAAACCGGTACATAATAAATTATTTTTAGTCAAAAATGTGATTTTTTTGTTAAAAACCTATAACTTTAACCTAAATTATAATAGGCATACACAATTGAAGTATCATAAGTTTAATATTTTTTACTACTATTATATATACAAAACCAAAACAAAAATTAAATTTGAAAAAATAAACATACATTTTTTTATGTTAATTCAGCGTTACACATAAATTAGGCTCATTTTATGCCGCGTGGGAAGGGTTAAAAATTTATTTAATGAACTGCTAAAAAACATTAAATTTGGTTTTTTTACTTCAAAAGAAATCTTCTGAGACACTTAAAATGTCAATTCAAGCATACGCAATTAAGGCGATGAAGAAAAGCCAATTTTACAAAAGGCACTAATGTTTTCGTGAAGGTCGCATAAACATTGAAGATGACTCTCGTAGTGGACACCCTTCGACTGCAACCACAGATGACAACATTGAGCGAGTTCCGCAAACTGTCCATGCAAACTGAAGAATAACAATTGATGATATCGCATATAAGGTAAATTTATCCACAAAAAAGTTCTTAGGCACTTACGAGATGAAATGGCCTAAAAAATGAGCAGAAATCATTATATTTTGCTGCATAATGATACCCCTGCACATCGATTCTTGTTAGTAACTACAATCGATGGGACTGTAGCAGAGTGCCTTGGTGAGGCCGCAGACTGAACTCTCCCCCGCGAAGCCATGTTCCACAAAGGAGCCCGTAGCACAGCGTCTTGGCGAGGCCGTATGCCAAGCTTTTCTACGAGACCACAGGCTGAGTTTTTCAAAGTGGCTAAAAAAAGAGTTTCCAGGCGAGGTTGCAAGTTGAGCTTACTTCATGAGCGCAGCGAGTGACGGGGTTGGCACGCGAAGCTTGCAGAGGTTTATCCTAGTTAATTATAGACACATATCTGGAAGTCCATTAATTGGAAACACACTGAATTATGTAAATCATACTCAAAATTAGCAAGTAAAATCCATTCAGAATCACTGAATTAGTTTACACTTATATTTATTAAATATTGATTCAAACCATTAGTTAAAAAAACAAAACAAAGAACATCCATTTAAGATAAAATGCTCAATATTTAGTCAATGTTTGTTAATTTTCCTAAGTTGTTTTTGACTAGCCGTTTTGACTGAAAACATCTTAGTCTTGCTTTAAAAATAATCTATTCTCAGAAGAATTACATCCTTAGTTTCAAAATAAAAAATGCATTTGTGTTAAAAATACACATGGAAAATTTTTTATTGACAACAATTAATTGTGAGAAATAGTTAATTTACCAGGAAGACGATTTTATACAACACTAACATAAAACAAGGAATCATAAAAAAGGATTATTACACGTTATCTGTTCTTTACTTAGCAAAACGAGACAAGGAGAACAATTTTAATTTAAAAGTAATATTATCTTTCCCAACCATATGAATAGTACCATTTTTTATATTCCAGCTACCCATATTCTGTAATACAGGAAAACTTACTCCTTCAACTGGTTGATGAGAGCTTGTTTCTCGCTGATCTCATCCCGGAGCTCTCCTACTTGTTTTTGGTGAGCATCTCTCAGCTGGTCCATCTGTTCCTCCAGAGCAACTCGCATTGTTGCTGCTTTCTCCTTCTCCTCTGCCTTTTCCTTCGATGAAACTGCATGCACTTGTTCTGGAACAATTTTAAATTATTAAAACATCTGTAGAATTGAACATTTTACATGGAGAACAATTAAGTTTAGTACATTCCAGTAACTTCAACTACAGTTAATGTTACAGGCTAACCTATTTCATCCCATAGCATGAGCTACGATCAAATATTGATAAATGATTCACTGTCAATTTCTTAAGATCACTACTTGCAAACTGCAATAGCTCTCAGCTCAAAAGAATGGAAATTGCATCAATGGATAACAAAATCTAGAGACCCATCTAATCTTAAAATAAGATAAACCTAGCTCCTCCTCCTTCCCCTACCTAAGCAGCAAAATACAATTATACATTATTATGTTATACTGGGTGTCTTTTAAGTCTGGGTACAGCTTAATACTTTTAATAAACCATAGAAGATAACATCTATAAACTTTGCACAGTGTTATATACCTTACCTAGCTGGCCACTCAAACCCAAGTTGGTTTTTGGCCTCACCAACAGCTTGACGCCATCTTTGTCGGTCATCCATCATGTCCTCTGTAGCTCTTATGTGTCTCATGTCTTTTTGGACTTGGTCCCACCAGCGAAGTCTTGGTCGTCCTAAAGGTCTTCTTCCTCTTGGTATATCTTCCAAAGCTGCTCTTAAATTGGAGTTCCTGTTTCTTCTGTGAACATGGCCTGCCCATCTTAGTCTTTGACTTTTAATTGTTGCAATTATGTCTGGGTCTGTATAGAGTTCTCGTAATTCTCGGTTTTTTCTTATCCTCCACGTACCATTTTCTAATATGGGTCCAAAAATCCTCCTTAGAACTTTGTTTTCAAAGGTTATTAATTTCCTTACCGTTTGTTTGGACAGTACCCAAGTTTCCGATCCGTACAGTGTTATATGGCTATATAAAATATTTTTTCTTACCATGACACGCCTACCATGTCTGGGACAGCCAACAGAGGAAGGCATACAAATCTTAATTGTAAGCATGGGTCGAGTGATACCTCACTTTAAACAGCTCGGTTAGTAGAGTTGAACGCCGCAATCCGTATTTCAAAAGGTTTATATAATCAGAAATGACAGAGTGTATTAAGTACACATTGTGAAGTACATTATGCACTGCAACTTCTGACTGGATTGTTGTATTGAGATTTGTATGACTTCCTCTGAAGGCCGTCCCCTCATGGTAACAGCAAGGAACAAATAGTTTGTATAGCCATATAACACTGTGCAATTTTTATATATGTTATCTGCTATGGGTAATTAAATATTAAGCTGTACCCAGACTTATAGAGACACTCAGTATGATTGAAGCAGAAGAGAAAAGACATTTCAGGGTTCAAGTACTGTACAGTTGGCAACACCTCATCCACCTATCTCAAATGTGACTGTGTATCTAGTTTGTTTAGTGACTGAAGGGGCAAGTGGCCCCGAAATATTTCACTAACTAGTTCTGTTTTACTTTCTCCCATATGTGTAGCATAGAGAAAGTATTGTGAACATAAACAACATTTTTTACAAGTTGGTCTAAAAATCCATTTTAGGGTCCCCAGAACCTGAAAGTGGTTTTTCGTGTGTCTGTCTGTGTGTATGTGCAGTTCGTAAGAGACCAAACAGATGGATACATTTTTATGAAATTTGATATGTAGGTGTATTTAGCCAATATCACCAGATAATTTTTTCACTATTTTTTATTTTATTTTATTTATTTTTATGAGCAAAAGACATACAAAAGTGAAATTTTATCAAAAACGGCTCTAATAATTTTGATTAAATTTTCAGGAAAGGTATAATTTACAATTTAAAATATTTTAGTAAAAACCACATGTCTCTAACTTGACTAGTTTTTTAGTTATGGCAAAACTAATTTTGGGAATCAAACTGGTAATTTTCAAAGTATTGATTTTTGTATAGTTTAATATGGGGGAAATTGTGCAAATTCTTTGGAGCCATTTATTTTTTAGTAAATTTAATGTTGAACACCAACAAATTACATAATTCAATTAATTAAATTCATGCGCCTGGTCATGTCGGTACTGGTGGCGCAGTGCTGTAATCCAGATACTTGGGGACAAAGTGTTTGGGAGATTGTAGGCTATATGTTTGATGCTAGTCCTCTTAATACCGACATGGCATCAGTTCAATGGTTGCTATCGGCGTGGACACTACTAGAGAAGTCTGGGGTGTCCATGTTGGGTTGTAATCATTGTACGGATGTTGTGTGGGGGAGATAACTGAGTATCAGGCTTGTCAATTAGCTGAAAATCAGACCAGCACTACGTGGTTCAGATTCCACGTAAAGCAGTAGGTCCCTTAGTTGCCCTGGCTGTTGGGCTATTAATAAATTGCCTTTTCTGAGGAACAGTTGAACTCAGTTAGTAACCAGACTACACTCATCCACTCATCCTACACTCATATAATCATTCATATTCACCTTAAAATACCAACAACCTTGTGTCACCGTCTCATATGTAAGCTATAGTGAATTAAGTTCATATAGGTAACGGAACTATCTCAGATCTAAATTCGATTTGCCTTGCACTGTCGACATATTTCTTTATTGTACAACTGACCTGCAGCCTTCATCTTGGCACATTCCTCCCTGAGAGCATCTACATTCTCCTCCAGTGCTCTCTTCTTGTTCTCCGCCTCCTTCATCGACTCTTGTAGACTCTTCATGCGGGCCTCATGCTGTGAGATGAGCAGTCGACTTTCGGCCAGGTCCTTTTCATATTCACTGATCTGTAATACAATATTTGTGTTGGATTACAATGCAGTCAACAAAAATTTTATTTAGAGAAATTAATCAAACAAGGTTCCACCATGAACAAATTGTGATAAAAGTTGGTTCAAAAATGTCTCAGAAAGAAAGTTTCATATAGTACATTATACAGGGTTGAAAAAAATAAGGAAATGTTTTCACAACTTTTGTATGACTTCATTTGTTAAATCTTGTACAAATCATCATGGTTACAAAGAACATACTTTTTGACACCATTAACGAAATTTCATCTTTTCAAGATGACGGCCCACGAGGAGTTAAACGAAAATCTTCAACGTAAGCCTAGGTTGAGTTTGGTATCAAATAAAAGGTCTATTTAAGAGAAATTAATTGCCACAAACCGGACTTCGAAAGGTTTATCCTTTCCAGAGTAGCGGTCATTCGAATTTCAAAGTAATTAATTTGAACAATAATATTTTTCTGTTATCTAAAGGTTAAGTAAATTATTCTGATAGAAAATTATACTTTATGGAATAAAATTATTTAAAAAAATCAATTTATAAAATTATCTATGGAAAAAATAATGTTGTGTAAGCGTTTCCATATTATTTTTCCACCCTGTATATTGATTTTTATGTCTAAGGCCACACAGATTGATCTCTGAACTGGTCTATGGTGACTAATGTTGTTTCTTTCTTCACTTTATTTTAACTGTGTTGTTTTACGCAAAACCCAATTTGATTTTTAAGCCCACTGACATTCTATCAACAATTTTTATTCACTAGTCACTAAGAATTTTATCTTTAGCATGGGTGGTTGGATGTCACTAGAAGTTGGACACAGACTATACTTGACACCGACGTAACTATTAAAGATAAATACTAAATTAAGTCCAACTAATGTGAGAATATAAACATCATAAATCAAGAATTGAATGAATCATTCAGATACCTTACTCCAAATAATTGCTTTACTAGGGCTTAAATGAATTAGGCTTTTTTAAGAAGTTTTTTTATTACAGATCATTCAATCTTAAGAAATAACTAATCATAAAAAGATATTGGGACTGTATCAAATAACAAAGTAAACAGAAGCAAGTACTGTAAGAAAAAAAATTAAATCCCTGAACTTATCAACACATTAAAAACTAATCAAATAAAAACTTACTTTCTTGTTGCAATCAGTCTGATAGGTTTCAAGACCCTGGCAGCGTTGCACAAGATTCTTGACTTCGGACTTCATCTTAGAGATAAACAGCCTTGCTACGGTGAACTCCTCCTCTAGCTTGCCATTGCTATCCCCTGTCAACTGCACCACAATCCCAGTTATAAATGATAGTAAAACTACAATACTTCAACTGTGGTAAGTAGCTCAAATAACAATTAGTATTTATGCGGTACACATCAATGACCTCTATTCAGGATTAGTGGTTAAATCAGAAGTAGTTGAAAAAGATAGCTTAGCTTAAAAATAAAAATAAAACTTATAATTAGGATTAATAATTATAAGATAGAACTAACATTTTTAACCCTAGATCACAAATCCTGGTGCTTTGCGTGATATTTTCAAACGTATACGCGAAAATGTAAGTAGGCACGTCGTGTGCTCTTTTGTAAAACTCAATAAAACATATGTTTATCATCAAGCAAGAGCAACAAACTTTGTACCAATCAACGCAGAATGTTCTTTTCTATAAATTTCATATTTTTAATAATTTTTTTATGCAAATTTATAAACGTAGTAAAATGTTAAATATAAAAATCCCTCTCAATTCCCGGCTGGTGGAGGTAGGGAGGGGGAAAATAACTGATCTTTGTCAAATGACTGTACAACAACCAATAGTCTCAACCAATATTCATAAGAATAACGCTCCTATATACAAAGAATGCAATATAGGGCTAAAAACATGCAAACATAATGTAAAACATTCAATATAAGGCTATATAAATTATTGTTTGCACATTGTAGCCTAGGCTAGGCCATCCTAGCCCTTTATTTCATATAACTTGAAACTTACAAAAAATGCTTACATTTATAAAAAAAAATTTAACATTACTAAATATTGTTTGTAGACACAAATCAAACCTAAATATTTCAGTTAAAAGTTGACAAACCTTCATCTCTCCTTCTCCGCCAATGGCTACTCCGATCTCTCCCAAGTCCTTCAGAAGGTTTGTGAGCATTTCAGTAATGCGCTTTCGCTGATGTGTTGACATGTCTTTTAACTGCTGCAGCTCAGAAGATGTTGAATTCAGCGTACTCTGTCAGCAAAAAATACAGTTTAGTGAAAACTATGCTGGATTACAAAACATGATGAGCATAAAGTTATCATAAAATGCTATTAAATGGATAGTTTTTTAATTATCATAGTACTTGCTAGTACAGTACAATACAAGTGAACAACACACAACAAAAAATACAAGTACAAAATGCACAAATACAAATACTATGGAGTTCGATTTCGGCAAACCATGTTTGCCTTCCTCAGACAAGAGGGATCCACAAAAGAATGGACACTGGTGTTCAACTAGTCTATTTACATATATAGTGTAGTTTCCATTTTTTGTGGATCTGTTTGGTCTGAGAAAGGTAAATATGGTCTGCCGAAACTGAGCACCATATTATTGGGCATTATATACTTATATTGTAGCATATTTGTGCATTTTGTACCTATACTGTAGTATGTCTTGTGTTGTGTGACGTTCACTAGTGTTGTGTTAAATGGACAGAGGATAGAGTAGTGACAAAAATTATCAAACTTCCAAAAGCCCATAAATAAAGAAGGCACAATTTGGCAGTGTCAGAGCTACTCTCACATCTCTACACATGTTTAAACTACACATAACTCAACCATGTAAAAAATAAATGATAGATGGCTTTTTAATTATCTGGTTGGGATGGTGAATGTTTTACAAATGAATAGTAGTTGGTAATATTTCTCATCCAAATCTTAATAGCATGTGAAAAATTATTAGTGTCTGAAACAATTTTGTGATGCATGTGTATATACTATGTAAAAGTCTGGTACAAATAAAAACTTTAGTGAAACAAAAGTCCATATAAAATATATGATAGGAATAAATGTGTAAAATGGAAAGAGTAGGTGTGATGTTATCAAATCCTCGTGATTTTGTAGGCAATTGAAGAGTTAAACATGTTTCCCATAGAAGGGCTAAAATAACATTGTGAAAAGTGAGTGATAGATTTCACATATTTTTAGTTGACAATAATGGATATATTTTATTAACTGCAAGGGCACTAAAGATTTGATCAATCGTTTTGGTAAGATGTACGATTGTGTATGACCCTCCTACCCATCCATACAAAGGTAATGACTCTATTACCTACAAGTAAACGTGCATTGGTTATGACCCCAGGACCCACCCATACACACATGTTGGTGGTGTGACTTAAGTTCCTTAATTTTGTAACATTCAAAGTATCTTCATATTTTCATCGATAAATCCAAAGATATTCATTAATATAACAATCCTATGCAAAAGAAAAAGCAAAAACAAGACTTAGAAAAGTTTACCTGTTTTTGCATGAGCTCTTCTGTGAGTTGCTCATTTTCCTTGTTTTTGGTCTCTACCTCTTGGCTCTTCTGGTCATAATTAACAGCCAGCTCTTCCAGAGCCTGCAGGACCTCTTTCACTTCCTCCTTTGAGCTCTCATTCTCCTGCGTGATGCGAGCCATCTCCTGTTGCAACAGCTCGTAGTCCCGCCGTGTCGACGCTATCAGCTGTTTACAAATAAGATGGTTTTAATTAATGGAACATTGTTTGATACAATAAATGGTCACTTAGAATACAAATATACACCTCGTTCAACAGTATTCTAAGCTAAAATATGAATAATTATGACCAAGAAGAGTGGTACATAACACTTGATTACAAATATGGTGCATAACTCTTAACCCTTTGCGATCGTGCGGCCCGGCTGCCGGGCCACAACAAATTCCAGACAGCTCGGAATAATTTATTGGTGAGTTGTCCTCGCCGCTTGCGTGGCCCGTCTCCCGGGCCGTGCCGTTCTCAGCACCAGCTCGGTATTTAACATGGCGGCTACCTCCCATCAACTCAGAATTATTTACTGCTACAAGCGGCAATATTGGCATCGGATATTTAAAATTTAAAAAACTAGTACCCGATACTTTATAAAACTATTGTAAATTATACATTTAAACAGACCATGTAATAAATATGAACGTCAATTTAATTGTAAAATACTGGTTTCATTGGTTACTTATTTAAAAAAATTAAATAAATGATAGTTTGCAAATCTACTTGCGCAGTCACTATTAAAATTTGCTATTTTATTATAATAATTAATACCCTGACTGTCTATTTTGTACATAACATTTATATTGAAAGGTATTAGTATTCGATAAAATTAAAAAAGTTTACCTTGCTATTTATTTAATAACGAAATTCTCTATAAATATATTTGTTACCTATGCACTCACAATGGATTGGATTTGTCATTACTTTATCGTGAATAAAAATAGTTTACCAACGTTTTATAAATAAATAATTATTATGATGATTGTTTGTATCCTTATGTAACTGTTGTGTTGGTGTAACTACAAATAAGAAATTATTAAAATACAAAATTATGAAAAGACATTTATTGAAACCAATATACACTACAATAAAATGAAATTAAAATATTATTGCAAAATAAAATGAAATTAAACAATTAATTAGGCTTAAAATTAATTAATTAATTAAAAAGGATGTAAACAACTGTCAAACATTCACTGCAATAGCCTACGTGAATAGGCAGTAGAAGACACGTTGTTATTTTATATTCTCCTGTGATTTGATTGGCAGTAAAATAAAAACAGCTGGTGTTTCATTTAGTTCAATAGTTTCTCGTTTGATGTCAGCACTTTACGGCTACACCAGCACAATGTAATTATTTCTAAATGGAGAACGAATTTATTGGGCAGTCACACGGGCCATACGACCGTAGAAGGAATTCTATAGTGGCCAGTCAGCCGGGCCACGCGTGCGCTGAGGACAACACAAGTCGAAACTAATATGAGTTGGCGCAAAAATGGCTGTGGGCCGTGAGCCAGACCACGCGTCCGCAGAGGACAACCCTTATATTTCAATGTTGATCGCAAAGGGTTAAATATCTGATTGATAACAATGAACGCAGAACAGAAGAGGTTTGTTATAGGATGTTCATTAAGTATCAATTTTTAAGTTAGGTTAAAGGGCACTTGGCCAAGAATTAGTTCAAAAGTAAATGAAATGAAAAATGGCTTTTTTTTAAGGCGAATTTAAGGCTATAGGCAAAAAAGGCTAACTTCAAAAGTAGAGATAGGACACAGTATCCTTACATTAGAAAACAATTCTACTACTTATATAAAGTAAAAGAAAACAAGTACAGACACAACACATGACACACATTTTTAGTTCTGCTTATTACCTGATGACTCATTGACTAATGATTACTCGTTTCATTCCAGACAAAAGAATGGAATGGAAAGAAAATTGTGAAACTATTAAAGAAAGAAATAAAAACTGGGTTTTCACTATTAATTTGATACACTTTAACAAGATATTATAACAATAAAAAGGGTAGATGACTGTGATTTTATTTGTATTTTGATGTAATTTTGTGGGGAAATAAAGGGTGGTTTCCTTAAAAAATTTTCTTAAAATACTTAGTTTTATTTTCAATTTATCTTTATCAATTTATAAAAACCAGTACAATTAATTTATTACTAAGCACATAATATTTGCTCAGGAGGATCACTCAAAGTACCTCTTCCTGTTCCATCATCTGGTCCTTCAGTTTCTCCACATACTGACTGGTCTGATTAATCTCTTCATCTTTGTCATCCAGCTGTTGGTACAGCCTCTCTCTCTCCTCTTCCAGCTTCTGTCGCTCTTCATTGGACAGAGAGCCCAGCATGATTCCTGCTCCAGGAGTAGCTGGCATCGGGCCCACAATTTCTGTAAAAAAATCCCTTTCACTTTCCGAACATGGGGAAATATTTTGTAGTTTATTGTTCTTATCTGGCCACAGGAATGAGGCTACTTGTTTTAATCAAATATTTATTCTGATGAACTTTCATTATATATTTATGTCATCAGCGAAATTTAATCAAAATATGTTTTCCATTTCTGAAAGTGTTCAGTCATTGTTTGGAAAGGGCTGCATACATAAGCAGATATTCTAATGTTACTATTCTCCTATTAAGCATTCAAAGTGATCGTAAGTTAATTTATGACTGACATGTATAGAGTAAAACTGATTTAAAGTAGAGTTTGCTTATCAATGTTTTTGTAATTGGTCTGACTAGGAGTTTTAAATGTATTTAAAACTGATCTTTAAATGTTAATATGTAATTTTTAGTGTAATCTAACAAATCTAAGATTGCATTTAATTTGTAGGCAAAAGTAGTTTGAGAAATAATGCTCTTAAGGCATGAAATTCATACTTTCCAGACATTAACTAGATAGAATATATGGACCTACCTATGAATCAGGAGTGTGGAGAATAAAAAAGAACAGAGAGCTTAGAGAACTGTACAAGAGACCTGATATTGTGGCGGTGGTTAGAAGTAGAAGAATAAGATGGCTTGGTCATGTGAGGAGAAGGGAAGAAGAAAAAATGATAAGAAGGGTATGGATGGGGAAACCAGCAGGAAGGCGACCTCTAGGACGACCAAGAATAAGATGGGATGACCAAGTGGAACAGGATGTGAGAAGTCTTGGTGGAGACATCGAAATGGCAGAGGATAGAGGATTGTGGAGGCAACTTGTTGGCGAGGCCAAAAATCACCTTGGATTTGAGTGGCCACAGGAGTAAGAGTAAGTAAGTAACTAGATAGAACAGAAGATAAAAACACTTCACAACTGAAATTTATTGCCTTGAAAAAAAACTCATGTCACTGTGTAAGAATCACTAACAGTTTTTTATGTTTTGATTGCGATTTAACTTCAAATGTCGAAGAAATAATTTTAAAATAAAATCATTGATAATCTAACAAATATTTTTATGTTTATTTCTTTAGTGAGGCACATAAAATCAGCTTTAACCATAGTATTTATAAGCACAAATGTGATAAATGGATACATCATAAATATCAATTTGCCCTTGCTTTGCTATAGTATGTACACTTAGTAACATTAGATTTTCACCCACCCGCCCACCCACTCAGTACGGTGGTATTCACCCACCCGCCCACCCACACAGTGTGGTGGTATTCACCCACCCGCCCACTCAGGGTGGTATACACGGTGCTTTGTCTGTTTCATAAATATTATATTCAAATTTTCCTGAATGTTAACTGTCAAAAATGTGAAAATTAAATTGCTATAACAGCTAACAAACAGTTAAAATAAAATATATGACCACTAAGTTACTTTGGGGGCTGTCCTAGATAGAATTCCTAGGATCAAAATATTGTATAGCCTCCTCAAAACATATAATATAAACAAAGATAAAACTTTACATCTTCATTTGATCATGAAACGAGAAAGTGAAAGGCTCATAGATATTAGCGTATTAGTAAAATACTTTCATTTTAAACTGAAATTGCGGGTATGTCAAAAGGGACGACTTACTTGATTCAGTTAGAATGGTAGACTGAGGCAGTTCCAAGTTCATTCTCACAGTCTTGGTCCAAATAAAACTTTGACTTCTGAAGCTTTTGTGGTAGTACAAGGTGGTTTGGTTTGAATTAAATTACGCTCCAAATAATGAAAGAAATGAAAATTATAAACTTTGTAAATGATTGTCTTTAAATTAATAAACAAAAGATTCTATTCTTCATTTTTTTTTAATTGCAATGAAACTAAAGACTCCAACAGAAATTAAGCCAGATTTTTTTGCTTTATTAACTATTTTAAGTAACAAACATATATAACTCTTATTCTATTTATATTCATTATGGTAAACAAAGATTGTTGAACTTTTTCTATCATTATGTGAAGAAAACTTACACAACATTAACAAGTCTTTTTTTAAGTATTAAATGTAAATAACATCTAATTAACATATGATATTGTACTTTGACTTAGATTTAGTACTTGAAAATTACTTATGTTCTACCAAGTCTAAACATCATGTAGTTTTCCTTCATAAAGTGATGGAAAAAGTCCAAAGATCCATGTTTACCTGATCAAATAATCCATCAAAACTTAATTTAAAAAATAAAGTGTAAAGATTATGTAAAAACAAATTGACTGATCAAGCATAATAATAAATATATAAGATTTCTGATATGAACATACCTTTCTTGATTTCTGGGGTAGGAGCGACAGGAGTGACAGCTTCAACAGCTTCTTGCAAGTTGACTTGTTCCTCAGGGTTGACTGTTTCACCTTGCCGCCACCTGGAACACCCCATGTAGCAGCCTTAAAATGACTGAACTAATAGACATTCCGCATACTTGGTTAAAACAAGTGTGCCAACACTCCCAACACGCAACAGTTCAATTAATTGTTAGGCCAGATGTCACACACTCAAGTTGGTCATCCTCATGGCAATAGGCCATAAGTAATTACAAAATATGGATGTCTCTAATTTACCCTTAAAGCCCTCAAAACAAAACACAAGACCACATATTTTTAGAGGGAGGGAGACTTGAGAAACAGCAAAATGAGACCTTGCTACTTTGCTGATACACAATGATCAAAATTTTGATTTTGGAAGACAATTTTCCTAAATATGAGACATTGCTATACCATTAATGCCTTCTTAACTACAAGGCATACAAATTGTTCTTTAATTATTCTTAAATCATTGATGGTAAAGATATAAGCAAATATATATTTTAAATGAGTGTGTATACGTGAATGTACTTGAAATGGATTATAATTTGTATGTATTAAAACAGCTGTACACAGCCCGATCAAGGGAGTTTATTTTTATCTTTATAACTACGAATAAATTTAGAACCCAAATGTGTAATTTTAAAATCTCAATAATTGGTATGTTACTATTTATCTGCGAGATATTGAGCTTATCTAAAAAATTTAGAAAAACCAACAAACCTGCTTAACTCAAGTTCTAGCTTTTCAAGCTTGCCCTTTAATCTAGCTGCTTTCTCTTTTTCCTTTTCGTATCGTCGCTTCCACTCTTCCGCTGTCAGCTCCTCATTCACTGTGACTACATTCTTAATAGTTTTTGCTCTGGAACAGAATCAGAATCATTATTAATTGCCTGCCATTTATCGATCAATACAATTGGTTAATGAATTCTTTAACTAAATCATGCTAACTTGTTTACATGAGGGTTTTATATGAGTTTATATGAGATGAAAGAAATTCCTTGATTTTATAAAAGGGGTTGTTTATGAGCCAGGTGTACGCTTTTCTTCTAAAACGCTTTTGATCTAAAACTTCAACTGACAAACTTTAAGATTCAGGTAGCTTACTGAAAGATCATTTGCGATTAATTTTGAATGAACTGCCCAATAAAGCCAATCTGAGTTGTAGAATAACTCACGTATTTTTATCCTAGTGTGATAGTCCTAGTGTACCTCCTGTATTATTTGAAATTCATTAATGTGTGATTTGGTGTTAATATAAGTAAATTGTATACATAACAGTTAAAGATGTGCAAATCCCAAATGTGTAGTGTGAATTATCTTTGTGTCCTCTACTGCAAGCTGTTAGTGGACTTGTCTTCTTAGCTAAGTTTATTGATGCCCTATCTCTAATATGCACTACTTATTCCTGGCCTAGTGTCCTGTAATACCACCTAAAATCAGAATTAACATACAATTTCCTTTAGTTAAACCCACAGTTCCAGGTGTTTTATTATTATTTACTGCTACATGTTATGTATTTATTGACAGATAAGATTTTATATTGTAATTTGAACTGTAAAATAAAATTTCCCAAACTGTCAAACAATCAGTAAAATTGAGCGCTTTAGGTAATTTGCTTCCAAACACAAAATATTTACAAAATAAACACTTACTTTAATCTGATTTTGCTTTAATTAAAAAATACTGCTAATGAATTAAAGGAAAAGAAGAATCATAGTTGATTTCTTACCTCCTACCAAAGTCCAACGTGGATTTTGTCTCGGACTCATTGAACGACGCTGGCGAGCAACAAATGATGATTGTAGTGCGAGCGTTACCACCTAAACTCTCCTGTAATATCCTCGTCAACTTGGAGTCTCTGTAGGGGATGTGGGTTTTGTTGCCATCAGCAAGTGCCGATATCACATTGCCGAGGGCGCTCAGTGACTTGTTTATGTTCTTGGCCTCGTCCAACACTGTACCCTCTGCTCCAGTCTTACTCACCTACAGTAATAAAACAGAATCCCAACATCAATAAAAACCTCAATACGATAACAAACTAATCTTGCATAACAACAAACATACACTACTTCAACAAAACCATTTCTGTTGCATATATCTTAAAATATAAAATATTAATCATAAACCAGATTTATTGATTGATCTGAAAAAGAATCTTAGTCAATGAATTTTTCTCTATCACACATTCCTGGAAACACTTAGCTCTTAAAACATAAAATGTGACAAATTTGAACATTTTTCACAAAATTGAGAGAATATTTTGGCTTCTCAATATTTTAAACCACCTTCAAAATTTTAACAGATGTACATTATTTTAGATATAATTTAATAGTATTAATTTCTATATAATCGAAACATAGATTTTGCAGTTGATTTTTAAGGATCATAATTTAAATTTATTTTAAAAAACTGACTATTTATTAATTAAATACGCACAAAGTTTGGAGAGCTGAACAATAGAGGAAGCAAATAATTATATTCTAAAGGAATGTTTTATAAAACTATTTTTTAGTGTTTAAAATTTATTTATTTAATATTACTAATACGCTTATAAATATTAATATTTATCTATGAGATATTGATATTAAATTATTTGTGTGACAATTTTACTAACCTTTTCGCTGCCTGCCAAATCTACTAAGTAAAGTTTGCCAGAAAGTTTCTTTTCATTTTCTAGATTCTCTTGTTTAACGTTTATGAGAAAAACACTATGACTACGGGAACTATGTTCATTCATATCTGTAAACATACAAAAACATCAATGAATTATGATGTAAATTTTACAACACAATAAAATTTGTTTCTAATTTCCTTAGAAATATATGGCACAGTTTAAAATTTTGCTAGATGAAAATGGATTATTTTAATGGTTAACATTTATTGGAGAAGTTAACAAGATATACTTCTCGCATTCTCACGTGAGAGATTACTTAACCTACAAGATAAATCAAATATACACCTTAAACGTCATAGCATATATACATTATATACAGTTTTTTATAATGTAATATTATAGTGCAATTTTTTTTATGTACTGGAATAGGTTGATGAATTCCAGAATTTGTTATTTTATTTAGGGAGTAAAATAACAAACTTGAGCTTGGTAAGAGAAGAGATAGGAAATATAATCCAGAAGAATGGACTGTTTTTTAGTCTGGTTAAGAAAATATTAAGTAGTTGGAATATTGAAAAAAAACACAAAGATATTGATGTACAAGATGTATTATCAACTAATCTTACAATATTACAATACAGGTGAGGTTTCTTTGGAATCGCAGAACTAGACAAAAGTATTTTAAGCTGATTACAGGCAACAAAAATTAAATTCTTAAGAGGAATAGAGAAGATTAGAAGAAGAGATAAAATAAGATATTAAATAACCAGAGAATGGTTGAAAATTATACCGCTACTAGAGACAATGGAAAGAAGGAAACTATGGATGAGACAGGTGAGGAGGATGGGAAATAAGATTGCTGAGGAAAGCAGTAGAGAAAGAGAAGAGACTGGGAGGAAGGTGGTAGGGCCTAATGTAGAAGGATGAAGATAGCGAGGAATGCAGAAAAGACAAGTAGAGGAAGACTAAACCTGGAATGATGACAAAAATGGAGGAGGCTGTGTGAGACGATCCACGAAAACATCAGCAGATGATGATATAGTTTTTTTCAAACAATCATCTTCCTCAAGACTGCATGACAGTGAAAGCTGTCAATTGGCAAGCTTCATTGGTCAATATCAATGTTTAATGGTGGTATACTGGTTCGTGAGTTTGTTTTAAAATGTCTTATTCAAGGTGAGATTTGTTGATTGTTTTAGAATGCATGCAAGCAGTTAGTAGTAATCCGAACAGAGAAAACGTTGAATAGTGTGCCTACTTTTACTGCCAAGAATTTTATTTTAATTGCATGTATGCAGTAATAATATAAATCTACAAGATTTTAAAATTGAAATTTTAATAATAGCATGGACATCTTACTTACTCGTTACAGCTATATGCCGATTGGCTTTTCCTTCTTCAATAACTTCAAATACTTCATCGGGACTTGAGACAAATCGCTCCGTTGCTCCCTTAACAAACGGCACCCTGTTCTTATCCTCATGCACACTTAGATTGATTTTACTTACTGAAAGAAGAGACAACAAAATCAGTACTTCAAGGACATAAACATAAAATGGTTGTTTAATGGTCTGATTTATAAACTGAAAGAACACAACAACAAAATATTTAGCCATACAGAGTTAATTAATTATAAAATTGATCATATTTAAGTAAATAATAGTACTTCACAATCATGATGTCGTCATATTGAATGAAGATGATCATCATGAAATTTAATTCATAATACAAATAGCATCATTCTTGTTTTTATATTGTAATATTATGATGAAGCAATCAAAACCAATAATCTTTTTTTAAAAAAATTATTGTATGACATATTGTACGTGTTGAAATTCTGTTGTTGATTTTAGCTAGTTCTTCATCACCGGAGCAGATACGCTTTTCTCTTGGAGCTTGGCTGGATGGTGTTGCCAACTACCTCTTATGAATCTAATTCGGGAGCTCTAGCACTGGATGCAAGTAATATGCTACTTATATTATTGGCGACAGTAAGTGAAAGAAAGATGACACAATATGACTTCAATTCATAAGTAACATTACAGATGCTATTGAAAAAATAACATCACCACTGAAATTGTCATCCTCTCAATATATGTAGATCACTTAAATATCTGATGTATAGAAATTATATATATTGGTCACAAGCTCAAAGCCCCTTTTTATGATCGCCCACTTTCTTGTGCCTTCCAGAGTAGGGTTTAAAACTAAAAGAATTATTATAGAAAACAAATACTTAAATAACAACATACAAATCATAATTTTCTGATCCTAACGTTTGAAAACTGTAAAAATTATAGCGATAATAGCTGCCAAAAGTGTGGTCAATTTAGACAATTCAAAATAAACTCCTTAGGGAAAAGCTAAAAAGTAATTGTATCTGAATAAAAAATTCCTGCCATAGTCAGTGTTTAGTTCCAGTTACACTTACCATCTAAAAGATCTCTGATTTTGTCCATGTAAATTTCAAAATATGAGACCTTGATGTGGAACTCCAGGTTTTCCTCCATCGCATAGATGTGGTTGAAGATGTCATTGACAATGCGGGGGATGATGCCTTGTTTTCCTTGATCACCAATGACCCCCTCCATGGTGTGGGTCTTGCCTGACGACGTCTGCCCATAAGCGAATATGGTGCCATTGTAACCGCACAACACATCTGAAACAACATCACTTGGTTAAGTAGTGTTTTATAAAACACTTTTAACATCACATTTTTATTTTAAATAATGCAGAAAATAAATCAAGGAATGATTTCACAAAGCGATAACTGAAATCTTATCACTTACAAATCAATGTAATATACTGGGTGTCATAAAATAAGTATTCTGACTATTAATGTTTATTAATAATTCAAGATCGGTTTTATTGACTGACTTGACATTTTTCTTCACCTTCATTAAACAGCAAAACAATAATCACTGAGTTATCTTTAGCCATTTCAAAATGGTGGCCATTTAAAATTTTCAACTCCAAATATCTTGTAAACTAAAATTTGTTTAAACCTTTTAAACTACCACTATTTTGTGGTATCATTTAAAGTGAGTTTTCTTTCGTTTAGTAAATGTTTATATAAAGAAATGTGCAAAACTTTAAGTCAGTCAGTCAAGCCGTTCTTGAGCCAAAAACATTTTTTTAAATAACACGTAAAGACAGACACTGAACAATAAAAAATATGAAACAAATTTATTCGTAATTTTTTACTCTTAATTAGGTGTAGAATCCATACATTTACAGCCAGTTCAGACCGTTTTATGACACACCATTTATTAAATATGTTTGTAAATTGTTAAAAAAATATAAATAGTTTTTTAATTAGCATAATACGTGTTGGTACATATACAGTACAAGTAAACGTCACAAACACAAATTTATTACAATATAAGCACAAAATGCACAAATATACTACAATACAAGCACAAAATGCACAAATATTATAGTGATCGATTTCGGTGAACCACGCTCACCTTCCTCAGACCAGAGGGATTCACAAAAGAATGGAAAACGGTGTTCAACAACCCAATTTATAGGCCTATGATCACGTGACCCCATTGGCTGGAATCATCAAAATGGCGACTGCTGTGATATTATTGGTTAATTCCTATTGTCTGTTACTTTTCTTTTATTCGCTGAAAATACATTATTAAAAACTATTTTGGAATCAAAATTAACCTGTTCATTCATTAATTTATCACGATCCTTACATTTTTCTTTAAAAATAAATAACTCTTCCCAAGCATTCATGTTACGACCCTTCTTACAAACTTTTAGAATATGAAAATGTAGATGAAAATGTAGATATTCTAAAAGTTTGTAAGAAGGGTCGTAACATGAATGCTTGGGAAGAGTTATTTATTTTTAAAGAAAAATGTAAGGATCGTGATAAATTAATGAATGAACAGGTTAATTTTGATTCCAAAATAGTTTTTAATAATGTATTTTCAGCGAATAAAAGAAAAGTAACAGACAATAGGAATTAACCAATAATATCACAGCAGTCGCCATTTTGATGATTCCAGCCAATGGGGTCACGTGATCATAGGCCTATAAATTGGGTTGTTGAACACCGTTTTCCATTCTTTTGTGAATCCCTCTGGTCTGAGGAAGGTGAGCGTGGTTCACCGAAATCGATCACTATAATATTTGTGCATTTTGTGCTTGTATTGTAGTATATTTGTGCATTTTGTGCTTATATTGTAATAAATTTGTGTTTGTGACGTTTACTTGAAAAAAATATAATAACACTTTTTTTACGAGCAACTTACTGCAATAAACATTTCATCTACAGTATGTAGGTCCCACCAAGTTACGATGAACCGGAAACATTAACATGGCTTCCAAAGATTAAAACCCCACATTCTTTATATTTTTCAATAGAGAAGTGGTCAGCTAGGAATTATGAAAACCAAAACTAAATAAGTACGATACAGAATGAGGTCAAAGTTTATTTCAGTACGGGAGATTGTAAACCAACATACTTATCTCCCAAGAAAGACAAAATCTGATGAACACCATTACAATGCTCAGGTTACTAGGTAGCACTAACATTACAACAGTGCCTGAGAGACCAATATTTTATGTACTCTAGAGTTACAGTACCTATATATATTTGTTTCCCAACATTTTGTCTAAATATAATCTTTTAAATGTTATTGAACTACATAATTACTTTTGATTGGGAAAAGAATATTTTAACGATTTTCTCTGATTAAGTAAAGAAAAAAGTAATAACTATATTAGAGATGTGGTAATCTATATATTTGTTCTACAAACACAAAATATTCTGAGGATAAATTTGTTGAGACTATGAAGTAGTTAATACAAACATTATTCCCACTCAAAACAATTATAGGCGTAAAATGATGGAAGATGAGATGGACTCAACAAATTAACAGCAAGCAACAAATTTGATAATAATTTAATTGGTTAAAATAAATTATTATTTTTAATATAAACAATAAGTCCTTAACATTTTCTAAACCAGTTAATTAACATACATCACGTGGCTTGTGATTTTTGCCACCAATTATAAAATATATTGATTTTTTAAATTTTAATTTTGCTGTCCAAACGACAAAGTACTTATATTTTAATATTTTTAAACTTGATACCAGTTCTATTGTATTATGTCATTAACATAAAAAAACAAGACTTCAAGGATGTAAAACAAAATATTTCAACAGGATGGGAACTTATGCATTGTAATTATATATTTCCTTTGTAAATCGTGATTGTTATTTTTTCCACAGTTTCTCAATCCATTAATTTAAATACACTGAAAGGATTCATTCTATTGTTTTAATGACAATTGTTTATTGACCCTTATTGTTGCTCATATTATACAAGACATTTTATGTTTTAACATTTCACAATTATATAATTCTTTTTTGAAGTCGTGGATATGTTCTCAAATGCCGTGGGTGCATATCTTTATTAGATTTTCAAGATCAAACATGAATTCTATTTAATTTGCCACTAATCTAAGAATGTAAAGTTCAATTTTTAGGGGACATTTTAAATCTAAACTAGTCCAATATTTGTACAATTGAACTGAAATTGAATGTAAAAATTCCACTAAATTCATACAAATTGAGCCCACACCTTTTGTCACATATCTAGTTTTAAATAAAAATACGATTACATTTTTAATACTACAACTTAAACTGGGATATTTTTTATGGCTATCAATTTATGTTTGTTGATAAACAAGTTGGTCATAACAACATATTTTGACATAATTTATGACATTAACGACGTTCAGGGAAGGGCGAAAGTGGTAGAATAAATTACTCAGGATGCCTTGAGGCGTAGTTAAAAGCTAAGAGAACTAAAAGGCTGGAGTTGTTTGAGGAGCTGAATTGTTAACTGGAGTGTTGTCTCACTTCTGCAAAGCAACTACACCTTTTGTTACAAAAATGCTGCCTTAGCGGTCTAAATGTCCTGTTTTATCTAACGAAAGTACCATGTTGTATGTAATTCAGACCTTAAAATTTCAGACTGAATATATGTCTACAATATATATTAGTGTTACACCATTCCTTAATTGTACGTACATTTTTAATAAAAATACCAAATTTGTTAAGGACTAAATATATACTACTTCACAAACAATATCATTGTGGTAAATTTTTTGGGGAGATTTTAAATTCTGGAGTGTTTATAAACAATAAGTATTGGAAATATGACAAATTAACAATCACGAACAATCCAACGCTAACAAATAACTTTCAAACAACAGTACCACTTTGCAATAAGGGACAAATACAAGCGGCTATGGGCCTAAAACATTCATTCCAAAGTAATTTTGAGAGTAAATTAACTTATTAACTTCCCTAACATGCGACAGTACCATTAATGACATTTGTCACTCAACCATTCTTCAAGTTAATCTTTCAGTTGTCAAGTTTTACATTATTAACTAATTTATTTTAACAGCTGAAGCGTTGAAAATCTCTGCCAACTTAACGATCGTGAAGAATCCAACACCAAGAAATATCAGCTGTTATTATTCATAATACATATCTAATGGATGCCACTTTTATAAAATTTAATAACAAAAAATCTGACAAAGTTATAAACAAAAAATAAATTATCATAGTTCCCAGTGTCCTTTAACTTCCTACATCACAAACCATCAACAATAAAATTAGGTTATCCATTTGATGATTATTCATTTTCTTGTTTGTGTTCTTCATTGTAGAATTATTCAAATTGAAATCATTTTTAAATTCTCAAAATTTCCAATCAAATTTTATTTCGTGAGACCTTTGGCCTACAAGGTAAGCACCATCTGGCCTCAACAAATATTAAATTTAAAACATTGTTTACAAAATATAATATAACTGTGTAATAGCACATATGGTAGACTTACAAAATTAATCAAGTTAAATTGTATGTTTTTATACATATAGAAACATTTTAATTAAATTAATTATACTAGTGTATATGAACAGACATTTTTGAATGGGTGAAAGTACTTTATTTACAATTGATTTATTATATTTTTTAATGTAAATGTTTCAGACCTATCTAAATATTTTACGGCCAACTTCTTATAGAACTTAAATTTTGTAAAATTTAAAATTTGTTGAGGCAAAGGCCTCACAATATAAAACAAAATCATTGACAATTTTTAAACTATTTCAATTTGATGACAATTGTTAACCGACAATTAAACTAATAAATATTAGAACTTAAAAATAATTTTAAAAACTGCAAAGTAACCTTGAGGAAATAATATTAGGATGATTAAGTTAGTTGGAGTAACACTTTTTAGTGCCGTGATTGTCATGTAACATGAGTAGTTGGATAAGGAAGTACTGTTACAGATGGATCAATATGCCGACTGTAGTGCTGTATACTATATTGAACCTCTCTGGTTGACTGACGTTGATGCTGCCACTTGCAAGTTAAATCTGTTCTACTCCTGATCTGAAGATTTCATGATTTTTTTATAGTGTAAATTTTCCTTTCACTTACAATATATCTTTATAATAATGTAAATATATACTCAAACACGTTGTTATTAATATTCTAAAAGTATTGTTAGTGATACAATAAAAAGACCAGCTCATCCCACAAGAATACAATTCACTTTATTACTAAATTACAAGATGGCAAGCGTTGTTTAACTTACAAACAAGTTATGGGGGTAAAAGATACAGCATTATTTACTATTTTTGTTGATTATAACTAATAATCAAACGTCGTGCAACATATTTGATTACAGTCGTGGCCAGTTGTGTTTTAAGCCCAGCTTTATTTATGTGAGATTTCAGTTCAAAAGTGAAAGCAAATTTTTAAAGGAGTCAATTGATGCTCACTGATTGTTTAGTTGTCACTAGCTTATTAAATAGTAACGTTTTATAAAAAAACCAATACTTTTTGACAAAATATATTAAGTTGTATAATTAAGTTCAGCGCCTTAAATAATTTGTGGTGTCCATCACATACAAACAGGATACTTTGTTAGTGGCACTACAAATTGATTTTACTCTTTTATAAAATGTGAATACAATATTTACACTTCACTATAGCATGAATTGCATTACTATCAATCAATCGAAATCTCTTCATTACATGAAATGTACATCGAAATACATGCAATAGTGTCCCTAGTTATACTATACAACACAGTACATTAAATTACCATAGAGTTAATTTGCTGAGAGTAATTATTTATTGATATGAGATCAATTAAAATGAAGTTACTTCATATACTTGGTTCACTGGTATTGCTGATCAAATTTATGTATTGAATAAAAAGCACGTTGAATTAAAAAATGTTTTAGTAAACTTTAAAAATAAGTAGTTTTCCTTATAACTTATTCTAATCTATGATTCCCAACCATTCGATAAGGTCTGGTATTGTATAAATGTAAAGTATTACCTACTGTTATTTTGTTATTCCGAAACACATACTTTATTGTCTCGTAAATGAACAAACTATATACTGTAAAAGTTTTTAATTCAGAAAAAACATCTTTTACTGAATCAGTTTGCTTTAAATACAGTGACAATTAAATTTGTATCATCAGCATAAAGGTAAACAATATTGTTTTCATCCTATGCTATTCCTGGATAGCATAGAAACAGCAATGGCCCTACAATGGACCCCTGAGGAACTGACAAAACTATGGATATTTTTTCTGACTAGTAATTCAATAGGATATAAAGTACGCATATACATATGTACATCAATAGGCACATGATTATTTACTTAAGTAAGAAGCCAATTTACCATATTTATTAGTAACAAAAATTACCAGATTGATTCTTCGAGTAAATTTTGAATACACCTAGTAAGACTATATAAATTGTCTTTCGCCAAGTTTTACATTTAAAAATAGTTTAAAGTCTTATGAAGGTATCTTGAATTATGTAAGTTTGGTAAGTGAAGTTGATTTTTTGCATTTTATAATACTTTTTTAATTTAGACATAGTAGAAGCATTTTGTGTGAGATCATACAATACCACAGTAAGTGTGTGGGTGGGTCAATACCACCGTAGATGTATAGGCGAGCAGAGTGGTCTACCAACAATCTCAAGTGCAGGACGGAAGTATAAATATCATCGAAAATATTAAAAACTTTATTTCAGTAATAGTAAATTGGGAGATGATCAGTGTATAATGATAATAAAATAAATATGTTTTTTCTAATCCTGATATTACACTGGAATTATGTTTGGAGTTGGCTTCATTACATGATGGTTAATAAAAAGTTCTCTGTTGAGCCAACTCAAAAATCTCTGTTTTACATAATTTACATTATATAAATGGTTAAAAGGCATAAATTGAGTACAACCAGTATATAAAACTTGGGGGATATTAATAAAAACAAGAAAAAAAAAGAAACACAAACAAACAATAACTGTTACATTGTTATTGAGACAAGTTATGACCAGCAATTAAGGAATATTGATATCGGTTTTCTGGGACTCATAACTAATAATCAGGACAGCCGGAAGCCATTTTTTCCACTTTCTACAAATCAAACTGTTTAGTTGGGATTATTTGGACCAAGTTTAGTTCATAAATAGTAATATGCTAAATCATTATACAAATTTCAATACATATGAACTATAGTCTTTTCTGATAGCTCTCAGAAACGATAAAGTGGGCTTCACTTAAAGCACCGCCCACAGGTAGCCTTTGCTGATCCTGCTTAGGATTGGTAGAAATTTAGTCAATGTTTTGAAGGAGCTCATAATATTTTTTACTGGACTTATGACAATAGTAGTTTTTCCTGTGTTCTGTTGGTGAATAAATAAATTTAATTGTTCAATAACATTTTTAATAAAAAAGAAAAAGAAATAAACTGTTAATTAACAAATTAATTTCTTATCACAACCAAACAATTACCATCAGCATTTTAGAATGTTTTACAACTGGTCTACTATTTGTTAAAGAATTTCAAAGAAGTTTTTTTCATTTAAATGTTTCTGAAGATAGAAATAACACATACAAAAAAAAACATTGTAATGGACTTATCTCTCACGTGAATCATTAACAGGTCAGTAAACACCTTCAATAAAGAAAGAAACAAACAAAGAGCCTGTGAACTTCACTGCTGGCTAAAAAGGCAGAAACATTTATTGTCCACGGGGCAGATACAAGAGCTGTCATGAATATTGCAGAGGGAGGGGGAGGGGGTAGATCTGTCAAGTCAAGAGGGAGGGAGATGAGAGCAGGGTCGAGGACTCGGCAATAACCAGGCCATCACTGATTAATATCTCAAGTTAATATTCCCCTCTTGATGTATCTACTGCATTCTTGCTTTATTACCTTCATATTTTGTCATAACTAAACTATGTTAGTATAATTTTATATTGAAAAAACTCGGCCCTACGGGCCTCACCAGGAGGCAAGCCCCCTGGACCCCCGGATCTTTTTGCTTAGAGCCTACGGCTAAAATTCAAGAAACATGGAACATGCTTTAGCTCTTGGCTGCTACTTGGTAATAGATCACGGATGCTACCCGGTAATAGATCACGGCTGCTACTTGGTAATAGATCACGGCTGCTACCCGGTGGCTCCTTTTTAATAATTTCTGCAAATGTATTTCTCCGAAAACAACGAATTTTAGATTTCATGTAAGGAATTACAAAACAAGAGTTGTCATGGAAACTAAAGATGTACTTTGATGAACGCTTGCAAATAAAATCATTATTGAAATCAACACTGATTGTGTTTTCATGGTTACGCGTCACCTTCCCGCGTCACCCTCCCGCGTAACGTAACGTTTTCAGGCAGTTAGGTCAAGACTAAAGCATGTTCCATGCTAATATACGTTTTGAATATATATATATATATACTACATTTAGGACTTTCCAAACTAGAACTATAACCAAATTAAATATTCTGAATCTTGACACCCTAAAAAGAAATACTGAAAGATTTATATTGGTATATTTGTTGGAGATTTCTACTGACCCTAGATCGTGAGTAATGGGTGATCAACTATGTTATAATTTATTGAATAAGACGATTAAAAACTGAACAACAACAAAATATTATTTTCTTTAGATAAGGAGAGATAAATCTAAACCTTTAATGTCCTCTTCAAACTTAACTTTAGTATCTCCATCTTCAATACCCTGCCTTGCATATGCCATTCTCACTATTTATAAAATATTTACAAACTACTATACAGTATTTATTAACCCTCCCGGCGTTACTTGTCGAAAATTCGACCGCAATAGCGGCGCTTTGAATGATACCTGTCGATTCGTCGACATCAAGCAATCGTTTACAAACTATAATGTTGACTCAGTTATTTTTCGTAATAATACATCATAATATTTATGAATCGATAGAGGAGATTCTACTTTACATCGCACATCTTTGGATTTCCTCTATTCCTTTGTGAAACAAAAAAAAAAAAAAACAAAAAAAAACAGCTGTTTTATACAACGCAGTTATTGTGTTAACAGTCTGTCAGAATTTCAGAGAATTCATAGAGTAATTTTTCAGTGTAGTAATAAACCTTATAATGTATATATTTTCTTTTTATGTGTAACATTTGCAACAAAACTGCTATCTTGGTTTTTTTAATATAGTGAAATAACTCTTACTAGCATAGTGTAAACTTTGAACAAACCTTGGGAAATTTTGATTTTTTACAATACAATCAAGGATAACATCAACAATACTCAAGGTAGGTAAAAAAAATATTTTTCTAATATAGCTTACTTTGTTTACTTTACATGTGTGCTCAACATTTTTCTACAAAACGCTGCATAGTAGCTAAAAAAGACTGGACATAAAGGAGTGGACTACTGGACGCTGGGAGGGTTAAAAAGATATTTGCACTTTGTACTAAACAAGACTGTAAATATTTATAATTTAGAATAAAAACAACATGAGACACAAGGTAAAGGTTTGTTTGTAAACAACACCAACCAGCACCATCAAAGAACAAGTCACTGTCCCTACGAGGCTTGAACAGTCACTCACATAACATCAGCTGTTACAAAACAAAATATAAACATATGACACAGTGAAAACATTTTCATTGTGTCTGTATTTAGGAATACATATGACACTAATGGCCTTGGAAACAACACCACTGAAACACCTATTGAGGGAACAGAAATTGATCATGTCGGACCCTATGGATGCAAAAAAACTATATTCCAAGATATACAAGTTGTTCTAAATTTCATAATCTTTCAGAAAATGTATAGTTTATATGGTTTATTACCTGTATTTATACATCTATAACAACAGAACCATAAATAGTGCATTGTACTGAAAATTGATGTTACTATGGCAACATGTTATAATTGTGTATCAATTAGTGTCTCAACCTGATGTTATAATTTAATCAATAGAAAATGGTTTGTGTATAGATATAAAATAGAATAATGTTGCCAAACTCACCATAAAGTTATATCCATCCTGTTAGATGTAATCCTTCGTAATACATTTTTACAATACAATACAATAGTAAACAATGATTTCTTCTTCTCTCCATCAAGTTGTCATATGAATAAAACTATCGAAACTGATATCGTTCGATAAGTAATTTAACCGACTTTCGAATGGTATCGATTATTTCGATGAGATATGTATCTATAACTTTTTCATACGCAATATTCGCGGCAACGTTTGACCGTCCGAAAACGGACGGTCACCACTTGTTGAGAGTGATAGACCGTCCGAAAACGGACGGTCACCACTACTTGGGTTAAATATTCCTAAAGATCTTAAAATAAATAAGAAAACATGGATCAAAATGTACCTAAAATCAAAATGCCAAACTATTTTAGAAAACATTGATTCAAAATATAATGAAATGGGGCATTAGACTAAATGTTTACTTGCATAGAATCTGAAAATAGGAAAGAAAGATATGAGGGTAGTGTGACTTTGGTGGTTTGGGTACAAGTCTATAACAACATTCAATAACAAAGTACAAAAATACTTATTTTACTGTACCTGATACGATGGATTTTGCAGCCTCACTATAAACTTTCTCTTGCGTGGCATTTGGCTTAAAAACTTTGTCAAACAGGTAAACTTTGCCCTGAAATAAAAAATATGCTTTAACAGAATGTAGCAAAGATTTTTGCTTCATTTTCAATTATCAAAGAAGAAAAAACCATAGTAAAGCATTAATTAATTTTGTACTAACATATGCCCATTTTGATGTTATTTATCTTACATAAAAAAATAAATATGTAAAACAAATAATTAGACCCAATGTAATCTTAAAATATTGTAAAAAAACTAGTATTTCTGTGTCTAAGGTATATTACATTATTAGTTAACAGAAAAATCTGTTATACTTGAATTAATAGATTATATTATAGGTAATAGCAGAAAGGAGCAACACATAAAGTCAGCTGAGAGGCATTGGCTCAGTAGTAATACATGGCTGAATTCTGCCGAGATACGGTTGAAGGGATAAAGAACTTAAGGGGATTAGATTGATGGACTTTAATCCATTCATACGATTCTTCTTTCCCCTTTAACATATTTACTTCCCTGATATTTTGGTGTTAAACCCCTCTGGGACAAGACAATTATTCAAAAATATTTCAGTGTGACCACCAATAATCATAGATAAACAGGCTGATATTTTCATTTTGCTTGCTATGTCCTTTTAGTAATTTTTAGGTTGGGTGTCAGATCACCTAAAAGGGTTTAGTAGTCATAAAACTTCATAAGTCATCATAACTACACATAATATTTGTGCTTATGTTAGGGCTTTTAACATATTCTAAATGTATGAAACTTTGAATTTGAGTACCGTTTTGTACTTGATGGTGAGTTAAAACAGATAATTATTTTATGACAATCATAATTCTTTCAGTTTTCCCTTACCTGGCCTTGAATAATATGTACAAACGAGGAAAAATAAATTATCCAGAGATCGGAAAAGCCAGACTGGATTTACTGTGCACAAAAAGTGGTATGCTTTAACTTGGTTTGAGGTTTTAATTATATGACATGATCTAAAAAAAAAAAACTAAAAAAGCATGATCTAATATTTGCCACAGTATAAATTTCTAAAAAATATTTTCATATATTATTGCTATCATGGTGACACCACTATCATTTAAGATATCACTATTATTACACTACAACTATATTATATTGCTTTATTACAAACTATAGGCGTAGATTATTGTTCTTTATACGAATAACTTTTTTTGTTAGTTACATTACTTGTTGTTTAAACGAACATAAACATGAAAGAAAATAAGTAAATTATCTAATCCTTCTAAGCAATATAATGATAATACTATTAAAGAATTTTCTTAATTATCTTTCAAGTGTTTGAAACAACAAAATTAGAAAAAATAAATTAGAATCAAAAAAATTAAAAATATTAGTAAGTTGGTAAAGAGACACAAAAAAAGAATACAAGAAGCATATTAAAGAACATTTGGCAAGAACTAGATAAAGAGATCTTGGGATGAACAGGCCAGTTTAAAAAGTGCACATGAACAACGACGAAGGAGTATTTCAATAACGAGTTAAAAGATATAAATAAATAAGGTTTTTTTGGTGGAGAAATTGGAGTCAAAAAGATTGGTATAGAAGTTGTAAAAATGCAAATCAAATACTAAGGAAAACTGACATATTATAAAAAAAGATGATAAAATATTAATAACATTAGAAAAACAAAATCACATTAAAATAATAAGAGTATGTCAAAGGAAATAAAAATCTACTTTTTTGTCAATAGATTATAATGGAATAACAATAATCAAAAGTAATATTACAACTAACAAGGTAGCATTCAAAAATTAAAATGGAACTGAATTTGAAACAAATATAAAAATATAGACTGCAGGAAGTATGAATGGAAGCAAAAAAGACTACTTAAAATAAAATTTGGACTGCGAACATGTTGAAAAATTATAGAACAGCAGATGCTCCACTAACATGGCAGGAATTGAGGGCGGCAATAAACCAAATGAAAAGCAATAAAGCAGCAGGCCCACACAAAAAACTAATGAAATGATCAAGGGCCTCATGGATTAACGGCTTTATGGAATAATAACACACGTGGACAGGAAAAGTTATACCATACAACAAAACTTGTGTACACAGAAGATAGTGTTTATAAAAGAAAAGGAAGTAGATCATATAAACACAGGGTGTCCAGTAATCCTCCTTAAACAAATTCCCTGACTTTTCCCTGAGCAACCCGTTATTTCATACAAAATTTCCCTGACCACAAATCGACATAGTTACATATACGTCTATTTAACTTAGTAGTAATATTATGTACTACCATGTACATACATTATGTTATTTATTTACAGTCAATCACAATTATTAATAACCGAAATATATTTTTAGTGATAACCGTAATAATTAAATTCAAAACTACTACCGACAATAATTATTCTTTTTACACTACTTTATAAAAGTAGAGTTAGAATTTAAAAAATATTTACAATTAGACTTGAGTAAAAAACAAACATACCTTTTATTCTATTGTTAAATTATGACAATTTTCAATGCCTTAAAAAACGGCGCTAAATTATAATTTCCCCAAAACCAGCATACATTTTAGGTTTATGACTTATTTAACAAGTACTAATCAGAACATTATTTCAGTAAGTTTTAAACTTTTAGCGATATTAAACTAGTTGTATGAGGTCGAACAAGCATAAGCACAGGAATTAAGTAGCTTTTTCATAATTTAGAATATTAAATGGCATGTAAAATTAACATTTAGTACTGAACAAAGTAAAGGATTTTTTGTAGCGCACCCAAGTATATAGTGACTATAACAAATCACAACAGACTGGTGATCTTGTTAAGATTTTCCAGGTTTTGTTTCAAATTCCCTGATTATTCCCTGACTTTTCCAGGTTTTCCCTGTTGCTGGACACCCTGAAACATTATATCACTATCCCTAAAAGAACAGTGTATCTAAATTTCTAATACAATTACTATTAACAAAATGAAAGGAAGATTTGAACATAATTGGGTGATTAACAAGTTGATTCTCCTGTAGTAGATGTGACATAAATTAAATGAAATGATAATAAAGATAGCTCTTATTTGTTTATTGAAAAAGTATATGATTTGGTTAATAGGCTATAAATGCTGAAACTTATATTTAAGTGCCTGCTAGCCCAGACATTTTAATAAATCTATTACTGTAACGAAAGTTCACTGAGGAGAACAATAGCTTTCTTGCAAATAATAAATATAATTTAAAAGGTTTCATAAAGTCCTGATTTAGGATGTCCACAGCTGAACTAAAACATGGAGTTGATATTATAGCAACTATGTTAGCAATATTTATAAATTCAAGATAGGTGTCTCCTCGAGAGGTATCAGTTTTCAAAAAGGGTGAGTCATAATTAATAGCCAGTTGTAGGCCTCTATCTCCAGTATTGGCAATGGTATTTGAGGCATTTAATGGAAACCAAATATTGATAATACAGCCCTCAGTCACAGTGTTGTATGATAACTTTGTCTAGAAAAGAACTGTTATGGTTTTTCACTCTAAACAACAGTACTGAAAATAATGCTAGATCTTGTATTTTTTATAAATTGCAAACTCTTTTTATTTATTTATTTATTAACTCAACGGTAACCCATTTTTGTACAAAAAAACTTCAATTCACAAACAGATGACAAACTTAATCAACTATCACAGGCAAAAAATGAGACACTTCCTTGCTAGCAAGTCACAAAAGTCAGATGGAATGAACAGTTCTATGTCCAAAAGTGTCACTAAGTTTGCAATAGAAGTGCAATACATAATTCGCACACATGCCATATAAGAATAACATTGGCTATACTGTTCACGTGATCGGTATTACACAAAATAAATTGATAAAATATAAATATGAAAATTATAATAGACATAATATTAAATAATAAAGATAGCTAAACTTAAGACACACTAACAACACGTATTATTTAAGATATAATTAAAGTTTAACAGAGATAAATAACATTCATCAACACAAGATAAAGCAATATGCAAAACATAATAAATTATAAAAACATAACAACAAAGAAATTACTGTCATTTGAATCAGAATAATAAATAACACTTATGTGACTATTTTAGAGACGATAAATATCAAATCAGACAATAGAAATGACACTGGGTAACATTTCTATAATGCTAGAATTTTTTCCTTTCTTTATTTTTTAGAGAACACATTGGTCTTTTTTTATGCTTGCAGGCTTAGACTCCACTTCCTTTGACACTTCATGTCCCTCTCTAACCATGCGACGTATGGCACTGTGATGACTGTAGCAGGACGGAAGATACCGTCTGCAGAAAATGTTTTGAGAACAGGTTCTGCTCGGTAAATGAAAATCCACTAGTTCCACTTTAATTTCCATAATTTTCTAATCCCTGCGATGAATTGACTAGTACAAGCATTGTGTTTGAATAAAGACTTATTGACAGTGGTTTACAATAAAGTTTGAAACAATTGAGTTTGATACTACTGCAGTTGGCTTCAAAAATAAGTCATATATACCATAAAATTCAGGTCATTACAGGGGTTTACTACTTTTTAATAATAACCATCATCATACAAGGAAAATCCCGTCATTGCATGATTCCATTGACAGCACCAATTGTCATCAATAGTGTTCAATTGAAGAAACAGATTTACCGTTGTAATGGTTTTAGTGTGATTTCAACTCTGCTTCTAAATCAGTTAAGTTTTCAAGTTATTTCAGTACGTACAGAAATCAAAGCGTTGCTCAAGTTCCCTGTGCATTATTTTAACCAATATTCAACCAATAATCATAATATATCAATACATTCATTTTAAAAAATAGCTGATACTACTTTGATTCACTGTTCATTAAAAAAAAAAAAACAAATTAAATTTACAAATAGTAATTTAAATTCATTAACAATTACTGGCACTAAAAAACATAGATGGAAGTAAAAATATTACACTTTGATTTTTGAATTTTTTAAATGTATTCAACAAGCTATTGCAGATAGCATCATAAAGGACAGTAAATTCACTGTGACAGTTGTAACAAACGGTTTTTAACGAATTTTAGTAAAATTTTGAGATCTTGTCTTGAAACTGGAGGTCTTTCTGCTTGAAGTAGTTTGTAAATGTTCAATTAAAAATAAGTTTTATTGAACGTATTCAATTTTATCTGGTGTAATAAATCTATATTAGCTGTAATTCAATGTTGAATCACCTGGGTAATTCTATACAATTACTTGACAGATCCTGAATTTTTCAAAAATTAATTTATTGGCCCTGTAGGATTTAACATATACATTACGTTAAAATTTAAGTAAGAAAACAAAAATATGTATTTTCTGTCTACAGATTGCAGAACTGCCAAGGAGAATATTGTAATTGATTTAACTAACTGAAAGAACACTAACTATTTATTGAATTATTTACTTAAATACACCACTAACAACAAAGCATCATTCCTCTTGTCATCGGTTTTGGTATCAAGCTATATTAGCTATACCGTAATTTGTACCAAATGGAAAAACAGAAAACAGTTTATGAAAACAAACTTGACAAGGTACGTAAAAATTTTATCTTTTAAAATAATTAACAACCATCTGTCTTTTCACTAATTTGTACAAAAGATTAATCAGTTAGAACCTTTCTACATGACGATGAAGGCAGATAAAGTAACTTATACATTGCACAAACTCTTGTGAGTTAACTTCCAAATATTACTATCAAAGCCTTAAAGCTATCAGCCTCCCTAACGTCTAATGGGGTCACTCTACAAACTGATAGTGCGACCATACCATATTCGAGTATTCATTCTTACAATGGACTAACCAATGCTACGTACAGCATTCTGAATGATGTTACAGAATTTGTTGTACGATGTGATTCCGATTGGTCAGGCCAAGATTCAACCAAGTTAAGATTTAAATAACAACAAAATCTTTTATAATCTCAACTCTCATAAGAACTTCACCTCGAAGTATACACTATACTGAAGCGCCTGCACAAAGTGAGAAAAAGTTTATTAAATACAAACTTAATAATATTTGATTACAACTTTTTGTCTTCATTCACAAAACCATGTGCAAGTGAGGAAACCACAACAATGATATTTTGGTAAAGATGCTTTCGTACCTCACTGGCTATTGGCCTTATTCATATAGGTGAAGTTCTCAAATTTTAGGAAAAAACTTATAACTTGTTTAATAATCCCAATATCCTTATATACACACAGACATGTCAAAAACAGAAAGAACACTTACGGTATTAAGAACACTTAATCAGCTACTCTCAATAACAATTTGTTAGAACCTGGAAGCTAAAGCCCAATCCAACAAAGACAGAAGTAACCTGCTTTCTCCTGAGCAATAGACTAACTTATCAGAAATTGAACATTTTTTGCGATGTTGTTAGGCTGAAACACAATGAACATCCACAGTACATGGGAGTCAGTTTAGATTGATCTCTCTGTTTTAAAAGTCACTTACAGAAAACAGCAACTAAAGTACAAGTTAGTACCAGAACTAACATTGTGGGGAGCCAACTTGCTGGATCATCATGGGGAGCTAACGCACTGCTGCGTCCTGCGTTTACATACTTCTGCTGTCTGCTTGAACTCCTGTGTGGCTTCACAGTATACATATACGAGAGATTGAAATTGCTTTGTTAAATAGGGTGATGAGGGCTATCAGCTGCTCCCTCATTGCCCCTCTACTATGGCTTCCAGTGCTGAGCTCCTCCGCATATAAGACGCAAAGAGGCACTTCTCAGAGTTAAAAAAGATCCTATCCACCCCAAATCTCCCTATTTTGCAACATGCAGTGGAACTTAAATCTAGGAAACCACCTCTTTGACTTCCAAGTTTTCTCAAACAAATTTTCACCAAAAACCAACTGGGCTTGAACTTGGGATATGTTTGACGGTAGATACAAGTTTCTGGAATCAGACCCTATGACCGTCATAGGTGGAATAAACCTTCCTAGTAAGGAATGGACATGTTGAGTCGCTTTTGCACAGGAGAGAGAAAACAAACAACTGGAAATAGGGAATGACAAATGATACGTAATGTGATTGTGAAGTCAACATTCAAACTATGGATCACATAGTCAATTAATGCCGATTACATATTTTTTTAGAGGGGATTAACTGGTCCTCATTTAATTGGTGAAGCGGGTGTTGAATGGTTAAGATACCTGGATTTAACTCTGTGACAGGAGATCAATATTTTGACACTAAGACACAAGTCAAAAAGACTGGTGGCGCAGTGCTGTAACCCAGCTACATGGGGACAAAGTGTTTGGGAGATTGTAGGCGATAGGTTGGATGCTCGGTCCTCTTAATACCGACATGGCGTCTGCTTGGTGGTTGCTATCGGCATGAACACTACTAGAGAAGTCTGGGGTGTCCATGTTGGGTGGTAGTCATTGTGCGGATGTTGTGTGGGGGAGATAACTGAGTATCAGGCTTGTCAATTGGCTGAAAATCAGACCAGCACTACGTGGTTCGGATTCCACGTAAAGCTGTAGGTCCCTTAGTTGCCCTGGCTGTTGGGCTATTAATAAATTGCCCTTTCTGAGGAATAGTTGAACTCAGTTAGTAACCAGACTACACTCATCCACACTCATCCTACACTCATGAAACCATTCATATTCGCCTTAAAATACGCACAACGTTGTGTCGGCGTCTCATATGTAAGAATGTTAGTATTTTACACTATAAATATTTTTTTTTATTTTTCTAACTTTTTACTCCTTTATTAGGTTGGTAGCCGGCCTATGGAAACCATACACTGTTAGACCAACACTGTTGATGTTATCATTTTCATTATTAGTCTTTATTATTGTTAGCATAATCATGAGTCCTGTTATTTATTGCTTTGATAAATGATGTTATTGTTGTTGATTATTGTTGTGCTATGTTATTTTTGTAATTAACACTCTAGAGATAAATATAATAACTGTTAGTCTTAGATATTATGATTAAAGGCCTACTATTGTATTCACTGACTCTGCCAATGTTCAATCTTGGCTTGGTGAAAAATGGAGTATTTCATAGATATATAAACACATCATGGTTGCAAACCACTAAAAGAAAACACCATGATAGCGTACCTATACTTTCAGCAAAAAAACAGACACAATGATGTTTTCCTGTTGATTCTTGGGCTATTCACCTTCCCTCAAAAGAAAATATATGCAAAACTTTATTTTGTGGTTAGTCACTGCTTGTGGTGGATCATATGCCATAAGGCACATAGGGCTGCTACAGCCCTATAAGATTTGCCATAAAAGTAATATTCCTTATCATCTCAAAAATAATAACTATTATGTTGTATTTGGCTTAAATTGTTCAATAAATCATTATACCCAAAGTTAAAACTCTAATTTGTAACAATAAACATTCAAACAACTGATATTTTAAAAGCATTAATAGGCCCCTAGGCCTACTAGAAAAACTAAATTTCTCGTGAATAGATTTCTAACAGACAACTGATAATTAATCGCTGAGAGAAACTCCATATAAATCAGATTTTTTATTTAGTTATAAAAACCCCTATTGAAGTTAAGTGAAATAATTGTTTCATTTTGATATTATTTCTTATTTAGAGTAGAACAATGTCAACTGCACTAGTTTTTTATTCATACATTTTATCACGTCAGTGAAGTTTTATGCGAGTAGGCCTATTCATCCCTACAAAGTTGTTATCCCTACAAAGGCAATGGTGCACCTCTGTTCTGGTTGCCTCTTTTTGGTTTATTTGCAGGCATTTTTAAAAACTTATCCCATTTCATAACTAATGGTTCAAATGTAAAAATTTGTATTTAATTTTCTTCACAAATATGTGGATAACAATATAATGCGATTGATTTTAGGTTTCCATTGAAATAATTTGTTTTAGGGCACATAAAACAGAAATGTTTATCATTTTGAAAATAATTTTGAAAAAATTCTGTTGTCTAACTGTTAACGGTACGTTTTGTGATAAAAGTACATAAATATATAGTTTGTTCACAATTTTATTCTGATTATAGAAATATATAGTTATTATAACAACTCCAATGGTGCACCTCTGTTCTGGTTGCCTCTTTTTGGCTTATTTGCAGGCATTTGTTAAAAATTATCCCATTTCATAACTAATGGCTCAAATATAACAATTTGTATTTTATTTTATTCACAAATACGTGGATAACAATATAATGTGATTGATTTTAGGTTTCCATTGAAATAATTTGTTTTAGCTCACATAAATCAGAAATGTTTATCATTTTGAAAAATATTTCGTTGTCTAACTGTTAACGGTACATTTTGTGATAAAAGTATATAAATGTATATAGTTTGTTCACAATTTTATTCTGATTAAAATTCATTTTGTAGCCCCTGAGCTGTTGTAAATAGACTAAAATAGGTTTACTTTACCTTCCGTTAAACAGTTCACAGGGTGTGATGGTGAAAACACTACAAGTTTCACTTGAATACAGCATCTTCAGGTTAAAGAACATAAATAAGTTAAGTGGGACGCGTCACAAATTAATTAAAACTTAACAAACACAGTTTACACATGAGGAAAACAACGAACGTTAAAACTTTCGGTAGGCCTACCACACACATTTCACGGTCCACAGCGTGACCCGGAAGCAGAATGGTGTGGTCCACACCGTGGACCGTGAAATGTGTGTGGTAGGCCTACCGAAAGTTTTAATGTTCATTGTTTTCCTTATGTGTGAACTGTGTTTGTTAAGTTGTAATTAATTTGTGACGCGTCCCACTTAGACTTATTTAAGTTCTTTAACCTGAAGCCGTATTCACGGCGAAACATGTAGTGTTATCACCATCAAACGCTGTGAACTGTTTGACGGTACGTAAAGTAAACCTATTTTAGTTTATTCTGATTACAAAAATATATAGTTATTATAACAACTACCTATAATTTTCAATTGTGTATATAACCTGAAAAGAAAGTGTGTGGCAGTTTTACTTTCTTGTCAAAATGCGCAAGTCTGCTAAGCTTTACAATACATCATAATAAATCAACATAATATGACAAAATAAATATTTATGTAAGAATGGTAGCTAAAACTAAAAAAAAAACAAATTTTGAAGTATCACCTTATTTACATATGTATGAACAAAACAAACAAACCTAGCCATTGTTTAATCGCACAATGTCACAATGGCTTAGCGGTATTTCGTTCGTGACAGCTGGTTGCCACCCACAAATAACCAATTTTTATTTGTCTAACAGCAAGAATATAAAAATTATAAATTAGTTTTATAATCGATACTCTTTCAGAGTATTGTCATTAAGAGTCATTTTATGAAGTTTATTGTCGAAATTTTAACAAAAACGACATGTCTGTTTTGTTGACAAATATTAGTGTCATGCCAGTCTATATATTAGTTTCATGTCAGACAAATATTAAAATTGGCTGTCCAAGTCCTCGGGTAGTACTATTATTTATATGTAGGGCTGCTTTATGATTTGCAAAAAAATACATGGATATTTTACATCATTTACCGCTAATCTCGGATATTAGATTGAATAAAATTTAATAATCGATATATATAGGCTAGTATAACGTAAGGCACTTATTTATCTATGGGCCTGTTACCATATGTAAATTTTTATGAGTCTGATTTGGGTTATAGTGCTCATGGTCTATTTGATTAGAAAATGAAAGACAAATCGATAGATAAATGTTGAGCTGGTAGCTAATAGATGATTAACCCTTTGACCGCCAATGTCCGATTGATCGGACGTCTAAGGTACAGCCGAAAACCGCCAACGTCCGATTGATCGGACGCTCGAATTTCAGTCTAAAAGCGCCAACGTCCGATTGGTCGGACGTCTCGTAATAAATTATTTACCAAGCTATTTATTGGTAATTATTTTGTATAATACATGTTTTGGACTAATAATACATCAAACTAAACTATACACAACAAGGTTTATGGTTTACGGCACTGCTGACCTTGAAACAGCTGATTGATTTGAGTGGTTGAAATAGATGTGTGCCGCCTATTTCAAAAAAAGGTAACATTCCACATTTTTGGTCGAATGATAACAAACTTATTCATTCTGTATAAAAACAATACAGATAAACCCTTATCCCGATTGAACTTTACCGTTGCACTGGTTGAAGGACTTGCAGCCGAATGGCTTGGTGACCAAGCGCCTGAACGTGTGCAAAGTGCGGGAGGTAGTGGTGATCCACTCGATATTTTACCAGAAAAGAAAGAACGTAACTGTTCAGTATGCAGCAAAATAAGTACAAGCTCAGGAGGTAAAAGGAAGAAAACTAGGTACATTTGCAAACGTTGCAATAAAGGTGTACACCCGTTATGCCTCCCCAAACATATTTGCTAAAGAAAATAAAAAAACATGTTTTGTAAATATTTGTATATACGTGTTATATTTATTACTATTATTATCTGGACACAAGTTGCTTTTTTTCTTCATTTTGTGTGTAAAATAAATTGAGTTAGAAAACATATACTTATGGAAATGTGAAGGAAACTGAAGACATATTAAAAATGTAAGTTTTAACACATTTGCTTAGTTTATTACTTTTTAATATTATTTGTTTATTTCTTGGTAAAAAGTTCTAATTTTTTGTACCAGCAATTAGAACCATATTGTCTATAAAATGCCCTTGTTTCCGACGTGTAAATTGTGTTTCTCTCATTCCGATTTTTGAGTGTAAAAAATATATTTTATAAAAAACAAGTACTAAATAGCACTATAAAACGATTGTAAAAATATAATTACTGGCCATAAGACACTTTATTTTACATTATATTTACAGCCGTAATACTAGAATAAAAACAATAAAAAAATTATTCAATTCGGATAAAAAATATGGAAACTACGACTAATAATGTAAAATCATGTAAAATGTCTACAATTGGCCTTGGCGGTTCTCGATATGGCGGCCGGCTTAGGCGCTGGCGGCGAGCGGATAGCGTTCCTCAAATTGTCTTGGCGTTCAAAGGGTTAAACAATATCTAGGCTTTGAATTTGAGGATTTATATTTTGCAAATTTTAAAAGTCAATCTGTCTAATAAAAATTATGTTCATTATTAGTTAGATATGATTAATAAAATTTGAAACAAATTTGAACATTATTTTAGTTATGGCTTGTTTTAAAAATATTATTAAAATGTTGTTTGAAAACTCCGAATGTATAACAGACGTGCCAAGTCCTACGATAACCTCATGTTGAACGGTTAGTGATATGGAAGGCCTAGCGTAACAAAAGGATAAGACTGAGATGAGAACAAAACAATCCTTACATTATTACAATGAATACATGTGAAACCAAATTCAGGATTTAGATTGTTCCTGCCTTTGTAAATTTAACTTGACAATATAAAAAAAACTTCCCTACACAGTTTAAATCATTTTGTTCAGTTTTGGATTTTGGTTCTTGTAATAAGATTTGAAATAGCTATCAAGAATGAACTCACAAGCTTTTAACTGGTTAATCCGATTAGTATGACAAATAAATTGTAGAAGTAGACTTTTCGTAAAATATTTACTAGATAGGTTAACCAAAGAATGACTAAGTGCAAGGTAGGACTAGGGTAATCTAGCTATAAATAGCATGGGTATTTGCATTAATATTTTGCCCTAAAAAGGGGCATAATGATTGAAGGTGAGTTTTATGTCAAACAACAACTATCAATACTTACGCCAATTGAAATACAGTTTTCTTCACCACCTGAAGGAAATTTCACAATAAATTTACTTCCAGCCTTCTCTTCAGAGTCATTCAATGGTCGAAATCGGCACACCACTTTGATGCTATCCTCAGCTGCTATTTCACGCTCACCAGACATGATTATATTGTAGATCACAACATAAAATCGATAAAATTTCAAAATATCTAGTTAAACTATAACTAAACGCACATACACATTAAAAAATAAAGTTTTAACTCAACCATTGACAAGAGCCAGTCCCCTCCTTCTCATCAAAATGGCTGCCATTTGTGTTTCGATTGTTCACCAACAATGGCGTCGAGCCGCAGACTAACCCAGCGAGCAGCTGATTGTGTAGACAGAGAACTATTGATTTCCGTTCTTATTTGGCGAGGTAGTCAAATTACCAAAACGGGTCACTTAAATGTCACAGTGTCTGAGTCACTCGTTTTTCAAACCCCTGGAACGCACATGTCGCTAGAATGCTCATTCGAGCACTGGCGTCGTGAAGTCCGGTGACGTATTTTTCGCATAACGTCATGCGCAAAACAATCTTTCTATTGATCTGACAAGTCTTATAGCTTTGTAGGACTTTTTATATTCTCGCAAAATAAAAATAAAAGTTTTTGTATACAATTAGTTATACTTAATTATTTTCATGATGTGTTACTAAAAATTATAATAATTCCTATCGTCGTTATAAAATATGGGAATGTCCCGCTAAAGTACGGTTTAGGCTTAAAAGTATAATAGTAGGCCCATAATTTTTATAATATATTTATAAATAAAATTTGATGTAAAGGAAACCAACATACACAGGTCTCTAATAAAATAAGAAAACTAGCAACTATTCGAAAGTGGTTTAGTTTTGAAATATCCTTATAATTTGATCATTGTAAATTTAGACACCCAGGAATATAAATTTAGGTTAATGATATACATTTTTAGAATCAGGAATTACTTAGCAAAACACATCAATTACTTAGCAAAAGATACAATATTGATTTATAATTCAATAGGCCGAATCTCTTTACTAATTATCTAACACCAAAACAAATATTTTTATTTCCCATTATTATAGGTTCGCAACCGTCAAAACTTAGGCCTTTACACGGGTCCCATCAAGACCTACGTCAAAGAGGGCCACCTGACGTCATGGAATTAGTAAAAAAAGTAACAGCTGGCAGTGAGTAGCATGAAGCAAAGCATGTTTGATTTGATGATAAATAAGCAAATTATTTTTAAACAAATGTAAATAATTTAAAACAATAGTTTAGGCATTTAACTATATATATATATATATATATATATATATATATATATATATATATATATATATATATATATTAGCAATATTTAACAACATTACGCAATCAATTGAGTTTTATTCATAGTTTTCTAAAACTAACTGAACCACTGTCCTGTCCTCGCTTTAAGGAAAATTAGATAACATGGTTTTTGTATTTTATATCGTAAAAAAACACGTGTTTATAACATCATAAGTTAAGTGTTGATAAATTTAACAATTCAGATTCTTCAGATGTCAAAAAAGACTAAGACACCAAGTATAGCGTGAACTCTATAAAGACTTAATAGCGATTTGTCATTTTATATTGCTCCATACCCCAACCACGTGAAACCAAGAAGACATAAGTAAAACTAGGACAAAGAAAGGCATAATTTACTTTTATACCTTCCCGTGTAATATAGTGTAATGTGTTGGGAAGGGACATCCAGTTGGTCTTTTTTATAAAGTAAACAACGATTACTTTTCGATGGCTGGTTCACCAACTATTCATTATAAGCAATAGATTTAAATCAGAAAGCAAGAAAGCAGATAAGATAACTTGATTAGATTTTTTGGAGCGAAAGATCATCCCATCTTTCCAACGATGTTGTATGACTAAAGTGCTTTTATTAATGCATTTAACAGCTGTTTATGTTTATAATGTGCACGTTGGTGTAAATATATCTTATTTTTTGTGTGAATTTGAAACCATCTGATTTTTACATCGTAACAGGTGGTAAATAAAAATAATACCAGTTCGTTACTTTTAACCGACAAAATTTAGAGGGAATAAATATGTTGTTCTTATTCTTACAATTGAGACGCCAACACAACTTGGAGCATATTTTAAAGGGTGGATGATCTGTGTAGTCTAGTTACTAACTGACTGTATCATAGATGCGAACAAGAAAAAAACTTTTCGTATATTTATCAAAAATATACTTTTAATGAACCCTTTTATCTCATAAGAACAGCATTAACAATATATCGATATTAAATCAAACTAAAATCCTAATAAACAAAAACAATGCTAAAAATTGTGTTCGTTGCTGTTAAAGTCCCATAGTACAGATGCCCTACTAAAGTTAACGCAATTACCGAGGCGAAAGGCCGAGATGATTCGAGCGTAACGACTGGAGGGGTTGACACGCAAAATGTGCAGGGGTGTCCTCTATAGTGAGTTTATAGTAAAGTAGGAAATTAAAATGCTATCGTCATAATTAAATAAATATATAGGCTTATAACGTGTATTGTAAGCTTATACTAGCGATTGAAAAATTCAATATTTAAAAGTGTCTTTTAAAAGTTGTTATCACAAGCGTTGTATGAAAAAACCGTTAATCATTGAAATCCACAATTTTACAATAAAATTTCTATTACAGATATGTAAGCTTGTTATAAGTAAAATGTAACATTGTTAAAATATTCGGGAATTTACAACAATATGTTAGGACTTGTCTACTGGAGTCAGATTTGCTGAAGTGGTAAAATTAAGGTTATGTACTGTATTTTTCGTATTTACGCTATTCTGTGATAATACGACTAGTTTAGGCAATTCGGAGTATAAAATATAGTAAAACGTTCTATTAAAAACACATATACTTGTTCATATTTGCTTATAATCAGAGATGCCATTGGGGGAGGGAGGGGTCAGAAAGCCTTTAGCAACGCCCTCCCATGGTTTGGAAAATCATAAAATCCTAAATTTGATCCTGTACATATTTCTTTTAGATTTCATATTTATTAGAAAACACTAGATAATTTAATGCTCCGCGCTTTGAATTTGTTTGTAATTGCGTTAATTTTGTAATACGGTACTTCAATTTCATGTAAATGATATTCCTCCCTCTGACATTTACCCTAATTAATTAGATAGACCGTTAAATAGATATATTAAAAATATTAATTTTATTAAAACAACCAACCCAGTAAGTGAAGATCTATCAATATTTTAATAATTATCATAAATAAATATCAATAAATCACGGATTCAAATCCCGGGAGGTCCAACTAAATTTACTTTGATGGGTTTGGACCGTTGTCCCAGAACAACATTAAAATGCCACTGGCGTATATAAAAAAAATAAGAAGAAACTTTATGTTTCATTTTTTTAGTTAAAAACTCTTACACACTCATTTTAAAAAGTCTGCTCAACTCCCCATATTAAGGTGGACTAGCCCTCTGCTTGTACTGTAATTTCTCAAATAATGTATAGATAATTTTTAGTTAACAATGTATAATTTGATAAGTAAACGTTTACAGATTATTGACAGCTAATTCACACGTTAATTTACTAATATTATAATCTATTGACTATTATTAATTTTTACTTTCTCCCATATGCGTTAGCATAGAGAAAGTATTGTGATCGTAAAACAAAAATCGTTTACAAGTTGGTCTAAAAATCCATTTTAGGGTCCCTTAAACCCATAAAAGTTTTTTTTTTTTTTTTTTTTTTTTTATTGGATGTCTGTTTTTTTATGTGCACTTCGCTGGAGACCAAACGTATGGATCGATTTTAACGACATTCGGTATGTATGTGTATTTAGCCAATATCTCCAAACTATTTTTTTCACTTTTTTTGCAATTTTATTTTTTTTATTTTTTATTTTTATGGGTAAAAACATACAAAAATGGAATTTTCTCGAAAACGGCTCTGACGATTTTGATTATATTTTCAGGAAAGAGGCGAATTACAATTTAAGATATTTTAGTAAAAACTACATGTCTCTGACTAGACTTGTTTTTTAGTTATGGCAAAAAACGTATTTGGGAATCAAACTGGTAATTTTCAAAGTTTTTATTTATTACTGCTAAACATTGGGGAACGTTTGTGCCAATTCTTTGGAACCATTTATTAATTTTCAAACTATTTGCATGTCATCGGATGGAATAATTTGAAACGACCAACATTGTTGTCTAAATAGACAAACGGTTCATTTCCGTGCCTGCTTTCAGTGTTCCCTTTGCCACTCCCATTACATTTGTGTCATTCTCAAACAACGCCAATAGCAGGATGGCCTTCAGCACAGAACTCGTAGCGGATAACGGACGATGCCCTAGCTACCAGACCGTGACAAAATAATCTGCAATTAATTATTCCAGTTTCAACGTAGGTACCTGTCTATAGCACGATATAAAGACGAACTAGTAGCTGGACTACTTCTCCAGGGAAAATCGTAATAACATTTGTTGTAATAAAAAAAGTTCTGCACACAACAATAGTGGAATAGAGTTTTTAAACATTGTATATAGACATGTGTTTGAGATATTGTAGACTTTAGGTTGGATGCTAGTTCTCTTAATGCAGACACGGCGTCATTTCAATGGTTGCCATCGACGTGGGCACTACTAGAGAAGTCTGGGGTGTCCATGTTGGATGTTAGTCAAGGTACAGATGTTGAGTAAGGAAGAGAACTTAGTGTCAGACTTGTCAGTTAGCTGAAAATCAGACTAAAATACGTGGTTCGGATTCTACGTAAATCTGTAGGTCCCACAGTTACCCTGGCTATTGGGCTATTAAAAATAGTCCTTTCTGAGCTAAGTCGAACTTAACAATGACTACACTCGTTCATCTATACTCATCACGCTCATCAACCCTCATATTCACCCATATCTCTACGATCGGCGTCTTAGAAATGGATAATGAATAATGTGTAGGGAAAAGGTTGGCGAGCCAACGTTGTATTCAATAATAGCAAGGCAAAATTGGCATATCATTTATTCAAAGACAGTTAAATAAGGGAGGATAGGCCTCTTTATTTCAGAAATATTATTGATTGAATGTCTTTGAAATTTAATGAGTGTCCCGACTTGACACGAGCGCTTAGTGGCATTTGAGTGTAGCACTGACGTGCAGTGTTGGCAAGACTACTGCGTTTGACACACGACAGACAATAATTATTATTTGTTGAGGTAAAATCCGCTTAAAGAGGCATTTTTCTTTCATATTTGGCTTAAACAATAATAAAATAGAACAATACCCAATATAAAAAAATTAGGAAACAAAAATGTAAAAGACAATATAAACACTAAGAAAGTCCAAGATCGTAATATGTTTACACAACATAAAACAAGTAATTTATAAAACAGATGCTTTTTAAATTTGTCAACAACGCCAGTTGTAAAAGTTTGCTATTTTTTTTGTTGTCTTGGCATTTCCAAACTCATCGTAGTTTCAGCATTTGCTATTAGAGCGCACTGGAGTCAAGTTGGGAGATTCAATAAAGAATTAATAGCGATGACATATTCTGTTAAATATAAGGCCTATAGCCTACTTCTAGACCGAGATTGTAATCAGGTATCAAAGTAGTTTTATAAAAAAGAAAAATTATATAGACATGAGATTTGTGTATATGAGCATAATTCCAATAATAAAAATAGTCCTTTTACATCTCCTAGTTAGCTAGTATGAAAAACGTTATAGGTCCTCCGTTCTCTGATCGATTAGTCATAAGAAATTTTGAAAACAGCTGATAGCCAACAGCTGTTCCTTTGCCTTTGGACTTTAATTAATGACACTTTCTAAATAATAGACGGTCTAAGTTAGTAAGCAATAACAAATAAGCATACGCTCATTACACTTATTGTAAATCCATATTCGCCCGTATCTTATGATCACCGTCTTAATAAAAGTAAATAAATAGAGTAGGCTGTATTGAATTACTGAAATAGAATATTAATTATACTACTGGAATCAAAAATATTCTGGATCTGAATATTTTGTATTTTTACAACTGATTGGTCTATTACTACCAACTTAAGATTATTTAATGTGATTGATAACTGTACCAATAGGCCTTCAAAGAGTTGCCACAAAATAATTTCAAATATATGAAATATATGTTTCTTGGCATTTCCGTGCAGGAGCACGTGTCGTTATTCAGTTTTACAGATGAAAGTGACCCGTGCAGGCCGTACGGCACGGTCGGTACTAGAGGTTTATGGCGCACTACCTCCACGGTCTGACCAACAACCGTGAAACTCTGGGACTTTCCTACTCACAATTTGAAACGCCCCGCGCCGCCTCGCTTTCTTCCGGAACTCTATTTCACTAACTTCTCCGCTGGCTGACATCAAGGTTTTTCCAACAGTACCAAATTCTCATTGTTTTAATATTGGCCCCTACTGTAGACGGCGAGTTATTAGATACGGTTTGTTTAGTTATTCGATGACTGATGAATGGTCGCCATCAATATAGCTTACAACTGATCGGCTCTGCGTATCAGCCAGGCAGGCATGTGGACGCTGGACGGTCATTATGTCTTAGTAAAAATACCATAAATAATACTGAGAACGGAATTTGAATGGTACCGGTACCCTAAAAAAGAGTAGTGGGGTAGTGGCAACACTGGTTAAGAGCTTCGATAGTTTCCAAATTTTATTCGAAAAATGTTTATAGTGCTATGCATGAAAGGATTTGTGAAGATACAGGATAGGGGTCTGTAACGTTCAAAATTCAGTAAAAATTTAAATGAAGTAACGAGGCTACATTCATCAATTCATGTTCATTGTCTTTTTTCACCCCCTTAACAATTCTCAGTCCTCTAAATAACTGTAAATATATTTGCTAAAGCAAATATCAATATTATTTCCAGCAGAGTCGCAGTGCTGTAACCCAGCTACTTGGGGACCAAGTGTTGTGGGTATTGTAGGCAATAGGTTCTTGCCCTTTCAACACCAACATTGATGTCCACTCAATGGTTGCTATTAACATGGACACTACTAGAGAAGTGTGGAGTGTCCATGTGGGATGACTGTCACAAGTTGAGTTTGTGCTGTACCAGGCTTGTCAGTTGGCCGAAAATTAGACCAATACTACGTGGTTTGGATTCCACGCTAAGCTGCCGGTCCTTTACTCCTAATAACAGTTGGTTATTAGTAAATAGCACTTTATAAGGAATGGTTAACTATAGTAACAATGACTACACTCGTTTATCTAGCCTACATTTATTTGCCAGTAATATTCACCTATATATTGACGATTGGCGTTTTATAATAAACAATTAAACTTAAAAAAAAAAAAAAAAAACTATAGTAAATACGAATTTACATAAAATCTTAAACAAGTAAACTAATATATACTTGTTGAAAACTATTTATGTTTCATAATATTATAGGCATATAAACAAAATGAAATTAGTATTAAACTACCCTATAGAGGAGAAATCAGTCTTACATTCAACAAATGATGTATGATTAGGGTTAATAAAATTATGGCTTCCATATGTCGGCAAACCTCAGGTGGCAGCGCTAATGAGTTCATAAATCAACGAACCTGGAGCACAGAGTAAATAATCAAACTCTGACGCACAGAGTAGTAATCAAACTCCCGAATTTTCAGTGAAGTGGGACACTCGACAACTCTGTGTTGATTGACATTTGTAATAAAACCAACTAATTAACTAACACAAACTGTCAAAAACAAATATTCGTCAAAGTTTTCATTCAAAAACGTCGAAACTTAATAATTATATCGCAGGTTATAGTTTATATTTCACTTATTTAAAAAAAAGTCATTCTGTGATTTAACGTATTTTATATTATAAAACCTTGATTTTTATTTTTAATTTTCCCTTACATATTATTTGTATCAATGTTAGATATTGATTTGTCACTAGGACTGATTTGTCGTCTATAAGGTTCCGGCGCTTTCAATATAGTTCTGGAAGGAGGATCTAGACCATTCTGTCCACAGTTTCAGGAAGTTTCTGTATACACTACACGCAAATTAACTGTCATGGTTTAACCCAAGAACTAAACATAACAAATAACAGTTTTATAGATTAATATTGTTACAGTCCATAGTGTCTGATATAATTTAGGTTATCCCACATCATGGCTACTAATTGTTACAGTCCATAGTGTCTGATATAATTTAGGTCATCCCACATCATGGCTACTAATTGTTACAGTCCATAGTGTCTGATATAATTTAGGTTATCCCACATCATGGCTACTAATTGTTACAGTCCATAGTGTCTGATATAATTTAGGTTATCCCACATCATGGCTACTAATTGTTACAGTCCATAGTGTCTGATATAATTTAGGTCATCCCACATCATGGCTACTAATTGTTACAGTCCATAGTGTCTGATATAATTTAGGTTATCCCACATCATGGCTACTAATTGTTACAGTCCATAGTGTCTGATATAATTTAGGTTATCCCACATCATGGCTACTAATTGTTACAGTCCATAGTGTCTGATATAATTTAGGTTATCCCACATCATGGCTACTAATTGTTACAGTCCATAGTGTCTGATATAATTTAGGTTATCCCACATCATGGCTACTAATTGTTACAGTCCATAGTGTCTGATATAATTTAGGTTATCCCACATCATGGCTACTAATTGTTACAGTCCATAGTGTCTGATATAATTTAGGTTATCCCACATCATGGCTACTAATTGTTACAGTCCATAGTGTCTGATATAATTTAGGTTATCCCACATCATGGCTACTAATTGTTACAGTCCATAGTGTCTGATATAATTTAGGTTATCCCACATCATGGCTACTAATTGTTACAGTCCATAGTGTCTGATATAATTTAGGTTATCCCACATCATGGCTACTAATTGTTACAGTCCATAGTGTCTGATATAATTTAGGTTATCCCACATCATGGCTACTAATTGTTACTTTTATTCACACACTAATCAACTAAATTACAAACTTTGAGATATTTACACAGTTACATTACCAGACACACACTATTTTAACACTTGAAATTAAACCACTATTATTTACAATACTTAATGTCACGTATTGCAATCGCGTTTGTGTTCACTTATTATCTTTTACTGTTCGTGAGCTGTCACTTGATTGTCAATTTGGCTGAAGACCTAAGATTCGCACTGACACTGACTGACTCGTCCGCTGAGGGGTTCTTTATATAAGGTACCATTGCGAGTCTATAAGGTACCGAGGCTTTCAATATAGTTCTGGAAGGAGGATCTAGACCATTCTGGTCACCATTTCGGAAAGTGTCTGGATCTAACTACAATAAAATTAACTGTCATTCTATTACCTTGTAGGAGTAACTGTATTGGGCCAGGAAACCGGAAGTGTTTAATCACCGCACAGAGAGGGAGCACCTTGGCGGTGCTGCTGGTATTTTCCAAAATCCGTAATAATTAATACAAACTAATTATTAATATTTATTTAACGATTAATGAATCATACTTACATTAACGATTAGAAAAATTGTTATAAATTAATCATAAACAAATATTACAACTTAATTTAGGCCTACGTGTAACAGTATTTTACTGTTAAGTAAAGAGTTTTAATTTCCTTTTATCACAATTTTATTAAGGAAAAGACAGCGTCACTAAAAATAACAAAATCTATTAGATAATGCCGACAACAATTACATTTACTTTTTTACATGGTGATTAATTTAGGCGAGTGTGGGCTTAAAAGTGTATTGAGCATTAGAGATTAAATTAAAATAATGTAAATTGTAAATCCTAGGCTTCTTTTACAACAATATGTACTTGGAATGGAATTGTATGGACTTTTAAGAAAAATATTGATTTTTCTTTGCTATAATTTAAAAAAGGAAAATGCAGTGCTTTTAGACGAACAAACAAGCAGAGAAAACTGCCAATGTAAGAACCAGCAACATACAATCAGAAGCAATTGTATCTTTCTTTTTATTTACCTAACAAAAAGAATTCAAGCTGTGCTTTTGAAGATAGTTTGCGGAAAACTCTACTCATGTCCTTGTAATGTCAGCTGTTTCAGACAAACAACTTAACAATTGAAAAAATATGTTATGTTACACTTTAACGGACCTCGTGTTACAAATATTGTGTGACATGTTGGTTGATATGAAAATTAAATATTTAATTTTACCTGGCAATCAACGAGATAAAGTGGCAAGCCTCACTGCCCGCATAATTTTGTCAAAAACCACATGATCCCAGCCGTTTACGAAACTTAACCACACTTCCGTTATAGTGACTTTTGTTGTACATGATACGAAAATAAAACATTTTTCGATATCTATTTGTTTTATATGTTCGCAGCATTTATTTTGATATAGTTGTAAGTTTAATCATATCTTTATACTTGATTTTACTTTCTCCCATGTGCGTTATCATAGAGAAAGTATTGTGATCAGCAATAAAAATTTCTTTTAACAAGTTGATCTGAAATCCATTTTAGGGGCCCCTGAACCTAAAAAGTGGTTTTTACGGAAAAAAACGTTTTGGTGTCTGTCCGTGTGTGTGTGTGTGGGCAGTTCGCTGGCGACCAACTGGATGGATCAATTTTTATGAAATTTGGTATGTAGGTGTATTTAGCCAACACCTTCAGACCATTTTTTCACTTTTTGAAAATTTTAGTTTTTATAATTTTTACGAGAAAAAAACAAACGAAAGTGAAATTTTCTCAAAAACGGCTCTAACAATTTTGATTTAATTGTTAGAAAAGATTTGAATTATAATTTAAAATATTTTAGTGAAAACCTCATGTCTCTAACTTGATCATTTTTTTAGGTGTAGCAAAAACATATTTGGGAATCAAACTGGTAATTTTAAAAGTTTTGATTTTTTAGTGTTTTTAATATGGGTGAAGTTTGTGCCGATTCTTTGGAACCATTTATTTATAGCTAAACTAGTTATGCTAGTTGGGGGGCATTCCCCTACCCCTAACCTCAATGGTCACTTGGGTAGCACATTGGTTCCACATTGTTAAAAAATAACCTCTTATGCCAAGCCGCACTGTCCTAAAGCTCTCTTTTTCGTAGGGTCACAAAGGCTCTGATTGGTTGATATCGACATATTTTTTATTTGTCTCATTGTAGACAGTATTTGTTTATAAACCCTTTCTTAGTATGCATCTAACAAAAGCCTCTAAAGTATATTTGTACCAAGTTTCATGATCCAAGCACAGAATAAAAGATATGTATATTTCTGTTTCCAATTTGGGGTTAAGTGTTAGAGAGGACTTTACAGTCTTAACTTCGCCCCTTTAATAAAGGCATTTTATTTATTTATTTATTTTCATTTCATTCCTCATAATTGTTTGAGAAACTTTGATCAGTCAATAAATGAAAATTGTCTTTTACATTCATAATTAAATAGATATCATCATTTACCTATATTTAAAACAATCGGGTCATTTAGTTCACTCACTTTCTGAACTTATTACTTGACCGATTTTGATGAAATATTTTTTATTCAAAAGATCATTTTTATTTCTAAGCCGTAATCGAGCTAGATTTGTCAGAGTCCCATAGGATTTCGCCCTACATGGAGTCAAAGTTGCAATGTTATTCTTATGGAGATTAATTTTAATCGACCAGCTGGCGGCATAAACATATTTTAAATAATCGAAATAATCTGTTAGATTAAACGTAGAGCGCAGAGCAATAAAATATCAAGTTAATTATAAAATCTGTACCTCAGAACCATATGAGCCCAAGTCCAAAATTTGCGATTTTCGGGTTTTTACAAAAATAGTCTTAAAATTTGATTTTACACAGAGCCATACCATCGTATGTCCAAAAATAATCATAATAACGATTGTGCCAGTGTTTAAAAGAGCTTAAGTTATAAGGTACATCAGAGCCAAACAATCCTAACTCCAGTTACAATGTTATGGTTCTGAACAATTTGCATCTGAGAGAAACCCTAAGTCCACAGGTGGGACTTGCTTTGGTCTGGCTCTAGACGCTGGTCTCATTGCATAGTCTCAAGTCACCAATAGTCACATCGTAGCAGCTGTTTTTGTGTGTTTTGTTTCTCATCACTTGTATAGTAATTGAGGTTAGAACAGAGTAGTTTAGTTAGTTAAAGCTGTGTTTATGTTGTGTTTTGACGAAATATTTTTTATGGAAAGTAGTCCATTGTAGTTACTATGGAAAGTAGAGGAAAGTATACTATTTCCTTGTTGAAAGAGATTGATAAATCCAAAGATGAACGGTTTGTCATCGAAAATAACCCTGAACCTGGGAGTTTTGGCGATGAACCAATGGAACTGTCATCCAGAAATTCAAGTCCCGCCCCTTCTTTAACAGAATTAAAGGTAAGTTCAGTTAAATATGCCTAATAAGGATCCAAACAGCAAAAGCTAATTTACTTAGAGCCTAAGTACTGTATAGGCCTACTAAGATTGGAATAACAGTTTTGTTTTGTGTCTTTCAACGTCTGTATAAATTTATAGTCTACCGTCTTGTTTAAGGAACAAACCTACCCCTAGTATGTTGTCTATCCTAAAAGATAAAATAAAAAATAAATTTCATAATAATATTAACTGTTAAGCATACTATTTTTGACAGCATTCTGTGCTAATTTTTTTAGGTTATCGCATGACTGTTTTTTCTAGGTATTGCATCCAGATTTCCTACACAACGGCTGGATTGAAGAAAATAATGACTCATTTTTACCAAATTTTAACGAAAATGTGGAAATCAGCTACATATGCATAGAAGAAGAAGCCGCTGTCACAGGCAAAAGTCTACATATATCTACAATATCAACATGGTGTTAATGTACATATGGATCGTGAACTATTTTCCCAATGTAAAGGAAGTAAACCATAAATTTTTACTAGCAGGACATACCCATATGAAGGTAGATGGGAAGCATGGACTAATAGAAAGAGCAAAAAGAAATCTGAAAACCACACAATATTTACCACTAACGATTGGGCAAACTTTATTTCTTCTTGCAACCCAAAAAACCCTTTTGTTGTAAAGAAAATGTCTCTTGAAAACTTCTTGGATTTTCTTTCACTTACTGCTAAGGATGGTCCATTAATATACAGAAAGAAAAATACTGTCGGCGAGCCTTTCCTTATCTCAAATGCAGTTTGACTTCAGGTGAGAAAAGATGAGTTGGGTGTTCTTTATTATAAGACAAGCGTTGATGATGCTGAATTTAAAAGCGTTGATTTGAGAAGAAATAAGAGAAGAGAAACTACCTTGCCTGCATCAATTTCACAGATAAGAACAGAAAAGAAGAAAATAAGCACTGAGAAGTACAAAGATTTGATGACACTTCTTCAATGGGTGCCTGAAGAGTACAGGGCGTACTTTATAAATCTACCACATGGCGACAGGGAAAGTGATTTTCCTGACGCAAGCTCCACTGCGTTGGAATAAAAATGGTGATAACGCTAGAGTGGTGATAATGGAGCCTTTAGATTGTTTTATAGTAGAAGAGTTTTGCTTCAGAGGTTTGTATCGAACACCTAAAGTAAACCAATCTTCTTTTAGACATTCTTTCAATTACCTTTTGTATTTGTTTTTTGAATTTCTGTAATTGTGGAATAAATCATTATTTTCAGAATTTTCATTATTTTCATTAATTTCATAACCGAATAGTACTATAATAAAAATTGCCATAAGATAATACGTTGTTATGGTTATTAAGTCTGCATTTTTTTCTGAATTGTAATGTAAAATAATAATATCAAGTCCATATAAAATTTTCTTTTATTGGAGCCAAACAATCGTAAGTCCATTTTTTTATGTAAAAATTGTTTTTATAAGCAAAATAAATTCAGCGTTGAAAAATGTGTGTAACATTATATAAATAAACACATTTGCATCAACATAACACAGTTTATTATTTTGAAATAGCCAATAAAGTCAACTTTCTTTGGTTTTTTGGCTCTCCTGTAAAGTTTGCCGAATGTGACTTGGGTTCATATGGCTCTGAGGTACAGAAATAGGGAATACACGTCTGTCTGTGTGTATGTTATCATCAGTCGTTAAATAAAATGAAAACATTTGAAATAGTATTAATAATAAGATTAGTTATTTATAATTATTATACTATAAATAGAGTGCAAATCAAGTGCAGTGAGTGAGCTACTGTAAATGAATTTAAATAATATGATTTTACTTAATACAGTTTAATTACTAATATTTTAAGTAAAAAGTTACATTCCAAGGCGTCACGAGCGCAAGGAGTAACGGGGTTGGCACGTGAAGCGTGCAGAGGTGTCCCCTAGTGCTTTATTTACAATATTCATGATTGAAACTGTGTAAGGTTTACAAAAAAGCTTATGAAAAGAAATGAGTATCAATAATCAAAGGCTGCTAGCACAGAATACAAAGAGAGTATATTTCTTTGTCAACGCTGCTAGCACAGAATACAAAGAGAGTATATTTCTTTGTCAACGCTGCTAGCACAGAATACAAAGAGAGTATATTTCTTTGTCAACGCTGCTAGCACAGAATACAAAGAGAGTATATTTCTTTGTCAACGCTGCTAGCACAGAATACAAAGAGAGTATATTTCTTTGTCAACGCTGCTAGCACAGAATACAAAGAGAGTATATTTCTTTGTCAACGCTGCTAGCACAGAATACAAAGAGAGTATATTTCTTTGTCAACGCTGCTAGCACAGAATACAAAGAGAGTATATTTCTTTGTCAACGCTGCTAGCACAGAATACAAAGAGAGTATATTTCTTTGTCAACGCTGCTAGCACAGAATACAAAGAGAGTATATTTCTTTGTCAACGCTGCTAGCACAGAATACAAAGAGAGTATATTTCTTTGTCAACGCTGCTAGCACAGAATACAAAGAGAGTATATTTCTTTGTCAACGCTGCTAGCACAGAATACAAAGAGAGTATATTTCTTTGTCAACGCTGCTAGCACAGAATACAAAGAGAGTATATTTCTTTGTCAACGCTGCTAGCACAGAATACAAAGAGAGTATATTTCTTTGTCAACGCTGCTAGCACAGAATACAAAGAGAGTATATTTCTTTGTCAACGCTGCTAGCACAGAATACAAAGAGAGTATATTTCTTTGTCAACGCTGCTAGCACAGAATACAAAGAGAGTATATTTCTTTGTCAACGCTGCTAGCACAGAATACAAAGAGAGTATTTTTCTTTGTCAACGCTGCTAGCACAGAATACAAAGAGAGTATATTTCTTTGTCAACGCTGCTAGTATCATATGTAATACAAAGAGAGTATATTTCTTTGTCAACGCTGCTAGTATCATATGCAATACAAGACACTACTGTCGGCGCAGAAATTATGTGCACACGAGTTTGAAGGTTGTTTACAAAGAAACTACGAGGCCTATGAAAACTCCAATCACAACATTGTTCTTCTCATTTAATTTTGCGTTCAGATATATGCACGTTTAAAATATTTGATGTGTCAATAATTTGTATGCCGGTTGGAACAAAAAGAGTATCGGTACTTTAACTAGTTTTCACTGTACATCATATTAAAACCGGTATTACTAAAAATTAAGCATTGCACTTGTATTTTAATACGTGGTTTATAAGAAGATTTTCTATCAGTTTCATAAATTTTAGAGTCTTAACTTTTTAAGAAAAAAAGGTCCTAATCATTTCCCTGGCACATTGTTTTCTTGGCTTTTAGAGATCTTAAAATTAATTACTTTGTCTTATTGTAATCTTTATGACATGTATAGTTACGATAAATTATTTTATTATGTGTAAGTAAATGTAGTGGTTTTAAATAGTTTTAAATCAATTTAAAATTACTTTAAATTGATTTAAATCAATATAAAATTGATTTAAATAATTTTTGCGTCGATAGTAGTCCATATTTTTATTTAAGGTGTAAAATGGGTGTAGCACTTAATATTGATATACAGGGGAGCTGAAAAGTCTTAAAACGGTCTAATATCTTCTATACTCGTAAACATACATATATACAACTTTTTACAGTGACGTAGGCCATAAAATTGAACTTTTTGATGCAATCAGTAGCTCTTCACAACCTCAGGGGATGGTCCGTTAGGAGTCAGTGAAATATATTAAATTTAAGTATACGTCTATGTGCATACAATTTTAAAGGTCTTAATTAGTAGAACGTCATGCCGCAAATTAGACCTCAAAAGGTTAATCCTAAACAAAATAGTAGCACTTGCAAAAAAACTCGAAAAGTAAGCGGTCATAAAAAGCGACCTATGTTTCTTTTTTTATCTGTGATAGAACAATGGAAAAAGTTATTATCGAAAGTAGTTACTCGCTCTCCCGTGAAACATGGATAAAACTATACAATCTGAAGATATACAGACAGATAAGAAAATAAAATGATAGGTCTCTTAGTAAAACTGTTTGTTTATAATTTTTTTTTATTTTGTATATCTTCAAATTTTGTAAACCAACGAATCCGAAACGAGCTTATCAGTGTTTATTTGCATACCCGTCTTTCTGTTGACGGCGACGGTGACTCACAGATTTCTTCTATATATCTATGCACTTATATTGTTCGCCTTTCAAAGGGAAATTGGAATACCATTTTAGATAAATCCTTTTTACTATATATATGTATGAGAAGGCAGTATGTTCTCTCGATCTTTAGTATTCACCTTTAGGACTCCACCCCTATGTTATTTACATGCTCAACATTTTGTTATGATGAAGCCATATTTACTTTCTTCCAAATGCGTTGACATTGAGAAAGTATTGTGATCGTCCAAAAAAATAATAATAAATAAATGTTTACAAGTTGGTCTAAAAATCCATTTTAGGGTCCCCTGAACCAAAAAAATTGTTTTTATTTCGTAAACAATTGTTGCTGACTGTCCGTATGTGTGTATGTGCAGTTCACTGAAGACCAAACGGATTGATCAATATTTATGAAATTTGGTACGTAGATGTATTAGCCAATATCTCTAGACCATTTTTTCATTTTTTCGAAACTTTATTTTTTTAAATTATTTTTATGGGAAAAAATATACTAAAATGGAATTTCCTCAAACACAGCTCTAACGATTTTAATTAAATGTTCAGAAAAGGCGTGAATTACAATTTAAAATATTTTAGTAAGACCCGCATTTATCTAACTTGAGTAGTTTTTGAGTTATGGCAAAAAAACATATTTGGGAATTAAACTGGTAATTTTCAAAGTTTTTACTTTTTTTAGTGTTTAATATGGAGGCAAAATTGTGTGAACTCTTTGGAACCATTTATTATTAATAATTAATAATAAATGGTTCCAAAGAGTTTAGACTTTTAATATCAGCTGTTATGGCAATTTGACAAACGAATATTTTCATCAGTTTTGGATATCCTACTGAAATGTTTGTTTTGGTAGCTAAACTAGAGAAGTCAACTTTGTTTTATACTAATTAGGTATAAACTAGTTAAAACTTATTAAGATAAAATATGAAAAAGAAAAACAAACGCAGTATCACAAAAACTTTACACACTCCCCTTAATCTACTACAGTATCTCAGTTCCCTCATTTTGCGTACTGAATAGAATAATTGCACAGAGAGAAAAAAGAAACACGGTTCATAAATAGATTTGAACCAATGTACATCTTTATACATCTGTAGTAATACTTCTTTTATCCTTGAGGATTTTAGGGGAATAAGGGATAACTGACAAGGTGCTGGACCTACCATCGCATTGCAAACTGGAGAGATGACTACTCGACATACTAACTCACATATCAATGCACCATTGGATGCTACTTCTGTTTTTTCTTCTCTATGATAAAAAATAACAGGGATAGGTTCTTGATTAACGAGCGAGGAAAGAATGAAAGAGCAAATTAAGTTTTATCGCCTGATTACAGTTAGGCAAATCTGTAATTAGGTGTAATTTGACAGTTTTGATAAACAGTCAAAACTGTCTCAAGATAATTTCTTATCTTCCAAATTGAAATAAAGTTTTAAAATATATAAGTAAAAACCACAACATTTAAATACATTTATGGAGATCACTTTAAAATATTACTAACAAAGTCTAAGTTTCCTCATAACATTTTACTGATCACTAGAATTAAGAATTTTCATTCCACGAACGTTTAAAATGATAATTATGTAGCAATCTTCTAATTTCGTACTAAACCTGTACGAAATTTAAATCACTAACACAATTTAAAATCTTATAAATGTTGCCTAAATTTTCATCTTATACAGTCAAAATGCTGCCTAGTTTTTTTTCACTAAATTTGTTTTGTAGGTATAGTAGTAATGGAAACGGTTTGAGGAGTTTTAGACAATAGATTCAATACATTTATTAAGTAATTAAAGAAGGAACTCATTTCGTAAAGGGTACGCACTAACCGAACTAACTTTACTATAGTAAATGCTTTATTTAAATAGAGATAATATACTATTTTATAATAGTACCTAGATGTATTTGTCGTATTTTATGTATTTTATTTGTCGGCACTGGTGGCGCAGTGCTGTAACCCAGCTACTTGGGGACAAAGTGTTTGGGAGATTGTAGGCGATAGGTTGGATGCTCGGTCCTCTTAATACCGACATGGCGTCCGCTCAATGGTTGCTGTCGGCGTGGACACTACTAGAGAAGTCTGGGGTGTCCATGTTGGGTGGTAATCATTGTACGGATGTTGTGTGGGGGAGATAACTGAGTATCAGGCTTGTCAATTACCTGAAAATCAGACCAGCACTACGTGGTTCGGATTCCACGTAAAGCTGTAGGTCCCTTAGTTGCCCTGGCTGTTGGGCTATTAATAAATTGCCCTTTCTGAGGAACAGTTGAACTCAGTTAGTAACCAGACTACACTCATCCACACTCATCCTGCACTCATATAATCATTCATATTCGCCTTAAAATACCAACAACGTTGTGTCAGCGTCTCATATGTAAGAATGTTAAGAATGATGCACTCGTTGGGTACGTCCCAGCCCATCACGGGTGCTACCCAAGATAATCACGCTTGCTAGACAAGTTGATTCATAGAACCACAGGTCTTCCATACAATAAAATCTCCTTTCATAGAACTTACCTAAAAGGAGATGTTATTGTATGGAAGACCTTGTTTATTGGACTTTGTTGACATTACTCCAAAGTACATAAAGAGGGACTTTGGATGCCTGTCTGGAAATTAGATTGAATCATTCTCCTTCTTTGCACGTGAATGACGCTTAGTCAAATATAAAAATGTGCTGTGTTTACTTTTACATTTATGAAGAATGGTTGAAAATGCGCCCCCCCCTAAAAAAATGTTCTGAATATTTTTCTAGTGGTATTATTATTATATCATATTTATTTCAAATTTCAAGTTTATTTCTTGTCACGAGGTGCCTAAAATGTCATAAGTCAGCGAGTTTACTACAACGAGCTGCACATTCAAGGTGTACATAAGGCACATATTATGTGATCTTTGTGAACCACGAGAAAATGGCTGAACACATAGTTTTCCAGTCTAGACAGTTCAAAGTGGAATTTAGGTATACTTGTTATGTGTTTTAAAATAGATGATATGTGTTGTTTTACTTTCTCCCATATGCGTTAGCACAGAGAAAGTATTGTGATCGTAAAAAAAAAATATTTTTACAAGTTGGTCTAAAAATCCTATTTGTATAAGAACGTTTGTATAGGAAGGCCTGAACAAAAAAAGTGTTTTTTTCGAAAAACAAATTTGGTGTCTGTCCATAAGACACGATTAAACAAAGAAAACAATGGTATGATTATAGTTTTCATAGGCCTCTTAATATCTTTGAAAACAACCTTCAAACTCGAGTGCACATAATATCTGCGCCGACAGTGGAATTACAGAGAAGAAAGAGATTTCTCACTTCTCTGTGTAGGATTTAAATATTTCACCAAGTATTGCCTGATATAATTATGGCGTTACGCACTAAATATCAGATCCAGTTTATTTATTTACTGAACAATTGTTTGTATTTCAAAACTTGGAACACTATTGGGTTTACAGTATTATGAGAACGCCCTGCAAGAAACACTCTCAACATGCCAGTCAGCAGTGTGTTATAGCATGCGTGCCGCTAACTTTGAAGGCGTTCCTAGACGTCACGTAATGCGTGAATTGTGACGGAAAGTAATAAACAGGTTTTAGAAAACGTCGTTGCTTGTTTGCAAGCTCAGAAAATGGATCTAAGGACAATTTATTATTGTTAGTTATCTAATCTAAACTCAAGTTAGTTGCAATGTTATTTTTATTGGTATTAGTTTGAAAAAGTATAATAAATCTTGACAAAATAATATATATATATATATATATATATATATATATATATATATATATATATATATATATATATATATATATATAATATATAAATAATAATTAATTATATATATATAAATATATATATATATATATTTATATATATATATATATAACTTTTTACTTTCTCCCATATGCGTTAGCATAGAGAAAGTATTGTGATCGTCCAAAAAAATGTTTTTCCAAGTTGGTCTAAAAATCCATTTTAGGATCCCCTGAACCCAAAAAAGAGTTTTTTCGAAAAAAAAATTATGTCTGGCTGTGTGTATGTGCAGTTTGCTGGAGACCAAACGGATTGATCAATTTTTATTAAATTTCGTATGTACAGTATGTGTTTAGCCAATATCTCCAGACCATTTTTTTTTCCAGTTTTTGAAATTTTTTTATAGACAAAAACATACAAAAATGGGATTTTCTCAAAAACGGCTCTAACTATTTAGATTAAATTGTCATGAAAGATTTGAATTACAATTTAAAATATTTTTGTAAGGACCGCACGTCTCTAACTTGACTAGTTTTTTATTTATAGCAAGAAAGATATTTGGGAATCAAACTGGTTTTGATTTTTTAGTGTTTAATATGGCGGAAGGGTTATACTAATTCTTTGGAACCATTTATTTTATTTTCTTTACACATAGCTGTGACAAAATGTGAATCATATTTTATTTGTGCATTACGTTTAAAGTACAATAATTAGACATACTTATTATTTTTATATATTATTTTAAAACACCGCTATTACATATTAGGCCTAATTGGGGACACAGTGCAGTGAAGATTGTAGGCGATAGGTTGGATGTTTGATCCTCTTAATACAGACATGGCGTCCACTCAATGGTTGCTATCGGCGTGGACACTACTAGAGAAGTCTGGGGTGTCCATGTTGGGTGGTAATCATTGTTCGGATGTTGTGTGGGGGAGATAATTGAGTATCAGGCTTGTCAAATAGCTGAAAATCAGACCAACACTACGTGTTCGGATTCCACGTAAACCTGTAGGCCTAGGTCATTTAGTTGCCCTGGCTGTTGGGCTAAATTGCCCTTTCTGAGGAACAGTTGAACTCAGTTAGTAACCAGACTACACTCAGCCACACTCATCCTACACTCATATCCTTACATTCGTACATATCATCATTCATATTCGCCTTAAAACGTTGTGTCGGCGTCTCGAATGTAAGATTATATTAAAATTAGTTAGTTTTAATTTACATATTTGGAAATGATACTATATTATTATTATTTTAAGAAACATTCAAACATAGAAAGAAAGAAATTTATTTCCCAAATACATACACACACATTCACTACAATTTCATTGGTTAATTGAGAAAATATTCAATTCCTCCAAGGCTTTGCCTGTTTGGAGGCTTTTTTAAAATTTGACAATTGAAACATTTTTCAAAGCGGCATCTACAAGTACAATATAAAATAACTATTCTTATATTTATTGAGTTTAATCAATATATATACATACATCAATATTGATATTAATATTCCAAACTACTAAAATTAAATTAAATTGTACATTACAATAACATTTTTAAAAAACAAAATAACACTTTTTGAGAGCATTTATCATAAAAAATAAAAAAATTATATGCATATAAGAGTTATAATAATATTTAGTAACAAGACAAAACTGAATACAATTAAATACATATATAAAAAAATCTTCAAAATTCTGAATGGTGAATACCCATAGCTTTAATTCTTTTAGAAACACATTTATAATGATTATATCTTTTATGCTGTTTGGCAATTTATTAAATAATGAGGTGCTAAGAAATTGATATTGGTTGGCTTCGGTACGGACACATCTCTATTGCTATTGGTTGGCTTCGGTACGGACACATCTTTATTTATATTGGTTGGCTTCGGTACGGACACATCTCTATTTATATTGGTTGGCTTCGGTACGGACACATCTCTATTGATATTGGTTGGCTTCGGTACGGACACATCTCTATTGATATTGGTTGGCTTCGTTACGGACACATCTCCATTGATATTGGTTTGCTTCGGTACGGACACATCTCTATTGATATTGGTTGGCTTCGGTACGGACACATCTCTATTGATATTGGTTGGCTTCGGTACGGACACATATCCATTGATATTGGTTGGCTTCGGTACGGACACATCTCTATTGATATTGGTTGGCTTCGGTACGGACACATCTCTATTGCTATTGGTTGGCTTCGGTACGGACACATCTTTATTTATATTGGTTGGCTTCGGTACGGACACATCTCTATTTATATTGGTTGGCTTCGGTACGGACACATCTCTATTGATATTGGTTGGCTTCGGTACGGACACATCTCTATTGATATTGGGTTGGCTTCGGTACGGACACATCTCTATTGATATTGGTTGGCTTCGGTACGGACACATCTCTATTGATATTGGTTGGCTTCGGTACGGACACATCTCTATTGATATTGGTTGGCTTCGGTACGGACACATCTCTATTGATATTGGTTGGCTTCGGTACGGACACATCTCTATTGCTACGCAGCTTGGTTGTATGCTCATCACTTTCCCTGCAATCTCTACTTCTTAAGAAAAACCTTTTAGTGCCTTATAACATATATACATTGTAATATATTTTAGATTGCATGTAAAGGAAATAGTCAAATAATTATCTTTACTTAACATATAAATTACTTGACCTTTTCGTATCTCATCAGTATATTTTTGATATTATTTTTATTTTCTGTTTTTACCGAATATTATCAGATTTTATCTACCAGGAAATTTACAAAAGGTTTTTATCGAAATGAGAAAATGGAATTTTTATTCCTAAACCATTCGTAAACTTCACTTAAGCTCCCCGAAATACGATCACACAAGACATTTATCCGCTGGAATCCCCCCCCCCTTTATCCATTTGCTGTCAACAACTAACTATTCCTCATATAAGCAGTCCAGGAATGATCCAAAGGCTGTATACATACAGGGTATCTATTATGTCTGGAAACACAAAACACTTTCTTTATAAATCGAAATATAAATTAGAAACTTTTACAATCTTAATAGCTCTTGGATACCTTCTTCTTGGAACATTGTTTAGTCATTACACAATAACGGGGGACGTTCTGTTGAGAGTATCGTCAATATTCTTTAAGGAAACCTATACCTTGTGATACATCACTTTAAAGGGTAAAGTAAACTAATTTAATGCATCAAACCGCATCTCTAAGTGATTACTAGAGCACTTTGAATATTGAAAATCGGTGATAAACAATTTAATTTTAATTTCATTGTCAAACTGAAGAAGGGAGAAAGTTCAAACATTTACTTTGTCACCAAATGGTGCTAAAAGGTTAGTGTTAAGCCTTTCCTAACATCGTAAATTAATTTTTATAAGAAATTAAGAAAATAAATCATTATTTACATACTCTTATTATAATAAAAATGTGTCTATTATTGTAAAAATGTACTAATAAAACAAGTTCAAAATGAAAATTTACTTTTATATCAATTAAAACTTTTTATAAATGTAAGGAAATTTACTTTAATATAGTAGAATAGAAAATGTGCTTTATTTTTACAATTATTTGAAGGTACAAAAACATATCTATAAACACTTGGATATGTAATTTACTGTAAAACATTACTGTGGCAAGAACAGTTAAAAAATTTGTTGAACATCACCAATTTTCGATACTCAAAGTACTCTATTTTCTGATAGAGTGATTCCACAGAGATACTGTTTGTGGCATTCAATTCAGTTCACTATAACCTTTAAAGTGATGTGTCACGAGGTATAGACTTCCATAAATAATATTGACGAAACCCTCAACAGGACGTCCCCCGTTAGTATGACATGACTAAACAGTGTTGCAAAAAGTAGGTGCCCATTCACTATCACGGTTGCAAAAATTGTATAATTTATATTTTGATGAATAACGCATTTATTAAGGTGTTTCCAGACATAATTTACACCCATTATAATAAGTTATTACTTTTATATTAACTTAAGTATAATTTATAGTTATTTATTGGTGTTAAAATCTGTTATCCTAACCAAAAGCTATAAATCCAAAGTTCATACTTATCGCCAGCTCCTCCTATTGGATGGAAACCACTTAGTTATCCATTTTAAAGAGCGCAATAGGCAGTCATTATCTGATTCATAGTTAAAGTTTCAGCTCCACAATCACAAATATAGTGGTGTTGACTCACCTACCCACCCCTACTTGTACACGTACCACTTAATACCATTTCTCACTTATACCACAGAATATCTGTCTATATGAAAATGAAAAAATATTTATTTCCAAAGCAATTAAAAGATTTAAATCGAGTTAAATCAAGTTACTCTCTGTTAATAATACAACGAAATCATAAATAACAACATCCAGTATTAAAAAAAAAAAAAAAAAAAAACATTAAAACTAAACAAACCCTCTTATATATATAACAACAAAAACTACTCTTAAATTATGTAATAAACAATACAACATTCAGAAAATGATAATATTTAATGAATATAATTAATTATTAAACAAAGAAGGCTATTCAGTACACTACAACATGAGAGTTCCTATGGAAATAATACAAACACACTAGGGAAATTCAATCCCTGTCAGTGTGCCGGAGCATCAGAAGAACTTAATTTGAACAAGAATAATCTAATAATAAACAAGAATAAACAAGAAAAAGCTAAAAATACATTTCAAAGGTTATTCGAGACACTATTGATCAATATAGAATAAATTATGAAAATCATTATCAGGAAGATACATTAACCAATTTTTTAACGTATTTTTAAAGATTGATAAGGAGACGATGTTGTTTTAATATTATTGAGATCACACGAATAATATTAAAAGGTAATTTGTTGTAAAATTTAGGACCCAGGAAAATAAATGTCTTTTGAAAAAAAGATGTTGTTGCTCTAGGAGTTCTTATTTGATTTGCATGCCTAGTATTTGGATAATTTAAACGATCGATTACTACACCTAGGTTGCCACTAACTTTAAAAAACAAAAGCAATACTTTAAAAACAAACATATTTCTGAGTGGCATATAACATATTCTGTGCTTATAAAGAGTGTTTCTTTTTAAACGCTACCCACGATTTGAAATGGGTCGAATTCCAATACCATACTGCACAAACAATTAACAATAGACCTATCAGTTAACAATATAGTTAATACAATGGATTCAGAATACTGTTCGAAAGCATCTTGACATAAAACAAACGATTTTGTTTTAAAATATTCCTCCACAATAAACACTCTCTGGTCTTTGCTCAAAACCATGTTTCTAACGTCAAAATTGCATGAAACCCAAATAAAGTGAACACAGTGCAACTATGTAAATCAGCTGATAACCAAGGAAGGAGAGGAACCAGGGCTACCAACCTATGAACTTATAATTATCTTAAACCTTAATTATTTTCTGTACTTGTAAATAGGGTTGCGTTAAAAAAACAACCTGTTGTCTTGTTTACCATAGTTGTACCTTACCACACTTTTATGAAAGCGACTCCACATTGCTTTGTTACTAGACTTTGAGACGAGCCTCAAGTGAACATGTACGACAACTTTGATCTACCTACCTTGAACTTCCAATACCGTATAGAGTTATATATTTGAAATTAAAGTTACCCTTGTGTATAATTAGAATTTTTTTTTTTTTTTTTTTTTTTTTATATTTTGAACAAGTGTACTTCACACAGCACAAGTTTATTATACCAGTTAAAGTCTAAATATTACAATTATTCCTTGAGAATCCCTTTTGTGGTATATTTGTACTTTTTTGAACTTGTACAGTAATCCCTCGATTTTACGGACCCCGATTTAACGGACTTCGGATTTTACGGCCAGCTTACAGCTGCTTAGCAGTATCTAAATTGCTATATATCACGCACTGGAGGAATTGTTTTATTTATAAAAGGTATAAGCCTGATTTAACGGAAAATCGGCTTTAACGGACTAAAGCCTGCCCCATACAGTCCGTTAAATCGAGGGTTCACTGTACTGCAATTTGTGTTATATGACGATTACTTATTTTTAGTTCATAATACACTAATTCAAATGCTATTCGAGGCGTGAACAATACTCGGAGATACGTGGACTCAATCTGTAAATCAATAACGCAATAACGCGAGTCATGTTCAACAATATCAAAGTCACCAGATAAGCCCAAGATATTTCAACATCGATAAGGGCAGACAACGGTTTTGAAGGTATCTCTAGGTAGAAGTACTCGCGATATTGTATTTATATCCAATATGAAGATTGTTATATACGATACAGCACTGTGACTTATGGATATATTGAAAAATTATAATTTGTACATAATTTGAAAGAGTATAACAATTATTAGTGGTTTTACTTTTTAGTTTTCAAAATACTGTTCATTAATTTGTGATGAAATAAAAAATGATGAGTTTTAGTTTGTGATATTTATGAAAATACAAATGAACGATCAACATTTTAAAAAGTGGATACACTACTGTCGGCGGAGAAATTATAATATGCACCCGAATTTGAAGGTTTCTTTCTTAGAAACTAAGAGGCCTATGACAAATCTAATCATACCATTGTTTTCTTAGAAACTAAGAGGCCTATGACAAATCTAATCATACCATTGTTTTCTTAGAAACTAAGAGGCCTATGACAAATCTAATCATACCATTGTTTTCTTAGAAACTAAGAGGCCTATGACAAATCTAATCATACCATTGTTTTCTTAGAAACTAAGAGGCCTATGACAAATCTAATCATACCATTGTTTTCTTAGAAACTAAGAGGCCTATGACAAATCTAATCATACCATTGTTTTCTTAGAAACTAAGAGGCCTATGACAAATCTAATCATACCATTGTTTTCTTAGAAACTAAGAGGCCTATGACAAATCTAATCATACCATTGTTTTCTTCGTTTTACTGTACGTTATGACATATGAATTTTTTTATTTTAATATACGTTTTAGTAATTTTTATCCTAGTTTAAACATAAAAAGTACCGAAATTTTAACTAGTTTTCACTGTACATCACATTTATGTTTTAATATGTGGTTGATAGGAATGTTTACTTTAAGTTTTATACATTTTAGAATTTTAACTTTTCAAGAAAAAAGTTCTCGTTAATTACCTAAAACATTGTTTTCTTGGCTTGTAGAGGTCGTAAAATGAATTAATTGATCTTGTTGAAATCCTCATTACATAATATATAGTTATGATACACCGTTTTTATACGTGTCAGTACATGCATTGGTTTTATATTGATGTAAATCAATTTAAATATTTCAATTTCAAGTTATTTTAAATAGATTTCTATCGATTTAAAATCATAACATATAATTACGTATATGAATACAATATATCGTAACTGTACATGTAATAAGGATTACAACAAGACCAAGTAATTCATTTAACAATCACTAAAAGCCAAGAAAACAATGTTTCAGGTAATTGATAAGAAAAGTTAAAATTATAAAATATTTAAAAATTATAGGAAACATTCCTATCAACGACATATTAAAATATATATATTTGATACAACAACGCGTTATTTTTAGTAATAACGGTGTAAATTTGTTGTAAAGTAAAAACTAGTTAAAATTCCGGTACTTTTTGTGTTCAAACTAAGATTAAAATGACTAAAACTTATATTAAAATTATTCATTTCTAATGTCATAACGTACAATCAAACGAGGAAAACAATGGTTGGATTTTTCAGAGGCACATAGTTTTTTAGAAAGCACCCTTCGAACTCGAGTGCACATAATCTTTGCGCCGACAGTAGTAACTTTTACGCTCTTTCCAACGATGTAACAATTGTAATTTTCTAACAAATCATTAAGTCACAGTGATGTTCGCATACAACATTGCTCTTATTGGATATAAATTCAATATGGCGACTACGTGTGAAGATGCTTATCTAATAGCGAAATGCTAATAGTTACTTCGAAAAATGAAAAATTACCTCTCGCTTAGTAGAGTAATTTTCATTTAATTTAATTATTCAATAACGTGTAGTAGAGTTAACAAACTCTAACCAAAAATTGTGATTTTGCAAAACAGTTCAAGACATTCAGTAATATTTATTCTTTCTTTATTTCAAATAGTAATTCTTATGTAACAGTTAGCCTAAAAGTTTCAATGAAACTGTACAGTTGATAAAGATCATCTGTACTATTCATTGATAAGACGTCGACCGTCATGTTATGGAAGTATAGGAGAGGCGAATGAGTGCGACAAGTGTAGATGAGCAAGTGTAGCCATTGTTACTAACTAAAGTAACCTGTTATGAAAAATGTCAAATAAGGGGCCTATAGATGTGCGTAGAATCCGAACCACATAATATTTGTCTGATTTTCGGCTTGATACTCTCTTCATAACTGAGAAGTACGATACTCAGTTATCTCTCATGTACAACATCCGAATCTAGGACAAAACTAGAAAAACTACCTAACATGGACACTTAGGCTTCTCTAGTTGTGTACACGTCGTTGGCACAACTAGAGAGTAAAAATCCAGTGAAAAATGTTAAGTTTGATTGCAAGCTCTAAACTTGATAGACGATTTTTACCAATTACAGGGGCATTCCACAGAGTGACCCAAGTTTACTTACTGCATGCGTTCGTGTAACAACCCCCCCCCCCCCCCCCAAGAAGGATGTGATCTGACAGCTCGCGTGTGTTCACACTCTCTCATTACTAATGGATCACGTAGGGTCTCTTTAGCACATACTTCTGGCCTAATCATAAACTAATAGTCCGAATAAAATAACTTTGGTACTGGCGGAACGGCCACGCGCCACTGGTCTGAAATGACAAAACTCTGAGCTTTAATTTGCTGTCAAACTTAAACTAAGTAAGCAATCATTTTCAAACTAATTTTATTTTATAGTGCCCACCATGTTATATTCTTTAAGAAAAAATTATGCCTGAGTTAATGAGAAATTAAGATTTTTGTATACACTTGCAAACTCGGAAACGACAAACGCTAGATAAAAATTTCTTTGAGCAAACATTAACTGTGTTATTTATGTATTACTAAAATAATACTGTGGCACTAATAAAACATGCAGGAAAATAATGAAGAGTTGAAGAAGTAAACTCATAATTCGTTTACATAGAGGTTGTGTTGGACGCATAAAAGGTATACTCTGCTCAAGGGAAAATGTAGACCGGATATTCAGTCCAAGCGTAAAATAAAATAAATAAAAGCGTCAATAATAGATTGACGATATTTCCAGATAAGAAATGTTTCTCCAGTAAGAAATAAGGTGAGTTAAGTTGACTTTTGACTTTGAGGTGTGTTTGTGTTCAGTTCTTAATCGATTTAACAGTGCTTGGTACAGTGTAATTACCAGTTTATTTTTATTACAATAATTTAGTTTTAGTGATATTACAAGTTTTTTATCTATATGTGACGATAGCGTTATAGGAGTCGGTGTATATATAATTATCAGTGTTTAGTGCAATTCTCATTTTTAGGTTCTTTCAAATTTTAGTCAATGTTCTATTAGTAATTGACAGTGTTTGCCATGGAAGAGGACAGAGCTGAGCCGTCTTGTTGACAATCTAGTTTTGAAAACTCCTGAATCTTTCTTCCTAGTTCAAGAAAATTCTATTTAATACGAGAGTACTATTTTAGTGCTACTTAAATAACACAATTAATTTAGGTTTAAAGAAATGTTGTCTAGCGTGTGTCGTTTCCGAGTTTGCAAGGGTTTACAAAAAAATTTGCAAGGGGTTAACTTGTTTTTATTTATTTATTTATTCGTAAGACGCCGATCGTCAAGATATGGGGTTTGAATTATTGAATGAGACTTATTCCAAACTAATCACAATGAATCAAACTGTCATCCATCCACAAGAAATTATTTTATTATTATTATTACATCTACAGTGACAGGGTAAAGACGACTCACGCGCAATTCAACGTGGCCTTTCCGCCAGTACCAAAGTTATTTTATTCGGACTATAAATAAAATGTAGCTAGTTCAGTTAACTAATATTTTTATTGTTAAGGCTGCTGAAAAAAGAAGAAATAATATAGTTGTCTTATTAATAAACTATTTCCTTTGTCCGTAGAAATAATAGACTAGTGTTACATTTTTATTATTTTTTTAACTATTTTATTTGTGTTTCTTTTCATAGCGAGAAGTCAGTAATTCAATTTTAATTTGCTGCCTGATATTAATTAATAACAAAAACTATTTTAAGATTTTTTTAAATTTAATACAGTAAATTAATAAACTATCTAAAAATAGAAAGGTACGTACATATGGAGCAAATGGATCTAAACCGAGTTTCACAATTTTTATCAATCACTGTAACACGAATAAAAATGAGTGTTTTACCTGAAAATACCAATTTTGTGATAAAAATTAATTAATCTTGTTTAATTTTTCCCCGTAACGTAAAGACGATTTTTCCTACGTCAAATAATTACTGATATATTTAATATAACAATTAGGTTAGGTTAGTTTTGTTTGTTAGGTTAGTTACCTAGTGTTTTGGTGGATACACTGTATCTAATATTACTATACCGTAACTAATAACTTAAACATAGTTTAATTTAAACAACCTAACCTAACCTAACCTAACTTAAACTAACTTAAACTAACCTACCTTGACTATTTTGTTAAATATCTCATTTATTAGTAGTGATCGGAAATGGATGTGATATTCGTGTTTAGGAGAAATAAGTTTACAAGATTAATGTTGTATACATAGTTTTGATTTATTATTATAATTTTTTGTTTGTTCAAATTTACTGTCAACAATTGGTATTTCCAGAAGAAATTGCTAGGGATTTGTGTTCGTGGATTTATATTTGTTAAGTTAAAAATAAATCATGAAAACTGGGTGGGACCCTATATTTTATATTTATAATTAAAAAGGGAAAACAACCCTTGAACTGTTATTATATAGAACAATCACGATAACCCAGCGCGTACATGACCATATTGTAACAATCACGATAACCCAGCGCGTACATGACCATATTGTAACAATCACGATAACCCAGCGCGTACATGACCATATTGTAACAATCACGATAACCCAGCGCGTACATGACCATATTGTAACCACGCTTGGATGCGTGCATTTTGCACACAACACCTGATAACTAAAATATTATGTAAAGTAATATTTATGTATTACGTTGATTTATTTTTGTATGAGTTTAAATGTATAAACGAAAAATCTGAATACATTCTCTAATATTAATGAGTTATTCGCGGCCGGTGTCATAACTAGAATCTACAGTTTCCGGTGACAACCGCGTCAAGGTACTATCTACAATATTTACGAGGTGACCAGACGTTTCGCCCATACTGTGATGTGGCATCCTCATTGATTTCTCTGGGACTGGTAGATCTCAGTGGCTGTCTCAGAGAAACCACTGAGGATGCCACATCACAGTATGGGCGAAACGTCTGGTCACCTTGTAAATATTGTAGATAGTACCGTGACGCGGTTGTCACCGAAAACTGTAGATTCGAGTTATTAATTGTTTATTTCATAAAGGTGCCACAATGAAGTATGTAATTTGAATGTATATATATTTTAAATTACTGATAACCCATACAAAAATAATTTTCCGTGTTAGTTGTAAGCCGACCATAACAACAAGTGAGGTAGTAAAAGTTTAATTTAACCACTTAATGAGATATTGTTTACGACATTAACATTTGTTATATCCGCATTGGTTTTAATGACACTTTAATAACATTTTCAAGCGTCCGCCATTTTGAAACTAGTAAAGATATTTATTTTAGCTATCCATTACTCACGTTAATAATTAAAAAAAAAAAAAAAAATAATAATAATAAAGGGATATACAGATTTTTAGTATTTCAGCTATTCAGTGACACTTCACTTGTTTAGAAGACGAAGTTCACAAAATCAAATTGGTGTGAAACTCAGAATTAAACAGTTTATTTTTAAAGACATAACAAACAGACACAACTTTTTTAATAACGGGCTTTTTTATTAAAAGTATTTATACTACCAATGCATAGAATTCATCTCAATGAAACGTTTTATTCGTAGAATGAAAAGTTTTTATACTGAGGCAAAAAAAAAAAAAAAAAAAAAAAAAAAAAAAAAAAAAAAAAAAACAGTCATGTTGTAGGCTATGTTGATATTGTATATGATAGATTTACGTTTATCATAAACAGTCATACAAAATGACAAAAAGATGTAATGTTTTGGTGAAAAATTGTACATAGCATAATCATTAATTTAAAGCATCTCTTATCTTTGCTTGTATCTTTGCACAATAATTGTTCCCGCATTGCGCACCAATCGACCAACAACAGTATTGGAATGTCAAGCATTCTAAGACTACAATGAATGACTGTAATGGATTACTGGTTTAATTTAAATGAAATCACAAAGACAATAACTAAAACAGTACATTCTTGTATACGCTCTTCTTGTTGTTGAATTTTATAAATTAAAAATAAATTCTTAGAACGTTGAATTTTCAATTCTCATACAATATACGTAGTAGGCGTTACACGTCCAAGCATAAAGAGGTTATAATAAATATTTAAATTTGAATAGGTAATAATTTTTACTATTCAGTTTAATTAACAAAATATTAGCTGATTCATGTGCAGTATTCTTAAAAATCAAGTTAGAATAAATACTGAATAATTTATTTTGTATTCATTAAAAGTGATTAAACATCACATAAAATCATAGCATTACAGGTGTAGAATTATAAATTACGGCAAACAGGAAACGGAACAAGCCAACAACTGGCTAGTTGTCCCTTCAACTGTCGTGAGACTACACGCATCACGTGATCACATTATGATCGATCCACGTGACGTCACTGGCGCAGTTTCGCTCGACAGTGAAATACTGCTGGGTTAGCCGGCCTCTAGCAGTTCGGTTTGAAATGCTCCGTTTAGTTAAATATGGAATATATCTGTAGTTAAAGACTAACCGAGGTTCCTTTTTGTGTGAATTTTGTTATAATCAGCTGTTGAATGTTTGAATTACGGAGAACACAACTGTCAGTTCAGAATAAGGGGTGAAATCTATGTTAAGTGATGTAGCAAGCCCTGCTTATTCCTATGATTGATTTGTTTATAATTTAATTAGGTCTCCTGCATTGAAAATGTTATTTGGTAAGTGGTTATTATTTAGTAAAGCTAGTAAAGCACATATTACTTTCAGTATTAATAATATAGCCTACATCAAATATAGGCCTATATCAATTTATAATTAATTGTTTGTAGTTTGAAAACTAATTACAGTATATTGTGTAACAAACCTTGATATTTGACAAATAATTTAAATGACAATAAATTTATTTCTGTACAATAACAATGAGTCACACATTATAATAACCTGAAAAAACTACTTCTATTCAACATGCTTTATATCGATACTGTCGTAAAATTATGGGTGAATATGGATTAATAATAAGTTGAGTAATTAATACAACTTTTTTTAATGTCAAATATACATTGTCCTTAAAAATGTAAATGACTCCACAGCAAAAACAAGGAATATAAATAAAAAAATGAAAACGAGAACAGTTAATAATTAAATAATTTTTAATAATTATTTTTTCCAAAAAAGGTCAGGTTTTGTATTTAAAGAAATAAAATAAATGTACGGAATATATTTTTAAAACTAGTAGTGGGAAAAAGTTTATTTCAATTAATTTGTGAGTTGTAGCACGGAAATAAATGAAATTAATAGAGAAACTTCAACACAGGCATTTGCTTTCACAGTTCCTAACTATTTTCTCTGAGATAATTAAGTCTAATAATATTTATTCTCATTGATATATTTTATTTAGGTTATGAAGACGTTTTTTTCGTTGTTTTTAAGAAGTGTATTTGTAAAGGCTATTCGATTTTTTTGTTTCTATATGTTTAAATTTTTTTCTGCTGTTTTATTTTCATATAAACATGAAAAATGTATGTCTTAGAGGAAATGAAAATTATTCTCATAAAGAAGGTAATGGTAGTAAAAAACAAGCAAATTTCAATAATGATTAAAATAACACACAAGTACTGTACTAATAAATTAAAATATACTATCCCAAAACAATAATCAACCAATGATGCAAAACTTGTTCAGAAGTGTATATTTGATTCAGAAATGTTTCCTTCAACAATGGTATAGACCACAGAAGGGAAAGTCATGGATTATATTACTAAGCCGGTTCAATCTTTTTGGAATGATCCTCTGAAACTCGTGATGAAGGTAGTCTCCGTGTTCAGGTCAAGAGATTAAGTATATCCAGAAAGTTTAATGAGAGAAAGAATGTGGGGCAATTCACTACCATCAGGATCTGTCAGACAATTATAAAAAAAAACCTGCAACTTTCTCATATTAATGAGAGAAGTTAGCCTCAACTCCCTCTCAGTCAAATCCAGTGACCAATTTATATTATAGATAGAATCCTCAACAAACAATCCTCAATATTCAGAACTTGTTGAATGTGACCAAGTTGGTGGGGGACTACACAACACAATCGTATGCTAGGACAGATATGACAATTGCTGCATACACAAGTCATCTTTATCACTGCAACACTAAGTCCATGCCTTACTGTTGTGATTACAATACTTGGCTGCCTTCTGACAGTGGTATTGGTGTGGGTTTCAGTACTGGTACTTGTATTTGAAGACAGCACAGTTTAAAAAATCATGCATGATGACATGTAACTAAGTATAGAGTTGCTTAAAGAACAGTCAAACACTTTAAACAACAAAATAAGCAATGTGCAATTAAATATTTTAAATCAAAACAATGCCCTTAAATGTATTTTTACTTACAAATAGATATCTTATGCAATAGGAATATTTGTGCCAGTAATTTGGTTAGTTAATGAATTGTGTTACTAAAGCTTCTTTAAGCTACTTTACATTTACATCGGACTACACTAGTGCTCTACTACTGCAATTACTGGACCAAAAAAACAGCTGATTTGAGACACAAGGTTTAAAATTTCATGAGATACTAGCTGTACCCGCCAGCTTCGCCGGTCATAATATTGAGTTTGATTTAGAACCTAATAGCTGAAAGAATTCGAGCATTTTTGCTTCTTCTACCAATATTAGATTTTTTAGGAGGCATGTCATAAAAAGTAAACTGCAAAACAAATAATCATTTATTTTTTATTTTCACGTTTCACCACATGTTTTAATTACTGAGGAAAAAAGGTTAACACCAAATACAGATCACCTGATCAAGTAAAAGTAGTGTGTGCTACACTCTCAAGGTGAAATGTAGAACTACAATAAATCAAAACATATACATTACTGTTGTTGTGAGAACTTCAATCTGCTTATGGCATGTGAAACTACATTAAACCACACAGTCATATGTTTTTTGTAAACAATTCAGATTCTCCATTTGAATAACATGGGATTTTTAGGAGCCCGTGGGGCGGGACCCTGTGGACGGATCTGCATCAAACTTCACAGAAACCATCTCGGGAGTATACAAGACAACATCCTAAAGTTTCATGGCGATCGGTTGGATGGTTTGGCAGCGCATAAACTTCAAACATATATATATATATATATATATATATATATATATATATATATACAAAATTCCCATTTTATAAATATAGATATCTGTGATCTTATAAAATCAATGCCAATAGGCAGCACATGTGATAGGAATAGGAGTTGTAACATTCTGCAGGAAGTCATTATTACATAACAGTGTTACACTATGATTAATTATGAGCAAGCGATAGAGCTTTTTATTTAAAATTATAGGTTAAATTAAAGGGCACCAGGCCATGGAATTAGTATATTCATTAGGAGAGATAGGACATCAGCAAACTTATCTAAGAAGACAAGTCCACCAACACAACAGACGTAGTAAACAAATACAAAAGAATCACATGTGCACAAATTTTCAGTGCCATCAGCACTTTCTTCAGGTGAGCAGGTGACTGAGAGAGAGGGAGAGGGGGAGAGAGGAAGAGAGAAGGAGAGAGAGAGAGAGAGAGAGAGAGAGAGAGAGAGAGAGAGAGAGAGAGAGAGAGAGAGAGAGAGAGAGAGAGAGAGAGAGAGAGAGAGAGAGAGAGAGAGAGAGAGAGAGAGAGAGAGAGAGAGAGAGAGAGAGAGAGAGAGAGAGAGAGAGAGAGAGAGAGAGAGAGAGAGAGAGAGAGAGAGAGAGAGAGAGAGAGAGAGAGAGAGAGAGAGAGAGAGAGAGAGAGAGAGAGAGAGAGAGAGAGAGAGAGAGAGAGAGAGAGAGAGAGAGAGAGAGAGAGAGAGAGAGAGAGAGAGAGAGAGAGAGAGAGAGAGAGAGAGAGAGAGAGAGAGAGAGAGAGAGAGAGAGAGAGAGAGAGAGAGAGAGAGAGAGAGAGAGAGAGAGAGAGAGAGAGAGAGAGAGAGAGAGAGAGAGAGAGAGAGAGAGAGAGAGAGAGAGAGAGAGAGAGAGAGAGAGAGAGAGAGAGAGAGAGAGAGAGAGAGAGAGAGAGAGAGAGAGAGAGAGAGAGAGAGAGAGAGAGAGAGAGAGAGAGAGAGAGAGAGAGAGAGAGAGAGAGAGAGAGAGAGAGAGAGAGAGAGAGAGAGAGAGAGAGAGAGAGAGAGAGAGAGAGAGAGAGAGAGAGAGAGAGAGAGAGAGAGAGAGAGAGAGAGAGAGAGAGAGAGAGAGAGAGAGAGAGAGAGAGAGAGAGAGAGAGAGAGAGAGAGAGAGAGAGAGAGAGAGAGAGAGAGAGAGAGAGAGAGAGAGAGAGAGAGAGAGAGAGAGAGAGAGAGAGAGAGAGAGAGAGAGAGAGAGAGAGAGAGAGAGAGAGAGAGAGAGAGAGAGAGAGAGAGAGAGAGAGAGAGAGAGAGAGAGAGAGAGAGAGAGAGAGAGAGAGAGAGAGAGAGAGAGAGAGAGAGAGAGAGAGAGAGAGAGAGAGAGAGAGAGAGAGAGAGAGAGAGAGAGAGAGAGAGAGAGAGAGAGAGAGAGAGAGAGAGAGAGAGAGAGAGAGAGAGAGAGAGAGAGAGAGAGAGAGAGAGAGAGAGAGAGAGAGAGAGAGAGAGAGAGAGAGAGAGAGAGAGAGAGAGAGAGAGAGAGAGAGAGAGAGAGAGAGAGAGAGAGAGAGAGAGAGAGAGAGAGAGAGAGAGAGAGAGAGAGAGAGAGAGAGAGAGAGAGAGAGAGAGAGAGAGAGAGAGAGAGAGAGAGAGAGAGAGAGAGAGAGAGAGAGAGAGAGAGGAGAGAGAGAGAGGAGAGAGAGAGAGAGAGAGAGAGAGAGAGAGAGAGAGAGAGAGAGAGAGAGAGAGAGAGAGAGAGAGAGAGAGAGAGAGAGAGAGAGGAGAGAGAGAGAGAGAGAGAGAGAGAGAGAGAGAGAGAGAGAGAGAGAGAGAGAGAGAGAGAGAGAGAGAGAGAGAGAGAGAGAGAGAGAGAGAGAGAGAGAGAGAGAGAGAGAGAGAGAGAGAGAGAGAGAGAGAGAGAGAGAGAGAGAGAGAGAGAGAGAGAGAGAGAGAGAGAGAGAGAGAGAGAGAGAGAGAGAGAGAGAGAGAGAGAGAGAGAGAGAGAGAGAGAGAGAGGAGAGAGAGAGAGAGAGAGAGAGAGAGAGAGAGAGAGAAGAGAGAGAGAGAGAGAGAGAGAGAGAGAGAGAGAGAGAGAGAGAGAGAGAGAGAGAGAGAGAGAGAGAGAGAAGAGAGAGAGAGAGAGAGAGAGAGAGAGAGAGAGAGAGAGAGAGAGAGAGAGAGAGAGAGAGAGAATTAAAACTTGCTGTTGTGATTACTTGTACTCCAAGTGGGACTTGGCTTCACCAACACACTGTGACTACCTAATCTATTAGCAGATTTAGTCCCAACAACTTAATTTTCATCTTCACAAAAATCTCTTCATTTTGGGTTATCAGTTAACTAGTATAACTTGGTGGTTGCATTGTCCCCTACACAGCAAGCCCTACTCACCTCTATTACCACATCCATATCTATGTACAATACAGTTGTCTTAGTTCTTTATTGTTTCAACTTCCTTAATTTGTCTTTATACTCTGATCTGTAAAATTGTTTCTGCATTTTATTTAATATATATAAATCATACTCTTTTTTTTACCAAGTATCCATTTTTCTATTCTATTTGGCAGTCTAGATCTCATGATTATTTTATAGCTATGGATTTTCATGTTGGGAAATTATATTTTCAAGCTTAACAGTTTGTGGCACGGATAACACTTTTCCTAAACTTTAACCAGTATAATTTTTTTATTTCAATGTGTTTATTGTTATTATCAGTGATAACAACTTATAATAAATATTGAAATTGATTTGATCTCATCCTTTTTTTAAGGTTTCTAAATCTCTCAAAGCTTAATTTTATCTCCTCTTTCATAGTTCATGGTTTTTGTCTTTTCCTCACCGTATTTAAAACAACCTTCTTCATTTTGGCTGACAGATTATTTGTAAGGTTACATGTCTGTGGCAGAAATGACAATCTAAGACTAAAGATCAAGATGGTCTGATTAGTGAAGGAATTTTACCTACGACTTAATAATTACCAGGAGACACCCCTGCATGCTTCGTGTGCCGACCCCGTCACGAGTGCAGCAAGTGACGCCTCGACCTTCGGCCTTGGAATGTGACTTTTGACTTCATATATCAACAATTAAACTGTACTAAGTAAAATAATTTTATTTAACTTCATTTACATTAACTTCACTGCACTTGATTTGCACTTTATTTATAGTATAGTAATTATAAACAACCAATATTATTACTAAGCCTATTTCAAATGTTTTCATTTTATTTAACGGCTGATGATAACATACACACAGACAGACAGACATGTATTCGCCCTTTTATAATTTACTTGATATTTTACTGTGCTGCTCTCTACGTTTAACCTAACAAATTATTTGGACCATTTAACATTTGTTTATGCCGCCAGCTGGTCAATTAAAATTAATCTTCATAAGAATAACATTGCAACGTTGACGTTGTTTAAGACAAAAACCTATGGGAATTTCAAAAATCTAGCTTTGTTATGACTTAGAAATCAAAATTATCTTTTGAATATCAAAATTTTTATCAAAATCTGTCAAGTAGTAAGTTCAGAAAGTGAGTGAACTAAATGACCCTCATAATTTATAGCATGGATATACCATAGATGCTAAAAAACTGCAGTGTGAGTATTTATTAATAAATAATGTTGTTATATGGAACATTAATATATTCTTCCTACTTATTTTTACTTTATGTATGGTATGTACTAGCATAATGTTCAATGTATTCATCTTCCTATGTTACAGTCTAACACTGTAAAACACGTAAATATATTATCGTAGATTGGGCTGAGCATTATAAAAAGAAAATATGCCGAGAACATTCAACATTATTGTATTCAAACTCTTTGGTAGTATCGAAAAAATATAGGAATTTTCAAGACAGCAGAAGCATCAAAAGAAAGACACTAAATCTTCATGTATTTTTATTAATCTATAATAAATTATACATTAAATAAATTTATTATTTTATACTTAAATAACTTATCATATGTGCTTAAAATAAATAGAAATAAATTTTCTACGAAAACAACTTCTATAGCTTATTTTACAAGAAGTTATTTAGCTTATTTATTATAAACTAAATCACAATTTTTATATATTCGCACATGTGTAGATAATTATTTTGAAGGTTTGTTAGACATTTTCTCCTATAAATAGAATATATTCAACAACTAGTTATTAAGTCTTTAAAAGATAACATAAATAGTTCTTCCCCCCTTCCACCTGTTGACTAATGTATTGCACATGCAGTTATCGTGATTGTTTTACTTATAGTTCTAGAGTAGCAGCTGCATTCTATAAAGTAGAAATACTCTTTGAAAATATATACTTTTTTCATAAAAAGTATAAGTTTTAATTTTTTTGTAATGTAATTTAATTATAGTTTTGGTAATGTTTGTTTAATTTAATGTAATAGGCCTATAACCTGAAAACTAATTGTTCTTGAAATTTGAAGTCAGATACACCAAGATAAAGATGAAAAAGGTATAATAAAATTTAACATGGCTTCAGTTATGTTTCTTAAAGATCATTAAATCGTCAAAGGTCAAAGCTTTATTGAAAATAAACACATGAATTCCCACAAAGAACCCTTCTGAAAGCTAGGTGCACCTTCTGGATATTGTTTAAGGTTACATTGTTTACAAACTGGGCTTTTTAAGAGCCAATTTTTTTGTTTTCAAAGTATACCTTAGTAAAAATGTTTTAACACGTTGACTGCCAGCGTAGATAATTTATTGTGTCATTCTGAGGCCGCCGTAGTAAAACTGTATGTCCGCCTGACGCCATGAGGGCCACCGGTAGCCCACGTCATACGTGTAGCTGTGCACCATGTGGGCCACCGGTGGCCCTCGCGTCTTTTATAAATCAAACACAAATTGTAGCGCCATTTTTAGTATTACGTAATTTTTAATTATATATTCTGAAAGCTCATAAAATGTATTAGAAAACAGTCCTCTGGTTTTTAAATAAAGCAACCCTAAATACATTTTTATATATTTGAACTAGTTTTTACGACATTTAGAAAGACTAGTTTCTGTCACAAAAAGAATCAATGTCACTTACTAAACACTTAACCTCAAAAGCTGATCAGTGCGCGGGAAGAAAATATAAAAATCACAACAAAACAGCTGAAAGATAATATCATATGGCATATGCAAAGTTTTGCCCCCACGCCATGAGGGCCACCGGTGTACCTCATCAATAACTTCACAAAATGGTGGCAAAAGACCGAATGTCGGCTATTTCTGTACTCGGGGGGTCATTTCCGGTTGCATGGAACACAGAACTCGGAACAATGAATATTGAACTTTACCGTAGAAACAGCTGTGGTGCCAGGCTGAAATCTAGTGAGGGCCACCGGTGGCCCTCATGGCGTGAGCAAAAATTGTTGTGTGGGCCACCGGTGGCCCTCATGGCAGTCAACGTGTTAATAAAAACCTAATATTTTAATTTTTTCTTGTATTTACGTACATGAAAGAGGAAATATATTAAGGTTTATCTTATAGGCCACTTCAGATAATCATAATTGACATTTTAAAAGTCATGTAAAATATGATAAAAATTGAGTAGGTAATGAGTCGTGGTTAAGTGGAATGTTTGAATCATATGCAGGGAAAACAGTGGAATTTGCTTGTATAGGAAAAAACATTCAGTTAGCAGTTTGATGTAGGGTGAGAATAACTGCTACTTTGGTATTAGATATAAGTTGAATTTTCTCACTTTTCGTAACAGAGAAGCTTCTTTCAATGTGTTGATGCAACGGATCATTCTCCAATGGGAAAGTAAACAAACATAATATGGGCAAAGCAACACACTCCAACGGACAAGTTAACAAACAAACACATGGAGAAACACTTGGAAAAACAATGTTCTCAAGTAGACGAGTAAACAAACACATACACAAAGAATGTCTCTCTTCTCTGTCTCTCCACACACACATACACTTCTCTGTCCCTCCAACAGAGAAGTAAACAAACATACACATGGGCAAAGAAACACATTGCAATCAACAAGTAAACAAACAAACACATGGGCCAAGCAATACTTAAACAGACAAATGTACAAACAAACAAAAAACACATAGGCAAAGGAATATTCCAATGAACAAGTAAACATAAACCGTGGCAAAACAATACTCCGCAATAGACAAGTAAACAAACACATGACAGAGCATCACTCTCCAACAAACAAGTAAACAAACAAACACATGGTGAAGCAACATACTTTAACGGACAAGTAAACAAACACGTGGAAAAACAATATGCTATAATAAACAAGTAAACAAACAAAGACATGGGCAAAGCAATACACTGTAAAGTATCATATGTAGATAGTAGACAATATATCTTTATTCATAAAAATAGAATTTAGAATTTGTGTGAGGTATTTAAGAAGTTTGGAATTGTTCATGTATATTACAAATGTATGCTTGACAAAAAATAAATACATTTTTATAATAAATAAGGGATACCGGTATTCCATCTGCTAGTGGTATGCATTGCATCTCATGTACCTTGCTTAGCGCCCTGAGTCAGTCGGTCAACAATCACAAACAAAAATAGTGTAGAATTAAGTTTTATCCTAATTAAAATTTATTATTCTAATTATTATTTGTTTTTCTTGGAGGTTACTTTAAATTATTTTGATTATAACTAGTTTACAGTTATAATTTGTGGAAAACTATTGCTAACAATTATTATTTTGCTTGAGTATGGTTTTGCATAGATGGTTTAAGTAAGAAGTCCGCTGCATTTTAATTAAATTACAAAATATTGCATTTTAAAATAGCAATTTAATTTCTTAACTCTCCTTTACAAAGAAAAGGATTCTTATTCCCTGACCAGGAATGATCTATTTTCAAACTAATATACAGTTTTATTGATTACTAATTATATATTACCTGTTATTGTTATTGCGTAAGTGTTGCCCATAGTAATTTACTCAGTATGACTTTAAATAAAAGAGCGTCCATTCATATAGCTTAACTCGTTACTTGACTATCTGAGATCAATATAATTAATGTTCTCTAAAGCTTCTTTCAGTCGCTAACTGATCTACACGTCATTACAACAGTTAACAAGCAGTGTTGACTCATTCACCGTCTTCTATACAGCATAATTGACTATCACCCACACATGCAGTCAACTGGTGCATCTATAGAGAGATAGTGGTTTTGTCATTTTATGTTTTAGTTAAGGATTGTTGAAGATTTCTATAATTGAAACGGTAATTTGTATATTGTGCTTATTCTGAAATATTCATGTTTTTTTAGATGTTTGAAATTTTCATGTCTTTAACTTCCAGATGTTTGGTGAATGAGTAAGTTAGAAAATTGAAGATTGTGAGGATGGAATCTCTTATAAGTGACAAGGCAAGTCTGTAATTAAATATTGCTTAACTCATTCTTATAACTAGGCAATCGATTTCCTCATATAGCATGGGAAATAATTAAAATTCTAATTTTTGGTAAGAAGTTTACAATAAGATACCTCAAAGAGCTGGATAGTTATAATTGTTTACACCATTAGTCTACCAAGCACGATTGTAAACATATCAATTCTATTAATTACAAAATATTTATAAGACATATTACAGGAAGATTAGATTAGTCAGGTCTCTCTACCTAATGAAGATGACAGTGAAACTGAAAATTTGTGTGTTTTGTATGTATGTTTTATTTGTTTTCCTATGTGTCATGTTAGTGGACTTGTCAGGTAATGTTCTATATCTCCAAGTATATTGATTTCTTGTTTCATGTCCTGTAAATTAACCTCAAATATGTCAGTGTATTATAAATTCAAGACTTACAATACCAATTTGAAACCTACCAATACTTATTGAATGCATTCGTTCGTGCATTTATTTAGTTATTTATCTTTTAAGCGATACTATAAATTGATAAACATTTTCCTGTATTAGTATAAACTAATCGAGTATTTACAATACCTGATATCTTAAACTTCACTTGCTAGTTCACGTGGGCTTGCTGGCCTGAGCATGAATTTTATTCAACAAGTGATGTATCAACCCTTGGGATTACAACCTTGAACTTCATGGTCTGAAGTCTTAGTTACCTTTTTTTCCTCTAGAGAACGCCTGTCTCTTGCTGAGTTTAGGTTTGTATCAAGAGATGAGGTTAAAGGGCACTAGGCCAGGAATTAGTATATTGGAGAGATAGGACATCAGTAAACTTACCTTAGAAGACAAGTCCACTAACACTACAGTAGTTTTGAGGGTGATAGCGAGGTCAGACATTTTTAACAGCATGATTCTGTTTTTTTATTAGCTCTTTTGTTAAGTAGTTAATTTTCTTATTTATTTTACTTATAAAACTTCTCTAACCTGAATTGTTAGTTTTTTTTTCAAAGCAAATACTTACAATAATACACAATAAATATACAATACTACTGTCTTGTGAAGTTGGTCTTTTTGATAATAATATTTCTTACAAATAGACTACAATACCATTCTACTACTAGACCTAAAACAGCTGAAAATTTGAGACACAAAACTTAACATAGTAAGAGAAATTTATCTGTTTTGCATATAAAATCAATGCTAGTTCCTACATTAACACGTTAGCTGCTATCTTTAATATGAGTATTTTTGCTCTAAATTACCAAAAGTTTGTATGCATTATATTTACTGTACTACCATTTTTGAGTATAGAAATACTACATACATAGGCATAATAAATATGTCGGGATTATTGGCCAGACACAATTTTTTTAATAGCGTATACGGCACATAAAAAACTCTGTCTGACATATCGGCCTGACACATTTTGAGGTAAATTTGTTTTCTTGGTCTACACTGACTGCATGATGAAAGCAATTCAGTTTTTAATATGAATTTTGACAATGAAAATTTGACAGACGTCAACAGTAGGTTCTCTGATTTTATCTCAAGACTTGGACATATTGTGAAACTGTTCACACCTCTGAAGAGAGTTGGCAGTTCACCCTTCCCGATATGGTTCTCTAAGGAATTAAAAGATTTAGTGATCCAAAAGAAGGTTTCACATAAAAAATACAAAGCTACTTTCAGCAGGGTTGATTACTGCAATTTCTCTAAGTTGAGGAACCAGTGCAAGATTAAATCGGCAGAATGTTATCACGCCTATTTGCTGAAGGTTGAAAACAGCATCCCGAAGGATATGCGTGCTTTCTGGAACTTTGCTAAGGTTAATTCTTCTGGAGCTGCTACAAAGTCAGTTTGCTTGGATGGTGAGGCTGCAGATGATCCGCTCGGACAAGGTAACTTATTTGCAAGGTATTTTTCATCTGTTTTCTCCCTGCCTTCACTGAGTCCTCCCAGCTATGTATTTAACAGCAGCGATACGTGGTCAACATGTAGCTTCACAGTAGAAGACGTGAGAAGGAAGTTGGACATGTTGGATGCTGACAAGGGATGTGGCTCAGATGGGATCCCCAACTCAGTTCTTCGTCATTGCAGCGATCTACTTGCCCCATCTCTGGCCTCACTCTTTAATGCATCGCTGGCTGATGGAGTTTTCCCGGACGCTCTGAAGCTTGGCATAGTTGTGCCTATTCACAAGTCTGGCGACCTGAGCAATGTTAGGAACTACAGACCTGTTACTATTTTGTCAGCTGTCGCTAAAGTGTTTGAAAGCCTTCTTTTGGACAAATTGGGTGCATTTTTCAGGTCAATAATTCCAGCCTGTCAGCACGGGTTTTTTCCTGGACGATCGGTGACTACTAATCTAGTGATCTTTCAAGAGTACATTCGGGGTGCGTTCGGGAGATCCAGTCAGGTCGATGCTGTCTATATCGATTTGTCCAAAGCATTCGACAGGGTCGACCACAGCATTTTATTGGCCAAGCTGAAGGGGTACGGAGTGGTGGGACCTCTGCTCGAATGGTTCACATCTTATCTTGCAGATAGAAGACTTGTTGTAAGATATAATTTCATACTTTCTAACGAATTTGTATCGACATCTGGGGTGCCGCAGGGATCGCACTTAGGCCCTTATCTGTTTAGTGTCTTCACGTCGGATGTGGTTTCATGTATTTTTTCCAACGTCCTGCTGTTCGCTGACGACATGAAGATATTTTTGGAGGTGGTCAACCCTGAGGATTGTTCAGTCATACAAGAGGATCTTCTGAGGCTGGAGAAGTGGTGTTCAGAGAACGGAATGTCAATAAATACTTGTAAAAGCCTCACTATAACCTTCAGTCGGAGGAAATCAGCAATTAGAACTCAATATTGGCTGCAGGATCAAGCAATTACGAGAGTGCAGGATATCCGGGACCTTGGAGTGATCCTGTCTTCAGACTTATCCCGGGAAGCCCAGGTCAACAGTGTTGTATCGAAAGCTTGCCGACTACTTGGGTTCGTAATTCGATCTACAAGAGGCATCACAAACAAGACAGCACTAAAAACTATTTACTGTGCACTGGTCAGGCAGGTTCTCGAGTTCTCTACGGTTGCTTGGTCACCCTATCTGATTGGTCACAGGGATGCGTTGCAGCGAGTTCAGGACAGGTTTGTGCGAACTGTGGGAGTACGGCAGGGCTTGGCATTTAGAGAGGTTCCTGTTCAGGAGCTAGCAGTCGACATGGGTCTGGGGGAGCTGGATGATCGTAGAAGAATCTACGACTGTATGTTCCTTTTCAAGCTGTTAAATGGCCATATTGATAGTCCTGAACTTTTGAGCAGCATCAACATAAGAGTACCATCTGGAACAAGATCGCAGGAGCTGTTTGAGAGAGAGCATCATGGAACCCTCTACAGTCGAAGTCATGCTGTGCCTAGGATCCAGAGAGAGGGCTGTTCTATCTCGAGGGTCGTGGATTTTTTCTCTATGAAGCCCGCCATGTTCAGAGTTGCTGTTACTAAATTCTGTTCTGGTCACATCACGTAGCTCTAAAATTTGCCTACTCTACTATGGACACTTTCAAGAGCATGAAAATAGGTATTATTAATCTTTTACAGGGCACTGGCATTTATTATAAATATCATATTGTTGTTTCAATGTACAGATTTATACACTTTATCGTATGGTGTGCATTCACAATTCGGGTATTTATTATTGTTATTGTTATATATTTATTATTGTTATGTTATGATTATATATTTACTATTGTTATTGTATTGTTCTCATATTTATTATTGTTGTTCGTTGTTATATTTATATACTTTGTTATACTTTCTCTAGTTGGCATCGGCCATCTTGTATTCAGACTTTGCATTGTATTTCTTGTGAAAGTGGTTAAACCGTTGGAAATAAATAAATAAATAAATAAATATGTATATTACGTTATTTCAATACGAAAATTCTCTTAATAAGTCTGTTGGGTCTATAATCCCAACAACTTGCCCGTAGAACCTCCTAAAATTTTAAGTTTTATGAAAAATTGTGTAACTAACAAAAATATTCAAAATTTACTCTGCAAATAGTATGATGCTTGCATACAATAAAGTGTAATCGGTTTCTTTAAGAAAGCAGGATCATTCGAGTAACAATAAAAAAAACCAAAAGGTTGCTGAGCAACAATATCGGGCATAGTGGCCCGAAGGCATCTACCTGAGATAAAGAGCCGTCGGGCATACTAGACTGACACGGCAGCTAAATGTTAAGAAAACAAAATATAATTTGTATTGATTCCCAGAATGCAATGGACCCAGAGGTGGTGGTTCCAGATGGAGTGGGTGTCTGCCATACTTCTTCCACTGCTGTTCCCACCACAGTGGGCACTGTCTTGTGGGTGGGACTGCCTCGATCATGGGCGCTGGCTGTGTTCGTCATAGCAGGAGCTGGTGTTACTCTCTGGGATCTCCCGACTTGTCTTGTTGGACTGACAGTAGCCGGTCTGTTGGCTTGTGCTAGAGGCAAGTTTATGAAATATTTTTGTATTTTATAATCAACAGCTGAACAATTTTGTTTATACTGTACACAATAATTTATTCAAGCATCTACAAATTTGAATGTGAAAGGATGGAAGGGAGGGCCACTCCACTAATCTCCAACAAATCTTCAATAGTCTGTGAACACAAGTTTTCAAATGTTCTCAACATTTTCCTCTGCCTAAGCTGTTCATGGTTTATTTTGTTATCAATTAATGCTGATAGTACACATATGTCATTATTTTCTAAGATACTCATTGTCCATTATAGTTATTTTTATAACAGTTTTGTAAGCTGCTTGCATTATTGAAGTATTAAGCTATTTTATTATTAATAGGATTTTTTTTTATTAAACAGGAAGAAAGTTATTTTATAACTGCATAATGTTTTTTATGGGTTAGGATTCAGCTTCCAGGTTCTAAAGTATTCTTCGAGGGTACCAGTATTGTTAGTGAGTGTTTCTTCAGTAGCTGCGAAATTACTGATCACAATAGGTTACAAACAGGAGTGGGCAGATGTAATTAGTATAAATACAAATGGGGATTGACACTAGATCAGTCATGTGATTATGAGGAGTTTATACAAACAATGGATCACATGGTTACAGAGTGCCCCCTGTGCTGCTTTACGGAATTGGTTTCCATTCCAATTCAGGAGTTCTTACTGAAACCGGGTTGGCCTGAGTTACCTTTTCTTTGGTGATTAAAGATTCAATAACATCCCAAATTATTGAAACAGTTTTACTGAACACCCTGTATATTAACTTTATTTTTAATTCCCATGTTGTTAGGTTTAATCTAAATAATGAATATACAAGGTGAGGCATAATAACAAGCGATTTTTAAAAGACTGTTAAATAAAAACATTTTGTTACAAAAATATGTTTATATCACAATATTAAAATACATCAAAAAGCATTTTCTGCAACAGTAAAATGTCTGTTATTTTTTGAAAATAACTCCAGTAAGATGGCGTCCGTTTAGACACACACATTCCTCGAGCCGGACCTTGAAGTGACTCATCACATTGCGTAGCATTGCCAGTGGGATTTGACCAACTTCCTGCCGGATCCACTCTTTCAGGGCTTCAATTGTTCGAGGAGGATTATCTTGGTAAACTTTACTTTTAAGATAACCCCACAAGAAAAAATCACATGCTGTGAGGTCAGGTGAACGAGAGGGCCATGCAATATCTCCATTTCGGGAGATCACATGATTTGGAAACAACTGATTGACAATATTCATGCTTACTCGAGTAGTGTGGGATGTTGCTCCATCTTGCTGGAAAAACATCTCATCGTCCACTTCGTAGTGTGCAAGTTGTGGAGTAAAAAAGTTGTCCAACATCTCTGCGTATCTCTGCGAAGTCACTGTCACAGCATTGCCATGGCCATCTTCAAAGAAGTATGGCCCTATGATCCCTAATGAAGACATGGCGCACCACACAGTAACTTTTGTGGAATGCAATGGTTGCTGATGCAGTTCTCTAAGATTAACTTCACTCCAAAATCGAAAGTTCTGCTTGTTCACGTAACCGGAGAGATGGAAATGTGCTTCATCACTCATCCACAAACGGTTTACAATGTCCTCGTCTTGATTAATCAAATCCAAAAATTCTAAGCTGAACCGGCTTCTGCTCACATAATCTGTTTCCTTTAGGGCCTGAACAATTTGGATTTTGTACGGGTGGAAGTGTAAATCTTTGTGTAAAATTCTTCTTACCGTTCTGTTTGAAATCCAAAGTGTAACGCTGTGTCGGCGAGCTGAGCGACGAGGGCTTCTTTCAATGGCGACTCTTACACGTTCAATGTTATCAGGTGTGCGCACAGTTTTCGGTCTCCCTGTTTTCTTCCTTGTCGTTGACGCAGTCTCTTCAAAGTTCTCAACCCACTTTTTAATCGCACATGCAGACGGCACCGGCAAATTCCGATTAATATTGAAACGTGTGCGGAATGCACGACGTGCTAACTGGTATGAACTACCGTTTTCATAAAATGCGTTGACAGCGTACGCACGATGCTGTGGGGTCCAGCGCTCCATTGTGACTAAATGCTATTTCGCGCCAAACGTAACTGACACTATCCCCTCCACCTCCATCCAACGCAGCTTGGTTCGCGCACTTTTTTAAATCGCTCGTTATTATGCCTCACCTTGTATTAGAGGAAATTCTAAATATTTGATCTATTTATTTTTTTAATGATTATTGTGTATAAGACTTATTTGGTGACATTTTATTTTGGTTTGGTAATTAACGTTGTATATTTTTTGTAGGCTTGTGACATTGTTTTCTGCTTGCAGGAAAATGCATGGATGTTCAGTCAACAGGGTCAGGTGTGTGGTTCTCGATCCTTCATCACTGTTGCAGCTTGGCAGCTCTTGCTAGTTGTATGCGCTCCATCCTACAATACATGGGCGGCGGCAGTAAGCTGCGTTCTTGGCTAGCCTCTCACATCGCCCAATCTCCTCACATGTTTACTACTCTTGTCCTACTGTTTGTTACTGTTCTCTTCGTTCTGGGCCTCGGGGTAAGCTTATGTACGTGACTGTTTGTTGATTATTTACTCATCTGTTTGTAAGGCTGAACACACACTACACACAGCCACGACAGCGGCCAAGTTTAACATGGACTAGCATGGAGCAATGCGCACCTAGCGTTTGCGGCAACAACTCCCTCATGTGGCCAAGATTTCATATTGCCACGCCATCCAATGTCAACATTCAATAAAACTTTGCAACACGCACTGTCAAGCGACCAGTAAGCGGCAAGACATAGCTAAGCTGATTTGACTGTCGTGCGTTTATTCTGTTTTCGCATCAACAAATTATTTCAATGGAATCACTAGATATGGAGCAATTTATTTTAACAGTGACAAAAAATCCACTTTTGTGAAATATGGTAATTGACAAATACAGTGACAAGAACGTTAAAAAAAAATTGTGGGAGGAAAAAACACTCCTCTGGTAGACTTTATCTTGCAGCATAGGATGCACCTACAACCTCATTCTTGTACAAAGTTTGTAGCATCTATATAGATGTACTACCACAGCAATCTTTTCGACATCCATTTAGAACTGGCGTTCAGAACAGATACGTCAATATTGGCTGCAGACACTTGGTCACTGATCACGGCCATGGCCGCAGCCGCGTAGTGCGTGTTCACCCTAAGGATTATTTATGCTAAAACATCTGAAGTCTATTCTTTAATAAACTTAGGAGAAAGTTGTTTTTCGAATAATTAAATCAGTTTAAGTCCTAAAATTATTAAGTCCTAAAATATAATGTTTACACTTTTTTAAGTTTCCTGATACTATTTAAATATTGCTTGGTGGTGAATATAACAAATTTTACTAGAATTAAAATAAATGTCTTGAACGGAGGAATAATAATAACACCTTGATAGTTCCTTAACCGAAGAGTTAAAATATATTATTGTATTGAAGATATGGCTGAGGTTAACACTTATGAACTTGTCACTGTGGTTAATTTAATGGATTGATTGATTGATTTTCCTAATCTATCTTCTTTTTTTGTGAAATTTGTCTTGGATAAGACTTTCCTTCAACCTTTCCAATTCCTTTGTAAGTATTGGTCATTGATGATTGTATTATGATCTGGACTGACTCCAAAAGCAAACTTGTAACCTTTCATAATCTATATAAAACGTTTCATATCTGAATTTCACCGGACAATCCTTCATGATAAGCTTCTTTAATGTTTAAATTGGTCTGAAGACCATATCTTTCAAACTAATGTCCACTTCAAACCTAACAATAAAAATAACATTACCTTCACTATACCAGCTGTCACTCCAACAATAATACAATCAACTTCTTTATACTTTACACAAAAAAAGATTACCCACCAACCCCATAAACAACCAGATATGTTTAATCTAATCCAAAATCAAACCAATTTCAAAAGAAAAATTTCCTAATGCTTGATTAAGCCTTGCTACTTAACACCATTTTTATCCATATCCTGAAGGATTGCTTTAGCATCTAAAAACCTTCCTCTTTCCTAGAAAACATTGCCTTTATTCAAGAAACCAAAAATCTCTATCAAATCCTAGTTCATCCTAAGTATTTAGTATTGAGGGCGTTTTGAGAGATTTTTAAAGCTTATTGCCTTTTCGGAGGACCACCTAACATTCACGTTAGGAGAGGAAACACTACAAAAGACGTTACCACGAACGATCACAGGGAGATGTGTTTTATAAGTAGAAAGTAATGAAAAAGAACCAACTGTACCTTTTAGAGGAGATAGTACATATCTTGGAGCGAAGAACTGAGATGAAGAAGAGTTGAGATGACTGGGATCCACCAGGCCTGGGGTGTCGATGTTGTCTATCGGTCAGTTTGTAGCACAACACATCACTGAATAGAGTTTGCCTTGAATTAAATGCGGAGTAGATTGAGAGTAGAGAGATTGAGAGACGAAAAAACATGATCACTGACTAATGAAACCAAAAGAGAAGTCACTATAAGAGAGGTCACGGCAATCGCGACGCCGAGCGAACCATTCTGCATAGCATCATGAGTTCAACTGGGGATTTAATTTTAGGTATAGGGGTGAAGCGTGTTGACGGGGTTCACACCACCGGATACAAGGGTTAGACAGTGTCACCTGATATTTGACTTTTGGCAAGTGCATGTGCATAGAGGCCAGTAATATTATTTAGATTTCAATATAATAACAGGTGAATATGTTATGAGTATGTGAATAACAATTTATGCTTATGAGATTATAAATACAAATAAGAGGAACAAACTATTAAATCACTGAATTATGAATTACAACTAACTATATGTACAATAACTTATACTAAGTACGGAACACTAAGATATCTGATGCAACAACCTTCTAAATTATAAAAACCCTGTCTTTTTCGTCTTACCAGTCCCACCACCTAATTAAATTACAAGATACCTTGAAACCAAACTTGTGACTCCATCAACCTAATTTACAATGCCAAACTGTCCTGCCCAATGTTACCACCACTGAAACACTCCGAGAATACATGAACAGCTATACACATGAACAGATAATACACATGAACAGCTATACACATGAACAGATAATACACATCAACAGCTATACACATGAACAGATAATACATATGAACAGATAATACACATGAACAGATATACACATGAACAGATAATACACATGAACAGCTATACACATGAACAGATAATACACATGAACAGCTATACACATGAACAGATAATACACATGAACAGCTATACACATGAACAGATAATACACATAAACAGCTATTCACATGAACAGATAATACACATGAACAGCTATACACATGAACAGCTATACACTTGAACAGCTAATACACATGAACAGCTATACACATGAACAGATAATACACATGAACATCTACACACATGAACAGATAATGCACATGAACAGATAATACACATGAACAGATAATACACATGAACAGATAATACACATGAACAGCTATACACATGAACAGATAATACACATGAACAGCTATACACATGAACAGATAGTTAGAAATCCTGAAATATCTATCTCTGACCGTACCCATCTCCATAGTCAAAATTTTTATTAAAGTTGCACATGTAAGTAGATTCCTTCCACCTATGTCAATAGTTTCCAACGCAGAAGAATTGAATTAGTAAACCACCAGCTATCCAGGGAAAATTGAACCTCAGTCTTAGAATAAAAAAGATGCCAGTGCTAGAAAAAAAAACTTGTGGTGTGACCTTTTTTGTTTTATTGTGTTTGTTTTAATAGACTATCTTACATCCCAGAAACGTTTGCTGAACCCTTTTCCTCCTATCACATTATTTCTTTATAGTGTGTCTAAATTTACGACCATCACAGTTGTTAAAACCTGAACTTCTTAGGAAAATATTACAAGATCTCACAAATGGTTGAGAAGTCTTGCTTCAATATTCGTAGTGTACGAATATTCATTATTAATATTTCAAAAACATTAATTGATGGTTTTTTGGTTTTCTTGAGTAGCGATCAAGACTGCTGCGATCTGGTCTTATCGGTGGGATTCCAGCAACGTTGGCCCTCCTAATCTTGTCTTGTTACCTATTCTACAAACAACCTTTTGCTCAACAACTATTTCACACGTCTTTGACTCTTAATCAGGTTTGTGAAATATTTTATAATTTATTCATTTCATCCGAATTAAGCAAATTAGTAGAAATAGAGGTGTCATACCGCATATAGTCATTAATTCATGTAGAATTCATTTTATCTACCACTGTTTTGGCACATACCTTTTAGTAATTAATAAAAACAACGAATCATTGTTATTTATTTATTCTTTAGACACCGATCGTCAAGATATGGGCGAATGTATATTTTCAAATGTTTATTATTTGTACATAAAAATAAAGATTTAATTTTAAATAAACAGCACAGCCATATTTACAACACAAGATTCAGAGAACAACTCCAATATCCAATTCATAGGCTAAAACTATTTGAAAATTCCCCTCATTACATTGGTCTAAAGTATTACAATAAAATTCCGTCTAATCTAAAAATCCTAAATATTATTAAAGTTTAAAAAAATTGTTAAAAACTTCCTGATTCAGAAAGAATATTATGATGTAGAAGAGTTTTTAAGTGATAACTCTTTGATTGTTGATATGTAATTTTAGAATAAGTTTTAGGATAGTTTTAGTTTTTAGGACATTGACTCTTCACCTGTTTACTTACAAATAAAATTTTGTAAAATTATGTAAACGTTATGTGAAATAAAAAAAAAAAAAAAAAAAAAAAGAATATTCAGATTATTTTATTTAACATATTTACTAAGAATAAAACAAAAGTAAAAATGTATGTGTTATAAAAATATGTCGAGGTTTCGATATTTGTAAAATAAAACTTGTAATCAGTAGTGTGCCTGTCCTCTTGCACAGGTAAAGAACTCGCTGATGCAGTAGATGGATTTGCCTATGAGCCAGCGTTGCAGAAATGACTTTAGCTTCTTGGTGTCTTCTATTTTTAGCTCTTCATATGGATTTCAAATGAATGTAGATGAACAAATGTAGTCATCATTACAAACTAAGGCCAACTATTCCTTAGCCCAATGACAATTCTTAGTTAATTTATTATACATTATTAAATATTTTTATGTTAAACAGTGGTATAAACCTTTTCTACAAACCTTTGTTTTGTTAATATACTACACAATTTCAAGATAATGAAAATGACACCAAGTGTGCTGAAACTTAAGTAAAGAAAATGAAATCTGTATGAATTGATGACGATTCAATGTATGTAACGTTTTCCTAATAAATTTTATAGTTATATTCACTGAGGTAATAATTACATGAAATATAATTTTCACATGAAATAAATATACTTAACTTTTTATACAATAATTGGCTACTTTCTACTTACATTTTATTTATTTTTCTTTTGGGAAAAACTTCACTTGCCAGTTCAAATATACCTGCAAGCCTGTGTTTGGAATTTATTCAACGAGTGAAGAACCAACTGTTAGCTCAGTTGAGGATTCCACAGTCTGATAAGGAAGGAATGGTGTCAAATAAGGACTTTTTTTTACTCGTGCTTGCTGTACAACTAGTGCTTGGACAACTGTTAAGCATACAGTGAGTTACTTCAGCGTGTACTGAAGAGAGACAAAGAGAGGAAAACCGCTAGTGCTACCTGTGAAGGCAGTACATGAACTAAATTCATGGAACAGGCAAACTGGCTCCATGGAGCCAATATGAGTGGACAGTTTTCTTTGTTCCTATAACAGTCAATGCAATGATTTCACAATAATATTCTTGTAGTTATGAAAATTATAGATTTTAGTATCATTCAGTCACAGAAAACATTTAATTAAATTGTTTATTCTACCAGGTATGAGGGTAAAGATTTCTTTATAGAAATCTTGAGAATTAATTCAATTGTTCTATAGATTGCTGGGAGCACTGCATTTTTCACATTGATTTTCTCAGGAGCTATGGAGAGGACAATAGTACAAAAACAAATGTTTTTGACTTCCTTTGCCGCCATCTTTGTTCTGGTCCTGAGCTGCGTTCTTGCTGTCACATTTATATCCATTGTTACGGAGAAAAAGTAAGTGCTGTAATATCAGTTCATAATGAATAAATCAAAAATAATAGTAATTTTTGGAAATTATTTAGTCAACTTCAATTTCTTCCCTATTTAAGTACAACAATATCTAAGAATTTATATAGTTAAAAAACATAAATTTGTTTTTAAATTTCTCAACAAAAAAGTGTTGGAAAATAAATATATAACCTAACACTAAATCTATCTAATTAACATTCTCTATCTCACTCTAGGTTTCTGCGCAAACAGCTCGACCTAGTGGCAGCCGTATTAAGATAAGAAAATTAGAAAAATTTAGTCAGGCTTTTTGCTTCTTATAAATGTTTATTCATTGGAACAACTTGCCAGCAAGTCAGGACTATTTTGACTCTGTCCCGTATTTCAGTGACTATGTGAACTCTGAATCTTCTTATCCCTCAGCAATGCGAATGATAGCTTTCTGACACTTAATTTGCATGTTTCTTATTTTCTAAGGTCTACCTATTTGTCAGATTAAAAAATTTAAGTTTACTAAATAATTGCTCATAATTATCAAAATAACTGAATAATGGATATTGGCTCTTTAGAGCTTGTAGTAGCAAAGATATGTTGATTAACTTGACGAATTTCCTCCAAATTGATAAATTAACAATTATAAAATAGCTAAATTTATAAAATTAAATATATTATCATTGATTTTATTGATACACATATATTTCTCATCCAATGTTAAATTTTGTGTCTCAAATTATCAGCTGTTTTGTGGTCCATTGTGGAGTGCTAGTGTAGTGCCATGTAAATATAATGCAGTTTAAACCAGCTGCAGTGACAGACCTTACTAACAAAATTACAGGCACAAATATTCCTATTAGATGAGTTATCTATTGTAGACAAATGTAATAAAGGAATAATAAAAAATTTAATAATTATTTATAGTTTTTATATTATTTTTTATTAAGGATTAATATAACCCATTAATAAAAAAATCAGCACTCTTTCCTTCGTTACCTTTATTCAAATACACCTTTGCATGCTAAAATTCACTTCGTACTTTATCTTGTCAACTATTTATGTTTGGAATTAAACATAATCCAAAGTCCTTAGAACTTAGGCTTAAGCGGTCGGTGTTATAACTAGAATCTTTATTTTCCGGTAACAACTGCGTCAATGTACCTAGCACCTTGACGCGGTTGTCACCGGAAAATATAGATTCTAGTTATAATCCAAAGTTATTTTCTTGCTTTTCAAACTTTTATAAGTCATTATTTTCTTAAATTCTGGATACAATGGTTAGTTAGGAGCAAGGTCATTGTCACGACTCACGAGTGAATGTAAATGAATGCAACAAACCTTCTGAGGTTAATTGATCATCTGAATGAGCCCGTTTTAGTTATAAGTACCGGGAGACCGAGCTTCGCTCAGTTGAATTTTGCAAAATAAGAGGTAGCATCCATATCTCCCAGAGGATCCTGAGAATCGTTTGTTGATATTCTACCTTGTAGGTTATTAATAAATTTTGTTTTGGAGGTCTTCTGTGTTTACCTTTAGCCACTTTGTGTAACTCGGCCTGAAGCCTCGTGGGAGAGCTCGGTCTAAGTCTCACAAAAACACTCTACTACAAGCCCCTTTGTGGAACTTGGCCTACAGCCTCACAGGGGAAAGTTCGGCCTGCGGCCTTACCAAGGCTACAGTCCCTTTTGTGAATCTCAGCATATCGCCTCGTGAGGAAGATCAGTCTACGACCTCGCCAGCATTTTTAAGCAGTATGACCATGAATTTAGGTTTTTGGGACAGTGGAGCCCATAAACCTAGTCTTTTCTGAAATCTTATGGTAAATTATTAATTAAGAGACGAATACCTTTAATTTGATACCCCACTTAGGTGTATTGGTTTAACATTACCCAATTTTGGGTTTTGGAGCATATTTTTGTAATGGGAGGGGCAGAGCCCTAAATGCTGACTCTTCCAAAATGTAATGGTATAATGTCATTTAGGAGATAAATACCTATAGTTTGATACCCCACTTTCTGCTAGAACTCGATACTGGTTCCATAGTGTTTTTTATGCTTGAAGTCGATAAAACAACTTCTTAGTTCTGGCAAACAACGCTGATTTTATAAGGTTTAACCTTATTCTGAAAATAAATAGCATTATACTGCTAAGTAACTATAGCAACACACACGAAAAAACGGTACCTTGGAAAGAAGACTGTACGTATCACGTGCATCTCCCATGGTGTCACATGTGCTAAATGGCAAAAATTAACACAAAAATACCGTTGTAATTCCCGTAATTACAATTCCAGCTAATAAGTGATAAATAACTTGCTTAATAGTTAGCTGAATACTTCTACGCAATTGGTAGATTTAGTTACCAGTATTTAATAGAATAAACAAATCAGTGATTTCACCCGTGTGACGTCACAGTTTACTGCACAGCCTCGTCGTGATGCATAGGAAGTCTAGGAGCCTCTGGGGCAAAAATCAGAATTTTCTCAGGGTTGAGACCAGTGTCAACCAATATCTAGTGGTCGAAAACCCTAATGAAAGTTTAAAAATCCTTGGAGCCAAAAAAATATTCATCCCGACGTAGCTTGTTTTAGATAATAAAAATTAGTAATAACCAGACCACTCAACAGTCTATTTAATGCAAAAAAACACAAAAGAGCAACTTAAGAAAGTTTTGTATTGATGAGCAGAGCAAGAGTAATCTCTCTAATTGTATTATTACATTAACATTACAAGTTCACTGAGTGACAAGTTACTCTTGTATCACAACTTACTCTCATGCGGCAGTTAAATATTGAGATGTTTCCTTTGGACTTCTCCAAAATGTTTTATAACTTTGTATTAACTTTTGGGGTTGGGTTCCCAATAACCCCTACACTTGGCCAATCCCTCTAATGGCCAATGAAATTACAATTCCCTGAATGGCCTGAGGCACTGACATACAACTCTCAAGACATCCTGTTAACTCATTTAATCAAGAAATATATGGCTTTCAGTAGGCCTTATAAATAGTGCGTGTGACTTTGAGAAGAGTTAATAGAAGTGGGACAGGGTGGGGGTACTTTTCTGAAAACGTTATACTGATCAGGTGATTGCAAACGAGAAAATATTAGTTACTGGTGTAAATTGAAATGCACGGTAAATAATCATTTTGTATTAATTCTATTTGTAAATAATTATAACCTGTCTTTTTAATTTATTACAAATAATTACTACTGTTTCTGAATTGTTTTGAATTAGGCCTAGAATAATAATTATTGACTGTTTACTAATATTTATTTATATGTAGTAACATTTAAATAGTCTTATTTAATACGTTTCTTATTTTTTATTTCAATAATCTCAATTAAATAAAACAACAGAAAATGGTTTAGACATTTAAAAAATATATGGAAATACTTTCTTTTTGTAACATCTCTATGATCATAACAGAACAAATAAAACTTTATTATTTGTTTAGGTACCGTAGATGTAAAATACTTATTGGTCTTTGGTTGAAAAATGAAATATTTCTACATTGTGAGAACGGATAGTACATTCGAGTCCACATTACTTACTCAAAAAGTAAGTACTGGAAGATAAAGTCCTGTGGTAGTCATTCAAAGTATATATAACTGAACTGGTTTTAAATATATACACTAGCTGTACCCACTCGGTGGTCATTATATTGAATTTCATTAAATTATTTTAATATAAGGGAAAATTCCACCAAAATTAAAGAACATTGAAAAATTACTTAAATAAATCAAACTAAATACCTTGTTTTTGAAAAACAATTATTTAATCTAATATCCAATTTAGAACAGCTGATGTTATGTATAATTTACTACTACCATTGATTTTATACACAAATAGATTTACCATCCAATGTTAAATTTTGAGTCTCGAAATATCAGCTGTTTTTGTGGTCCATTGTGGAGCGCTAGTGTAGTCTTATGCGGGCCTCACTAACTAACAAAATTACTGGCACAAATATTCCTATTAGATGGGGTATCTAATTGTAGGAGTATATAATCAAGGCTACTACTCTACTGAATTATTTTTAATTTTAAAAGTTTAGCCTACCACAATTTTATTCAATTTGTTTTTATTTAACAGCTGTTAATGAAATAAATTTAACAGCAATTCATTTGAGTCAACTAGCCCGCCTTTTGTCCCAGGACTTCTAGAGTACAGTGAGGTAGTGAAAAGTGATAAAAAAAAGCAGAGTAGTGGTGTTTGTGAAAATATTGTTAATAGCTCTATGCCTATGTCAGTAAATGTTAGCTGTAAGTTAGATGTAGAGAACCAAACCCTTAGCGAAACACCTAAAACCAAACCAGACTCCTTCCTATCCGCCCCTATCATTCCTGAACAAAAAAACATAGCTCCAATTCGGACCATAAAGATAACTTAGAGTTAACACAATGTAGTAGCAATATTAGTCTTACAGAGCAAAATTCCTCAGACTTGCTCCTAAAGTCTAATATAGGTTTTTTATTTTTAAATATACAGGGATTGCAAAATAAAGTGCATATTTTAGAAAGTTTTTTGCCAGAAAGTAAAATTAACAAAATATCAATAATCGGTTTATCTGAACATTGGCTTAGTGAAGGCACTCCTGCTCTATTCTGCCCAAAAACCTTTTATTGTCCAGCTGATTTTTGCAGAAAGGATAGAATCAGGGGTGGAACTCTTGTGTTCATTGATAAAACATTAAACTCAAAAAAGATTGATGTTAGTAATTACTGTTCTGAATTAGATTTTGAAGTGGCTGCAGCCGTTATTGATTCACTTAAAGTGGTGGTGGTATCTATTTATCATTCCCCTTCAGGAAATCCGCACATATTCTTGGAATTACTAGAAAAATTTTTATCTTTTATCTCATTTTACGGAACCTATTCAATTGTAATTGGGGGGGATATAAATGCCAGCTTCGATGTAACGTCAAACAATAAAACCACAAGAGATTTTCTTAACATTTTGAGGCAGTTCAACTACTTCTGTGTTAACAACACTCCAACAAGGGGTGACCGTTGTCTTGACAATATTTTTGTTAACTGTCCAGGTCAAATTTTATCGTCTGAAATATTTGTCTTTCCTTTCTCAGACCACAATGGGTTAATTTTAAATATGGGAAACTCTAATAAGCTTGACTGGAATAAACCAGAAAGATCTAATACAAATCTTGGACATATGAACTCTTTTACAATTAGCTTTCCAAAATCAGCAATCCACAATCTCGCTGATAGTTTAATCTCGCATGACTGGAGCGTCCTTATTAACAATGAAAATTTATTAAGTGCCAAAGACTTTTTTCATAGTTTTCTTAGTGTCATAGTTAATAAAATAACTTATTTCTCAACCATTAAAAGACGCAGAAATAAAAATAATAAGGTAAAACCAAATAAACAATGGTACACCAAGGAACTGGCTCAAATGAAAGAAAGGCTCTTGTTTTTGAACAAACTTGTAAAAAGTTCAAATTGTGATAGGCTACACGCAAATTATATTGATCTCAAAGGGCACTATAAAAAGTGTATTGAGAGCGCTAAACTAAATTATAACGCAGCACAAAATGAAAATAGCGATAATAAATGTAAAGCAGCCTGGAATCTAATAAAAGATACCACTAACAACACACTAAACCACACTAAAATTGGTATCTCACCAGATTGCTTTAATACATTTTTCATTGACTCGGTTGAGCAAATAAAAAATAATATTGAATATTCTAATAGAGATAGTTTGAGCTTAACTCGTAACTATCATGTAGAAAGAAATAACTTTAACTTTATAAAAGTCTCAGTTGATGACGTTACTGAAGCTGTAAAGAGACTTAAAAAGTCTGACAGTAAAGACATTTTTAATATATCCAATAATATGATTAAAGATATTTACCATACCATATTAACACCTTTAACTCTAAGTATTAACAAATGTTTGAATGATGGCTATTTTCCAGAGGAGTTAAAGCTTACCAGAGTCTGTCCAATATACAAAAAGGGCCCTAAAAATACACCAGAGAGCTATCGCCCAGTATCAATTGTTCCCATTTTATCAAAAATAATTGAAATAGTAGTGCATGACCAATTAGTGACATATTTAGAAACACATAATTATCTAAGTCTATCCCAGTTTGGTTTTAGAAAGGGCAAATGCACCATAGATGCAATAGACGTACTTATCAAAGATGTTGTGAATGCCTTTGAGAACAGGGCTTTTGCTCAGGCCACCCTATGTGACCTGAGCAAGGCTTTCAACTGTGTCGATCACAACAAATTGGTCCTAAAACTAAACTATTATGGTATAACAGGAATCACCTCAAATTTCTTTCAAGGTTACCTGTCAAACCGCAGACAAAAAGTTTGTGTTGATGGAAACTGGTCCGATGAGGCTAAAGTTTCAATAGGGGTGCCTCAAGGATCAGTCTTGGGCCCACTGTTGTTTTTGTTACAAATAAATGATCTTCCCAAAAATGTCAAGGGTAAATCTTTTTTATACGCTGATGATACAACTTTTATAAATGTAAATTCAAATTTCAGTGAGCTACAACACCTTGTCAAGGAAACTGTACAAGAGGCCTCATTATGGTTTAGGTCTAACGGATTTTTACTCAATGAAGCTAAGACTCAGAATATAGTTTTCAGCTTAAGACAAACACCTTCAGTTGATATAACTGATACTTTTTTTACCACCGTAAAATTTCTGGGTATTCACATCGACAGTACTCTGACTTGGAATTCACATATTGAATACCTATCAAAACGATTGTCGAGAGTTATTTTCTTACTCAGGCGTTTATTGTGGTGTGTACCAGAAAACTATGTCAAATCCGCTTATTACGCCTTTTTTCAATCAATTTTAAGATATGGTCTTGTTATTTGGGGAAATGGTAGTAAAATAGAAGACATCCTAATACTTCAAAAAAAAGCCATTCGGGTCATCGTAAAAGCACATACTCTGGATCACTGCAGGCCTCTGTTTATTAGACAACAATTACAAACTGTAATAAATTTATATATTTTTGACTTAACATCTTATGTACTCCAAAATATTCAAACTCTAACACTAAGATGTGATATACACAGATACAATACCAGAAAAAAAAACAATGTTGCAATAGACCATAGTAGGCTAACAAAATCGCAAAACAGTCATATCATAACATCTCAAAAAGTCTTTAACAAAATTAAACATTTAGCGGACAAATATCCAACCAAAACATTCCAAAACAAATTGTATGACTGGCTTCTAAAAAACCCGTTTTATAACCTATCAGAATTTCTGAATTATAAGAATATTAATTTCTAGTTTGTTAGAAGTGTAAATATTAATACTAATACAGTACAATATTATTTATTATCATGCTAGGTGCCATAACAGTTGTATTGATGTTTTATTACTTTTTTTCTATTGTACGGACTCTGGAGAGTGTTTGGATTTAATATATTACATTATATTAGCTTAAAAGTAGATTATGAAATGTTGTCTGTTTTTGCATATTCTTTGCCAAATGTAATTTGCCTTATATTTTGTTAGTTTAATATCTGACTATGTCATCTAGACATTAATCTGACTTTGTCAATGCTTTTATGTAAAAAGACAAAATAAAATATTTTATTTATTATTTATTTAATCAATTCTATCACTCAATTGGGATCACTCACTCACTAATTGACATATATGTTGAGGCACTTCTTGGCATCCTACCCCCATAAAGTGTATATACTTGAATTGAAGCTCTCGGTATGAAACCTCCAGGATAATACACAAAAGTTTACTTTTTTCACTAATAAACAAGATGGCGGCCTTTTTTTACCACACAACTGCCCCAATGTATTTCTTATGGGAAAATTGAAAAAAGTCATTTTTATAACCTAACTTGAGAAAAAGCATGATTAAAATGTTAAAAACCTTCACAGTTCTACACGCGTAACAAATGAACACATTATATATGAATTTCAGCTTAATAATCTAAAAATTTAGGGTATCGGAGGCCCAAAAACCACAATTTTTGAAAATGTAAATTTTTTTCCTACTGATGTAGATAACTCTAGTAGATACTCAAATGGGGTATATATTTAAAGCTATTTTTCTTCTGAATCCAAATATACCATCAGATTTTGAAAACGGTCATTAATAAGGGGTATATGTTCCAAAAACAATCTCCGAAAACTAAAACAAGAGTATAATTAAAATAAAACACCCAAGTGGTGTATCAAACCAAAGATATTTATCTTCTAAATGACATTATACAATTACATTTTGAAAGAGACATTATTCAGGGCTCTGCATCCCCCCAAAATAAAAAATATGTGAAAAAACCCAAAATTAGGTAATGTTAAACTAATACAACCAAGTGGAGTATCAAATTAAAGGTATTTTTCTATTAATTACTAATTACTATACCATTTGATTTTACAAATGTTTCACTATGTTTATGGGCTCCAGTGCTCCAAAAACCAAAATTCATGGTCGTACTGATTAAAAACCCTGGCGAGACCGTAAGCCGATCTTCCTCACGAGGCGACATGCTGAGATCCATTAATGGAACTGTAGCAAAGTGCCTTGGTGAGGGCGAAGGCTGAGCTCCTCCCACGAGACCGCAGGCCGAGTTCCACAGGGGCTAAAGGTAGAGTTTCCAGGCGAGGCAGAAAGCTTACTTCACGAGCATAGCAAGTGACGGCAGGGTTGGCACGCGAAGTGTGCAGGGGTGTCCCTTAGTTAATTAATATAGCTCTATAAGAATACCATGGGAATTAATTTTGGAGGCCAGTGGGATGGAGTCCTGAGGTCCGAGAGGAAAATCCTTTCTTAGTGAGCCTCTAGGGGTCAATATAAACCTATGTACAAAATTTAAAGTCAATTGGACACATAGGATTGGAGAAATAGTGATGAGTGATAAATGGTTTTTATATATATTCAATTATTTACCATAAATAAAATTAGAAAGAACAAAAAATTGTCATTACTAACAATCATAAATAATACAATTTTTTGTTTGTTAAGGAACTTGGATTCTGGGATTTTGCTTATTGATTCTATGAAGGTAAGTATTATTTATTATTTGTATTCATTGTTAAAGCCTACTGAGCTGATATATATAACAAATAATAAGGTTAACGTACCATGGAGTTCATGCTTTGAAACCGGTCGTCCAATAAATAGGATTTTGTAGCTGAAGACGACAAAGGTACGTCAACCTTATTATTTGTTATTATTTTTAATTTAAAAACTGAAAAAATGAATGTTACCTGGTAACTGGCACAAACCTTCTTCCTTTCCCTTTTTTATGTCAGATTGTTTTAAAATGTACAATAAAAAAAGATGTCCAATTAATTACATATCTAAGGAATGTACAGAGGAAACACTTATTTTATTTAAATAAAAGTATTGGAAAAATAATCTTCAAAAACAGCTGTTCATTTAATCACACAGCCAGGTTTTATGTTAACAATCTTTATCAACTTGAGTTGGGGCTGGATGCAAATCAAAATGGTTAGAAGAAAACCAACTATTGCATTTAAACTGGTTTAAATGGTTGCATTTAAAAATGTTTTTGCCTATACACAAAATGTTATAACTAAAAAACTATTAAAGTTAGGGACATGCGATTTTTACTAAACTATTTCAAATAGTAATCAAAATCGTTAAAGCAGTTTTTGAGAAAATCCCTTTTTTGTCAGTTTTTTGCCCAGAAAAATAAAAAAAAACTATAATTTCAAAAAATTGGATAAAAGGTTTGGAGATATTGGCTAAATAAACCTACATACTAAATTTTGTAAAAATTGATCCATCGATTTGGTCTTCAGCAAAGTGCACACACACGCGCACACCAAACCACTTTTAAACAATAAAAATTACTCTGAGACCAGCCATACGGAGAGAGAGTGTGAAGAAGAGTGCAAATTGACATGAAATGTTATTTTTGAAGAATCTAAGTGTGCAAAGTGAAGAAAAAGTACTCAAGTAAGGTGACATGAGCATAGCGAGTACCTTATGGCACCCAAAGTATGCAGGGGTCTCTCCTAGTAATCTATAAGTTTCTTTATTTAAATGAATTATTCCTATTTTTATTAATATTGAATTGTATTTTGTTACATTAGTATAACAATGAGGTGGTTGGTGGATGGGAGATGAGGCTGGTCAGGGATGGCCTGGCAATCATGGCGACTCTCTCCTTGAGCCTGTCACTAGTAGAGGTCCTGGCTACCGGTCAAAGAAGCTTGGCCAGTGTGGCCGGCCACATTCTCCCAGCTGCTGTAGCCAGGGATAACAGGTGGACTGGTACCCAGCTTCTGGCCATACTCATAGCAGGTAATAGTTAGCTTCTACTGGAGAAAATAATCTATATTTTGTTTAATGATAGTAAAACAGTCTAAAAGTTAAATTTTAACTTTTTCTATCATTGTTTCATAAACACATTATATGTTATATTCTGGCAAAATACATTTTAAAAGTAATATTAAATTTTAGAAAGTTATCAAAAACAAATACTTTACTTCTGTTCATGTTAAAAGTCTTCATGAAGAAGTCAACGGAAAGTACGGTTAAAATAATGTTTAGTTTGGATAAAAATGTTAAATTTACTAACTCAATTTACAGAATTAATTAAATAAATCACACCAGAGTTCATTATTAATTTACCCTGGCTATTGGGCTATTAATAAATAGTCCTTTCTGAGCTAAGTTGAACTCAGATAGTAACAATGACTACACTTGTTCATCTACACTCATCACACTTATTCACCCCTCATATTCGCCCATATCTCTAGGATCGGCATCTTAGAGATGAATAATGAATAAATTCTTTGTTTCTTGTTTATTAAATGGTGTGTGCTAATCATTCAAATATCTTATAACGATTTGTTATTGTAGTGTTTAAATTTTATTACTTACCCTACGCCCTTTTGTTGTTATCTATTCAGTTGTTATTGCCAATAGATAGTTTTGGTGATTTTATTGCTATTGTCAATATTTCCCCCAGATTCTTATTGTTATTACATAGTTTTTCATCTATTACATTAAGTTGATTTATGTATTGTTGCTACTAATAAAAAACATATTACAGAATATGGTTTGGTAATTTAGAATGTAAAACATAGTTATTACTGTTGCTGGCAAGTGAACGTGGAACACAGACATTTGTCATACCAGTATACTGTGTGATGATTCTTTAAAACTACTCTCTGAGTGTTTCTGCTATGTAGCATGAAGCATTTAAATCCATTGAATAAATAGTATCGTGAGTTTTTTTATAAACTCATTTTAAAAATCAATTTTACATTTGAGATTTAAACATTATTAAATTCAGCAATAATTTATTTATTTATTTCCATGGTAACAGGTTTACACCCAATTATATTAAAGCAGCTAAAGACATAAACTTGTATTAATATATAGTGGGACTTGCCATGACACAAATGTTCAAATACATAAACTGTCCAAGGTCTGTAAACGTACAATTCACAAAAACACTAAAAAAGGAACATCCATATGTCAATAAATGTTTGTTTTAAATGATAAGTTGACTTATGAAGAAATATAAATACTCTAACATATATAATAAATACTCTCTAATTGGACATCTTGTATGGTTTTATTTGTCAGTTACTCTATTTACGGTTTGTTCGCCCAAATTATATTGTTGTGCTGCTAAGATTGTACAGTGAGTTTTAATTTTGACAACAATAAAACAACTCTTGGTTGCTTGTAAACCTATAAAAAGATCATCAAGTGTTACAGGCCTAGTGAGCAGTACTCTAGTGTGCCTGAGTCCCTTGTCTACACTTCTGATGTTGTCCAGCGTCAGTTATCTTCTGTCTCAGTCCTGCGACCTTCTCTCAGCACTGTACTGCTCGTATCAGCCGTCTTTTGTCCCTAAACATTCTGGTAAGCTGTAAAACTTGTCAATAAGAATATGATTTGTTAGACATTTCTAATCTCTTTTTGTTCAAAAACTAGTACGTTTCAAAAGATAACAAACGTACTATGTTCGTAGTTGATAAATAGTATAATGGGAGAAGTAGGACATCAGCAAACGTAAATGAGAAGACAAGTCCATTAATGAAATAAAGTGAAAACAGTAGTTATTTGAAAGTTACAGTTAGGACCTGCAAGTCCTCTCTCACACTTAACCTCTATCTAGATCAATAGTAAGCTCTTTTTTACAAAACATAAATTACTTACTAGATAGGAAAAAATCTGAAAAATGTTCGTACAAAACGTTCTTACATTCTTACATATGAGACGCTGACACAATGTTGTGTGTATTTTATGGTGAATATGAATGATAATATGAGTGTAGGATGAGTGTGGATGAGTGTAGTCTGGTTACTAAATGAGTTCAACTGTTCCTCAGAAAGGGCATTTATTAATAGCCTAACAGCCAAAGCAATTAAGAGACCTACAGTTTTACGTGGAATCCAAACCACGTAGTGTTGGTCTGATTTTCAGCTAATTAACAAGCCTGATACTCAGTTATCTCCCCCACATAACATCCGTACAATGATTACCACCCAACATCGACACCCCAGACTTCTCTAGCAACCATCGAGCGGACGCCATGTCGGTATCAAGAGGGCCGAGCTTAATACTAATACAATAATAATAAAACAATAATAATAGTTTTTTACATAACAAGAAGACGAGTATTACACTGACATACACACTCAATGCAAGAAAATCATCCCCATGACTCCACCGCAGTAAGCTGTTAGATGCTGTACCAAAGCGAGCACGACTATCCTAATTCCTTATTGAAGAAGGTAAGTTGTTCCATAAGGGACACCTTGTAATAGTAAAATTTTTGTTAAAAACAGCTGTTCTGTGAATACCAATTGATAGCAGGGATGACTTGCCTTTGTTGCGCAAGCTAATGGGATGATAGAATTTAAATTTGACAGCTTTGCATTAAATATGGCTAAACTTAATAATGTTAAAAGAAGTAAAAGAATATGTATAGATGAAATACATATCAAATGTATAGATACTTAAAATATTGTTAAGTTTAAGGATTGAAAGAGTTCTACAGAAGGTAACATATTCATTATGTTAGCATTTAAACAAGAATGTCACGCAATAGTTTTGGGATCTCAGCAATTTCTGCAATAACACAACAATTAAGAAAACAAATATATATATATGCAACACATAACACTAATTCTTCAGGTGAGGAGAAAAACTTGACTCAGTTTCAACTGCCCATAAGTAATTGGCAATGATAGGTAAATTGTCTACAGCGTATAACCATTTATATACAAATAGATCTCCCATCCAATGTTACATTTTTAGTCTCAAAATATCAGCTGTTTTGTGGTCCATTGTAGAGTGCTAGTGTAGTTCAATGTAAATGCAATGCAGTTTAAACCAGCTGTGGTTACGGGCCACACTAACTAACAAAATTACTGCCACAAATATTCCAATTAGATGGTTTATCTATTGTAGGTGTATATAATCAAGGGTATAACGCAGTTGTTTTAACCCGTCATAGGTCGCGTAGTTGGATGGAACAAATTCAGTCACACCTAGAGATGAATTCTCACCCATTACATTGACTAATTTTCCAATATCATAACAATTTTATTTGTTTTATTTTTAAGTTTATTTAATACACTTTAAGACAGTATAAAGTAACTTTTGACTTCTTTTATTTCTTTAAAATTGCTAAAAATTAATAAATGTAAATAGTTTTGTTATAATTATTTCATAAATGTTGCCGTTGTGTTCACTGTTCTAAGTATTAAATGCATATCTATTTTTTTAAGCGGAGGATAATTAAAGCACATATATAAAAAGAGATAATTTATTAAATTTATCAAATACAACTGTATAACATTTACAAATACAGCATATTTTTCAAATTTTCATTCTACCTCCATTTGCTGCATGTAAATAAATAAATAGTATTCCTTTACAACTTAAAATACTACTAAACACATGTAAATAAATAAAGAAACCAAATTAAAAACTTTATAAAAAAAACACTATTCAAAAACAAATCTAGTTGCTTATGGAGAAAACTTCTCTCCACTACCGAGACATAAACGGTAGGTATAGAGAAGACATCAAACTGGCCAAACATGTAGGTTGACCCCTTCCGCCGCTGCTCCCCTCCACTTTTTTTTACAATAATGCGCACAAAACTTGTGAAAAGGGTTAGACAAAGCATTCCTGGAAGGTCAATGTTGTAGGTTGACTATTAAAAAAGTTTCCAGTGTAACAACTATTTTAGATTGATTTTTTTTCTCAACACGCAACCGATAACGGGTTAACTTAGTTAATATGAATACAATTTTGGCGATAGTTGAAGAGTGGGAAGGGAGTGATATAATAATATCCGATGTTGATGTCACAGGATTTGTTTATCCATTAGTGTGCCGGTTCCGTTTTTCTGAGTTGGGCACTTTTGACATGGGGCAGGGGATTCTCCTCTGATAGTTACATCACTGTAATATTTACTATACAGTAAAACCTTACTAACTCGACACCCAATGACTCGAAAGTCAATGGCTGATTGCAAGTCATGACATGAAGGAATTCACAAGGATTTATATTATGTGTCATTGAAGGAACATTATGTAGTTTTCATCATGAATAAGAATCATCTGCAATGGATATTTTATTCCTCCTGTGACCATGTCATTGTGATGCTTGTCACTTCATTCACTAGCGGCTTGTCAGATTAAGAGTAAGGGACAGGTGAGGAGAGTTTAAGGACGTAAACTGGCTTTTTGTAGATAAGCCCTGATATTATGTGGTTATTATTGTATATAATAGATACATACTAAATACCACATATTTGTAACGAGTTATTTTTTACAGCTTTTATTGGAATAAAGAACTAAAATGAATTTTAAAAATATTTATATACCAAACCGTAACATTTTCATTGTAATTGCATTTTTATGTACAAGCAATTATATTGTTTGAAGAAAAAATCCTTCCTAAAACATAAAACAAGAATAAAACACAATTAAAACTAGGCAGCAATTATTTTTCATTAAAAATACTTTAATACTATTCAGTAATTAAATAGGTTTTGATCCACCAAACATTCAAAAATTTTAAACACTAACATGCTGTCAATGGGTGCTACAAGTGCATCGCTGTTGAGACAACCATACTTACTGCCATAAACAACTGCAAATTGACCAGCCCTCGGATGGAATCCCAGATGATGTACCAATTTATCTATGTCCCACCTACCCACACATATTCAGATGATATACATGTGACGACCCCTTACCCTACACACTAAGTGGTGATTATCCTCCCTCCCACCTACACACCTACAGTGATGACAACCTTAGCACCCACCCATGATGACTCTCCCACCTAGCCATACACGACCAGTGATAATTACCCTTCCTCTCACCTACCCACACATGTACAGTAGTGATTATCTTCCCTTCCATCCATATACGAACAGATAACAAACCACCTATGGATAATCTTAGATAGCATTGGTATTATGTCACAATACTATTTCTTCATTTTGTTTTATTAGCCTCCAGAACTGTTATATTATAGAAATAATATAGGTTAAGTTACCTTTTTTTTTTCCGTCAACAGTTCTTCTTTCATAAATGTGCTATGTACATTTCAAAGCGTAGAGCTTCATCATCAGGCTTTCCAAAAACGTCACATTTACATACTAAACATTAAAAACATTTAAAATATAAACTATAAACACTCAAACATATTAAATGGACGTTTTTGGAAAGCCTGATGATGAAGCTCTACGCTTTGAAATGTACATAGCACATTTATGAAAGAAGAACTGTTGACGGAAAAAAGGTAACTTAACCTATATTATTTCTACAATACTATTTCACCTGCCATCCCCTTCTCTCATATACAGTAATGCATTACGCAAGGGGGATTCTGCCAACACTCGCTTGGTTCTCATAGAATACAATTCCCCGCAATACCAATGTTGATGTTGCCTCAATCTGTTTAGATGTTAAAATACTATCAATACTTGGTAAAACATTTATTCTTACCAAATAAAATATTTTAGGTTGGCTACCACTGATCTCAAATCATTCAAACTCCCATGAGATTACAGCATTACACATTTTTATACTTTAATTTAACAAGGACATGATAAATAAAATTCTGTGAATATTAGAAGGGACTGACAGAAAATGTGGAGGAAATTACAAATAAATGTCTGGCACCTCTTTCTGGATGGATCATAAAGAGTTAGGTTCATGTTCACCTCAGCACAGAGACTATTACTGATGCCATAATTGATAATTCAAACCATAAAATAAACCATAATTTCTGTTGTCTTTACACAGGGGAAGAGGCCGAAGGAGGAAACAGTTATCAGCTGCTTTCTGACACTTCTTACATAATGGAGAGTGAAGATAGTGACTCCGAACTCAGTGATGATTCAGGCCACAGCACAGACACTGATATTGATGCTGTAGTTCATGAATATAAAGAAACAATCAAGGTTAGCACTAATCTTATATATTTAAGTATCACTATGAAGTTGATGCTTGAGTAGAGCTTGAGGAGCAAATGTTCTGCATTAGTGGTGTATGAATTTACTATACTGTCGGTGTTGAAACATTGAAAGTGTTGTACTATGGCTAAGTGCAATGTTGAGAATCGTGAGTTTGAATCCATCTGCAGTTTGTTCATTTCTCTTGTTTATATATATAGAGGTACTGGTCCATGGATTAGTGGTTTAGGGTCTTCCTTAAATAATCAATGTCTGGCATAGGAGGTAAAATTTGACGTAATGAGTGTTTCTATTATAGTTGCATGGAACAACACGTGTGTTGCAGCTTTTCACTATAGTAGAGGAGGAACACATGTTTTTTAACCTTTGAACTGGCTGTAATATTTTAGCTAAATAGCGCTTTAATAGGAAACAAAGTAGTTCAATTGGCATTAATAATTCAGTTATAATTGTTATAAATAATAAGTTAACAGGACATATAAATAACTGACATAGGACATGTACAGTGAATAAGTATCATGTATAGTATAGCACATGCAAATGTAAATTTCTTTATTAATAAGATATGAAAAATAGTTCAACTCCAAAGTGAGTGAATGACTTTATTCCAGCAGTAATTTGTATGTACAGTATAATACAAACAATTATATTAAAATACACAGTAATATCAAATGGTGTTGCAAAAATAATTATAAGACAATATAGCTCAAAAGGAATATGCATACAATATATGAAAAGAGACAAGTAAACAAAAATATATGAATGAACTAGGGGACACCCCTGCACGCTTCGCTTTTGGCAATCACCTGTTAAATCAAGGGCTGATGCTGCTCACTGGACTATCCTATAATGGAGCGGTGAAGTGCATCATCTCAAATATATATTTATTTTACGTATACAACAGATTGAAATCCATGACTTGTAGAGTTTTTCTGAATCAGGACAAAACATAGAATAAAAATTAAAAAATACTATTTTTTTGTTATTTTCAGTGGTACAGTAAACTCTCGATTATCCGCGGGCGGTTTATCCGCTTTGCGGATTATCCGCGGTGCATTTTGGTAAAAAAAAATTATTTTTAATAAAGCTACTAAGTACAAAACCGCGATAAAAATCGTAAAAACGGCAAACAGTACACTTAATAATGTACAAAACGTGTACAGTAGTTCAGTATTATTGTACAGTACTGTATGTACAGTATATCGGTATCCACTGTACGTTGTGTGTGCTTGAGCAGTTTGAGGCGCAAGCAGCGGGACTGTAGACCTTGGTTTACTTGGCGCGTAAATGAATCATGTGACCGATGAGTAATCGGCACGTGCGAGGTCATTCGCCCTGTCTGCCACCTGCCACTGTTGACTCCCCTCCCCCTCCCCACAATACGCGCATCACTACAGCATTGTCAGTTCTGATTTCAGTGTAACTCAATCGTTCGAGCTGTTCGCTTCGTTAGTGAAGCGCCAAGTTGTGATTTGTTAAGTTGTGTGTTTTCCAAGTTGTGTGTGTCTGTCTATCTTTTGAGTGTTTTTTTATTTTTTTAAAATGGCAGCTAAAAGGAAGAAAGTGGTTTTGTCAATCCAAGATAAATTAGAACTCATAAAAAGTGTTGAAAATGGTGCGCCTAAAAAACAAATGTGCTTGCGCTACGGAATTGGAGAGAGTACAGTAAGGGACATAATGAAGCAAAAGGACAAGTTGATAGAATTTGCGTCTTCATCAGACAACACATCGACAATGAAAAAGAGAAAAACCATGAAAAATAGCACCTATGAAGAACTAGATTCAGCCTTATTAGAGTGGGTTAGTCAAGTAAGAAGTCAGGGCACTCCAATATCAGGGCCTATTGTTGCAGCGAAAGCAAAAACATTTTTCGAAATGCTTAATTTAGAAGGAAATTTTGATGCATCGTCAGGCTGGTTGACTAGATTTAAGCAACGCCACGGAATAAGAGAAATTGGGCTTCATGGTGAGAAACTGAGTGGCGATGAAGAGGCTGCAAGTGGGTTCCAGTCTTACTTTGAACAACTGATTGAATCTGAGGGTTTAACCTATGAACAGGTTTATAACGCTGACGAGTCAGGCTTATTTTGGAAATGTTTGCCAACAAGAACCTTGGCTTTTGAGACCGAGAAGCAAGCTGCAGGGCATAAGTCAAGCAAAGAGCGGATTACAATTATGCCGTGTAATAATGCGTCTGGATCGCACAAACTAAAACTGTTAGTGATAGGAAAGTCCAAGAGACCAAGATCTTTTAAAGGAACAAGAGCCGAAAACCTTCCAGTTCACTACTATCACCAGGAAAAAGGCTGGATGGATCAAAGAATATTTAAAGACTGGTTTGATACCAAGTTCGTTCCCCAGGTTAGAGAGCACCTTAGGTCAAAAAATCTACCTGAAAAAGCTGTGCTTCTTCTGGATAATGCTCCGTCCCACCCTGGAGAAAGTGTGTTAAAATCGGACGATGGAAATTTCTTTGTGAAGTTTTTGCCCCCAAATGTGACGGCCCTTATTCAACCTATGGACCAAGGTGTCATTGCTTCGATGAAGAAAAAATACAGGACGGCTTTGCTGAAGAAAAGGATTGATGAAGGAGATGATCTAAAGACGTTCTTCAAAGACTACACGGTTCTTGACAGCATTTATGACATCAACAATGCTTGGAAATCCGTCAAGCAGTCTACTCTAATGAAATCCTGGCGGAAGATTTTGCCAGATGTAGAGAACATCCAAGAGGGAGAGGAAGATGAAGACGACATTCCACTGAGTGTCCTAGCTAATTTAGCTAAATCTGTTGCCGGAGGTGTTAACGTGAATGAAGAAAATATCGGTGAGTGGATTGAATGTGATGCCAATGATCCGGGCTTTGAGTACTTCACAGATGAAAGCATTATTGATCAAGTACGAGGGATTGAATCGGTTGAACCGAAAGACAATGAAGATGAAGAGGAAATGCAGAGGACCGTCACTCATGATGAAGCATTAGGCCACATCGATCATATTCTTCAATATCTCGAAGAGCAGGACGACGCAACCCTTTGCGACAAGATGGTATTGAGGAAGCTCAAATCTCAAATAAAGAAAAAGAGTTTTGCTACGAAAAAACAAATGCAAATGACTGATTTTTTTGTTAAACAGTGAAGATTACAGTACAGTACTTTTCAATAACATGGTTGATATTAATACAGGTTTTGTTATCAGGTAGGCCTACGTCTTTGTATTGTATAATAAACTTATTTAAAGCACTTTTGTGTTGTTTTTTAGTGCCTTTAACCTTTGTTTAACCATTACCGGCAATTTTGCGGCTTATCCGCGATATTCGATTATCCGCGGTATTCACGCCAGTCAATACCGCGGATAATCGGGAGTTTACTGTATATTCCCTTAATGCATCAATAGGATAATGCCAAACATACAAAATAAACATGTTTATTTATTTACAGAACAGCTGTTATTAATTTACTGAAATCAACCCAATGTTATGAAAAAATAAGAAATTTTGAGGGGCTGTTTATACCCCTTAGGACTGGAATTTTGAAAAATCCTTTCTTAATGGGTCCCTTCGATACTAAACTTCCTTTAAAATTTCGTGTAAGTTCGTTCTGTGGTTATGAGTGTGTTAGTCAGTCAGTGGTATTTGGATTTTATATATATATATATATATATATATATATATATATATATATATATATATATATTTATATACTATTAAATAATGAAATACTGTCGTAAGCTAACCGAATTAATAGCACTTGTCTATCAAAATATTTTTATAGAAGGTTAAAATCATATTATTGGAATATGCCTACATGGGCTAGTTGCCTGTGTGTAGGTAAAACAACCTTATGAAATTAATCTCTTTCATTATTTTTTACATTTTAAGGGGATTCAAATGAATGTTGAGTTTCACTTATATGCACGAAAGTCATGAGTTATGTAAGGTGGGAGAGTCTTCTATAAAGCAAGTTTTTGTGAGATTGGAAGGATAAATGAAAAGATTGAGCTCAAAAGAAATCGTTTCAAAACTGTCATTCCTTTCGTCTATTTATCTATAAAAATTAAAACTGCACAGATAAAGAATAATATGTAAATATAAGGACTACAAACTTCTTAAAATATAAAGCTGTCAGTGAATTTTTATTGATTATAATAACCGCTGATAATAATCGCTTCGCACTTGCCCTGACAATTGGGCTATTAATAAATAGTCCTTTCTAAGTTAAGTCAAACTCTGATAGTAACAATGACTACACTCGTTCATCTACACTCATCACACTTATTCACCTCTCATATTCACCCATATCTCTACGATCGGCGTCTTAGAAATGAATAATAATGAACTGTTGTAAGGAACTGAAACTACTGAAATGTAAGTTCAGAATGGCAAATTATCAGTCCTATGATTGAGGATTGAAACTCAAATAATGGATTACATAGTTAGTGGTTGCTGATTGCGCTATTTTCAGGGAGGATAAGCTGGTCTTCATTCAATCAGAGAAGCAGATGTTGAATGGTTGCAACATTTTTACTTAGCTCTGTGACTGGAGATCAATAATTAAGCACTATGACAGAAATACTTTAGATTTTATTTCCATTGATTTTTATTTTGGTAGCTAACTGGCATTGAAAGGCATACAATATGTATATAATAATAACAACTTACATGTTGTGCCTTCATAAATGTTTGACTACAATTTCTGGGTTTGATGAGAAGTGATATGTTACAGGTGGCAACGGCTATAGCTGAACCAGTGTTGGAACCCTCCGTAACTACATCCCGCCATGCCACCTACAGTATGTTGGCTCTTCTCCTGGCTTCTCTCGGTTTGGGTACATCTGTGAAACTCGGCTATACTCATCTCTCGCTTTTGGGTGTTCTCGGTAATGTATTTCTTCACTCCCAGACTGTTGTATAAGGTGATTTGAAGGTCACCTATAATGTCTTTTTATTGCGAGTTTATATTAATGAGCATGATTTTATGAACATCTGAATAATTTGAAGTACAATAACAATAGTTTAATATTCTTTAACACAGAGGAAACAAATTCCAGTTATTCTTATAAATTCAATTTGTTTTATCAGTTTTTAAGTGAGCCGGTATTAATTTGTTGTAGAAGTGGTTTTCTTCACCTTCTTGGTGTCACGGCAGCCGCAACAACTAGATCTTCCTCACATCTATCCTCTGCCTCCATGGAACTCATGCCTCACAGTCAGCCTCAATCTGGCCTTAGTTAGTCAACTTGTCTCAAGTGTCTGGCTACCACTTCTTGTTTGGACCATTCTAGGTAAGCAGTGAGTGTTAAATTCATTCCAATTACGTGGCTGACTAGTTGCATAGTTTTGTAAAACTTTGAAATGTCTATAGAATATTAGGTAGTTCGATGAAGTATTTGAATTTGTGTAACTGTACAAATCAGTACTATTGATTTGACATTGTAACATTTAATGTAGGTCTTAAACTGGAACAAGTCCAATATAAAATAGGGAGGCACAGTAAAGATATAAGTTGGGAAATTGTCTTTGTACATTAAATTTACTATTTTGATCCATGAATCAATAAGTATGTGCAGATCCAATCATGTATATCCCTTGCATGTTCATATTTAGGTCTACAATAAGTATGTGCAGATCCAATCATGTATATCCCTTGCATGTTCATATTTAGGTCTACAATAAGTATGTGCAGATCCAATCATGTATATCCCTTGCATGTTCATATTTAGGTCTACATTAAGTATGTGCAGATCCAATCATGTATATCCCTTGCATGTTCATATTTAGGTCTACAATAAATTTCTGTTTAGCGACAAGTAAAAGTGAAAAATAAGTATATATGATCACAATAATTATTCACTATTTATCAATAGGGGGGCTGTTTTGCTTCATGAAAACGAAAAAAAAACCATGTGTTTCTATTTCAACAATTCGGTCTGTAATAATGATTTTATCGTAACACTTGAAATGTTATTTGATACGTGAATAACTGTCCTTGGTGACCATAAGTTAGTTTTTGTAATGAATTGAATCTATTTATAATTTTGCTTCTGTTAAATATGTGAAACTTTCATGACTTAAATTAAAAAAAAAAAAAAAAAATATCAACTTATGGTCCACTAGATTGGACATTAATCATACTGTGTTCATTATAATAATAAACACGAACTGTAAAGTTTAAATAGAACAGCATGTGTTAGACCACTGACAGTGAAATTACATATGTACTATTGGGCTTTTGATGTCCAAGCAGTTTGGGAAACGGGCGCCTTAAGATGCTGATCATGAGATATGGGCAAATATTAGGAGCGAATAATTATACGAACTATTGTAATCATTGCTACTAAGATTGACTATTCCTTATAAAGAGTCATTTATTTATAGCTCAATAGCGAGAAAACCCAAGGGATTTATAGCCACATGTGGAGTTCGAACCACATAGTGTTGGTCTGATTTTCAGCTAACTGATAGGCCTGAAATTCAGTTCTCTTCCATTCACAACATCCAGATACTAGCTACCACCCAACATGGACACCCCAGGCCTCTCTAGTAGTGCCCAAGCCGATGTCTACTATTGAGCAGACGCCATGTCTGTATTAAGAGGACTGAATATAGTACATATAGTCCACAATCTCCATAACACGTTGTCACTAATTATATAAGAAGAATATACTTGTTCATAAGTTCTATATCTGGGCTGTTATAGAAGTTCTTAGAAGGAAATTGAACAATTACACTTGTGTAGGAAAACTTATGTAGTATTGTTACGAACAGAAATGACTTGCTTTTAAATAGGTACATTTATTAAACGTACTTCATTCTCCTCTCCTAAGAATGGCCTGCACTCCCACCTAACAAACACGTAAGACTAACGGTTGTCAGTGGAGGTTGCACAGTTTATTACAGAATTTAAATCACATGGTTTATGTTTATTTTGTCTGCTTGAGTTTCACTTCTCTCTTAAGTGAGATCAAATCCGTGTCAAACCCCACTTTTGGCACTTAAGACCGTAGTAGTCTTGTTACTGACAGAGATTTACGATGACCATTATGAGTATACACCCACAATCATGAGCATTGAGTTCATCATCCAAACATTTCCTCCAAGTTGCTGGGTAGCTAGTTACAGCACTATGTCAAGAGTGTAGTTAGCATACATGTAGGACAGTTTATTCTAAGCATATAGTTGATAGCTATGGCAGCATTTTGATAACTAGTATTAACTATAATTTTTTCATACATGTAGAGAGAGTACAAAGCAGATAATTAAATGCAACATATGGCAAAATTTGTGAAATTAAATAGAAAATATGGCATATGGATATATCTGCACATATTTGTATAAAAGTACAATATGTATAGAATATTTGATGCAATAGAGTTATCAGCTATGCTAAAAACTAAAGCTTCCATGGCAACAGTATTAAGGTTTTATTTATAATTTTTACATCACCAAACATTTCTCAGAGATATCAGTCTTAGAAATACCACTGAGGATGCCATATCACAGCATGGGCGAAATGTTTGGTGATATAAATAACAAGGTAATTACTGGAAGCTTTAGTTCTCAATAATGACATCTGTCACTTAAGCATAGGAATGAAGATACTAAAGTATACAATACCCTTAGGTTTATGCTTCATTTTGTTTGCTAAACTGTAACTTTTCTATCTGTCACAAAGGAGTGAGCCTTTGGATTTACCAGCAGCGAAGACTCTGGCTCAGCTGGCAATCAACTCTACACGGACGTGTGGATAGAGCCAGACTGCGTACAACCCACCAACGATTGAATCCTCTTTCTTTCCTCCCGACCTATCGTAAGACGACACACATTGACACAGTACACATTGTTCGGTAGTTACCTAAAAGCAAATCACTTTGGAGGAGCTTATGTTACCTAAGTATGCCTTTTAAAAAGAATATTAAAGTATCATAATTTGATCTCTTTGTGTAGTAACTTTTAATTTGAGACAAACTTTAAAACTGTAGAAGATTTTCTTTCACAATAGTGTTGAAGATCTTACTCTTGAAGAAATTTTATCAAATAGAGACGTATACTTTACATATTTTATTCATTTGGTTGAATAAAAAAAGTTAGAAATTGAAACTTGTATTAAACTGATTCATATTAAGTTTTCTAGATTACTAAAACATAAGATATAAACACACATTTTAAAGTTTTAAAGATTTAGGTTAATTTATTTTTAAAGTTAGTAAAAAAGTTGACTGTATAAAATAACTTACTATTTTTGTAGTTATTATAGTAAGATAACAAGAAATACAGCTTTTAATGTATCATTGTAATCATTTTTCCTCAACATAATTTAGATAAGTATAAAATATTAAACGTATGAACAAATCCATACAAATTGCTCAGTAAAACATCATCTTATATTTCTATTCAAATTGGATTTTTAACTATTCTTATTGTTTATGACCATTTCAAATATTTATGGCTGTACATTATAAGACTAAAGTTTTACAACAATTTTAGTAACTAAAAAGTATACAAAATTCTTAATTAAAAAATAATAAGCGCAATGAGCAATAACTGAAATAAATAACCTACTAATATATTCCGCTTTTCTTTAAAATGTTCTTATGTACATTTATTCATATGCAGTTGTAACAGTATTTTCGTTTGTGTCTTTGTTACTACTATATTTAATTCAAACATAAAATTGAAACATTTATTTAATTTTAAATAGAAATAAAGTTTGTTTTTGCAAGAACAGATCGGAAAACCTAAAACCAAATAGTACATTTTGTGGCTCTTCAAGGAAATATTTTAAGAATATATAAGTACATGCAAACAAGATATATTTAATGGTTCTGTCTGCATAGCAGGGACATTTTAGGGTAGACTAGTTACATTTACTTTTTTAACATGAACAAATTACTTTGATTGTATAACAACAATATTTGTGACTTATTGTCAGGGCCGCCCAGAGGGGGGGGGCAAAAGGGGCAAATTTCCCCGGGGCCACACAGACTTAGTTCACAGGGGGGGCCACATTTCATGCAACAAAAAAGAAAATACTTAATAATCTACTAGATAAGAAACGAGTCAGGTCTGTATCAAAATATCAAAAGTGATATTAGGCCAGATAAGTCTTCCAGTTTTAGTTTTAAAACGTTTAAACAAAACCATTTGTTTTGTAGCAACCAGGGAGCCTTTTGGAGCAAGTTGTACACTGGTCTTTGAAGTTTGTCAGCGGTCGACATAGTGATGTGACAGCATACGCTCTGGTTGGTGTGTGAACAGTTGTCTTGTTTGCGAACAAGTGTAAAGTCATGCAGCTTGTGAACACACCAAAATATAAATTCCAGTTTGCAAACATATAAATATACTTGAGTGGTGTGGACAGTGGGCCATCTCTATGAGATGTCCTGTTTTCGTACACTATTTATATAAAACATGTCAAAAGACCCTCTAACTTTACATTTGTATTACTCAAAACTCCGTTTTTGGACATGTTTAATACAAGGTGGACAAGAACGTTTCTGTATGTTTTGTTTTTAACTTTAATTTCAAAAGTATATACTACTTCAAATAAAATTGTTATACAGTACTTGTCCTAAATTCAACTCTATCTTGGTTTTTAATGGTAGGAAAATCAATCGCTTGGTCACGTTATTATCCTTACAAAACCATTAGTTATGATATATTACTATTATACAACTTAAGATAATACAGCAATTGCGAATTGATTTGTATTTGTAGTGGTTTGTTGATTAAGCTTTTATCCTTAATTTTGTATTTTTTTCACAAATTCTGTTTTATATAGACAAATAATCTTGATTTAGTGTTTCGAAAATCCCTTGACTCATCGTAGCATAATAATAGATCTATATAATGTGAAAACGAGTGATCAGTAACCTGCGGCCTAAAGTATGCAAATTAATAAATTGATAATAATAATAAAATTATTAATTATGCAAATTAATAATAAAAAAAGTGGAAGCCTAAGAACAACACCATTAAATAAGCAAACAAAATTAAAGTAAAAACATTTTAAAAAGGTCGAAAAGTCTTAATGAGAAAAGGTTCTTACAAACTTGGTTTCAAAACTGGTAGTAGACGGTGGCACTCCGTTCGAACGTGGTAACGTTGCACTCTTTCCTCTTTGCAGTAATTTAGTGCAATTTTTCAATATATGCGCTAAATTTAAGAAATAGTAGTCGTATTTCAGTAGTAACTGTGTTTTGCACCCAAAAAACCTGCAGGCAACATATACAATGTTGTAACAACGTGGCTGGAAGAGTTCAATTAAATGTCACGAAGGGTAGATCGGGAACATCGTCAATCATTAGTCTGTTTGTTTACTGTCGTCCAGTAAAGAAAAATATTGTTATTGTTGTATTTTATAGTGATATTTCTTTAATTTAATGCGTGCTTTTGGATTTTCTAGTAAACTACTATAATTATCAATTAATTTAATTTGCTAGGATTCATATTCCATTTCCAGATTTTGAGAAAACAAAAGCTAAAGTTTAGGCCCAGTAATTTATGGTAACATTTTATTGAAATCAATAAAAATAGACTATAAATGTTTCAATATAGTATTGTAATATACTGCAAAGTAAATTATATATTTTTACAGCATAAAAAGAATTAATTAACGATGAAACCACTAAATTACAGTAGATTTCTAGGTACTTAAATCTGGTAAATATGCATACCGGATGTGCAACAATATGTGTGTATGATGCATTACATTCAACTTGCCCTACGCTATCGCGGGAGGAATTGCGTGGCATAATCTTGTCTAAAAATTATAATTTTGTTACGTTCTGTACTATCCGGATTCACCTTCCATCATATTTAACCGGTTAACCAGAGTTTACTGTAAATGCAATTTTTTTATTTTCTCTCTACTGTAATGTTTCCTTTGACATTTTAAATTTACTAGTTATTATGACATGGATGTTCGTAAAGACATTTTACCAAAATATTATGACATAGGTCTCAATGAAAAGAGGAACTCTTAAGTACACCGTTTATAGATAAAACATCTTCATCATTGTTAAGATTTGTAAAACTTCTTTTGAATAATATTTATTTTGTGACATTTAACTTGTTGTAACTCTTTTATTGTCTGGTTTAATTTACTCTGAAACTGTAACAGGAACAGGGGCAGGCACGGATTTAAGGGGGGGGGGGCGATGGGGGCGATCGCCCCCCCCAAACGGAAAAAAGCAAAAAAAATGTACCTACACGCTTAGAATAAAATGTTAATAAAATATTTGATTTACCGTCATGAAAATAACATTAGTAATTGTTACCGTCTTAATAATATTACAGTATATATAATATTCGGATGTGTAGTCTGAGTTTGTAGAAAGGAGAATTTCCGAGTCGTCGGTTGGTAATTGGTAGGCCTATATATTTTCGCCGGCAACACTGCGTGTCTAGCGCCGACGTAGTGGCGAGACGCCGAGACACTGATTGATAGACGACATTGATTTGATAGTTGAGTTATTATATTAATGGTTGTGTAATGAATGTGTTAAATGTAACTCTACACAGTTAACTATGTCCAAACTATGTTTAAGTTGTTGCTCATTGAACTGTTCCATAAAATTTTAACAATACAACATTCCAATGGAATCCATTTTATTATTTAATAGTTGTGATATTAAATGTATATACTTAAATGCTATTTCGAAGTTGTACAATTTATTTGAAATTACATCAGGAAACTACCCCAGGGGTTCTAAGAAGTATCAATGGCAATACCTATGGCAATACCAATTTGACAATTAATTGTTTATACTAGTGTCATTAATCAGCTGTTGGAATAAATATATGCCAAACTTATTTTCGATTACAGAACTTAGGTATTCTTCTATATTTAAACCCTAAAAACACCCCCCAAACTGCTAAAAACAATACTTCTAGGACGTTAAAATAGCAAAGATTTTCCGGGGGAGGACCCCCGGCCCCCCGCCTTACTGGGGGGAATACCCCCCAGACCCCCCGGCAGGTTCGCCCCCCCCAATTCACTGCTCTGGATCCGTGCCTGAACAGGGGTGTATTCTCAACATACTCAGTAGAGTAGCTCTTGATTAAAAACCATTTATGCCCACGTAGGGTTGTTCCCAAACACATAGCATGATTGATTAATGTTGTCATACATTAATATAACCAATCTACGACTTATCAAAATTGTGTTCATAGTTTTTTACTGTAACGAGTAAGCCATTTATATTTTTGACAATCATTAATACAGTATTTATTTATTGTTTGTTGCGTGATAAGTGAAATTAACTAAGATTGAACCGTACGTGTATTGTTGAGCGGGAGGGTCAATACCACTGTTCGTGAATGGGTGTGTCAACACCACTGTCACTGTACGGACATGTACACTGTGATGATGTACATCAATGATATAGTGTCCAATTTGACAGACACAAATTTTACTGTGTTTTATGCTGAGAAAATTGAGTTAGTACAAAATGCCTTTTATGCCTGTGAAATAAAAGTTGAATAGTTTTTAAAGTTTAGCACACAGACAAACTAAAATCACGAATATAAACTAGATGTTTTAATGTCCAACATCAATAAGCTACTACCCAGTGGTCTACAACCCGTTTTGAAAACAATAACAAAACCTCAACTCTCAGTTAACTGTTTTTAAAGCACTAGATGTTCGCGCTCGCCAAATTATTTTACTTCCTAAACATTCGGCCACTCTCAGTCTAAACTTGCTCTTTAGCTAGCGAAGCCAAGTGGCCTATAAAAATTTATTGGCCCCTCCCTCCCTCTCATCACCCACAGCTAATATCATTGGGCGAGGATGGCTCCTCAACTGGCAATCGAAGAGCTGCTGCGCCCAACTATGCAACTGACTGTGGCATTGCTTGGTTCGTTGTTATTTATTTAATATTAAAGAATATCAGTTTTCTTATAAGAGATTGATGTTATTGTAGCGGTAATACTTAAGGAAATGTTTAAAAAGTATGTAATAATTAGAGAAAAACTTACCGGAGCTTCGCAGCTAGCCCTGAGAAAACGTCCATTAACAAGAATCTTAATTACAATAGTAATCTAACGAAAGAGATGGTAAGAATATTGTAGAATGTGCTAAAAATAAAATATTAATTATAGTATAGTTTGACAATCAGAGTAATTAAATTTATTTTGAAGCGAAGGAAGGGGGCCACATGGTAAACTTTTGCCCCGGGTCCTACCAAAAGTCTCTGGGCGGCCCTGCTTATTGTTCATTCTTATAATGTACTGAAGTGAGCTTAAATATAGGATTACTTATTCTTCCATGAATTCCATCCATGTAGTGTTATTTGTTATATATCTAATTGTGATTGTCCTTTAAACATATTTTATTGATGTATCTATATTTCTTTAATATTAGTGTTTGTTGATGTTAAATATAAATTTGAAAAATAAATAAATAAAAAATGTCCTTTTAAAAATGATATAGGTTATACTTAATTATACCCATGTGCTTCGTCATTTTACACTGTAATTGTTGCGGCCCTCTTATAGACAATAGACTTTATTTACATGATCGTGGAGATCAGTGGTAGCGTCATACAATTTGGATTCATTACAATACAAATTATACACAGATACAAGTATATAACAAAAAACTTATAAAAGAAAAACCAAAGACATATCCAGACAAACTAACTAACTAATTAATGCATTTGTGGTTTAGTGAGTTCTACTAGACATCTCTCTTAAGGAATTTGTCCACTGTATGGAAGGGTCCATCCAGTAGCCAGTCAGTAAGCTGTTCCAGGTGTTTGATAGGGGTGCTCTTCAGAGGCGTATTTGAAGATTTGCCGCCCCTGGGCTAAACACAATTTGCCGCCCCCTCCCCCCCCACCCAGTGGCGTATTTCACGTTTTGCCGCCTAGGGGATATAGCGGCTATCTGCCGCCCCCCCCTTCCCGCCCTTTTGTTTGTATCATAGCTATTGTTGTGCTAAAAACATAGTAGGTAGTAGGTATCAACATAAGCTGAACACTATAAGTTAAAACCAATTTATTTTAATCGTGTTATTAATTGAAATGTTAGTGGTGGTACATACGTCTTCCTCTACCTCTCTTCCCCGGACCCGCCTATCAACAGAAGTACACAAACTTCTGCCGCTCTCGCTCTATACATACATTCGTAATACAGTTAGATGACAGCCGTAACTTGATAATATTTTGTAAAGAACAGTACTTTGTACTTGACATTGACACCCTTAATTTTCAAATATACTCAAAATACCATTACATGCCTGGTAACTTCCAACTCCTTTGCCGCCCCCTAAATTCTGCCGCCCTGGGCTACAGCCCCTATAGCCCCCCCCTAAATACGCCACTGGTGCTCTTTAGCTCTTCTTGCAGTGAGTTGAAGAATTTTGGTCCAGCGTATGTATTTTTTCGCTGTATATGGTGAGGTGGTGGGGTCGCAGAACAAAGTTTAAAGCATGTCTCGTATCGTGGTTGTGTATATCTCAGTGTCTGACTTGTGTGGTGGTGACTGTGTGGAGGATGACTTCTTGAATATAAATTGCTACTACTGTAAGAATTCTGAAGTCGGTGAAAATTTTTCAGCAGCTTTCACAGTATCCAAGATCTGATTGTCTCTGTTAGGCTCTTTTTTGTTGTACAAGAACTCTCTCCTGGTTAGTAGAACTGGTTCCCCCCAGTATCTCAGATGAAAATCAAATGGGGCAAAGTATGCTGTTCTCACTACTTCAGGGGTACTTACTTGTCTAAATCTATGTAAGATAAAATTTCTTGTGCCGAGCTTTCCACATAGTTGGTCAATATGGTGTTTCCATTTGAAATTGGTGTCATTTTTAACACTGAGGTACTTGGTGCTAGTTCTGGTGTTAAGAGTGGCTATTCCTTCATCTGGGTTCTTTCCCTTGGTGGCGAACATGAGCTGAACACTTTTCTTTGTTTAGAACCAAGAAGTTGGGCGTGTAGTATTCGTTAGTCAAAGCAAGAGCCTCTTCTGCAATAGTTGAAAGCTGCCTCTTGTTCTTTTCCGCATAAGTGATGACAATATCGTCTGCATATAAGACTGCTTGATAGGGGCCAGGTAAGTAGGTCGGAATGTCATTGTTAATAAGAGGAATAGTACGGAGCTCAAGATTGAGCCCTGTGGTACACCTTGTTTTTATTGTTGTGGCTGTGATTGAGGCTGTTTATATTGTGTTTTTGTTATTTTAAACCGGATCTCTACAAAACTGCTTCCTATTGCTTAGATAACATTGAAACTAGTTTGCTGCTTTTCTCTGTATGATGTTGTTTGAAAATTATGTCTAGTACTTTTAGTTTTTTCTATTAGGGTAGTTAATGGTTCAGGACAGTCAAACGCTTTACTAAGATCAAGAAATAGACCGGTAACAGCACACCCATCTTCCAGTTTATCAATAATGTGCTCAATAAGCTGTACTACAGCAGTTGTTGTCGATCTGTCCTTCATGAATCCAATTTGGTATTGTGTAAGCAAACTGTTGTCCTTAAGGTAATGTAGGAGCTGTTGTAGGACGATCTTTTCAATTATTTTTGATAAGGTTGGTATAAGTGAGATTGGTCGGTTGGCTGTTTACATCTGTTATATGTCCTTTTTTGTATTTAGGGTAGATTTTGGCTATTTTTAATTGGCCTGGAAGATGCCTTGCTGAAGCAATTTATTGATTAAGTTTGTCAGAGGGGCAATAAGTTCCTTTTTACATGTTTTTGTGATTTTCGCTCATATATCACCCAAAGCTGATGATGTTTTGGATTTTAGAGTGTCGATAGCATTTTGGACTTTTTTATGTAATTTCTTGAAACTTGAATATATTAGCGGTTAATGGTATTTTAGTGGAAGGGGTTGGATTTGGGGTTAATATTGTTGTCTTGAAGAGTCCTAAAAAGCTATTGTGGTAAAGAATGTGTTGAAGTGCTCTGCCATTCCTGTTGCGTCTTTAATAGATACTTGAGTGTGAAATTGAATGAACTGATTGCCTGATGATTTCCTTTCATTGACTGGAATGGTATTTGATTGATGGTAGTATAATCAGATTGGTTGAACTCTTTGCAATGAATTTGTGGATTGAACTCTTTGCAATTTGGACTATCTGTGATTTATAGTTGGGCCAGTGGAAATGTAACGCAATGCTGGTAGTTCTTTTTTTCTTTGGTTTCAGAGTTAGTGAAAGAGTTGGAGTACCTCTTCTCTTTCTTTGCCACCCCCCTTCTTACATCTACCCTCTCTCTTCCTCGACACATTAGGGAAAAAGTGCCATTAGTGCTTTATATTGTTTTCACTAAGTCGACGTTTTTGGTTGACAATTTAACCTGTTTGTGTTATTCTTATAATGTTTGTATTCATTGCTCAGTGCTTCAATATTTTATCCTAGAGTCTCAACTCATAATATTATACAATTATTACTCTTTATTTTTGGGGAAAAACTGCAGGATGTTAAGAATGAAATGTCTAGAGTAGACAAATAAATATGTTGACCAGAGAAGAAAACCTAAGATAAAAGCTCCTTGGTGCGTTCTTTAAGTGAAGAAAATTATAATACCCACTCAAACTTAAACCTGAAATAGACAATGTGATAGTTAAATCACCCAAACTGTAGTGAAGCCATTTTTGTGAATATTTTGTAGATGAAATTTCAAGATTAGTGAACTGATAGCTCTGCCCCTGTTACTTCTGATCGACTTGGAAGAGGGAAAACTTTGTGTTGGGCTCCTACGTTTCAGCAGATGAGGTGAGCAAGGTGAAGTAAATTCGCTAGATCTAAGAAGAGCTTCTGGGGGATCACAAGATTCCTTGTAGCCTGTTTGTGTCATGTGTCAATGATACCGCTGCTGCCCTGGCTGGAATCATTAACACGTCTTTTCAAACATGGTGTTTTCCCTTAAAATTAAAAACTTCAAGGTTGTGCCCTTTTTTTAGAGGTCTGGACCCACCCGTTGCTAGAATTATAGGGCCTATAACAATTCAGTCTTACTTTGGCAGAATCTTTGAGATTATATTTTTGAAAGTTTTTTTACAGTTTATTGAAACTAATAACATTCGAACTAAAAGCCAATTTGACTTCCATAAGAAAAAAAAAAAAACATGTACACCTGTGAAGCTGTTTTGCCTATTACTAAAGGATGTGTACTCTCCGATTGGATATGTCTGCAGTTCTGTTGTGTTTTGTTTTATGACATGACCAAGGCTTTCGACCACGAGAATCACTTATGTCCTTGGCTGCGCAAAATCCAGGCCCCTTGTGTGTTTGCTAGGAAGCCTCATTTTGTGGAATGTTTTTTCGATAACTTCAGAGATTGCCACATTGTTGTCTCCTTGAAGAGCTATGGATACTGATAATGTTCTAATACTTACAAGTCTCTGTGCTCTCCTCCCATAAAATGGCTCAAACCTTGGGCCCATTCTTGTTCCTGTTGTACATGAAAGACCTCACCTGTTACTCTTTTTTCCTGGAAAGTTTGACTTTTTACTGACGACATTTGTCACTTGATTGACAACTCAAATCGCAACGTCCTGATCAATAATATACAAACTAGTCAAATTGGTGCAATGATAACTGCCTAAATTTAAAAAGAGAAAAAAACCATGGCTTTTATAATAGAAAAAGACCTGAAGTACTCACACAGATTACCTTAAATGAGAACTCCTATCATAACCTGTAAAAAGCAAGTATCTTGGCTTACATCACAGAAACCTACCATGGGACAACGCATGTTGAATCATAAGTGCGAGACTGACTCCTGTTATTTATTTAATTTATAGACTTCAGGAAACTTTTTGATAATGAAATTCTAACTGAAAGTTTACTATGGATGTTTTTCATAGTCTAATATCCAAATAAATAAATATACCCCCCCTGCGCCAGAGAGAGAGTGAGACCCCCCCCCCCCCTTATGGTGTTGTGTCTGGGGTGGTAGTCACAGTTGCAAATATTTTTTCTCCTCCAAAAGTGCATTATAATATAAGGAGGATATGTAGGCGCTACACGTCTTGTCCACTGTAAACCATTCTTTAGTACTTGGTGATCCTTACCCTTCCTTCACCTTCATTATGGAATCAGCCTCCTACTGGTAAGGAAAATTCCAGAAGTTTTATAACCAACAATATGGTTCACCATTATAACACTCGAAGAGCAAGCATGTCCACTTACCCCATATTTCTTCACCACTGGCTAGGAGAAACCCTTAACTTACAATAGTGCCAAAATTTATAAAGAGCTTGCCGAAAGCTATTACTATGGAACTAAAACTTGGAAAGACTCTTGACAGATAATTAAGTGGAGCAAGCAACCAACTATGGTTTGCAGGAAGTGTTCTCTGTGGCTGATAATTCCCAACTAACCTGAAAACCACGTCACATGAAGGTGAATTCCAAGTGAAGTACTCCCAAGTATTAAGCATCATGTTAGAACCCGCAATCTTCTATGGAATACAGACAGGCCTTGATCGCCAAGAGAGCTGAACTCATTCAATTCCTGGGTGAATACGATGTGGATTTGGCCTTACTTCAGAAAACACTTTTCAGGCCTATAGGATTGATCGACCTATAGACCACATCATCGGTGGGTCACTCACATCCACTTACCACGGGTTACGACAATTATGGAGGCGACTACAGTTTAACTGCTGTTGGGAGGAGTAGAAACTGAGGTATATCCCCTCTACGTTCGGCTGGCAGACCTGATATCAGCAGATCTGGTGCAGGCATTTGTCCGGGTATTGTGGTGAGAGGTGTGTAAATAGTTATTTCACTCTCCAAATATCCGCCTGGGGTTGCTGACACCAATGCATATGGAGAACAGGTTGCCACGTTTTTCCTTTAGACCGATCTAGCTGTTCCATAAGAACCCCCCACTACTCACGACAAAGACGGCATGCACCTAACATCCTAGACTTTACAGCTTGCTGCAACTTGCCTGCTGTGATCTACCCTACTACTCTTGGACTGGACTTACCCTCAGACTAACCTCCCATTCTTATTACTTAATGAAGACCCAATGGTTGCTCGTATTCCTCCTCCTCGATGATGTAAAGGGTCCCAGTTAAAGACAAAAGAGGTTTCGACTAGTAGCTGGACCATGAAATCCTCCTCCCTCCTGTTGGCTACCAACTTCAAGACCAACTTATTGAACAGGTTTAGCCTCTTCTAGTTATTTCAACTTAGAGAAACCCTCCTTGTTTTGACTACAGAAGGGCGTCCACAAGCTGACTTCACGCAGTTCTCGTCCTTCTTGCTTATTGGGTGAAGTTGAAACTCCGCAGAAGTGCTCAAGCGAATCTGGCAGAAGACAAGGTAACCAGCTGTCAAGACAGCCTTCAATCCTTAAGCCTTAATGGTTAGGTCTCATGCTCTCAGAACACAGTGCAGTCAAAGTGGAAGGACTTCCTCAGCACTAATTGAGGCAGAGCAGATAGTAATGTTTCCTTTTGGAAGCTTGCAAAGGCCTGTGCGTAAGGACAAGCCTGACAATTACTCACTTCAAGTTGGTCAGGACCGGTTCTTCTTTGACCAAGTCAATCAAGTCTTTGCTGACTAACAATGGAACTCACAGTTTCCTCTGCATGATGACGCATTGATGAACATCAGCGCCTAAAATGTTCAGGCTTTCTTGCTACCCTGGAGGAAGTCCCGGAGGAAGAGGAAAATCCTTGTGTTTTCACGCAAGAAGAGGTACGTCTTGCTTTTGAACGATTAAAGTCTATGAAAGGCTCCAGTCTTTTTACCTCCCCATGTCTACGAGACCTGCCTAATTGGACATTTTAATTCACGTGTTTTCCTTTAGCTATTTTCCCCTCAATAGAAATTAGCTAGGGTAAGCCTAATTCCAAAGACCCCCCCCCCCCCAGGGAAGAAATCCTACCGTTCCAAATAATCATCGACTATTAGTCTACTTACAACTTTTTCTAAGGTCTTGGAACGACTGGTCCCCTCGTACCCGCTCCCTTGAAGAATTCTACTTGGGACTTTCGGCACAAGCAGTATGTATTTTCAGAATAGATCTCTTGAACTTATCTTCAGCTGTCCAGGATGGGTCATCACTTGTTGATGCCGCAAGACAAAAAAGTTCCTCTCACTATATTCGGCTGTTTTTCCTTCATGTCAGCAAGGCTTTTGACACAGAGTCTGGCACGAGGGCTCATCTAACAAGTTGGCTCAGAGCCCCCTTCCCAGAGACTGGTGCTTCTCTTCTGCGTCCTACCTAGCTGATAGACACTTCGTGGTTTTCTGTTGGCGCGGGGGCAATTTCAAACAACTTGCACAGCTTCTAGTGAGCCACAGGGTTCAGTGCTTGGACCGCTACTGGTACCACTATAATACACGAAACCAATGACATTCCAGTGTTCCACGGGTCCACACACACACAGAAGGGCACACACACACACCACACCCACACACACAACACACCTACCACACACACACACACACACACCAACAACAAACACACACACACACGAGTCGCGCAGTGCCCGCACGCCACGCAACGCACGCACGCACTGCACGCACGCACCTCAATGTACTTCAAGCTCATGACATGTTCCCTCACTCACTCACCGGGACGCTACGCACGCACTCACTCACCAATCACTCACTCACGCACGCACGCACTCACTCACGCACGCACGCCAACAGCACGCACCACGCACCACCCACACACACACACACAACACACACACACACACACACACACACACACACACACACACACACACACACACAGCACACACACACGACACACACACACACACACACACACACACAATACACACACACACAGCTCACCACACACACACACACACACACACACACCCACACACACACACACACACACACACACACACACACACACACACACATGACCACAATCAACCCACACACACAACACACACACACACACACAACCACACAATGATAACCCACGCTGAAATGGCTGGAATTAGTGTTAAGTGTAATTATTAAATTTGAAGTAAATATTTTCATATTATCTAGAACCAGACATGAAGATAAATATTTTATACTTAATTTTATTAGTTGAATATATGTGCCTATTTTAGGCCTGCAATTAGGACAAGTATTTAATTCTAATATGACTTATTTTAAATAATTATTTCATTCCAATTGGGTAATACTAATGTTATTCAGTATCTCACTATTACAACAGCGACATTTTCATTTCAAAATGAAACAAATTTTTCAATTTACCTGAAAATTTAGGATTTATAACATGGTACATCATTAAATTAACTAAAGCTATAAATTAATTAATTTGCTATTGTATGTTAATTTTCTATGAAACTATATCTTTACTTTAAAAATTCTATTATGTCATCACCATTTGGATACTGTAGTTCTTAAATTTCCAATACATAAACAAAATCAAAATTATATTTAATTTTCTGCCTGTAGGTATCAATTAATTTTTTGTGACAATCTATTTTTTTTTTTTTTTTTATTTATTTATTCATAAGACGCCGATCGTTAAGATATGGGCGAATATGGATTTCGAATGAGTGTGATATTCTAAGGCTGACTATTCCTTAGTAAGTGTCATTAATTAATAGCCCAATGACAAATGAACAGCCGGTGATTATCGGTTTTGGATCCTCTCAAATGTATGACTCTGATTGGATCTGAACTGAGAACCTTTAGCACATGAATCTGGGATTGAACCAACTACGCTACCGACCATATGAAAGAGCCTAGCCAATCTAAAAAGGCAAATGACCTTATTACATACAACATTTATAAAGTGGTCCAATTGAAATTATAACCAACCTTTTTTCAGATTGTCCAGAAGAAACAATTGAGATCTGGTTAATAGTGTAAATAACATAATGTAAGAAAACTAATAAATTAATACATATTTATGTGAGAAGAAAAATTACAAAACAGAAAACATTTCTGGTTAGTTTCAAATTTTACAAGTTTAACATTCTTGGATTACTTAAATATAGTTATACTGAGTATAATTTTAGCTGATCAGAAGCAACCATTTTTGTTCAAAAATAATAAATTATATTTTCACTACACTACTATATTTAGCTGTTTTCGTTAGTGTTTACAACCTGCGTAACATCGATATTTTCAAACAGCTGTCTATTGGTTTACTACCGAAAGTAAACATTGTTTACAACCGAAAATTTCCACAGTCAGCAACACCTAGTGGTATCAATGATGCATTATAAGTGTAAATAGTAACATTTTTCCGCGCTCAGGTTTTTTAGAGTTTTAAATTGTGTTAAAAGTTATTTTGTATTGTTATAATTGCAAATATTAGTGATAATTGAAATACATATTTCTGTTTTGTGTTGATTTCACCCATTGAATGTTAAAATAATGAAGGGTCTTTGGTTATACAACATGCTTACCTAAGCTTAACCCAAAAACAATAATGGCTAAGCCAGTGGTTATTTTCCCTTCCCAATCTTGCCGCTGTCAACAAGCCGTAAATCATGTGATTTAACGCCCAACACTACAGAAATCAAATAAAACATTGAACAAGAATTTCTTAGACCACCAAAAGAAAAACAGTCAACAATTGTGTAAACTACAGCCTAAAAGGTATGTCCTTATATACTAATCAGCTGTGTGATCAAACAATTATTCCACCACTGTCAGACCACAACTACTCTATTGCTAATAATGATGACAATGAGATGGCTGATGTAACTGCTACAAGTGAATTGCACAAAATTGTTAAACATCCACCTATTTTTGTCCACGATGTTAACAATCACCAGGAAATTGTCAAAGATATTAAAAGTGTAATTGAGTTTACCACTGAAGTCAATGGCTCATCTTTGAAAATTAATCTTCAGACCATAGATGGTTTTAGAAAACTGACAGACAATTTTACGACGAATCAAATGTAAAATAACCATATCGTTCAGACAAAAATAGAACAGAAAATTAAAGTCGTAATTAAAAACGTTCCTGCTCATCTTTCTCACATAGGAAATTCGGGATGACTTAATCTCTCCCACTATCCGTTCTCACTGTAAATATGAGTTATTTTACAGGAAAAAATTCCATACCCTATTTGTGCATTCTCGTAGAAAACAATGAATGCTGGAAAAGCTAACATTTGAATTAAATAGACTTGTGCTATCTCTGTTTGTTCATTAGTTGAGCCTAAAAGGAAGCCACAATGTGCCCCATATAACTCGATGTCAACGTTATGGTTCACACGAACAATTTTTGCAAGCTCGATCCCAGATGTGTGAATTGTACTGCCTAACATCTCTACTCTGCTTTTCCGAAGAAGAAAGACCGCCTCCCTGTATGTGTAAACTGTGGGGAGAATCATTCGGCCAATTTCAAAGCTTGGTGGGTAATAACTAAAGAAGATATACACAGCAAAAGACTAAAAGCATGTTTACTGGATTCACCCATCACTCATCTACTAAGAGCACTGATGAAAAGTGCATACCGAAAACACTGGAATTAGTGAATAAAACCCTCACAAGCCCGCCCTCCTTTTTCCAAGTCCATACGCTAAAGCAACTAAGAAGACGTCAACAAATATGCATAACCAAACTGATTTCATGTGTATTTAATAACGACACTACTGAAACTGGAACTGCAGCTAACGGGTAACTTGAGAGTTGGCACTAATATAGAACAAATAATATTAGATTTAGTTAATCAGCCATGCCTACATTAAAAAAAGATTATATCTAATGTTATTAATTCACTGTTCCAAAATTCACCCTAGACCATAGCATCATACAAAACTTAACAATCCTAAACTAGGAATGCTGATGGCCTAAAGAAAAGAAGAATATTTTTTCAAGAGTTCATGGTTCGGCAATAACATCGATGTCGCCTGCATCACTGAGACGCACTTTGCAATAAATAGCCCATTAAAATCCCTGGATACTTATTTATAGATAAGACAGAATGCCCCAAATTGCTTCTGGAGATTGGCAATTTTTATAAAAAGAAACCAAAATCGATCAACAATAACTGTGCCAAATCTTATTTCAGCTGAAGCTGTTGTTAATCAAAAAATAGTTTTGCAAAATGACCAGATCCTTGTAATGTTATTTCTGTGTACAAATCGCCCCAATCGACGTTTTCATCCAACCAACAAGATCTTTTAGAATCTCAGTCATCTGTGACACTCCAACTCTTATCTTAAGAGATTTAAATTGTAAACATCAATTTTGGGGTTGTAGGGTACAACCCGAATGGGTTTCGCTTGTTACGTTGCTACATATGACTGAAACCAATATAAATATTTCAGCCTCCGCTGAACCCCTCATTACCCTGAAAAACTGTTTCCATCCGATATATTGGACATTACTCTTCCACAAAAACTTTGAGCTTCCTATTCCTACAACAAGTAATCAGCGAACTTGATTCTGACCATCTCCCTATTATTGAAGTTTTTTCATACAACCACTACTTTCTCCGCAAATTCCCAGACTGATATACGGTCCAGTCGATTGGGATACCTTCTGTGCAGAATTCGACAATCTGAATGAAAGTTTCCAACGGACTTATATTCAGTAATGTATATTGACAGAGCAGTTCAAGACTTTACAGAGTGTTTACAAATAGCAGTCAAAAATGCAACTATCTGGAATTTCCCCCTACAAAAACGAAACACTTATCTTCATCCTCCTATGAGAATTATGCAATTAATTAGATTAAAAATAGAGTGAAGACTTCATGGCAGAGATACAGGGAACGCCTCACTTAAAGATGCTGCTAAATGAACTAATTCGTTAAGTTACGTAGCGAACTTGATAAATAAAGATTAACTCCTTATCTACATTACGTTTCTGATATTGATCCTTCGGGTGGATCTTAATATGTGGAAAGCAACAAAGAAGATTTTACCATCACCGACAATTGTCCTCCACTAAATACAAAATAATTTATTTTTTAAAAGTGATTCCGGAAAAAAGTAATTTTATTTTGCTGAATTTTTTGAGAATGCATTCATTCCTAATTTTGTTCATGAATTTGAAACTAACATGAAATGTTGAGGATTTTTTTCCACAAACTTCTAGCAGTGCAGAAACAGCCTGTATAATTTACCCTCACCCTCGAAATTAAAAATATTATTAAAAATCTCCCAACATAAAAATCTCAGGGCATGACTTTTGTACCTAAACATAGTTTTGACGAATTTTTCTAGCCAAAGAACAGCACTTTCAAATACTGGCATCTATTTCAATGCTTGTATTTCTGTAGGTTACTTTCCCAAAACTGGAAACTATGCTCAAATATTGTTATATCACAAGCCCAACAAGACCTAAACATTTTCCTAGCAGTTACCGTCCCGATTAGTCCCTCCTTCATCAATATCAAAAATGATTTGAAAACATTATACAGAAGATCCTGGCTAAAACACTTGGATTCCTTCTAATTTCAACCCCTCTTATCAGTTTTTTGGATTTCGTTACAAGGCATTCTACATCTCATCAACTTCTACGAATCAATGAAATCCATATGTAGAGATTGAGAAGAAAGCTTCATTCATACGCAGCATTTTTGGACAAAACAAGTGCATTTGATAAGGTTTGGCATGGTGCCTGTATAATAAATTGTATCAGTTTGGACTGTCCTTTGTAGTCTGAGAGCTTTGATGCAATCGATTTTGTCTGCTAGAACTTTTGTGTCAAAAACTCACTGCATACACTTTCCTCAGTTTCGTCCATAGGACAGGTGTTCCTCAAGGCTCAATACTGGGACCTCTTCCTTTTTTTACTTAACATGTCTGATATTTCCCCTGAGCTTCCTCAGTTCAACTATCGCTCTTTATATGCTGATGACATAACGGTTCTTATTACCCAGCTCATTGACATCAACCAAGCCGTAAATTCTTTACAATTCAGCGTTAAATCTCTGACCCGAGTGGTTTAAAAGCCAGGAGACAATCGTTAAATCGCATTGAAATGTGAAACAAAGGTTTTGTCTTGAGAAGTATAATTTTGCCACCTGAAGTTGCTATTGAAAATACTTCAATTCCTTGGAACCCTGATGATCAGGGATAAAATTGACTTTGGTGGTTTTACTCAGATTAAAAATAAACTGGAATCATTCACGTAAACAACAAACTCACCTCAAGCATACGCACGTCTCTCCATTTATTTTCCTATAATAAACAAAAGTCATCTTAAGAACCAAATGCACATTTATTAATATATAGAAACAATTCTTCGGGCCGTTAATTATGTATCCTAGTGCCCAGTTTGGTGGGATGGGAAAGTGCGCATTCTTCCGGCAAACTGAAAAAGATTCAAATTTCCAAAACAATGTTTTAAGAATTGGCAGTTGATAGTCCCATAAGTATACTACGAAACTTCTCATCTGCTTAGAATTTGGAACGATACCATTGGATGCTTTTTTTAAAAGAAAGTTGTCGTAAGTTCATGGCAAACTTAGAAAATGTTCCAGGAGCTATTAGCTTTCACATTGGAGAACCTACTTTGCACAGGCGTTTGAAAGCCAGACTTCCTCAAGACGTGATAGACTGATTTATATCCATGTCTATGTAATACTTATTTGTTTATTTAACTTACTTAAATATGTTATATATATATTTTGTTTACTGATTGTTATTCATGTTACAGGGTGACTCATATATGAGCGAACCCGATAATGTTATTATTCCACCTGTTACATTTTCTGTGTATAATATGTAAAATATTGATCCAGAAATAAAAGTGTAAAAAAAAATCAACAACACCTGTTTTTATTCCGTAGTGTAAAAATAACGTTTGGGAATCTAAAGAATAAGGTTCACTGGTTCAGTCGAAAAAAGCGCCATTTTTAGAAGCTGTGGTTGGTTGCACGTTGATTGTTTTGTATTATTTTATTTATTGTGTGCAGGATTTGCTGTTATTTTAATTGACGAATGACGATGAAATTCCTTCATATTAAAAACAAAGCTGAATATGAATGTTTTAAATCAATCTTGAACTAGCCTATCGGACATCTGTTCCCAGTTACGTTTTGTTGTGCATAAAACCCTTTTTATGTATTCAAATTGGCCCGACTTGGTATTTTCGTATTGTTTCAAGTGACACAACAGTTATTGTTAGAAAGGAAATACGGTTTGTTAAGCTCTTTTTATATTTTAATCTGCCTGCCAAGAGACAAGCTTTGCTTAAAAGGTAAGACAAACTCTTAAATGAATGGGTGCATTTTGATTGTTAGATAAATGATTGCGTTGTATTTATTTACAAAGATTACTTGTTATATTTCCAGGCTTACCAAGTAAAAAGGAATGAAAAATGATGTTAGAAGGATTGGTAATGTTATGTTAGATTAGCTTTAGGGTACGGTATTTATGCAATTTCTTGCTACAAAACAAATTTGGAACATTTTGCTTGAAATGGGTCAAGAATTGGCTGTATTTTCACGAGATATGCTTTTTATTCCGCGGATATAACGTATTTTACCGAAAAATTTGAAAAAACCAATGTTACAACTTTAAGAATTTTTGTCATATTTCTGTTAATTTAAATGGTATTTTGGTAATTATGCACATTCTTGTCACCTGTGAAAATACGATTTTATGTTGAAAAATTGGTGAAATATGAGTTTATTTCTCTTGAGGAGTTTAATGTCATCCGCGGAAAACTTGTTTTGTACCAAAAAATCGAAAAACTAACTTTTTATCTAATAATGAAAAACCCAACTTTTTTAAAATTGTTATTTTACGACAACTTTTTTTTAATATCTCGTGTTATTTTTATGTTGAACATAAATATATAACTTGTTTTGTAGTAAAATTATTTTTTCAGCTCGAAAAATGCATTTTTACTGCATTAGGTTAGGTTATAACCAAACATAACCTAACCTAATTGTCTATTTTCTCAACAAAATTTGTAATTTGTGTTAAATTCGAGCGTTTGGCCTCCGTGACGGCCTGCCGGCAGTCACTACGGCAAGAATATAGGTGAATTCGGTTTTTGTGATTAATAGTTGTTGTATATAATGATCACGTAATGGTCGCTAATCGCGATCTGCTGCGATAGTAGTTTTTCCGTTATCTCGAAAAATATTTATAATAGACCAAAATAGTTTTCAAATTTGTATTCAGCGCAAAAAAACATCAAAATTAAAATAGTTTATTCAAATACCTATTTAAATTAACGGAAATATGACAAAATTACTAAAAGTTTTGAGATTGGTTTTTCCGGTAAAATACGTTATTTCCGCGGAATAAAAAGCATATCTCATGAAAATACAGCCAATTTAGACCCAATTCAAGCAAAATGTTCCAAATTTGTTTAGTGGCAAGAAAGTGCATAGTTACCTGAATTTGTATTTAACCCTTTTAGTGCCAAGAGTCGCTGTCAGCGACGCCCCTTACTAGTGCGAGAAATGCCAGCGTCGCTGTGAGAGACGCGCTGTATTTGTTATAGTGCATCGTTATGTTTTATTAAATGGCTGCCAGAATAATACCAGACGCTTTGCCAATGACCGCTGCACGCAGTTTTCGCTCTTGGACTGTGTCTAGATGACGTAACTGTTCCGTGACAGACACGTAACTATTAGGTATAACTATTATGTCGCTTAGCAACCAATATGTAATGTTTTAGTTATAATTTTGTAAAGAGATAATTTTAGAAATATAGTAAATGAAATTATATGTATTAGTTCAGTTTTAAATGCTCTATAAAATGCCGTTCAGGACAATATTCTAAAATAAAATTATAACAAACATACAGACCTTCAAACTTGAAAAAAAATATTAAAAAAAAATTTTTCTCAAGGTTTTTAGAAAAAAATAAAATTTATTACAAAGAAAGGTTAAATATATATACATAGTTCTATAGACCACTTATTGCTCTTTCATTTAAAAAAGAATTTATATAAATAAGACTAAAAACATGGATTCTATAAATTTTTACCTGGAACCTTACATTTTTGCCAAAATTGGCCTGGCACTTTTCGCATAGGAAATGCAAAAATGGCCCGGCACTAAAAGGGTTAAAGCAGAAAAACACATCAAATTAAAAAAGTTTATTAAAATACCATTTAAATTAACGGAAATATGACTAAAAGTTGTGACATTGGTTTTTTCGAATTTTTCGGTAGAAAACGTTATTTCCGCGGAATAAAAAGCATATCTCGTGAAAACATAGCCGATTTTAGACCCATTTCAAGCAAAATGTTCTAGATTTGTTTGGTGGCAAGAAACTATAAATACCCAAATATTTCTCGAGATATAACGGAAAAACTAATATCATCGCGATTAGCGGTCATTACGCTATCATTATATACAACAACTATTAATCACAAAAACCGAATTCACCTACATTACCGCTGGAGTGACGGCTGGCAGGGTGTCACGGAGGCCAAACACTCGAATTTAACGCAAATTACTAATTTTTGTTCAGAAAATAGTCAATAGGATAAGTTTGGTTATGTCAGTAAAAATGCATTTTTTGAGCTGAAAAAATAATTTTACTACAAAACAGTTATATATTTGTGTTCAGCATAAAAAAACACGAGAAATAAAAAACCATTATTGAAAAATTATGATTTTTTAAAAAGGTGTTTTTTACTATCAGATAAAAAACTAGTTTTCCATTTTTCGGTAAAAAACGAGTTTTCCGGGGGTTATATCAAACTCCTTAGGAGGTATAAACTCATTTTTCACCACTTTTTAACATGAAATCGTATTTACAGAGTTGGCAAGTCTAACCTCATAAAACCTTACTTAACAAAACTTAAACCAGGAGTATGCAAATAAAACATCCTTACGACACCCGCGCTTAGGAAAGAAAGCAGTTGGGCTGCGGCCAATACCGGGCGAGTGGGATGTCAAAGTCAAAATGTCTTTATTCTTATACATGGAGTACAGAGTAGTGTCACAATATAATGGATATAAAATGAATAAACAATTATAATTTATAATAATACAATTATTATTATAAAAGAATGGTCCGGTGATTCTCCAGGTAAGGAATTCTTCTATTTTGTAGTATGTTCGCTGTAGAAGCCAGGTTTTCAGTTTGATCTTAATTGTTTGTCATCTTTTAGTCTCTTCAGGTAGTCCGGGAGGAGGTTGAACAATTTGCTTCCCGTGTAGGTAGGTTGTTTTTCGAAAATAATTAAATGATGAGCAGGGAGAGCAAAGTCATTAGCATGTCTTGTCTGGTATGAGTGGGTTTCCCCAAGATGATCAGGCTTGCATAGTATTGTGAAGCAAATTGTTTGAATTATGTATAGGGATACAACAGTAAGTATGTTTTGTTCTTTGAAGACCTGACAGCAGGAGTCTTGTGGTTTCAGTCCAGCCAGCGTTCTTATTGTTTTTTTTTGTAGTACCAGCACTTTCTGTTGGTTCTGCTCAGAAGAGTTGCCCCACACGATCAGTCCATAGCGAAGGTGGAATTCGAAGATGGAAAAATAAGCAGTTCTTGTTGTTTGCAGGTCACATGCGCTGTTTATTCGCTTGAGTGCATATAAGCTGGAGTTGAGTTTGCTGCAAAGGCTGTCAATATGGGGAACCCAGGATAGTCTGTTGTCAATGGTGATTCCGAGGTATTTGGCTTCAGTGTCTAATGTTATCTCAGGTAGTCCTTGGGGCTCATAAGCTCTTCTTCCAGTCCAAATCAGTTGTTGGATTTTGTTCTCATTTAAAATTAGGTAATTTTGCTGACAATATTGTTTGGCCATGTTTAGAGCTACATATGAGTCAACTTCATTGATGAATGGGTCTTTGTTGGCGATAAGCAGGGATGTATCGTCAGCGTAAAGTGTAGTCTGGGCGAAGTCTGAAGGTATCTTGGAAGATCATTAGTCATGAGAATGAAAAGAATTGGTCCAAGGACTGATCCTAGAGGCACGCCTCTTGTTAAAATTAGTGGGGTTGATCTAACTCTTGATATTTGATAGTTTCTTTTTATAGTTACCTCAACCTGTTGTTAACGGTTTGTTAGGTAGCTAGACAGCCATTGCCTAGAGGTGCCTCTAATTCCCATACTTTCTGTCTTTTTAACAAGTAGTTCGTGTTGTCTGATATACATCTCCCCTTCTACCACGCAAATGTCACGGGAAACGCTCTTTTTCAATTGAAATTAGCACATGATTGATGATATCATTAAGTTAACCCTAGAGCTGCCATGAAACGAATATTTGTCGCCAAAATAGACTGATGTGTTTTTGATACAATTTCGGCAATAAACGTTTATAAAATGATTTTTAATGAATAATAATTTAGAGAGCATCACTTATTTACTATTTTATAATTTTTATTATAAAAATTGCTCCGTTTTTATTTTGTTCCTACTATTGTATTATGTAGCTATATTGTTAGGGTTAGGATAACATTAAATTTAGAGTTAAGGTTTAAGCTATTTATGTTTTTATATTAGTAGCCTATTTATATTTTGAAGAATTGGGATATTTTTAATTAATATTATTTGCTTTTGCGCATATTAAGATTTATTTGAAAAGAGGAACCTCTGAAACAGGCATTGCCTTAGGAGGTCCTAGTATTTTCTTGAAATATGTAATTTATGAAAGGTTTTGTTATAGTAGGCCTATTATAAGTTTTCTTTTGTTAACAGAGCAATTAAGAAGAAACCTTTTTATGTTTACAATGTAAATTATATGTATTTTATGTATAATATTTCAAGAAAATAAATATATTATTTTATTCTTATATATTTTTTATTCTTTTTATTTTCAATAACTTGATATTTTTTGATTTTATTTATATTTAAATTTTGCATGTCCATTACAACCTTATTTTCTTACTTCACCTTTAGTGGACAGTTCACTTGCCCAAGTTTTTTATATATCTATTTTATTAATATTTTAATGTTTGAACAGGTAGACAATATTTCAAAAGAGAGCCCATTTCTATACTTTCCAACCAACTTAAGTCAATTATGGAAAGATACTTAAAGGTGAGATGGTTCCTTAGTTAATCAGCTATGCCTTATTCTTACAATTTAATGTATTTATTTAAAAAATTCAGAATAAAAATGCACTTTTTTGATATAACTTATGTTAATGTTGGTATTATTTCACTCTTACCTCTCATATTGAGGCCTCTCTAAGTTAATTAATGCATTCAATTGTTATTTGACAAACCATTCACTTCTTGATTCTTTAGGGCTAAAATTTGCTGAACAATTCCTTTTTAAGTCCTCAATCACGTATAAAGAAACGCTTTTATTGAAAGCTTCCTTTCAACTTCAGCTTGGTGACCAGTCTTGCATGTCTATTCTTTGAATTACCTTTTCTTATAGATCTTGTTTTTTGATCTTAACAATGAATATTTCTTATCCAATATCGAAACACTACAAGTCACACTGTTTTAGTGATAAAAAGAAAACTACATTAAGACTGAACCTTATCATTCACAAACTTACTAAATATTTACGTACAATCACAGACACTATTCTCAGGTCAACCTTTAAACATTCAGCAATTATAGGATATTTATCAGCTGTAATTGGAATTTTTGGAGTAGCACACAACAAAATTCTATAGAAATTCACAGAAATTATACATTGTTTAAAAGGAAATTTTGAACAATAATTAAACTATTGTAGCACTTTAAACTTAAATGTGACATGTTATTTTTAGACTGTTATTTTTAGGGTCAGTTATCTTACTTGTGAATTCCTTGTCAGTTCGGTTGTGAATTCCTCAAGATATTTGGTACCATTATTAACATTTTGATTGGAATTGATAGGTACATTTTACTAAAGAAAAGCTTTATAAACAAGCCTCTAGTTTATAGCAAACATATTGTCATTGAAATGTAACTTTCATTTCAATGACATAATTAATTTCATTTCAACACATAATTGTATTGTTCTATTGTTTACTTAATTCTGTATGCTCAGATACCCCCGGATTACGATGACAAAGCCATTATAAAGGTGGTTGTTAAACGCTTGGAAGAAGAGCAAATTGACTTCTCTGAACAAAGGTTCACACTTAAAGAGGAGATTTGTGGCCAGGTATGGTCGTTAATTGATATATAAATAAAACATTATGATATGCTGTTTCTTTTGGAAGGTTTAGTTTTACAAACAAGATTACAAATAGTATTCAATGTAATGGTGCAACACCACATATTTTTTAGCAGCTCAAAATCATTTCATTCTTTAGGTGGTTCGGACGGCTTTAGGGATAACTGAATTGTGCTCGCAGCATTGATTGTACGTCTGACTGTGATCTACTTATTCATACACAGACGACCCCTTCCCTGGGATGGGTGGGGTATAATTGCAGAATGTTCTGTTCTATACATTTCAGATTTTTGATAATTTTTTATGCAATTTTATAAACGTAGGAAAATGTGCAATATTTTTTCCTGAATAGCTTTTTATTCTCTATTCAATGCTGACTTTTCTAATTTGTTTCCTGTATTATTTGATTACCTTCAATGATCATACTGTAACTTTGCACATTTTTTCATTTTTGCGTTTTATGTAAACAAACAATTCCAAATAAAAAAACTAGTAGTTTATATAAAATGTAACATCATATTATTATAGTGCACAAAATAATAAACAATTTGGCTGTCTTGGAATTATTTACAAACATTTTTTAGTGCTCCTAAGGAAGGTTATTTATTTACATTACATACACCATTTACATGAAATAACTATCAGTATAATAGGTAAATTGTCAACAGGTCAAAGCTTAAAACTAAGTTACAGTAGTTCAAATTCTTAAAGAATGTCATCGAATAGACACTATTTATCAGCATCTAGGTACTCCTGCACACTATAAAAACAATGCTCTGACAGATAATTAACAGTCAAAGTTTTAAATTGTACTGGTGACTGGTATACTGGTTATAAGTTATAATTAATGTACAAAATTTTTTAAATGTGAAAGTATAGTTCATGAGAAGAAGAATGAAATGATAACATTGACATTTGGAACATATTTAGTATTTTTTATGATTTTTACAAAAAAAGTACTTGCTTTTGGGAGTTCTTAATGGGCCACCTAGTATTCACCATTTAGGGTTAAACCTAATTTTAACGAAAGAACTAATTTGGAGGCCTTTAATAACTGATATAAAGTAGTTGAAATCGAAAAAAAAAAAAAAATCGAAATTAATTTTTGACCAAACAGCTTTAAACTTGATTGGACTGCATAAGACTACGTTCCGCCTATGGGCCATAAGTAAACACGATTGGTATATGCACAGTGAGTTTAGTACTAGCACAGAATATAGACAGATTACAGAACGTCCCCCCACGGTAAAAATAGGCAAAAATGAAAAACTGGCAGTTTTTGTCGTTGGATTATTCTCAAAAATGAAGGGCGTTGAGAACGGTCGCCTATAACTGGACCCGCGGGGCGTTGCCAAGATCATCGAGCGGGAAAAATTCCCGTTTTTCCCACGAGGAAGGGTAGGAATAACAGAATGGACAGAACAGAACTCCAAACCGACAGTCCAGAACAGGTGCACAGTGTATGGCCAGACCCCTTAAACCCCGCGATTAACGATATCACTGATTTGCTTTTTTTACGAACGCGTAATTTTGGACCCTGATACATCCTTTTTTGAATTTTTAGCCCAAATTCCCTTTCAATGTACATAAGGATTATACGTTGAGCAAAATAGAAATCTATTTTTATGCACTTTCTGTAAAATAAAAAGGGGATTTGGTTTTAATTTTGTATGTCTTTAACAAACAGAGATTAATTGAAAACCATTTTTTATATAAGATATATCAAATTAAATAATGAGAACAATTAATTGGTTTTTAAAGGAACAGAAAAAATAACCGAATGGGATGATAAGAAAAAAACCAAGGTTTATATATATTCTGCAAGTGTTAGCTTAGGGCTTTGGTTCCAGTGAAAAATTAACACTCCACTAGGAAACATATAAAAAAATTAAAACAATTAAATTCGACATACATACTAGATACAAGAGATTATTAACCACATTTTCCTCAATCACAATCCCCTTTCCCAATAAGCCCCTCATTAATTTTTTATTCAATTTTTATTAAGAAAAGGGGCCTTTACCAATTTAAAACTTTTATCAATTTTGCCAAAAATGAGTTTTGGGAATTTTTTTTTACTTATTTTAATAAGCCTGACTGAAAATATCATCAATGGTTTATATTAGAGATTTACTAATATACCAGTAACCTGAGCAGATTACAAGAGAACAAATCATATTGTAATTTGATGGCACAATGACTATAAAGGACCCTTGAAACATATAATTAAAAAGAAAAATTATATTTTTTTAGTAACTAATACGATACACTTAAGAAACGTATTTACATTTAAATAAATATTATGATTTACACCCAAAAACAAAACATAAATTTGGTTTTTTACATAAATACGCCCTAAAAAGTAGTTTTTATACAATACAAAAATTAAATACTGATAAACCCACATAGTAAACATATAGACTAATTTTTTAAAAATATATCCTTATCACCAAAAATCTCCCAATATCTCGACCTTTTTATAACCACATTTATTTTTTATTCATCTTAAACTCCAACCGCTCCCTATTTTCCTACGGTCCCCTTATCCACATTTTTAAACTTTTCAATTTGGCGAATTTTTAATTAGGGTGCTATATGTACTTGCCTTGTAGATAATACTTTAAAGTGAACGATGATTAAGAGACAAAAAAAGAAAATTTATTGGTGACAACAACAGAGTTTTAAAAGTGAAACTGATTTATCTATAAAGGTCTTTTAGAACAGATAAAAAGTCTTTTAAAACACAATTACTAAAGAGAAATTAAAAATTTATCAAAATTATGTATAGGGTGGAAAAAAATAGAACCATATCAAAATTAGTTACTATCACAAGACAAAAGGATTAAAAAAAAAAAAAAATATTTTTTTTTGTTATTTGTCCCATGAAATTCAAAAGAACCCGACAACTTCTGTACATTAAAGAGGGATTATGAAAGTAATCCTTCCAATTTCCCAGTTTTTTTTTTGGACAGTTAATTCCTCTGTAAAAAGAGCATTTCATAGAATACCAACACTTGCTTAAGGATTTTAAGATTTTCGTTTCAAACCTCCCTCCAATGGCCGTACCAGTGAAATTTGAAAATTGAAAAGTGTTAACTAATGGGTAATGAAAAAGTAGATTAAGTGACCAAGAAATGAGTGTCCAAGGATGTCACTTATTATATAATTTAAGTCAAATACCTTACGAATAGCTGTGGACTGCAGCTAATCGGTGTTTTCCATTAATTTTTTTTTTAATTCGGATTGTTTAATTTTTTTTTTTTTTTTTTTTTGCACAAACCCAGTATTAGTAAAGTGTGGACGCACTCCTATGGAAAACATTTGTTTTTTTGCCAGTGACGTTTCCAAGTGCAATTGCAAGTTTTTTTTTTCGATCTTCAGGGCAAAACCACACCTCCTGTATACTAAAAGATCCACAAGAGATATAAATGTAATTCCTGGTGATGAGTATGTCCGGCCCTGAAAGAATGAATAAGCCTGAGCCAATTGCACTCGAACGACGGCAACATCTAATTAGTGTTACATAGCAATCAGACCACGGTCCCCTACCCGGATATATGACAAAATGTAAATCAAGTTTTGGTCATAACGTGGAGTTAATATCAAACTGGTTTTTCCACCTTTTAATCCATTTTAACGATTATTCCACCAAAAGTAGACGAATGGTGTGGTATACTTTTAATATTGTGCTGCAAGGTGAAAATGTTAAACGCATAGATTAGGGTAATTAAAGGTTTTTGATGAATGGTTTGGCGACTGCAGCAATTTTCGTCACATTCACTCCGAGAACGCTTGATAGCGTGCTACCATAAGGGTTTGAAGACGGGCCCCTTTGCTACACACTTTAACATTTTAATATTAAGTTATTTTTCAGTTATACCTCATAGGCATTTTGGTTAACAGCTTTTTTTAGACAAAAGAAGATAATTGTACATGCGGGGACCAAGATGCGAAGACGTATTGATTAATTTATAATTAAGACACAAGGCACAAATGGCTCCGAGGAAAACAAAAATCTAGACCTAAATGAAGGAGTAAATAAGTTAAAAAAATTTATCATATTTCACTTTACCAACAGGTTTTCTCCCACGTAAGTAACACCTTGTGAATAGGTTGTTTTGGGGAAACCTATAAACATCCGCAGTGATTCCTATTTTGGGGTAATAAATTTTTACCACTTTTTCCTCTAACACAAAACTGTCGTAAGTACCTTTTTTCTTTCCTCTCCATTTTAAAACACCTAAGTTTTTTTAAGAAGACCACACTGATAAAAATAAAACCGAAACCAAACCAATTATAATTCAGAAACTAAGGGGAACCTACCCCTGTCCCCCCCTTCGCATTAGCCAACCCCCAGTCCCCGTTCACTCGCTGTGCTCGAGTGAGATGATATTTGGTTCACGCTGCCGTCCCGATCGCAGTGGGAAAGGAGTTTCTTCGTGCGTTCCCCCTCAACCCAAGACACTGTGCTTCACATCAAGACGTCCCCCCCCACAATTATAAGAAGGAACTAACGTGTGCCCCCTACCCGGCCGGTCAAAGTGTGTGAGGAACCTCGGCCCCCTAACGGCACTCCACCAAGGAACCGCTCCTTCCACCAGGCAGTTTATGGACACTATTCGGCCATTTCAAACGGCCTCTCCGCGAAGGCGAAAGTTCGGCTTGCGGCCTCACTTTCCATTATGAGATTTTGGTGGATCTCGGCCATGTTCCGCCTCGTGAGGAAGATCGAGGCCCCCTCAGCCTCGTCCCATGAATTTTTAACCAGATAACGACCATCTAATTTTTGGTTTTTTTTGGACCGTGGAACCCCCCTAAAAACATAGATTATATTCTCAAATCTGAGGTAAATTAAGTAAAATCTAAGAGAAAAATACATTTATTTGTGATTTACCCACTTAGTGTTATTAGTTTTTTTGACATTAGTACACAAATTTGGGTTTATTTATGGAGCCTTCTTTTTATTTGGGGGGGTAAAGGATTGTAAAAGTAAAAAATGTAATTTTATTGAGAATAAAATACCTTTAATAGTTTGGGGAAAAAAAAATGAAATGCCCGTAACGCACTTGATAAGTTGTTATTTTTGTACTACCCTTTTTAACTGGTTTTAGGATATTTTTGTTTTTGTTTTTTAGAGCAATTTACTTCCCCATAATAATTTACCTGTTTCATAATCTATTATTTGTATTTTTGGATGTCCCAGGAGAGAAAAGGCATTAAAATTGATTACCCTCACTTTGCATAATTAGAATCAGGTTTTTTAAATTTTTTATAAAATTTTTTCTGTTTTTTTTTTTTTGAGCCCCCGATAACCACAAATGAATTTGATTGGAGTTTTATTAAGCTGAAAAATTATCATACATAATATAAGCGGGTTGCTCGTTATGTTACACGTGAAGAGCTGTGAAATGGTTTTTGCGACAATTTTTTACTAAAGATTTATCTTTCAACTTAGGTTAATAAAAACCCCAACTTTTTTTAGTGGATTTTTTTTTATCCATTGGGGACCTATTGGGGGAAAGTTTTTTTGGGGGTAAAATAAGGCCGCCAATCCCCTATGGTTTTAAGAGATGAAAAAAAAGTTAAACTTTTTTGAGAATTATTATCTTTAATCTGTGATTATTTTCAGACATGGAAAGAGCTTCAATTAATTTCAAGAATAAACACCCATTAATGGGGAAGGTAACGCCTGGGGAAGTTGCCTCAAACAATTTAGGTGTCAGTGGAGTCAGTCAGTCCCCCACTACACTTCAAAGCTTTAAATATAGTATATAGATGTACCTGAGTTATAATATCAGAATTTTATTATTATTTGTAAAGACGCGAAAAGGATGCAAGGAAGTAGATGAAAACACGAGATGCCATTCTTATGAACTTTGCCCCCCACAAAATAATTTAAATATTTGCCCCACATCCATATTTTTTTGCCATAGGAAACAGTGTAATATACCGTATTCCTATACATATAGTAACTCGACCACACCTGACCTTGTAGACAACACCACTTTAAAATTGGATGCGTCCAACATAATTAATGCGAATCTGAAAACGAAGATATGATAGTAAAGTCCCCCCAGGTAACTAAAACAGTGGGTATAAACTGTTCTTATTCCCACAAAAATGTTTCAATTATTAATTAAAACCCAAACGAGCCAGGGGCAAACTAACGTGACCCTGCAGCATTCCGACAAAAACCGAACCAACGCCGAATTCATTACCTCGGCAAGTGTATTGGAGTCCTGATTTTCAGCTAATGGACCAGTCCTACAACCTCAGATCTCATTCCCTGACAAAAAACAATCCGAACCTTGACTTACACCACCAACATGAAAAAAACACACCCCTACGTCTCATAGTGGGTTCCCCCACGTCGATGGCAACCATTGGTGCGGGACGCCGTGTCCCCCCCCGGGTAAGAAAGAGGGAACCCGAGAGCATGGAACCCATCCGCCCTTCAAAAATCCTCCTAAAAACACACTTGGTCCCCCAAATTGAGATTTATTGTTTTCCAAACATTTTAACCCATTTTACAACTGTAAAAAAAGATAGTAAATAATCCAAAACCTAATTTTTTTTTTTCTTTAACTAGGGATAACCACAAGCACCGCCTAAGATGTTGCAAAACCCCCGTTAAACTAGTGGCTACGCTCTACCCACGTATCAACCTCGTGTAATTTTTGTTATTTTTTTCTTCGGATTAACCACGCTTTAAACATTTGTTTCAATTTACACTGTTAAAAATAACCTTCTTATGTTCCAAGTGTGTGCAAACAGAGACCCCCCCCAAAATGGTTGCACGTCCCATAAAAGCTTTTACCCCTCTCAAGTTTTAGGTTAGCAAAATGATTTTGCTAGTTATTAGGGAATAATTTATTAATCCCTCCCTTAATTTTAGCTTTTTTTATTGAGAAAATCTGTTTAGACAAATCCCCCTCTTTGGGTAAAATAATGTCTAATATCCCTATAATGTAAATGATTATAGCCAAATATTTCGTGGTCCCTTAATGAAAATTTTTTATAGAAATTTGTGGATTAGTTCAGTGTTTGTTCGGCCCTTTTTAAAATTAAAATACTTATAGAAATACATCTCCCTAAGCCCGATAAAATTGGAAAAAAACATTTGTTTTTTCTTTTGTAAATAGGAAAAAATATAATTAGATGTATTTAATATTTCATCTAATGTTTCAGTTAAGTCCCAAGTTTTTTGATGGAAAAATATCACCCGTACCTGATGAAATACCTGAAAAAAAGTTTAAAATAATTGTATATTTTAAAATTAGTTTGATTAAAGCTACGTGTTATGGGAATTTTATAGTCTTAAAACCGCAATAAAATAAATAAAGTATAAACAAAAATAATTTTTTTTTTTCAAACAATTTATTTAGGCCAAATATAAGTTTTAAAAAATTTTGCAAGTATATAATTATTATTTTTAAATTACTATGTTTAAATACATTCCATGATAGTTAGCTATTACCCTTACTTTTTATTTTCATTTTACACGGCCCTTTATACGGGCCAAAAAAATATTTTTGTACCCCAAATAATTATATATAAAAATATTTTTTTACTCGTTGTGAGTAAAAAACTAAGGTTCCTCACCAAGTTATGCAAAAACTTGTCGGTGAAGACCTAATAGTAAATGACAAGATAAACAAAAAACGTAATTAATAAGGAAAAGAAAACCTGAATATAATTTTTAATTTTTTTTTATAGTAAAAATAACTAAGAATGGGGCGGGTTTTTTAGGGCAGGGCACTGAAATAAACCAACGAAAATTGGTCCAATAAAAAAAATGTTTAAAATGATAATATTAACGTTTTAACACAAAAAGAAATGTAACAGAAAATATTAAAACCCGCATATGCACCATTGGGTTTTTGGGACTGCTCGTATGCCCATACAACGCGGGGAAAACTGATTATGCAAAGTATTTGACCTCAAATCCTGAGAGACCCAAAAGACGTATGCCCTAAAGCGAGGGATTTTTTCTCCTTGGCCCGGCTTGGCCGGGCCGGCCAGTCCCCAACAAGTTTTTGGTCAACCGCTTTGCAATGGCCGTTTATTTTTTTATTTTGTATTACCACACTGCAATCGCCGTAGTAATGATCAGGCCCGGTGAGTTTAAAGCTATCCCCCTCCGCGTTTTTTTCAATCCAAAATTTAACAATGCGTGGAGGCCTTTCTGTATCTTGTCCTATATCCCTGTGGGTAACTTAGGGAAATAGTTGATTACCTTTAGAAATTTTGCAATTAATGCAATTTAGCAACAGTACGCAGTGAATTTCCCAAAGAAATAATATGGATAATAAAACCATAAATTTATAAGTTTAGTAAAACAAGGTAATTTTAAACAAAAGATTTATTTTTATTTAACATATTATATACGAATAAAGAACTTCAAAAAACTAGAATGGTAACAATTTATGTTTATGTTTAGGACCCAGAGGGTCAGAATATCTTAATAATTTATTGTATTAAGCTAAGTCGACCAGTTCGTTGTTTGAATTTCCCTCCAAGAGTATATTTGGTACCATTTTAATATGTTCACAAAAATTTTTGAATTGGAAAGTGAAAAGGAAATTTTTTTACTAAAGAAAAAACTTGGGAAGCACAGGCTCTAGTTTATATAGCAATACATATTGACCATTGAATGAGTAGCCCGCCCCCAACTTTCATTTCAATGTACATAATTTAATTTATTTTCATTACATCACAAAAAATTAAGTAATTGTATTCCTAATTATTGATCCTACTTTTTGTAAATTGTGTGTGACTCAGATTACCCCTCGATTAACTATTGAACAAAGCCCCCCCCATTTTATAAAGTGTTGATATAAAACGCTTGGAAGTAAGAAGCAATTAAAATTGGGACATCCCTCTGAACCACACGACCACCCACTTAAAGAGGAGATTATGGTGGTCCCAGGGTTAATTGTCCAATTAATTGAATATATTAAATAAAAACATTATGAATATGCTGTTTCTTTTTTCGAAGGTGTTAAGTAATTACAAACAAGTTTTACAAATAGTAATTTCCAATGTAATAGTTTGTCAACAACCACATAATTTATTTTTTAGCCATCTTAAAAAATCATTTCATTTCTTTAGGTGGATTTTTTTCGGCCGGCCTTTTTTTAAGGGATAAACTTAAATTTTGTGCTCGCAGCAAAAATTGACAGTATACTGTCTGACCTGCGAACTACCTCATACACAGACGACCGCCTCCGGTACCTCCCCCTGGGAATAGGAAGACGGAAAAAAGGCATAACCAAAAAACATCGGGGTGTTTTACAAGCCCTGCCATTAGAGAATTAAATACCTGTACCACCAAAACAAAATTACAAAGGTATGTAGGAGAAAAAATAGGGTGTTTTTTACCAAAAAAAAGTAATACCCCTTTTTTTGCGTGTTATTTAAAAAAATTCAACGGTAAGGCAAGACCTATTTATTTCTCCATAAACAAAAAAAAAATATGAAAATATGTTATTAAAAATTACAAATATCAATAATATTATATTCCTCTAACCAGCTTTGTTTATTTAATCTCCTAATCAATGTTTAATTTTTCCTAATATTTTTTCCATGTACTATTATGATTAACCTTCCAAATGATCAATTTAGGGTAAACTTTTGGAACATTATTTTCATTTTTTTGGAGGTTTTTTTATAATAAACAAACAAATCCCCAAAATAAAAATCCTATGAGGTTAAAAAATAAAAATGAAACAACATTTTTTATAAATAGTAAACAACAAAAAAATAAAACAATTTTGGCTTATCTATGGAATTAATATACAAACATTTTTTTAATAGTGGCCTCCTAAGGAGTGGTTATATTATTTTACTTACATTACCATAGACCATTATACATGAAATATACCTATCAGTAATATATAGGTAATTGTCAACAGGTCAAAGCTTAAAACTAAGTTACAGTAGTTCAAACTCTTAAAGAATATCATCGAATAGACACTATTTATCAGCATCTAGGTACTCCTGCACACTATAAAAACAATGCTCCGACAGATAATTAATAGTCAAAGTTTTAAATTGTACTGGTGACTGGTATACTGGTTATAAGTTATAATTAATGTAAAAAATTTTTAAATGACATATAGTTCATAGAAAAGAATGAAGTATAACATTGACATTTGGACATATTTAGTATTTTTATGATTTTACAAAAAAAGTACTTGCTTTGGGATTCTTAAATGGCCACCTAGTATTTCACCATTTAGGGTTAAACCTAATTTTAACGAAAAACTAATTGGAGGCCTTAAATAGCTGATATTAAAGTAGTTGAAATCGAAACAATAAAAATCAAATTAATTTTGACCAAACACCTAAACTTGATTTTGGAGCATAAGACTAGTTCCTATGGGGCCATATGTAAAACGATGGTATATCACAGTGAGTTAGTACTAGGGAATAGTTGATATTAGAATTGCATTACATTACAACTGTACGCAGTGATCTAAAAATAGTATGGAAATAAACATAATTTTTATGTTTTAAAAAGGGAATTTAAACAAAGATTAACATATATGTAGTACTTCAAACCTAAATTAACATTTATTTTAGACTGAGGGTCAGTATCTTAAGACTTTTTATTAAAAGTCGGACAGTTCGTTGGAATTCCTCAATATTTGGTACATTATTTGTTCACATTTGATTGAATTGATAGTACCTTTTACTAAAGAAAATCTTTTAAAACAAGCCTCTAGTTTATAGCAAACATTTGTCATTGAAATTAACTTCATTTCATGACATAATTAACTTCATTTCATCACATAATGTATGTTCTATTATTTACTTAATTCTGTATGCTCATATACCCCTGATTACGATGACAAAGCCATTATAAAGGTGCTTGTTAAACGCTTGGAAAAGACAATGACTTCTCTGACAAGTCCACACTAAAGAGGAGATTTGTGGCAGTATGGTCATTTATTGATATATAAATTAAAACATTATTTCTGTTTCTTTTGGAAAGGGGTATTTTAGAATAGTATTCAATGTAATGGTGCAACACCACATATTTTAGCACTAAAATCATTTATTCTTTAAGGGTTTGGCCGCCCTTTAGGATAACTAATTGTGCTCGCGCATTGACTGTACATCTGCAGTGATCTACTCAACACAACTCGACCCTCCTCTCCCCTGGGATAGGTGGTATAATTGCAGAAGTCATTGAAGCCCGATGCGGTGCTTTTTCATCGCTGTACGTGTTGTAGCGATTGATTGTAAAAATATGCGGTTAAAAGTACAAACAGAAGTTGAGTTTATAAAGTTATTTATTTTGTAAATTAGTTTATATAAAATGCATAAGATGCCAAACACGATGTTGTATTTCTCATGGTAATAAAACAAAAATAAAATTTAATTATTTAAAATACAATTTCTAAATTTGCTAAAATTTACCTAATTAAAATAACTATAAAGTCCTTGAGGATCTGTTTTTTAAAATTTGGGAATGAATAGGGAAAATAGTTCTAACTTGCATGAATCAGAATCATCTGATTCCATAAGCAAATGTAATGACAACGCATTGTAGCGTCATACAATTTAATTTCATCAATTACTAAAAAAGTTTACTATGCTTTTGATTTTAAGCAAGAATTCCACACATTTCAGGGAAAACTAATCGTAGTTAAAAAACTGAATATTGTGAGTTCTTTAATGACTAAATATAATATTAAATAAAAAAAAACATAAAAATCAAAATAAAAAATATTCAGAACAAATGAATTTTACAAAAACAACGATTAAACTTGAAAAATTTGAATGGAAGAATAGTATATTGTTTTATGTTGTTGCCTTAAATCATGTATACCAAAAAATATTTGTACTATGAGAATAGTTGCTCCGTAATTTATTTGATTGCTTAGCAACGTCAAATGTAGAATTTTACCAAAATGAAAAATGTTTATGGAAATAAACATAAATCTATGTATTAGTTTTTTGTCATGATAAATAGAATTTTATAAAAACAAACAAAATTTAACTACAAACAATGTCAGTACTTCAAACTCTAACATAACATATTTTTAGACTGAGGGTCAGAATATCTCAAGAACTTTTATCAGCAAGTCTGAACACAGTTCATGAGTTGTTGTAAAAACGTTCCCAAAACATTTAGGTGACCATTACAAAACAAGTCAACCTACTCAATATGGAAGTACAGGTACATTTTACAAAAAAATCTTATAGAGAAATACCCCAGTTTAGCACAATTAGGAGTTTTATGTCGGGTAGTTTGGCTGGGTAGCCCGTCCATTTGTCAAGTGAACAGTTAATTGATATAATACATAATTCATCAATAATGTAACAGTCATACAATCAACTTAAATTTAGCTAAGTAAATAATGATAAAAGTTGCTCAGATTACCTCGAATTAACGAATGACAAACATCCAATAAAATGCTGATATACATAAAAACAAGCTAATAGGCAAGAAGCAGCAATATGCATTGCTCAATAAAACTACACTAATAAATGTGAGTATTAAATGTCAGGCCTAGGTAATGTCATTAGTTTGTATATCAAAAAAAAAAATCACTAGATAATGGTTTCTTTGAAATGTCTTTCATTGACATTACAAGAACATTTTGGAGTATTCTAAATTAACACCAAAATTATAATTTTGCCCATTCTTAAGTTTTAAAATCTTTACATGTACTTAATAGGCTTTCGGTGGCCTTTAGTAACTATGACATTGTACATGCAGCTAAATGAATCGACTGATGTGCATTTACTCATAACCAACAACTAGAAACCAAATGTCATGTCCTCCAGGCACAAAAATGGCTGATAGTGGAGAGCTCATAATAGCAAACGTATTGCAACCAGATGGAGGGTGTGTTCCCCCAAAAACATGTACCGATAGTTGTAGCAAATGAGATTGTAACTATTAAATGCCGGTAAACACGTAACACTCTAAACAAGGAAAGAAATTTTTAGTCATATAAAACTATGTGAGTTTCCCATCTTAAATTAGATTCAAGGTGGATTCCCAGAAATTTCACAGGGTGAGTGTTTGTATATCGACAGTTTTAGTGTCATTCAAGCTAAGGCTGTTAGCACCAGTCCCTTATAGTGTCAGTCAAGTCATCAAGTCTAGTAGTACTGAGGTTCTTGGAGGGGACGAAGACAGCAAGGTCATCTGCAAATAAGTAGGTCTCAGTCAATCCACCCTGATTGATTGAGGGAAGGTCATTAATATAAATCAAAAAGAGCATTGGCTCAAGCACTGAACCCTGGGGGACACCATGCTCAGACTTTCTGAATTCGGAAAAATCACCTTAAATGCAAACTGCCTGATAACGTTCACTGAGTTAAGATTTTACAAGCAAGATTCTGGTGTCACAAAAGCTATCATAGCTAAGTTTTCTCAATAAGATTTTGTGAGACACTATCGAAGGATCTTGTGAGGTCGTACAGCCTTCCACCAACACAATGGCCACTTTCCAGGCCTGAGGTACATCTCTGAATAAAAGAAAGAACAGCGTCTACTGTGCTTCGTTCAGCACGAAAACCAAACTGACTAACACTAAGTAATGAGTTAGTTTCAAAGTACTTTACAATTTGGTGGTTGAGCATGTACCAAGAAAGCCCAAATTTGCATCTTTGAGGTGATGTATTTATAACTTTAACTCTAGAACGCGAATCCTGGCGCTTTGTGTGCTGTTTTCAAACGTATATGCGATCGTGAAAGTAGGCACGTTACGTGCTTTTTTGTAAAACTCAATAAAACATGTGTTTATCATAAAGCAACCATGACAAACTTGGTACCAATCGACGCAGAATGTTCTGTTCTATACATTTAAGATTTTTGATAATTTTTTACGCAATTTTATAAACGTAGGAAAATCTACAACAACAAACTCCCGCTTATGTCCTGCCTGGAGGTCTGGACAGCGTAAAATTTCTGATTTTTATCGCATGACTGAATAATAACCAGAAGACGGAATAAGACATACCAAATGTCAGTCTGCTGAGAATTAAATACTCTATCCACCAAAACAAATTACAAAGTTGTAGGTGAATTAGGTGTTTTACCAAAAACGTTTTCTGTATACCCCTTTTTGCGTGTTTCAAATTCTACGTAGAGCAGACTTTCTCCATAAACAAAAAATATGAAAATATGTTTTAAAGTACAATACAAATATTTTTCCTGAACAGCTTTTTATTCTCTATTCAATGCTGATTTTTCTAATATTTTTCATGTACTATTTGATTACCTTCAATGATCATGTTGTAACTTTGGACATTTTTTCATTTTTGTGTTTTATGTAAACAAACAATTCCAAATAAAAATCTAGAGGTTTAAATAAAATGTAACAACATTTTATTATAGTGCACAAAATAATAAACAATTTGGCTATCTTGGAATTATTTACAAACATTTTTATAGTGCTCCTAAGGAGGGTTATTTATTTATTTATTTACTTACATTACATACACCATTTACATGAAATAACTATCAGTATAATAGGTAAATTGTCAACAGGTCAAAGCTTAAAACTAAGTTACAGTAGTTCAAACTCTTAAAGAATATCATCGAATAGACACTATTTATCAGCATCTAGGTACTCCTGCACACTATAAAAACAATGCTCCGACAGATAATTAATAGTCAAAGTTTTAAATTGTATTGGTGACTGGTATACTGGTTATAAGTTATAATTAATGTACAAAATTTTTAAATTTTTTAAATGTGAAAGTATAGTTCATGAGAAGAAGAATGAAATGATAACATTGACATTTGGAACATATTTATTATTTTTTATGATTTTTACAAAAAAAGTACTTGCTTTTGGGAATTCTTAATGGGTCACCTAGTATTCACCATTTAGGGTTAAACCTAATTTTAATGAAAGAACTAATTTGGAGGCCTTTAATAGCTGATATAAAGTAGTTGAAATCGAAAAAAAAAAAATCAAAAATAAATTTTGATCAAACAGCCTTAAACTTGATTGGACTGCATAAGACTAGTTCCTATGGGGCCATATGTAAATCGATGGTATATGCACAGAGAGTTAGTACTAGGGAATAGTTGATCTTTAAAAGTTGCATTGTAGTAGCAACTGTACGTAGTGATCTAAAAATAGTATGAAAATAAATATAAATTATATGTTGTTAAAAAGGGAATTTTAAACAAAGATTTAACATATATTGTAGTACTTCAAACCTAAATGTAACACTTTATTTTTAGACTGAGGGTCAGATATCTTAAGAATTTTATATTAACAAGTCTGAGACCAGTTCGGTTGTGAATTCCTCAAGATATTTGGTACCATTATTTGTTCACATTTTGATTGGAATTGATAGGTACATTTTACTAATGAAAATCTTTAGAAACAAGCCTCTAGTTTATAGCAAACATGTTGTCATTGAAATGTAACTTTCATTTCAATGACATAATTAATTTCATTTCATCACATAATTGTATTGTTCTATTATTTACTTAATTTTGTGTGCTCAGATACCCTCGGATTACGATGACAAAGCCATTATAAAGGTGGCTGTTAAACGCTTGGAAGAAGAGCAAATTGACTTCTCTGAACAAACGTCCACACTTAAAGAGGAGATTTGTGGCCAGGTATGGTCATTAATTGATATATAAATAAAACATTATGATATGCTGTTTCTTTTGGAAGGTGTAGTTTTACAAATAGTATTCAATGTAATGGTGCAACACCACATATTTTTTAGCAGCTAAAAATCATTTCATTCTTTAGGTGGTTCGGGCGGCTTTAGGGATAACTGAATTGTGCTCGCAGCATTGACTGTACGTCTGACTGTGATCTACTCATACACAGACTCAACCCCTCCTCCTCCCCTGGGATAGGTGGGGTATAATTGCAGGAAGTCAATGAAGCCCGATGCGGGTGCTGTGTCTCGCTGTACGTGTTTGTAGCGATTGGATTGTAATATAATATGCGGTTAAAAGTACAAACAGAAGTTGAGTTTATAAAGTTATTTAATTTTGTAAATTAGGTGATATTAAAATGCATAAGATGCCAAACACGACGTTGTATTTCTCATGGTAATAAAACAAAAATAAAATTAATTATTTAAAATATAATTTGCTAATTTGCAGTAAAATTACCTAATTTAAAATAACTGATGAACAAGTCCTGTGAGGATCTGTTTGTTTTTAAAATTTGGGAATAATCGGGAAAATAGTTTCGTAATTCTGCATGAATCAGAATCATCTTGATTCCATAAGCAAATGTAATGACAACGCATTGGTAGCGTCATACAATTAATGTGATAATAATACTATTAAATTATAATAAATAGTATAAAGCAGTACATCACAATCAACAAAGTAAGAGCTAAGTAAATAAATGAATTAACAGATTTTACATGCAATAAATATATAGAAAACATCCAGATAAATAATTATATACATAAAAATCAAAGGTAATAAAGCAGTTTTCAAGCTAGCAATATGCATAGCAAAATCAGAGTAAAACTATCAATAAATAGTTTTGAATGGTGAAGTATTAAAAATAGTCAGCTCTATGAATTTTCATGCAGTTTGGTCAAATATAAATAAAAAAAATCATGCGTAGTATAATTAGGGTTTCTTACCAGAAATGTCTTTCATTGAATTCTTAAACTTCTGGGGTGGCAAGTTCCTTAAATTAACAGGCAAAGAATTATAAATTTTTCACCCCATTACTTAAAAGCTTTTTAAAATTCTGGTAAACTTATGGTACTTAATACTTTCTGTTGTGCCTTGTTGAGTAACTATGTACATTGTCGCATGCAGTAAAATCATGAATGTGCTTTATCACAAAAACCAACAACTAAGTATATACATAGAAGGCAATGTCAGGATACCAAGCTGCACAAACAATGGCTTGCAATGAGCCCTAGGAGGAGCTCCATTAATGAGTCAAACTGCTTTTTTTTTGCAATAACAGCAGTTGACTAGAGGAGGAGTGGTTCCCCCAGAGAACATTGCCATAGGCCAAGTAGCTCCCCAAATGAGCAATGTAAACAGTTAAGAGTGCATGTTGAGGCAAAACACGACCAAGCACTCATAAGACAAGGCCACAGAAGGACAATTTTTTAGCAAGAAAATCTATGTGAGTTTCCCATCCTAAATTAGATTCAAGGTGGATTCCCAGAAATTTCACAGGGTGAGTGTTTGTATATCGACAGTTTTAGTGTCATTCAAGCTAAGGCTGTTAGCACCAGTCCCTTATAGTGTCAGTCAAGTCATCAAGTCTAGTAGTACTGAGGTTCTTGGAGGGGACGAAGACAGCAAGGTCATCTGCAAATAAGTAGGTCTCAGTCAATCCACCCTGATTGATTGAGGGAAGGCCATTAATATAAATCAAAAAGAGCATTGGCTCAAGCACTGAACCCTGGGGGACACCATGCTCAGACTTTCTGAATTCGGAAAAATCACCTTAAATGCAAACTGCCTGATAACGTTCACTGAGTTAAGATTTTACAAGCAAGATTCTGGTGTCACAAAAGCTATAATAGCTAAGTTTTCTCAATAAGATGTTGTGAGACACTATCGAAGGATCTTGTGAGGTCGTACAGCCTTCCACCAACACAATGGCCACTTTCCAGGCCTGAGGTACATCTCTGAATAAAAGAAAGAACAGCGTCTACTGTGCTTCGTTCAGCACGAAAACCAAACTGACTAACACTAAGTAATGAGTTAGTATCAAAGTACTTTACAATTTGGTGGTTGAGCATGTACCAAGAAAGCCCAAATTTGCATCTTTGAGGTGATGTATTTATAACTTTAACCCTAGAACGCGAATCCTGGCGCTTCGTGTGCTATTTTCAAACGTATACGCGATCGTGAAAGTAGGCACGTCACGTGCTCTTTTGTAAAACTCAATAAAACATATGTTTATCATAAAGCAAGCATGACAAACTTGGTACCAATTGACGCAAAATGTTCTGTTCTATACATATAAGATTTTTGATAATTTTTTACGCAATTTTATAAACTTAGGAAAATGTGCAACAACAAACTCCCGCTCACTTCCTGCCTGGAGGTCTGGACAGCGTAAAATTGCTGATTTTTATCGCATGACTGAATAATAACCAGAAGACGGAATAAGGCATACCAAATGTCAGTCTGCTGAGAATTAAATACTCTATCCACCAAAACAAATTACAAAGTTGTAGGTGAATTAGGTGTTTTACCAAAAACGTTTTCTGTAATTTTTTACCCTTTTTGCGTGTTTCAAATTCTACGTAGAGCAGACTTTCTCCATAAACAAAAAATATGAAAATATGTTTTAAAGTACAATATAAATATTTTTCCTGACCAGCTTTTTATTCTCTATTCAATGCTGATTTTTCTAATATTTTTCATGTACTATTTGATTACCTTCAATGATCATGTTGTAACTTTGGACATTTTTTCATTTTTGTGTTTTATGTAAACAAACAATTCCAAATAAAAATCTAGAGATTTAAATAAAATGTAACATTTTACTATAGTGCACAAAATAATAAACAATTTGGCTATATTGGAATTATTTACAAACATTTTTATAGTGCTCCTAAGGAGGGTTATTTCTTTATTTATTTACTTACATTACATACACCATTTACATGAAATAACTATCAGTATAATAGGTAAATTGTCAACAGGTCAAAGCTTAAAACTAAGTTACAGTAGTTCAAACCCTTAAAGAATATCATCGAATAGACACTATTTATCAGCATCTAGGTACTCCTGCACACTATAAAAACAATGCTCTGACAGATAATTAATAGTCAAAGTTTTAAATTGTACTGGTGACTGGTATACTGGTTATTAGTTATAATTAATGTACAAAATTTTTAAATTTTGTCAATTTTTTCTAGACAATAATTATTTACTTTTTTGTAAATTTTGATGCTCATATGTGAAAGTATAGTTCATGAGAAGAAAAATGAAATGATAACATTGACATTTGGAGCATATTTAGTATTTTTTATGATTTTTACAAAAAAAAGTACTTGCTTTTGGGAGTTCTTAATGGGCCACCTAGTATTCACCATTTAGGGTTAAACCTAATTTTAATGAAAGAACTAATTTGGGGAGGCCTTTAATAGCTGATATAAAGTAGTTGAAATCGAAAAAAAAAAAAGAAAAAAAATCAAAAATAATTTTCGACCAAACAGCCTTAAACTTGATTGGACTGCATAAGACTAGTTCCTATGGGGCCATATGTAAAACGATGGTATATGCACAGAGAGTTAGGACTAGGGAATAGTTGATCTTTAAAAGTTGCATTGTAGTAGCAACTGTACGCAGTGATCCAAAAATAGTATGAAAATAAATATAAATTATATGTTGTTAAAAAGGGAATTTTAAACAAAGATTTAACATATATTGTAGTACTTCAAACCTAAATGTAACACTTTATTTTTAGACTGAGGGTCAGATATCTTAAGAATTGTGTATTAACAAGTCTGGGACCAGTTCGGTTGTGAATTCCTCAAGATATTTGGTACCAATATTTGTTCACATTTTGATTGGAATTGATAGGTACATTTTACTAAAGAAAAACTTTAGAAACAAGCCTCTAGTTTATAGCAAACATATTGTCATTGAAATGTAACTTTCATTTCAATAACATAATTAATTTTATTTCATCACATAATTGTATTGTTCTATTATTTACTTAATTGTGTGTGCTCAGATACCCTCGGATTACGATGACAAAGCCATTATAAAGGTGGTTGTTAAACGCTTGGAAGAAGAGCAAATTGACTTCTCTGAACAAACGTCCACACTTAAAGAGGAGAGTTGTGGCCAGGTATGGTCATTGATTGATATATAAATAAAGCATTATGATTTGCTGTTTCTTTTGGAAAGTGTAGTTCTACAAACAAGATTTTTTTAGTATCTAAAAATCATTTATTTTTTAAACTTGATTGGACTGCACAAAACTAGTTCCTATGGGGCCATGTGTAAAACGATGGTATATGCACAGAGAGTTAGTACTAGGGAATAGTTGATCTTTAAAAGTTGCATTGTAGTAGCAACTGTACGCAGTGATCCAAAAATAGTATGAAAATAAATATAAATTTATATGTTGTTAAAAAGGGAATTTTAAACAAAGATATAACATATATTGTAGTACTTCAAACCTAAATGTAACACCTTATTTTTAGACTGAGGGTCAGATATCTTAAGAATTTTGTATTAACAAGACTGGGACCAGTTCGGTTGTGAATTCCTCAATATATTTGGTACCATTATTTGTTCACATTTTGATTGGAATTGATAGGTACATTTTACTAAAGAAAACCTTTAGAAACAAGCCTCGAGTTTATAGCAAATATATTGTCATTGAAATGTAACTTTCATTTCAATGACATAATTAATTTCATTTCATCACATAATTGTATTGATCTATTATTTACTTAATTGTGTGTGCTCAGATACCCTCGGATTACGATGACAAAGCCATTATAAAGGTGGTTGTTAAACGCTTGGAAGAAGAGCAAATTGACTTGTCTGAACAAACGTCCACACTTAAAGAGGAGATTTGTGGCCAGGTATGGTCATTAATTGATATATAATAAAACATTATGATATGCTGTTTCTTTTGGAAGGTGTAGTATTACAAACAAGAATACACAATAGAATTCAATGTAAATGGTGCACCACCACATATTTTTTAGCAGCTAAAAAATCATTTCATTCTTTAGGTGGTTGTCGGCCGGCTTTAGGGATAACTGAATTGTGCTCGCAGCATTGACTGTACGTCTGACTGTGATCTACTCATACACAGACTCGACCCCTCCCACCTCCCCCTGGGATAGGTGGGGTATAATTGCAGGAAGTCATTGAAGCCCGATGTGGGTGCAGTGTCTCGCTGTACGTGTTTGTAGCGATTGATTATAAATATAATATGCGGTTAAAAGTACAAACAGAAGTTGGGTATACAAAGTTATTTAATTTTGTAAATTAGGTGATATTAAAATGCATAAGATGCCAAACACAGATGTTTGTAATTTCTCATGGTAATAAAACAAAAATAAAATTAATTATTTAAAATACTATTTGCTAATTTGCAGTAAAATTACCTAATTTAAAATAACCGATGAACAAGTCCTGTGAGGATCTGTTTTTTAAAATTTGGGAATAATTCGGGAAAATAGTTTAGTAATTCTGCATGAATCAGAATCATCTTGATTCCATAAGCAAATGTAATGACAACGCATTGGTAGCTGTCATACAATTAATGTGATAATAATACTAATAAATTATAATAAATAGTATAATCAGTACATCCAATCAACAAAGTAAGAGCTAAGTAAATAAATGAATAAAAGTTAGCACATTTTACATGCAATAAATATATAGAAAACATCCAAATAAATAATTTATAGCATAAAAATCAAAGGTAATAAAGCAGTTTTTTCCCAAAGCCTAAAGCAATATTGCATAGCAAAAAAGTCCAGAAGTAAAAACCTAAATTTTAATAAAAATAGTTTTTTGATGGTGGATAAGTAATGTAAATAATAGTCAGCTCCTATGAAATTTTTTTCCATGCCAGTTTTTTTTGGGGGGTAAAGAGGAGGGATGAGAATACAGAAAAAAAAATCATGCGTAGTTATTAATTAATATAGGGTTTTCCAATACCAGAAATGTTCCATTTCCAATTGAAAATTCCTTAAAACTTCTGGGGTGGCAAATTTTTTTTTTCCTAAAAATTAAACCAGGCAAAGCAAATTTTAATAAAAATTTTTTTCCCGCCCCATTAACTTTTTTAAAAAGCTTTTTTAAAATTATTTCCTGGGTGTAAACCTTTATGGTACTTAATACTTATGTTCTTGTTGGGGTGACTAGTAGGTAGAGATACATCATCACATTCTTTCAGAGTTCTCTGCGAGACATCTCTATTGTGCGCCATTTGGGAGATCGTTCGCGCCCAACAGGGAGTTTCCCAGGTAATATTCGGAACAGGCTGTCAGTGTCTGATGGGGCTATGTGTTGTATCTATAGCCTTCAATTTTAAGAGCGGGCGATAAGGGTCAGGACTCTTCTCTGACGAAGGACCACCATCCCTCTCTAACGCCGCGCCCTAACGTATCAAACGTAAGAGGCATTACAAGCGCGCGCGTGCTACAGCGCACTACTGCGTCATAGCGCAGCTGACTACAATCGGCGCTACGCATTTCAGAGTGAGCCGCTAGGTAGTGATGCTGGGCCATCGGCTATTGAGTCCTACACTGCCTTTATTGCTTTCTATGTTTATTCTGAGCATTATGTAATGTGGTTTTCTAGTGCATATAAGACTAGCAGTAGCAGTGAATGGTTCCCACTGCATGATGACAATCAGTACTAGTAGCTCCTCACTCAAGGCGCAGTCCAGCCAATAGAACTATCTCAGTCAAAAATCCGCATCCAAGATATTCTAGGACAGTGCGAGATTTGGGGGTAAAAAAACATCAGTTTACAAGTTATGTACACACTGTTTAATTACATTTTAGTCTTTGAGGAGCGCAGTAAAGAGGCGGCCCAAATCTAGATTATGCTACATAGTCTACTTATGCAGCTGTCATTTTAGGAGAAATTTGCCACCGAGCTTCGGCAGCTAGTAGATAGAGAGATTCAATGACAAGACATCTATCTGCTATACAGCACGAACAACCTATATCTTCATAAAGACTAACCATGATTTTTTTTATTTTATAGCTATTACCACACAGAAGGAAACCTCTTCTGGGGTCTTGTCTTTTATTTTTAAGATATTTAATAAGGCAAGACAGACCACATCACATCAATTTAGTTGAAAAGACTTGCGTACCTATTCTTAATTATACTACTTATATCTCCAATTAGTCCCTAAATTCATAGCTCTGATTTCTAGGTGCTGGGGATTGCATATTGCCCCAGCTTGAAAACTTTTGCTTCTAACTATTAGGTCTTGAGTGACTTTTTATGTATCTTATTATTATTTTATATCGAGATAGTTACTTTCTTTCAGGTGTTGTTTTTTTAGTGTCCATTCCAAGCTAAGGCCCCTTGTTTAAGCAACCAGTCCCCCTTATTAGTGTTCCAGGTTCCCCCAAGTCATCAAGTTCCCCTAGTAGTTACGAGGTTTTTTTTTTCCTTTTGGAGGGACGAAGACCCCAGCAAAGGTTCATCCCTTTCAAAAAAAAGTAGGTCCCTTTCGAGTCCCCAATTCCACCCTGGAATTTTGATTGAGGGGAATGCCATTAATAATAAAAAAATACAAAAAAAGCATTGGCTCAAGCAACTTTGAAGACCGCTGGGTGGACACCAGCTCAGACACCTTTCCCTGAAATTTCCGGAAAAATCACCCATTTAAATGCAAACTGGCCCTGATAAACTTTTCACTGAAGTTTTAAGATTTTACAAAGCAAGGTTTCTGGGTGGGGTCACAAAAAAGCTATAATTAGGCTTAAGATTTTTTCCTCAATTAAGATGTTTTGTGGAGAACCCACCCCTATTCGAAGGAATTCTTGTGAGGTAAAAGTTAACAGCCTTCCACCACACCAAATGGGCCCCTTTCCAGGGCCCCCAGGTAAAAACATCTTCCCTGAATAAAAAGAAAAACAGCGTCTACTGTTGCTTCGTTCAGCACGAAAACCCAAACTGGGAACCCCCCTAACACCTAAGTAATGAGTTTTTAGTTTTTTTTTTCCCAAAGTAAACCTTTGTTACAAAATTTTTTTGGGGGTTGGTTGAGGCAATGTACCAAAGGAAAGCCCAAAATTTGCAATCTTTGAGGTGATGTATTTTAATAACTTTAAAACCCTAGAACGTGAATCTTTGGCGCGCTTTTTTGTGCCCGATTTATCAAACGTATACGCGATCGAGAAAGTAGGCCAACGTCACGATGGCTCTTTTTTTGTAAAACGCAATAAAACATAGGTTGTATTCACCAAAAGCAAGCCATGACAAAAACTTGGTAAAACCAATCCGCGCAAATGTTGTTATTTTTTTTTTTTCTGTTCTAGTAACAAATAAAAGATTTTTTTTTTTGAATAATTTTTTTTTTTTTTAACGCAATTTTTTTTTGTTTTTTTTTAATAAACCTTAGACAAATGTGGGCCCCAAAAACACCAACTTCCCCCCGCCTCACTTCCTGCCAGGTGAAGGTTCCTGGGAACGGCGTAAAATTCCTGATTTTTATCGCATGACCTGGAAATAAAAAACCAGAAGAACGGAATATGGCCCCAAATACCAAAAAAAAATCAAGTTCAGCTGAGTAAAATAAATACTCCTATCCACCAAAACCAAATTAACAAAAGTTTGTGGAGGTGAAAAAATTAGGTGTTTTTTTTTAAAACCAAAAACTTTTTTTTTCTGTAATTTTTTTATTTTTTTTTTTTTACCCATTTTGCGTGTTTTTTTCCACAAAAATTTCTAACGTAGAAGGCAAAAACTTTTTCTCCCATAAACAAAAAAAATATAAAAATAATGTTTTTTTTTAAAGGTACAATTATAAATATGTTATTTTTCCCTGAACTAAGCTTTTTTTATTCCCTCTATTCAATCCCCTGGATTTTTTCTAATATTTTTTTTTTTTTCATGTACTAATTGATTTACCTTCAATGATCAAATGTATGTAAACTTTTGGACATTTTTTTTCATGTTTTTGGGTGTTTTTTTATGTAAACAAACAATTTCCCAAATAAAAAATCTAGAGGTTTAAAATAAAATGTAACAAACATTTTTTTGACCATAGTTGCACAAAAAAATAAATAAACAAATATGGCCTTATCTTGGATTATTTTTTTTACAAACAATTTTTTTTTTTTTTTTTAATAGTGCTCATAAGGGAGGGTTTTTTTTTGTTTTATATAATTTATTACTTTACATTACATACACCCCATTTACAATGAGAAAATTTAACTATCAGTATAATAATTAAAATTTTCCACAGGTCAAACTTTAAAAACTAAGTGCAAAGTAGTTTTTCCAAACTCCCTTAAAGAATATTAATTCTAATAGACACCTATTTATCAGCATCTAGGTTACTCCTGCAAACACTATAAAAAACAATGCCTTTTCTGACAGATAAATAATAGTCCAAAAGTTTTTTTAAATTGTACTGGGGTTGAACTGATATACTGGTTTATAAGTTTAAAATTTAACGTAACAAAAATATTTTTAAAAATTTTGTCCTGTTTTGTTTTCTAGACAATAATTATTTACTTTTTTTTTTTTGTAAATTTTTGATGCTCATATGTGAAAAGTTATAGTTCCCCCATGAAAAAAGGAAAAATGAATGAAAAAACATTGACATTTTTGGAGCATATTTATTAGTATTTTTTTTTTTTTTTTTTATGATTTTTTTACAAAAAGAAAGTATGAGTGCTTTTTGGGGAGGTTTTTTCTTAATGGGCGCCCACGCTAGTATTTCCACCAGAGAGTATAGGGTATTGATTGAAACCTACGCATTTTTTGGGTCGCCGTCAGATGAATCGAGAGCAGCGAGGTTATAGTTGTGATGGATGTGATGTATAGGGGGTCTATGGGCTCATGTCACTAAAGAACGGGAGTCATAGTGCAAGGAGATATCTATGTGGTGTTCTAACATCTTCGAAAAATCTGAGAAAACAAATTCAATTAATTTTTGACTGAACAAAAACAGCTTTTAAACTAGAACTAGGAGCAGCTGATCTGTATATGGGGCACGGTCGGGGGGGGGGGGGGGAACTATCCGCGATATTGTCAAAAGTTATCTACATAGTGCAGCTGTCCTATGTAGTGATTAAGCGTTAACCAATTTGTCTATTTAATAGGTTTTATTACTTTCTATCGATGAGGTCATTTATTTAGTTTTCTCGCATATTTTCCAGAGACGTATCAATAGCTTAACTATACACGTAGGGTGTGATAAATTCTCTTATGTTTGATCATCGATGGCCGAAGGCTCCTCCTACAAATCTTTTCTTGCTCGAAAGGCTTGCTTCAGATTTAGACTATAATACTATGCTTGTTACTACTCTTTCATGAGCTCGGTAAGCACAATAAAGTAGCAACCACTAGCCTATACTAGTGCTAGCTACAAACTAATAAGTACAGATTTATTAGAAAACTACACATCTATACGACAAGTTCTAATTATTAATTGTTTTAATTAAGAGACATCAACGGAACGTATGTGAATGTTTTTTTTTAAACAAAGATTTTAACAAATTATTGTAAAAAAAGTTAAAAATTTTTTCAAACCTAAATGTAACACTTTTTATTTTTAAGACCTGAAGGGTCAATATCTTTAAAAATTTTGTTTGGTAAAATTAACAAGTCCCCCCCACCTGGACCAGTGTTTTTTTCGGTTTTTTTTTGTGAATCCTCAAGAAATATTTTGGTACCATTATATTTTGTTTTTTTCACAATATTTTGAATTGGAATTTTGATAGTACATTTTAAACTAAAGAGAAAAACCAATAGAAAAAACAAAGCCTCTATTATAGCAAAACATTATGTCAATTGAAATTGTAACTTGTCCTTTCAATTGACCATGAATAATTTTTTCATTTTCATCACAATAAATTTGTTTTTATTTGTCCTAATAATTTTACTTAATTTTTGTGTGCCCTCATATACCCCTCGGAATTTACTATGACAAAGCATTATAAAGGTGGGTTTTGTTTTAATACGCTTGGAAGAAGAGCAAAATTTGAAACTTTGTTTCTGAAAACAAACCGTTCCACACTTTAAAGAGAAGGAAATTTGTGGCCCAGGTAAATTGGTCCCATTAAATTGATATATTAAAATAAAAACATTATTGAATTGCCTGTTTTTTTTTTTCCTTTTGGAAAAAGTGTATGATCTAAACAACAAGATTTTTTTTTTTTTAGTATCTAAAAAAAAATCATTTTATTTTTTTTTAAACTTGAAATTGGACTGCCACAAAACTAGTTTTCCTATGGGCCCGATGTTAAAAAACGATTGGTAAAAATATGCACAGAGGAGTAAGTCCTAGGGGATTATTTTTTGATCTTAGAAGTTGCAGTGCAGTAGCAAACCTGTAACACAAGGGATCCAAAAAATTGAATGAAATAAAAACATTAAAATTTTTACGTTGGTATAAAAAAGGGAAGTTTTTTTTTTAAACCAAAAGATTTTTTTTTAACATATTTTTTTCGTTTTGTGACGTCAAAACCTAAAATTGTAAAACATTTTATTTTTTTTAGACATTAGGTCACTTATCTAAAATATTTAACCTTTTTACTTTACAAAGTCTTTGATACCAGTTTTTGTTTTGTGTAATCCCTTGAAGAAAATAACCCAGTAAATGTAGTACTATTATTTATTTTTTGAAATTTTTTCATTGAAAATTTTAAAAGTAGGAATAAAAACAAGTTTTCTAAAAAATTTTTGGGAATTCCCAAGAAATTCCCCCCTCTTTCCTGGGAGAAAGAAACCATTTTTTTTTTTTAAAACGATCTAGAATTTTCCCAATTTCGGAAGTTTTTTTTTTTTTTTTTTTCATATTGTTTTTTTTTTTGTAAAAGATGGTAACCAAACCAAATAACCATAGTTATATTTCTATTCTTCATAACTTTGGTTTTGGGTTTTTTATTTATTCTTATATTCAATAGAGAATTTTGGGATTTATTCAATGAATTATAATTAAAGTGAAAAGGGAATTAAAATAATACGTTTTAGACCTTTTGTTCCTAGATTAGCCCGTAGAATTGTAATTTTGAAAATTGCTTATGTTTTTGTGACAGTGGAAGAGTACGAAAAGTACAGTCCGACCAGTTCGGTGAACCGTAGAATTGTGGACGACGTTTCCTCAAAACGACTCCCTTCATTTGACAGTGAAGGGAGAAATATCTTGGGAAAATCAACGAAATGCTCAATTGAGATCTGTTTTTTAACACATTGACCTAAGGGCCCGAAGAATAGATCGGCGCCCGACGCTAACTTGGCGTACTCGCCGACACCGAGAATAGCTTCGGGCCACCCATATTTTTTTTAATTTCATTATATCCTTTTATTTATCGGCCAAAAAATAATAATCAGGTTAGGTCATTCTTAATATTTGTCTTTACTTTTATCCTGTTTTTTTTTTTTTTTATTTATATTTTTTTAATCGTCCTATTTAATTTTTTATCTACATCTGGTTTCCCCCCCTTTGAATAAATTAAAATTGTTTTTATCCGTTAAAAACCAGCTGACGTTAAGACTTGGAAATAATTGCGCGCAGCCCCGAGCGGTATTTGTTTATGTCAGCCGTCACCAGTGGAAACGCCACGGTGCCCTTTTTGTCGTAAACCAACACGTTTCGTGTGTATAAAGTGAATATTTCTGTTGGTTTTTTTTTATAATTCCCAAGTAAAAACCAAGTAAAAATTTTTTTTATATTTTTATTATCATGTTTTTTTTTTTTTCAGTTTTCATTTCCTTTGTAAAATTGGTTTTTATTGTGTAACATATGTTAAAATTTAAGTAATTTATTTTAGTAATTTTTGCGTTTTGTGGTGGTTTTTTTGGTGTCAATCCCTAACCGACAGTGACCTGGAATTTGTGGTATATATTGGTTTTTTTTTTTATAGTGGCCACACTTTGTGGTTTTTTTTTTTTTATTTTCCAGAAAAATTGTTTTTTTTTAAATTGTATCATACAAGGCAAATTATGTCCCCAAATAGATCCTTTGTTGTAGCTATTTTTTTTTTTTTTGTTTTTTTTTTTACATATTTTTTTTTGTTTACTTATTTTTGTAGCTTCCTGTAAAAAAATAAAAAAAAATGTACAACAACCTAAAAGTAATTTTTTGTTTTTTGCCCATCCATTTTTTGAAAAAGAGAATTTTTTTTTTCTCCCCTTTAAACAAAGATATAATAATAAGAACCTTTTTTTAATGAAATTTAAAAAAAGGCATTTTTTTACAATTTTTATTTAATTGAACAATAAAAACCCCCAGAATTCCTTATTTGCCAAATGGAGTAAATAAAGGGCCCAGGCTTCAAAGTGTTAAGGACGAACCCGTTTTACCGACACCGAATTCCGATGATGTCCAAACCCAAACAAAAAATCTTGGTTTTTTTTTTTTAAGGAAACAGAAAACCGCTTGAAACCCCAAGAACCCCCCAACAGAGAACTAACGAAAAACCTGAAAAATTGAGCCTTATATTTTCCTAAATGTGCCCGTTTGGTGGGTCCCAGTAACCGTAAAATCGTTTTCAATTCAAAACTGACCTCTGAGAACAGTCCACTTTAACTGTCCCCGCCAAGAAACCAAGGATGGAAATCTCGGATCACTGGAAGAACAAAACTACTCCTTCCCCCGTGGCAAAAGTCCCCATCTCCAGCTCCATGTTTGTAAAAGTTACAAATTGAAAACCGGTCAGCTCGTGTGTTGGGGAAACTGAAAAATTTAAAATCGTATTATTTTTTCCCCCAATGGATAAACTTAATCATCCAAGATTTTTGACAAAGAAATATCCATATCATACAAAATATCATGATGGGCCAAATTCCCCTAAAGCAACCCATGCGCGACAACATAATTTTTTTATTTTATTTTTCAATTGAAATAAAACAAATAAACTAGAATATATCCGTGGCAAAAATTGTTTCCCCAATTTAAAATTTAATTTTTTTTGTCTGGTGAAAACACTTTTTTAGATCGCCAAAATCTGCGACGCAACATTTGTAGGGAATACGATTTATTTTTTTTTTTTTTCTGTCAAAACTTTTTTTCCCCAACGTTTTTTTTTTTTTTTTTTTTCCTGACTAGGTTAGAAAAGTAACAACAGATAGTGTAAAAATGGTGGGCAAAAAACGATCAATAATTTTGATTTGTAAAACTCCCGCCTTGGACCGTTTTTTTTCCCTGGCTCATAATTGGGTTTTTACTACTATGTCCGATTTTTTATAGGTCAAAAACAATTTTCAATTTTCCCAAATTTTTTTTCTGAATTTATAATACGGACGGTTTTTAACATGTTTACAGAACATAATTTTAAATAAATTTTTTTTTTATTGAACCGAAACAATTATCATAAACCGTCTTCGTTTTATAACTTTCATATATTTATAATTTTTTAGCCTTACACAAATTTAATCTTTTTCCGTTTAACACCCAGTTGGTACTTTTGACTGAATAATCCAGAATCAAGTCCCAAGTACGTCCTGCCCCCTAAGGCCCTATCATTTTTTTTAATTTTTGCTGAATTACGTAAAACGTTTTTTCACTCCTCAAAAACGTCAAATAAAAATTTTTAACACGTGAGGAATAAATATTTATCTTATTTTTTATGTTTTCATGTTGAATCTAAGTGGTTTTTCCGAGAAAAATGCAACACATATCCAATACCCGATCATAATCCTATTTAAATAATTTTGATCCCCCCCTAAATTGACCCTTTTAAATTTATTTTTTTTTTTAAATTTTTAGGTGCAACATTTTTTTTTTTTTACTATTCCGATCGATGAACTATTTTTTTTGCATCCAGATTTTTTCACATTTTTGAATTACATTAATTCCGCAGCTTTTAATTTTTTTTCCGGTTTAGTGAAACAACATTTATTAACATGAATAGAAATAACCGACAGATCCACTTTTTTTTTCGTAATACAAAAAATCCCATATTTTTTTTGTTGAAGGAAGGGCATATTTTTTGAAAAGCAACCGACTGGCGTTTTGTGATGACACCTAAAAAGTCGTAGAATCCAACTTAGGGTTTTGTGATGATCCCAGCTTTTTTGCCGAAAAAAAGCTTTTTGCTACGGGGTTAGATAGGAAACTAGGAAGTACCAAGAAATCAAGCCGTCCCCTGTGTTGGGGATTAATTTTGGACCAGTCCCCACAGAGATTAAACCAGGTTGCTTTTTGCTTTTAGACCACCAAGCGAAACGCAAATCAGTGGTAGTTAATATAAAAATTAAATCAAACAACAACATAGGTAACTCTACATGTTGCAAGTAATAATTATACTACGTTTTTTTGTATCCTTGAGGAAATTAGGTGGAATATGCAGGGAAACTCCAGATTTATTTTGACTCTGTGGGGTTTGGTACTTTTCAGTTTTACTAGTTTATAAATGTAAGTGTTAAGTTTATTTAATTGAAGAAATTATTTAAATGTTGTAGTTTTTTTTATGATGAATTTTTTTTTTTTTAATTGGAAAATTTTTTGTCTCCCTTGGTTAATAAGCACATCAAACCTACCATTCTTATATTTTTTCCACTTTTGTTTTTTACAATTTTTTTTAAATTAGCCTCCTTAGTTTTTAAGAAGAATTTTATTATCAGATAACCTGTTTTTTTTGTTATTATTTATTTGTTGTGAAATCTTGTTTATATTTTTTTGACTAAACCTTTTGAATTTTGTTTAATTTTTCCCCTGTTTTGTAGTAAAAGAACAAAGCAAATAATTAAAGAAGTTTTTTATTTAAAATAAAGGAGTTACATGTAAATTGTGCCTTAAACAAGTAATGGTTTAAATTTCTATCCTAGATCACTAGCCCAAATAAACATATTAATTATAACTACAAAATGAAATTTTGGTTTTTATTTGTATTTGTAATCTAACTAAGTTTTTTTGAAAAAATATTGTAATGGTTTTTTTTTTTAGCTTTGGAAGAAAATTCCCCCTCTGAAAATTTTTTTCACAAAGTTTGGGAAGAAAATATTTTTTTCCCCATCCACTTTTTTTCCCCCTCCCTTTTTTTTCCCTTCCCGTTTTTCCCCACCTGAAAAATTTTTGGGAGGAAATCAAATTTTCCCTATCGTTTTTCCACCCTGAAACCTAAAAAATCTCCCTCCTCGTCCATCCCTAAATTAAAAATAGTTTCCCCCTGTACTAAAGCGAAAACTCAAAGCCTTGGAAACAAGCTTCTTTGTTTTTCTGTTTTGGAAACAAGCACTAGGGTTTTTCCTCTACGAATCCCGAAAGTTGAGTCTCAAAATAAAATTTTTTGCAAATCCCCCCCCCCGCTTTTCCTTCAGAAATCTTGGGGTTTCGCACTCCCCCCAATCATCATTTAATAGGGGTTCCCCAGTCCCCCCCCCCTTCCCCCTCCAGGGTTCCCCCCCTTAGCCAGCACCTTTGTGGAGCCTAAAACATCACTGAAGGTCGTCTATAGAGGTTACAAAAGCTCTCCAGGAATTTTTTCCTGGAGAATCTTAATGAAACCTCTCGTTTGTAATTTTTTCTTTTGCGAATCCCGGTAGTGCCCAGCCCACCAAGCCAAAATCTACTACCCGATCTAATATTTTGGCCTTGGCCAAATGGAGGCTCTTATCTGTTTCCTCCCTTTCGATTTCCCTCCAATTTTTTTTTTTTGTGAAGACCATTATCCGCTTCGAGGCCATTCCCCTTTTGGGTTGGTCCCCCCATCAAAAGGCAAATTTGTCTCATAGAGGGTTGATTTTAACGCCTTCCCTAAGGAATACCCACACTCCTCAAAGGATCCATCCCCCCAAGATTCGAAAACTGGCCTTTAAGGAAAATTAGATCCAGTTCCCCTGTCCAGAACAGTTTCCCCACCGTGTAGGAAGGCCCCCATTCCGCCCTCCCCCCCCTATTGGGTCCGTCCCTTGGGATTTCCTGTTAAAAACCACCCTTTTGTGTTTTTTGTCCCTGGCCCTCAAGCCCACAAAAGTAAAGATTTGGTGTCTGTGGTCCCCCGACCAATAAGTTTTTCCGCTGCCGAAAATTTTCCCCCCCAGTTCCCATAATTTCATAGAAAAAAACATTTGAAGCCTGAAGCCCCCATAGTTTTTTTTGTTTTTTTGTTTCCCCCTTCACCTCCCCCTCCCTAAAAATGTTTTAGAAAAAGTTGGGAAGATTACCCTTTTATTGAGAACCAAAAGGTCCCCCCAAGTCCCCCTCCCCCAAGCGGTTAAAAATTCCTGCAAGAGCAAGCCCCCCTCTCGTATCCGTGTGTTCCCACTACTTTCCCCAAACCTTCATTTTGTGGAAGTTTTGAGTCCGGCAGCCGGACCAACTAGCTTCAAGGTTTTTTTCCCCGCTCCGGCATTTCTCCACCAACGCCACCATCTCTTTCTTGGATGGGTGGAAAGGAATCATATGGAATTGCAAATCCACCAGTTTTTTGTTTTTTTTCTCCCCACCACCATTGGCCCCCTCCCCTGCAGTTTTTTTAATTTTGCCCACACAAAACCATCAATCTCCCCTCCAACAGAATTCTGGTTATGAGCCCAAATATCCTAACGTCTGCGCAACCCAAAAAAATGGGCCGCCCCGCTTTCCAGCCACCCGTCCCCCCATTTGAGGCCCTATTTGTTTTTAGAAATTGATGTTAAGACCCTTGAAACAGTTTTTTTTTTACCCCGAAAATTTCCACGTTTTTTTACCTGAAATTCAAGCAACCATTAACCCCTCTATATCTTATAGTTTATTCTCTAGCTATATAGTAAAAAGGCCCTCCAATTTAACTAATGATTTGGAGGTTTAGCCCTTGTTTTAAAAAACTCACCATTTTTCCCTCCCAATTCCACAACTTTTTTTTTTTGAACCTCGGTCCCCCCACCCTTTTTTTCTTTCTGGGGTAAAGCCCCAAGTCTCTTTCTTGTCCCCTTCTACTGTTCCGAGACGTTTAAAGCCTTTTCCCTGAAAACTCAAACAAGAGGAGAGTTAGTGCCCCTAAAAAAGTTCCAAGCCCTAACCAAACATTTTATCTGAGTAACTTTATCAAATTTTTTATTGAAGAGGAGTTTTTCCTGCCGGGGCCACATTGGACTGTAGCCATGCAGACCTCCCCCGCCCATAAATAAGCTTCCCTCTTACTGGCCCCTTCCCCCCATGACCCTCAGTGAGGCAGAAATTCCCCCACCTGTTTTAACCCACAAGTCCTGCACCCTAGGGTTTGGTCCTCCTTTGCGTCGCAGTTGTCCCCTCCCACAACTCCAGTCTGGGAGGGCCCTGGGTTTTTAAGAATGGAAGAGAAGTCCTTTTCAGATAAGTTCTCCTGTAAACTAGCCGGAGAAAACCTGGGAACCTAGAGAAAATATCTTTCTTTAAGCTAGGAAAGTGGCCATTGATTACCTAACTACCCTTTTAGTAACGGAATCCACTCCCCCCTGGCCTTTGGATCCTCCCCAAGGAGTGATGGGTCCCTTTCCCCACCCAGTCCCCCACAGTGGACTGGTCCCCCCCCCCCCCCTTTCGAAGACTCACCAACGACAAGCAACCTTTTTTTTTCGACGAGGGTACGAGTCTCAGAATTCCCTTCGCCAAATCAGTTACCCCCTACCAAAGAGCCTGGTCCCAACCCCTTCTGAGCCCCACGCAAAAAACCTGTAAATGTCCCCCCCAGCGGAGCCCTGTGCCTCCTGATTTCAATTTTTTTAGACCAGAAGGGAAACCCTCCCCCTACCTAAACAATAAACATCCTCAAACCAACCTCCTGGCTAGGAAGCCTTTCGGGCCACTTCCATCTTCTTTTACAGATTTAGTGAGTGGTTTTTTTTCCCTGGGGCCCCTAGGCCTTTTTTTTTTTTTTCCTAAAGTTTTTTGACCCTGGGTCCCCCTCCTCCCCCGTAAAAAGGGGAGGCCTTTAACCCTGGTTGGTCCCACGATTTCGTTTTTTTTACTATCACGCCTTAGCGCCGTTTTTTTTTTCCCAGGCCTCAGCTGGTTCCCTGAAAAACTGGCCAACTGTTTTGGTTACCTCCCCAGCCCCCGTCTGGTTTCCACCCGTTGGCCTCCCGGCACCAATCCTCCGGGCCCTTTCGCCCTCCTCCTTCCCTCCCTTTTTCTATGCCCCCCCCAACCTGGGCCATTTTCCCTCCTGCCCGGAGATTTCTGCCGTGTTCCAGGTCCCAAGGTGAAGGTGGCAATTCTAACACAAATCACCATGTTTTTTTGAATCTATCCCCATCTGTTTCCCGGAAACGTTTTTTGATTAAATTATAAACTAGAATCTATATTTTTCCACTGTGACAAAAACACCTAAATAACTATTATTAAATGTACAAAAGAAATAACCAAAAGTTTTTTTACCCATGCTGTGAAGCGGCATCCTCAAGTGGTAATCGCTGGATACCTCCTCATTAAATGTTTGATTTTTTACATAATGTAATAATGGGGTTTTCCTTGACGCAGTTTTGTCCCCACAGGAAAAAATATAGAATTCCTAAAAAGTTATGACACCCGGCCCGCCCTTATTCCTAATTTTCTAAGATTGATCAAAGATATTGTTTCGGAACAAGGGGGGCTATTGTAAAGGTTGGGGAAGGAGCTTGTACCCTTGATGAAATACAGGCTCCCCATAAGACCCCTTGTTTTTTCCACCTCAACTTATTGTTGAAAAACAATCTTTTAATTTTTCGTAAAATAATCTAAAATATTAAAACTCCATAAAAATTGCTATCAAATTTATAGAAAAAAGGCCCCAAACCAAAAAAAAAAAATTTTTCTTCAAAATGCCCTGCCTCATACATTTTTAATTTTTTGGTAAGCTGGTATCGTATGGGCCCCTTTCAATCATTTTTTGGGTGGGGGGGTTTAACATTTGCCCCCAAACCAAGGGACCCAGTTTGTAACGTTTGACTGCTTTTTCCATGCAAAAGAAGAATGATGTTATTTCATCACTAAAAAGATAATTTGGGAATATTAAAATTTTTTTATTTATTCCTCCTTAAAACTTCCCTGCAACATTTTCTCCCAAAAAGACTAAAACATACTTCAGTCAGGGTCATATTTCAATTTAATTTTCCTGATTTTCATTTGGTTAAAAACTTTTTCTATATGGGTGGATATTTAATTAGTATATTTATAATTTTTAATGTAATTTTATTATGGAATATTTATTAAATTAAGTACTAAATTACAGTAATATTTTTTTTAAATTCCCAACATCAATGGGCCAGTGGAATGCGGTTGATTCCGATGTTTTGGGGTTTTATTTTGCCAACCATGATTTTCCTAACTTTGGAAATTTTTTGAAATCCTCTTTCTGCATAAATTTGGCGTCCAGCGAATTTTTTTTACTTAGTATCTTGACTCTAAAACATTTTGTTTTGAAAATTTTGTTAACTATAAGCCCTATTGTTTTATTCCTGTCCCCCTTTATTGGTCCAATCCCGGAATAGCCCCGCTAGAATAAAAAAAATTTGACAGCCTTTCAGAAAATGTTTTTTTTTTCCTAGCTTTTTTATCATAAAACAAAAATATAATTTTTCCCTAATTTTTTTTTATCTTCAATTTTTTTATTGACCCGAGCCTATTTTTTTTTTTTTTTTAATTACAAATGAAAACTAAAAATGAAATATTAATAGAGTAAATTGAAAACTGAATGGTGTTTCCATATACTAATGAGGTTTAAATCAATTAAGGGAAATTAACATTTTAAAAAAAACCAACCATCAGTAAATTTCTCAGCTTGCCCGTAATGGGACTTTTGGTCCAGACAAAACAAAACCAAAAAAATACTTTTTTGTTATTCATGGTCACCCTTTGTGTTTGTTTTATTTTTTGATTCCCCTTTTTCTTACTTGTTTTACCGATTTTGGTGGGGGTTATGCAAGTATGTCCCAAATTAACTGGGGTGGGTGAAATGTTTTATTATCTGCCTTCAATAACTTTAGAATACAATTTTTAAAATTTTGACGTGGGAATTTTTATGAAACAATTTTTGAACTTTAATTAGTCCCCCCCACCAAATTTTTGATAGAGAAACATTAAACCTTTTTAGTTTTTCTTTGTGTTCCCATTCCTTTCTTCTTTTTTTTATAATTACATTTAAAATAAGCATCAACTGAAATGTTGTTTTTTTTTTTTTTTTTTTCCCCGTTTAAAAAAAAATTAGGACATCCCCGAAATCCCCCCAGTTTTTGTTAAAGGGGGGTAAGTCCCAAAATTATTTATTTCATAAAAAAAAAACTCCACAATTGATCATATAAAACTTGCCCTCCGAAGTAAAAACCAACTTTTCCAATCCCTCTAAAATTCAAAGAAAAGTTTATTATTTATGGGTTGGTTGGGGGGGGAAACAAAACATCCCTTTTTTATAAATTATAGAATGTAAAATGGCCCATTAACAATAGTGATTTTTTTTTTCTATTTATTTGGACCTTTAATTTTTTTTTGTGTCCTTCAAATAACCCTAACAGATTACGATGAACCAAAGCCATTAATAAAGGTGTTTGTGTTTTATATGTTTTTGGAAGAAAGAAGCTGATTGACATCCTCTGAACAAAATTCTCACTAAAAGAGGAAGAGTTATTTGTGGCCAGGTATGAGCTAAATAAGCAAATTTTGAAAATAAGTTTTTTTTTTCATATTATTTTTTAAATAAACCTTTTAACTCCACTATATTTAACACGAAATCGCCTGGCGTTGGAAAACACTAAGTCTTACCTTTATAACCTAGAGTCTGAACAATTTTTTTTTTTTAAATTTATTTTTAAAATGGAAAAGACAGTTTTTTTTTTTTAAAGGGGAAAAAAAAACCAATTTTTTTCCAATGCATTTTAGGGTGGTAAAGATGACCGTAGAAAATCCAATACCCCTAGTGGGGGTCCCCTTCAGCACCGACTAAAATCCCATTGTAAAAAAAAATTTAAACCTTTTATGGCCTATTTTTTAATTGTCCATGTTATCTAAAATAATAATGAAAAAAATATAAATCATTTTAAATCAAAAAAACAAACATTTTTGAAATCTCATCAAGCCTAAGTTTTTTTTTTTATAACATGTGCCCCCCCATAAACTTCGAGAACCCTTAGGTGGTTTCCCCTTCAGCCAACCGAAAAAGACTTTTCCATCTACGGATCACTTGGGAAGTACTCCTCCAGTAGTCCCCGACATCGTCCCATAATTTATATTTTACACTAACATTCCATGGTCCCCCCTTTTTTTAGAAATTTTTCCCTTAGCCCATTACTAAAACAGTTAAAAAAAAGAACTTGGGATAATTCGAAATCCTCAAAGGAAAACCAATGAAAAAAATTCAAATTTAAATCCCAAATAATTCGAATTACACAATTAGGTTTTTTTTGTTTTTATTTGAATACATGCCTCTTTCCAAACACTGGTGTTTATATTATGAATGAGGTTGTTTTTAATGTACATCGTCCAAGTCCCCCTGTTCCCTCTAAAGGTAAAATAGCCCGGCCCCAATTCAACGCTGCAATCACCCACTGTGGGCTTTAAGCAGTGTCCCCCCCCCCCACACGGACCCATTTCAGATTGGTTTATGGGTTTTTTTAATGTTTTGTACAGACCTTGTAGTTTGTTTTTTGTTTTTTTTTTATTTTTAATAACCCAAAACAAACAACAAAATTTTAGTAAAACCAGTATTTTACATGGTCCCCCCAATAATTTTTGTTAAAACACTCCCCCATTCAACATCAGGAAAAATAGCCCAGGTCCCCTTATGCCCTCGTTACCATTTGCTTCAAAAATAAACGTTAGAATTTTTTCCGAAAACAATTGCAAAAAAATGTTATTCTTAGTTTTTGGAGGTAATGGTCCCAATAAATGTTGTTTTTGGGGTTTTTTGTTATTTCCCATTTAATTCCTTTTTTCACAATTTAGCCAATTTTAGTTTTTGTAACCTTTTCGACTTCAACATAAATGCATACCTTTTTTTTTTTACTGCAAAATGTTTTTAAACCGTTTTTGGAGTAATTGACTAACTGGGGTTTACTCAACAACATGTTTTTTTAGTTTTAGTTTTTTGTTTTTTTTTTGCGGTACTCTGGTAAAATAACAGTACGAAAAAAATTGTAAAACCACTGCAGTAATTACAAACACACAAACAACGACCACTACACGATTGCCCTTTGCTTACTGGTTTTTTGATCCTGTTACTGAAGGGATGAACGTGGTGACCGTAAGGTTTCCCACTGTAAAAAACATATGTTGCCCAATGCCAAAGCAGCGCACCAAATTTTCCAACGTAAAGTTCAAGAAAGCTGTCGTCCCCCACTACCTCACCCTTTCCTCTCTCCATTTACTCCCCCGCCCCCCCAAGAAACCACTTACCCAACAGTCCTAACATATGTCCCCCCCACATTGCAATAACCGTAAGTTTTTTCTTGGGAAAAAGATTTAAATTAGTCCCCCCTTTTAGTAATTTATTTTTTTAGTTTTTTTTTTTATACTTTCTTGACAGTGAGAAATTTATAAGAAATGTAATGTAACAAAATAAATTTTGTAAATTGTGGTTTTTTATAATAAAAATTTTATGAAATCACCAAAAGAATACTTTTGTTTTTTTAAATTTAATCAATAATTTATTTTTTACATTGTTTGTAAAAAGAGACCCCCCGCAGAAAACTTGTTTGAATTTTGTGAAATTTTACGAACAAAATTTTTTTTCCGAACTATCCAAAGGTTTTCCGACTGTCTATACAAATTAAAAACTCACCTTAAAACTAATCACTTAACTCCTTATAACACTAATTCACTAACAACAACCCTAATCAATAACCTGTTACAGGCCTTTTCGAAAATAGAAAACTGAAAAACTAATCACACAAAAAAGAACGCATATTACACACAACCCTCCGCTGCAAAAACTAATGCCAACCTAAATCAATACCTGCAGTGAAAAAATCCCCACAATAAAAATTAATTAGGGGGCAAATAAGGTTCCCAATAAATGTTGCCCTCCGTGTCCCCCCCAACAAGACAGCTGGCCTGGGCCCCACCAGTGGTTGTCCTGCCGCGATTTTAAACCCTTTTTGGTTTTAATTGATAATAACACATCACAAAATAACTTAACTTTATTTGTTAATTTTGTCCCCTTTTTTTCAACAAGTGGCCTATATGTGGGATCCTCTAAGAAAACCCCCCGAATAATTATGAAATGTTTTCAATTAAAGTAGAAAATATAAATATATAATATATATTACTTTTTATAATTTTTTATAAATATGAAAATATAATAATTTTAAATTAAGATAATAATTTGTTTAAAATATAATATATATATTATATATATATATACAACACATAATAGATGTTACATATATAATATATTTAATAACCCCCTAACACTGTTTGCTCAGTGTTTTAAAGAAATTGTCCCCCCCCTAACACCTGTGGTCCGTTCCATTTTTTTTTTTTTTTCATTGTTGGCGTCAAGTAATAACGACCACGCCATATGTACATCCCTTTTTAAAGTTTTTGGAAGTACCGTTTTTTATAAAATAAAAAATTACTTCAAAAAATAGTCCCCCCCCCCCATTTTTTATTGTTTAGAGGTTTTAAAAATGTGTTTTGATTAAAGTGGTATGAAGTTTTTTTTTTTTAAATGTACTTAGTTCAACGCATATTAAATTTTTTTAATTTTTTTTAATTTAAAAATTTTAAAATTTTGTTTGCCCGTGTGAACGTCGCAAATGTGGGGTCATAAAAAGTTTCCCCCCCCCCAGTATACAAAAATTTTGAAAGTTTCAAGCAAGCTGCCCCGCGGAGCGTTTTGGGTGTCAACCGTGGGTATATTTAATTTTTAAAAATTACCGCGTATTTACCACTATGGGCGTCACTGGGTTTTTCCTCTTTTGCCATTCCATTTCCTAGCGTCACCCAAGTGTTTTGACACGTTCCCCCGCAACTTGCGGGTAAATTTCCCGTGTAAAACTAACAATTTACGGCATCAGTGAATCACGAAACCTTTGCAACAGCAGGTTTGTCCCGGTAAGTGGGCGTGGTTGTTTGTTGAACCCAGGCCGTAATAAAATTTTAACTTTAGCTAAACTGGCAAAATGGATTATAATTACTCCAGTTCTTATTGAAGTAAATAACTCCATTACAATTTTAGTTTTAATAAAGCTATTATTTTATTTAGTTTTAAATTAGGGCCAAATTTTAACATTCCTTACCCCAAACTTACAAATTTAAAAAAAAAGTTTTTTTTTTTTTTTTCTAGAAGATAATACAGGTTACTGAAAAAGTAAAATAATTTGCATGTGTTTCTTTCTGATATATGAATTTCAAGATTACGGTTGTTAATTGTTTTTTTTCCCTTTTTTTACTTGTCATATTGAACCTTTTACTTATACGCTAAGACTTAATTTTTAGAATTCATTTTTAGGTTTTTTTTATGGCATAAATCCCCCTGTTTTTAAATTTTGGACTAACCCCATACATTAATTTTATTATTACAACCTTCGATTTTTTTTTTAAATTAATGGACCCTTAACACCTTTACCCGACTTTTGGGCATTCCCAATACTGGTAAACAATTTTAAAGTAATGTAAAACTCTCCCCGTCCCTGGGACCCACCCACGTGCAGTAAAAAAAAATAAGCCCATTTCCGTTAACACCCGTATTGCCCCGTAACCGTAATAGTGGGGGTTTTCGCTCCTACACCCATTATACACTTTATTGATTAATAGCCCAATCCTTCCTACCCAAATAACGTAAAATACACAATAATGGTTTTTTTTTACCTTTCATCTATCCCCCAATAACTTCCTACCGGTGTAATTGACCCCTACCACCCCTCTCCATACCAGTAATTTTGACCCCTACCACATTTTCCCATGCCAAATGTATATAATTTATGAAATCATCCCACCCACACAATAAAAATACGTACAGTGATTATTTTAACTTTCCCAAACCTCAAATACAAGTTACATGATTATGACCGCAACCCCCATCCTAGCGCCCAAAAAAGAAAAATCTTGGTAAATTGAAAAACCAACCCACCCACACATATACTATAGGATAACTGAAAAACCATCCCACCTCCACCTATAACAAGCCCTAGGCGGTATTGCCACCACCACCCCAGCAATACCATGCCACGTAAACAGGCATAATTGAACCACCAACCCCATACAGTAACTAAATTTAACCCCCCAACCCTCCCCCATACTAAAATTTCTGTTTTGTACTCACCACCCTCACTAACCGACAGTAAACAGTGCTACTGACCCCACCCAACAAGTACTAGTAGCGGTTTTTTGTGAAGATGGTGGTCCATAAAACATCCGCTACGTATAGGGGGGGGAGGGTTAAGGTGGATTTTATTTACTACTTGTAATTTGTTTTTTTTGGGTGGGTGATAGGACCTGGTTTCCCCGAGATGTCACGTTAAAAAAAAAACTTTTGACCTGTGGACTTTATTACCTACTTGGAAATGTGCCACTAAATTAACCCATTCCAATCCATACACAAAAAGAGGGAGAAACCCTGTCCACCCACCAACACATAACTTTTATATAAAAAGATTACCGAGTACAACCTAATCATGTTTGAGTTTTAATCGATCCCCTGTCCCTTTTTGACCTTTTTTTATTGAAACTTTTATGTCTGGGTCTGCAACTTTCATTTGTTTATTGATATACTGCTTTACATTATTGATACATTTATAAATAATTCCTCTCTTTGTTAACCTGAACTACTTTTCCACGGCCATATATACTGTTAAAATTATAAGTTTTTATTTATTGATCGTTTAATTTATTTTTTAACACCTCTTAAGCCTTTGACCCATTTCCATGAAAAATGAAAATTGGAAACGAAAATAAAATTGAAGTAAAGTGGAAAGTAAAGATAAAAAATGCCCTATTATATTTGGGGTGAATTTAAGAACTAATAGTTTCCCCATTTCCCTTAACAACTTTTTAAACCACACTATACGTTTTTTTCAATTAATGGTTTTTATTTTTTTTTAATTATTTGAAACCCCGTAGTTTTTATTTATATCATTTTTGTGAGTTTTAAAATAGCATAATTAAACCTAACTGAGTTTTGGTGGTAATTTTTTATAAATCTGCTTCTTAAATACTGAATTTGTATACCTTTAATTTTGTTTTTACATATAATGTTCCTATGAATGTAATCCAATTTGAATGACAAAATTTTATAGGTTCCCATAAAAAAATCCATAATTGATCCGGTGAAAATGGCACATAAATCACCCATCTTGGTAGTCCTAAGTTTGGCCAAATAACAACGCCCATGGAGTGGATAATACACACACACGTTTGGGAAGGCAAAATTGGCCAATACCCCTTAGGAAACCCATTTTTTTTTGTAATGAAAAATCAATGTGTAATAAACAACTTTTAAAAAAGAATAATCCCATTTCCATGTGGAACCCATTCAGTTTTTTTTTTTTCACACTATAAACAAAAACATATTTTTTTATTTTAGAGGTGGCTTTAATTCCTTTAGTATTTTTTTTTTTTTGGCACGTTTTTTTATGGGGGAAAAGTCCAGGTGGGGCAAAAATAATTATCAAATCTTGTTGGCTACATATCAACGATCCGACGTCGGTCAGACCGCTTTGCCTTTTCGCTGGTCCCTTTCCAACAGCAACGTTTTCCCATCTTATCAACCAACATGTGTCTCCCTGCCTTCTGTCAAACAATCCCGCCAGCAAAGTTTCAGAACTTACCTTTTTATCCATCACCACCTTGTCTTGGCCTATTTATGATATTTTGATTTTAGCATGACTTTTCTTTGTACAGTATTGATTTGGCCAACCGTTTTTGCCAAGGTCCCCTTTTTTAATGAATTAAATTAGCTAATAAAAAAGTACCCCAAATTTAATTATAGAGTTTTTTTTTTTGGTATGTTTTTTATTTTTTTAAAATTCCCAAATTTCCTATAAGTATTTTGTATTATAATAAAACGGTTTGGATTTTAGAATTGGGGTGGGAATAAAGAACTAATGGAAAGCATACATATAAATAAATTTTAATTTACTACCAAGTCCCATAACAAGTTTTTATTTTTTTTATTAAATTCGATATCTTAAGAAGCTTGCAAGTTTAACATGAAAATTAAATATACAAAAAATTTAAACTTTTTAGCTCCTTTATTAATAACTATATCTAATTCTGTTGCATTAAACAATAGTCCAATGTGAAGATTCTAAAGAGAAGCCGGCCCCTGGGCATAGATTTTTTTGTAAAATAACGTAATTAATTTTTTAAAGCTTCACAAGTTAAAACCTAGCTTTTATAATTTAGTGGTTTGTTAATTATATTTTTGCCTTAGAAGGCAAAAATTATAAAAACCGAATGTAAATTGTTTTTTTTAGTAATTTTTTTTTAAATATAAATCACATGTTAAATTTTACGCGGGCAAAAATAAAGAACTTTTTTGAATATGGAACTTTCGTATCCGAAATTTTGCCAAAGCCCAACCGCTAACCTGTAATTACACAACCCCTTAATAGTAAGACCAAAGATTAAAGAGTTTTTGATTTTTTTCCGGTCCTAAACAAAATAAATAGAAATTTGGAACCATCATAAAAGAAAGAAATCGTAAACCACAGGAAGCGCCTCATACCTGGCTGAGAAGGTTTATCATAAATAAAATTTTTTTCGCTAGGGTGGTGAAACTCCCCAGGAGTGGCGCCTCCGAAAAGGGGGTGGAAAGAGGCCCCCCGCCTCCGGGTCCCCCCCGCACCCTTAAAAACTACCTTGTCCTGGCACATCTACCTCCCTATCCGAAGCTCAGCCCTCGCAGGGCCCACCCCTAAATTACCAACCACCCCTAATATCACAATGGCTTTACTAAGCCATAGTGGACTTTGTTTTTTTAACACCTAGACATACTGCCGTTTATTCCCCTACCTGGGAAACCCTGGCCCCCCTTTTTTGGCAAAAATGTAGGCTTAAAAAATGGGATAAAAAAAAGAAACATCTCTAAAATCTATAATAAATTTTGGTTCCAAAAATTGTTTTTTTTTATATATTTTTTTTAATGTCCCCCCCATTTTTATACTTAGAAGATGCACTTATTTTATTGTAAAACAGAAGAATATGTGTAAAATAAATATTATTAAAAAATATTAGAATACATACATAAATTTTTGTTGTAATAAAAAAACTAAAAAATATTTTTTACAGATATTCCCCGTACCTTCAGACCAAAAGTTTTTTTTTTGGTAAAAAAAAAACCCAAATATACCAAAATTTTTTGTATTTTTTCCAAAATTTTTTAATTACTTAATTTCCAAAATTATTAGAGTTGTTTTTTTTTATTTACCCCTTTTTTTTTTTTTTAGTTTTTTGAGTGGTTTGTTAACACTTTGTTATTTTTTTATCTCTATTTATCGCGCCCTGATGTAACTACCTATTCCCATATACTGCTGGCAGTTTGTGTCCCCCCGTTAACATACTTTGTCAAAGGAGAAAAATTCAAAAAATAAAATTATATAAAAATTTTGTTTATAACTTACAAATTAATTATATTATATGAAAAAAAAAGTGAATTTCTTTCCTTTCCCTATAAATTAACAATATTAACCACCAACCACCTCACTATTTTTTTTTAATATGTTTTTTTTAAAAAATATCGAAAATTAAATGACGAACCTTGTTTCTTGTCGCCCACGTATCGGCGTATGCACATCCCCCCCCCCCGTACGCCAAGGGCGTTGGCCGCCCGAATATCACTTTGGCCAGTGTTAAGGGTTTAATTTCACTGGCAAATATTTTTTTTTTAAGGAAAGTAAGTGTAACATGTGATTCTGTAAGGGGTTTTTATAATAAAAAGAACCAAGCAAAAATTTATATTTTAAATGATACTGGTGATAAAGTAATTTTTTCTTTAATTCATTTTTTTTTTTTTTCTTTTTATTTAAATTTAATAAGTGGGTTTAAAACTAATGCGGACCTTGGGTTTTTTTTTTAAAACAAGTTTCATGTAATCGTAACAGATTTAAAAATTAAACCAAAGCTTGGTAACCATCATCAACTCCCCAAACACCAAAAGTAAATTTATGGTATAATACATTAGACCCCCCCCCTTTTTTTTTTTTTTTTAATATAAACTTTTGATAACTTTTTTAAGTTATTTTAATGTAAAAGGAACACGTAGACACTCCTTTCCTTTTTGCTCATGAAACTCTTTGCCCCCCCTTTTAAACCATGAGTAATTCCCATTTATGAAATATTAAATCATAGTTTTTAATTTATTATACAAAACATTCCTGAAAAACCAAACAGTAGTTTTTTTTAATATTTATATTAATTTTTTGTAGATTACTCCAAAGGTTTTGTTTCAAAAGAAATTTATAAAGAGTTTTTTATTTTTTTTACAAAAAAGGCCAATAACTACAAAATAGGCCCGTAAAAAATAACAATTATGTATTTTTTTTTTTTTCCCCCCCTAAAAATTTTAAACACTTAATAATTTTTTTTTTTAAAACATTTTCCCAAAAAATAATAAATATACATTTTTTTTAAATGGTAAACTAAATAATTTTTTGGGGTTGCACTTAAAACACAAATTGGTTATTTTATAATTTTTTTTTTTGTTAATTAAAAAGTTTTTAATAGGGGTCCCCCCCCCCCCCCCCCTCTCACACAACACCACAACAACACACATCCACATCAAAACACACACACACACACACACACACCAACCAAACCACACACACAACACCACACACACACACCACACACAACACACACAACACCACACACAATTTTAACTGTACTTTTAGGTTTAACCAATTTTTCCCCAATTATTTTAAGGGGGCTATTTATATAAAATTACTAACCATATTGACCGTATATCAACCTGCCCTTAGTCCCAAGAAATTTATAATAGAAAGGAACTATGAAAAATTATTTTTTTTTTTGTTTACTAAGGGAAATACGTTTTTCAAATTGCCATCCATTCCAGGATTTTTTTTTTACGTCCCTATTTCTAACAAAATAACACCGCCGTTTTTTCTATGAACCTTAAGAAGCCGGGTTTCACCAAATGTAACGTAAACTAAATAACCCAGCTTTTTAATTTTTTAATGCCGACCATAAATAATTTGTTTGGCTTGTGATTTTCAAGAATGAGGTTTTTTTTTTTAATGAAAATCTATGATCCATTTGTTAAATGTAATTAGTTTTTTTTTTTTTCCAATAAAAACTTTTTTCGTAAAACTCAAATAAGAAAAAAAATCTTTTGATGCCATTTTTTTTGTCATACTAAGAAAAAAATGCATATTAATAACCTCTTCCCTCCCCAATAATTCCCCCGTTGGTGGGGCCAAACCTTTATGCACCCAAATTCTTAATTTTATTTCTTTGATACTTGATCATTCTCTTCCGCATCTAGTGCTAAAGCTATAACATGCAGTTTTCTTCGTCACTACTGCTGGAACTCATAGCAAATCACACTAATGGAAGCCGACACAAAGAATTATAACAACGTGAAAAACAATAATAAAACATAAATAAACCACCTGTCCCTGTCGTCCTACTGAAACCCGGTTGTTTTTTTTGGCCCGCATGAAAATAAAACGACTGACCTCTACCCCTCGGGGCAATTTTCTTCAGTCCTCAGGTCAGTGCGTTCCTTGTTGTTTCCCGGTGGCTGAGCTGGGGGGGTTTTGATGATGTTAGTTAAAAGAAAAACCAGTGAAATATAAAAAAAAGAAGAAAAGAATGGTGGTGGAACTATTTAAGTAGGCTAGGCCTAAAACGAACAGTTTATGCAACACAGCCATGGGGACCTATATAAATTTTTTTTATTAAAGAAAAAAAACAAAATACAAAAAGAACTTTTAGTGTTAATATTTATTGTTATTTAGTTTAAGTAGTTTATTTTGTTGTTAGATATTTTAGAGTTTATATTTGTTAGGTCCCTATTGTTAAATCATGTTGTTATTTATTTATATGTTTAGGCCTAGTGATTGTTATTTGATATTTTTTGGTTAATTGTATTCGGGATGTCTTCAAGGGACTTTTTACTAGAACGGTACCGTGTTATATTTTTTTAAAATTGTTTAATTTTTAAACTCACCAAAAGGGGATTATTGTGCTTTGCTTAACTTCTTATTCGGAGCTGCCCAGGGATTCCGGCTTACTCCCTGGCCCGGTGGAATCATGGGCTGTGGGCTAAATTGCCGGGGGTTTTTTTTTTGGGGGTTATCAAAATTGAATCTAAATTTTCACTTTTAATTTGTCTTACGTTTTGGGGTGTCTCAGGCTAAACTGCAGATAGGCCATGTAGTTGTTAATTGTTAACTTTGGTATTTGTAGCGTTTGTGGTTTTTGTGTTAGTTTGTAATTTCTTTGTAATTTTGTGTAGCTGGTAATTCTTAATGGTGACGTTTGATATTGTGGCCTTCTGCCAGTTCTGTTTAGAATTAATGATCAATTTTTTTCGTGTTAATAGATTAGTTTTGCTCAGCTGCCGAGTTTTATTTGGACCCTCCAACTGCCGCCCATGATCCCATCGTTTGACTTGTTTTGAGCCATCCCTCAGTTGGCACGCTTTCCAGCTTTGGTGGGGGGATGGGTCTCAGGACTAGTATTTTCTATTTCAAAGTTCCACAATTTAGCAAATTGTTTTAATTCATGACTGCTAAAAGGAACATTGTCAGCTATTACTAACTTTGGTATATCGAACCGACTAAACAACACCTTTAGTTTGCCAATAATTGCACAACTTGTTTTGTTATTCAGTTTGAAAAACTCCAGCTATCTTGAATAGTAATCCATAACAACCAAGTAGTTGTTTCCTTGGTGCTCAGCAATATCCACTGTAATGATTCAAATGATCCAAATCAAATGGTCAGATGTAATCTTTAAGAAAGGAAGGTCAGGAATTTCATGTGACTTTAGGGATTCTTTAACTTTTGCTGTTTTTCATGGTTGACAGATATTACAACTTAATATTTTTTTTATATATCAGATGTCATAGCTGGCCAATAGAAAAACTTGGTATCATATGAGAGTGTTTTGCTGATATTTAAATATGTTTAATGTAACTTAGAATGAACTTTTTTAATGATTTAGGAATGATCAATCCATCTTCATAATACAGTAAATAATGTTCAAATGATATGTCACCTCTGTACTTGTAAAAGTGTTTAATCTCTCAATCTTCAACTTTTGAATGCCATTCATAGTTACATGATATTATTTTAGCCAGGGTTAAGTAATTTTTAGTTTCAGTTTTTAATTAATCAAATCTTTCTTGGCTCAAATCTACAACAGATTCTCCTATGCAATGTACAAATCATCAAAGCACATAGATACACCTTTGATATCACCAAAATACTTAATCATTAATTTTTTTAAAGTGCTATTAGGCATGAAAGGCCAAATGGTGCTCTGAAAAATCAATATGTTCCAGTTATAGTACTAAACGAACATAATTTACTTGGTTCTTCTTCCAAACCAATGTGATAAAATCAATCTTTAATGTCTAAAACCGAAAAAAACTTTTTGTGAGCTAGGTTTATTGACAGATTTTCAATAGTTTGAATTGTATATCTTTCTATAGTAATATATTTATTTAAGTGAGTTGTGTCAATACAAAGACGCAGAGAACCATTGGGTATCTCTACAATTACAAGATTACTCTGTCTGAATAAGTTCCTCGCACTGATCAATAGTCTATGAGGAATGGACAGAGTAAGGTTAAGAAGGAGAAAAAAATACCAGGTTCATTAACTGGTTCTATAATATCTCTTGATTAAAAAGACTTAATGTTTGTTCAAATCTATTCCTGACTTTAGATGTTATTCTCCTTACTGCGCTTTTCTGTGGTACAGCTTTGTTGTCTATTTTTATCTTACAAATGTCTGGAAAACAGCCTAAACCCTCACATTCTGATTTGTTATGATTAAATATTCTGTTTCTTGACAGTGTAAATTCTAACCTAAGTTCAATGTTGTCAATCCTTTTAATTAAATTAAAATCAAAGCTGTCCTCGATCCTATTATTGGGTTACAGAAATTTTTTACAACTAAACAACATATTAACGCCATTAAGTTAGTTTCAATCACGGTTTTTATAAATTATATTGGTTTAACTTTGAAACCTCCAAAATCTCTAAGTATTATCTTATTACTTTTAGTAATAGGATTCTCTAAGGTAAAATATTAACCTCCACACCTGTGTCAAGTTTAAAATTTATATTCTTTCCTTCTACCTTAATAGTTTTATATCGTGCTTTTTGATCTTTAACAACATTAACTTTGTTTATATTTTAAATATTACAAGCTAAGTCATTACTATCATTTTCTGAAAACTCGTGAAAAATATTACTGGATCGTTTGAGAAATCTTTTGTTCGTCATACTATAAATAAATGATTTGGCTTACCACATTTGGTGCAGTTTTTACCCATTGCAGAAATTTTCCATTGGCAAGTTTTCTGCCAAAACGTTTACATATGAATTCCTCATTCACCGTTGCATCTTCTTGTCTAATCCATGTTTGTTTCATCTTGTTGTTTTTCTATAGGTTTTCTTATTGTATAGATGTATTTTGTTTGATTTCGTCTAATTGCATTAGTTACTATGTCTAACAAGTCGCACAGTCAAATATCAACACATTTAGATATTTTAACATTGTTTCCAAGTTTTCTACAGTTTAACTGCTTTCATTGAACTAACATATATAGTTAACTGCTCTGAGTTGGCAACGTTAATTCATATAGTAAAATGCTATTTCAGATTTTTTCAGAAGAAAACATAATCCTTTATTATTTATAATGTCCTAATTTCCTTCAACGGACAAATAGTATACGTTACACCATCATCAATCGTCGTAGTTTTGGCACGGTTCATTAAGCAAGTTCTCTGCCTGCTCGTTGAACATGATATAAACAAAAGATTGTCCGGTGCTGTTAACGGTTGAGCTGTTATCAAGCGCGTTGCTAATTGTAATATTCTCTAATTGATGTTATCGTTATTGATTGTACTACTAGATTTTATTTATAATTTGAAATGTGCAACGTTACTTTCACGTAGTCTAACTATCTGCTTACATTACGGGACTTTATTTTCGAATTACCTATAACGTTGCTTTTACTGACTACTTTATCACTGACCAGAGGCTACTTTATCTTACTGGCGTGGAATATCAAATTTAATGGATATGTTCAGAGCGTTTTATATATTTCTCAGCTTTTTAAGCAAAGACACCTGTCACTGTAATATCAAATATAGGATCTTTACTTCACAGTTTTGGGAGCCAGGACGGAGCAGTTTCTATTATAAGACCTATATACCTTTGATGACTTGATTAAGGCTAAAATCAATTATATAGAACAGGGGAATGTCAATTGTTTAGCTAACATTATTTTTCATAGTAGATACATAAAGAAGAAACAAGAATATTATGATCGTTTTTTTCAGCGGAAAGCCGGAAAAATTAAGAAAATGAGGAAAAACGGAAAAATATTTGTTTTCATAAAAATATTAATGTGCGTACTCAAATTGTGCAGAATTGTGTCCTGTTAACGAATGTGGCAAGGTTTTTTTAAATCGAACCATTATCAAGCACATTGGCGCAAGAAATGTGCGGTTTCAGTAAGTTTACGTTCTGATATGATAGGGGTCATGATTGTTATTGGTAGGCTACGTTAAGTATTGATAGATTAAATAATATTATTTTTTGTAAGTGTGTTAGGTTTAATTACATTATGTTAGATTTGTTTAGGATGTGTTAGGTTCAGGGACGGATTTTACACATTTCGCTCCTACGCACTTTATATTTATATACTTTATATTTATACATATGCCGACCCCTTGAAACATGCCACATTAATGAATACACATGTGTATGACATGGATATAGATGTATATTCATTGGCCACATATGTGCTAAAGTTTATTTATAACTCTTACAAACTAAAAATTATCATTTAAATATTTGAAAATAAAAACAAAAATTAACAAATATAAACTAATATATCTTCGGTAAGTCTTTATTGTGTTTCTTTACATTGGTTTCATATTATACTTTTAACCATTGCTAACTCCTCTATCAAGTCTAACTTTTATTTTATCACCGTTCAAAAGTTCAGCGTCGATATGTTGAGGAGCTGAGTTTATCTTCACTCATTATAGATCTAAAGCAAGATTTCATTCTTTCTAAGACAGAAAATGAACGTTCTGCTTAGCAGTTCGGAACAGCTGTGCACACTTATGAAGAACTATGTCTATGTTGGTTGGGAAATGCCAATTTGAGATTTAACTCTTTAATAAAGCTGCCTTGAGTTCGTCATAAACAACTCAAGCTTTTTTTCCTTGTTCTATTCTAAATTTATCACGGCCTGTAAGGATGACTTTGTTCCATTGGTTTTGTCTGACGTTAGTAACACGTCTCTTACTCTACATCGTTACTGAGCCCTTTCTTCATACATATGAAAAACACCTCCAAGAGAGGACATGAAAATTACTAAAGAGTAATACTATCCGTCTACTTTCTCTACTGTCGGTTTCAAAATGCAATGTAGGCCTACTCAAGATTGAACTTCTGCTATAAATTCAATATTTATTCAGTTTTTTTAAAAAAGTACACGAATCTTTACATTATTTAATTCCCGCCATATCAATTACACATTTTCATTTTAAGTTTAAATATTTTTCATTGCGGTTCGAAGAGGAAAACACACTGATGTTTAGTACTTTTGGAACAAAGTCTTACTTTCACATTTTGTAAATAAAAAAAAAAAAAAACTATTAAGGTTAGAATATTGAAATTTTAATTGAGTTTTAAGAAGTTAGTTCTTAATAGAATGCTTAATTCCTATAGTTGTTACTAAAAAGACGTTCTTGTAATTATTGTAAACCCTTGCAATCTCAAGATCGGATAATCACACAGCCCTCCGATTTGGCTACTATCGGCGGAGTAATTATGTGCACCCGAGTTTGAAGTTTGAGTTTGAAGGTTGTTTTCTAAGAAACTAAGAGGCCTATGAAAACTCCAATATACCATTGTTATCCTTGTTTAATTGTGCGTAATGACATGCAAATTTCAAAATTGTATCCAGAATGACTATTCTTAGTTGGAACAAAAAAGTACCAGAATTGAACTATTTTTCAGTCTACATCAAATTTACCCCGTTATTACTTAAAAAACAGATCATGTAGTGCATTTATATTTTAATAAGTGGTTGATAGGAATGTTTCCAATAAGTTGTATTAATTTTAAAATGTTATGTTTTCAAGAAAAAAAGTTCTTATCAACTACATTAAACTTTGTTTTCTTGGCTTCTAGAGGTTGTAAAATTAATTATTTGGCCTTATTGTAATTTTTATTACATGTATAGTTACGATGCATCGTTTTCATACGTGTAAGTAACCGCAGTGATTTTATACTGATTTAAATCAATTTAAATTTATCAATTTAAAGTTATTTTATAGGAGTTTTCATAGGCTTCTTAGTTTCTTATAAAAGAACCTTCAAACTCAGGTTCACATAATTTCTGCCCCAACAGAAACGTCGACAGTCGGACAGCCCAGTGTGCCTAGTGGGAAATCCGTCACTGGTTAGGTAATATTAGGTTTGTTTAGGTTATGTTACGTTAAATTTAATTTAACCAACATAACCAAACCTAACATAACTTTAAAACCCTAACCAACTTTAAAAAAACCTATCATAAACTAGCCAAATATAACACAATCTAAACAAACCAGACATAACCTAACCTGGTCCTATCTTAACAGAATGTAACATTAATAAAATCGGCAAATTCCGGTGCTTATTAATGGTTCGATTGCATAGACCTTGTCATACTCGTAATCAAGGAAAACTTCCGCACAATTTCAGTACCCATATCGCTAGACTATACTTATGGAAATATATATTTTCCATTGTTCTTCAGTCTCGTATTTTTTCGGCTTTTCACTAAAATAAGAGCATATTCTTGTTTCTTAGTTACTTCGAAAAAAACTTGTCTGCAAAAAATTCGACAAAACCTCTGTTCTATATAATTACCTTAATAATTATAACAAACTATTTATTTGTTATGCACAGTAATTGCATTGTGAAGCACAATACTCAGCTGCTCCGCAAGGCTTAGTCCAGTATTAGACCAGATACAAGTCATGTGTTTTCAGAACCTGTGCATTGGTACGCAAGCTGGCCCTGATAATAAAAGGCAGAAGTCAGAAAACAAAGCACCACCGTACAGACATTACATTGCTTCTGCATTGAATTAAACACAAATTTATGTTAATCACACACTTGCTGTTGTATGAAGCAATTATTCTATAATTGCTACAAGTTTCAAATTTGTGTGTATCTATATAAAATAGGCAATCTTTAAATAAATATAATATTAACAATTTATCACTGCATATATAAATTCTCTCACAAGCATTATTGTCATATATATTTCTGTTAATGTAAAAATGTCTGAAATTAAATGTTTGTTAAATATGGCACTTAATATTTTTAGATTATGTCGAATATGAAAGTAATATTTAAGTGAGATAGAAACTTTAAATTTGGTATACGTTGCTCATACTAACACATGAACAAGATATTACTAAAAGTAGATTTTTTTTCAAACCCAGTTCATACAAAAAAATAGCAAACAATAATTCTTTTAATTGTCCGCAGGGTAATGTACTTCATTATACTGTTGTAGTAATGTGCATTTTTAAACAGTACACTTCATACTTTGATGTATAATTTTATAGAGTAGTTAATATTGAATTTGGTTCTATTTTCAGCATTATTTGGCACCAACTATTTTCATGTCCCTACTATTTTTCTAAAAAACTATATATGTACTCATAATTAAGATAAATTAAAATGTTTGTTTGGTAGTCATGTTGTTTCAAATTATATAAATAGTAAGCATTTTTCAAAATCTATATATTCTTTTATGGTGGATTACAAAATTTAATAGATACCCATTATCTGGTGGCTAATCGTGATCAATTTGAGTAGCCACTCATATTTCATTTGAGTAGCCACCCATGATTAACTTTAGTAGCCCTCATGTTAAATTTCTGAAGCCACTCAACTTCTCTACCTGGGCTGTTTACTACTACTGATACACTTGGTTAAGATATGTGAACAATTTTTATTTTTCAATAATACACTTTGGGGGATGAAGTTGCGTTACCAACCGTGAAGAACTTTAGTAGCCCATTTACGATCATAACCAGTATACCCACTGGTCAAATTATACTCTTTGATCAACTTGTGTAGCCACCCGAGATCAATTTGGGTGGCCACTGATAATATTAGGTAGACAACCCGTTGTTAACTTGACAAGCTATAACACTACTTTGGAAGCGCGTCTACTCAAGCATTGGTAAGTACTCCCATCTACCTTGGAAATCATTTTATCGTGGTAATCCGAATCCACGCAGTCCGAATCACGCGGTAGTCCGAACAGCCGTTAGGCGAAGATTTCCCCCTCCCGGTCATTCGCAACAGCTGTTTTCGTTACATGTCGAGTCTAGTAAGTTTTGGAAACGGCTAGTGTCATTACTGTTGTTCTAAGACTGTACTGTTCGTGGCTTTACATCACTTATAAAAATTTCAACTAAACGTAAACACACAACGTTAACTCGGCGATTTTATGCAATAATTAGCGTTTTTAATCAACCCTTGATAATCCGAACAGTGCTTGGGAACAAATATTAGGATTACCGCGACCGTACTGTACTTCATAATTGCAGGTATTAATGCAGAAAGTGTTTAGATAGTAACCGTACATGTTTGGCTTGGTAAGCTCGTCAAGCTTCGTGTGTCTTTGGTATGGTTTGTAGGCTCTTCAATTGTCATGTGTCTATTATAATATTGATCAGTAGAGTAATCGATTTTCATTTGTTTTAAATGGATTCGTAGTCTCGTCAAATGTTGGGTGTCTATATGCTGGGTTCGTAGGTTCGTTGAGTTTCGTGTATAAATAGCATAGATTAGCGGGCTCACCAAGATTCAGGGTTGATTAGTTGGGTCGTAAAGTCCATATTGTTCATAAGGTGGGTTAGAACAGTAGTCAAGTATCTTATATATGCGGTGGGTTAGTGGGCTCGTTAAATATCGAGTGTCTATGACATGAGTAAGTAAGATCGTCAGATGTTATGAGTATGGGATGAATTAGTGGATATATCAAATGTTATGTTTATAGGCTGGGCAGAGGGTTTGTTAAATTTCGTGCAAACATGGAAAGGAATAGTCCACTCGCCATATGTCATGGGTAAAATGGATGGGTTTGGTCACCTCGTCAAGTGTATTATTGTATCTATATGATAGGCCACTGACTCGTCAAGTGTCGTGTGCCTATAGGATGGGTTAGTTTGGTTGCTATGTCTCGTGTATCAGCGGAATAGGCTAGTGTGGTGGCTGTGTATATTATTGTATACTACGCGCATATTATATTAAATTATAGTTAACCGTAAGTTTATAATTTTAGTTTTAATTTACCTGACCAATATTTTCTTTATTATTGTGTTATTGGAGTTTGTTTTACACTATGGAACTATGACGGCATTCTCTCATAATGTAATATCTAATTGTGTCCTATGGCTAATATATTACATATATTATTTTACAAAATACAAGAATGTAATCTGGAAAGTAACAATCAGAAATATCACCACATTATGATATTGAAACAGTTTATTTATTTTAGTTGTCATTATTCATTTCTAAGACGCCAATCGTCAAGATATGGGAGAATATGAGGAGTGAATGAGAGTAATAAGTGTAGATGAACGTGTGTAATCATTGTTACTATCAGATTTCGACTTAGTTCAGAAAGGATTATTTATTAATATCCCAATGGCCAGGGCAACTATGGGACCTACAGCTTTACGTGGAATCTGAACCACGTAGTGTTGGTCTGATTTTCAATGAACTTACAAGGCTGACACTCAGTTCTCTTCCCTACACAACATTTGAACCTTGACTACCATCCAACATGGCACCCAAGACTTCTCTAGTAGTGTCTACGTCGATGGCAACCTTTGAGTGGACGCCGCGTCGGTATTAAGTGGACCGAGCATGGAACCTATTGCCTACAATCTCCCAAACACTTTGCCCTCAAGTAGCTGGGTTACAGCACTGCGCCACCAGTGCCGACACAAATTGTATTTTATAGATAAGTGGAACATCGTCTCTTAATCGTAGTAAGACGATAACTATGCGGAAACTCTACTTATAGAAAAAAGGCTATGAAAACTAAAATGTGGATGGCATTTAAATTTAAATATACTAGGGACCCCTCATGTAAAAGTTAATTAAGTTAAATTTAAGGAATTAGTATATGAATGCCCAATCATAGAGTGTCAGTAGTTATTGAGCAAGTAAATGAGAATCGGTGATTTACAGAAGTCACCTTGTTGGTTACGTAAAAGAAATAATGTAATCTAGTCTAGTAGGTCTGTGAAGAGACCTAAGGAATATTTCCACCAAGGAGTGTTTACTCAGCGGACCGGACGCACTTGCTTCCAAACATCTGTTATTTAATCTGGCAACACTGTAAGACGCCATAGTGTATGTACCGTAGGAAAAACATATACGTTGACGACTTCATAATGATATAATCATCTCTATGAGTATACTCGTGACGCCACAGTGTCAGTAGTACGAAATGGGTTCACAGTGATAGTACCATAGTTCGAAAAATTAAGTTTACTTTAACTTCGTTATTAATAAGAATGTTTAAAATCCGGTGACACTAACCAATTTAGAATAAACTAAAAGACCTATATTCATCAATAAAATATTAATATACTCTTCAAATTAACATCGACGTCACAATGTTATTGGCGTAAAATGACGCAACAGTGTTAGCTGTCTCAATATATATATATATATAAGTATAATGGCTATTCATATTACCTTACACAAATTCCTCGGTAAGATTTCTTTATAGTCCAATTTTTATAATTGTAGACTCAAGGTTTGGAAACAGTGGTAGGCGAGGTGAGATGAGGAGTCTCATCGTAAATGGCGTCTTACAAACATTTGCTCAAATTAGGTCACTCGATGCTGGAATGACTCATCGGACTGCATTCATTGGTTTAGGTTAGTAGTGCACGGCTGAGTCTACAGTTATAAAAATTGTACTATACAACTATTTTAAAGCTCTGTAAGAAGCTTTAATAAACTTTTCCAGTGTCCTATTTTCCCATCTTACAAACTTCATGTGTCCTATATACTGAAATTTGACAATTATATGTCAGTTTTAAGACAGTAGTTGAGGTCATAAGGAGTTGACTGATATAGATTAACTATAAAAGATAGACTTAAAATGTGGTTCATAACTTTACAGTCTGCACCATCAACCTTTATTTCTCATTATTAACTCTGTTTTGCATGCTTTTTACTATCAGACATTTGCTTTTCTAGATAGGTATTAATGATATCTCAGGTTTGTTTACTGCCATAAGCATTTTACATGCTGACAATACAACTTTTTAACATTGAAAATACAGAATGTTTTAAAAATTTGATCAAAAAACACGATAAAAGAAATTTTGATTTGAATCAAAAGGTTTCCTTAATGAATTTAAAATTCAAATCATAATTTTTAGCTTGAAATTAAATTATAATAGTTGGAAATGATTTTATTAATTATATAGCATTTTTAGGAACGTTCATTCATCATCCTATTGTAACCCACCCTCACACCAAAAGTGCAAACTACCTATCCAACCCTGTGCATCCACTCACAGGTCCAAGAATGTGTACTGTTGTCCAAGATTAAGTGGCAATGCATCAACTTAGGAGGGCAAAGAAAAAACGAAGTTATAGAGTTTATTGGGAAACAATTCAATTGAAATTTAAAAATATAAACAAGAAAAGAAAAAAAATTAAAAGACAAAATAAGAATATTGTTTGTTTACAAACAATTTTGTGCTGTTGTCCATTTGTAAACTCTTACCAAAATACCAACTTAAAATATTTGTTATGCCTCAAGGTTAGAAAAACCACAAAAAACAAAACAGCATTAATCAGAACAACAAAAAAAAACATGAATCGAAAAATATATATAGATAATCAGAGAATAACAAAATATCTAAAAATATGTTTAATTAATTGCTGAAAGCAAATTGAGGACAACAACTAAATTACACAAAACATAAATTCACCATTACAATGAAATATTACGTAAGGTAATAAATATTTAAAACAATAACAAGAGACAATATAAATAACAACAAAAGAAACTAAATATAATTTAAACAATGTTTTCACATTGTTTAAATTATATGAATGACACCTGGGCATCTAAATGACCAGAGACTCGGACAGTAAATTTTGAGGTTAGCCTACTTTGAAAAGAAAATAAAGTAAAGAAAAACTTAGCTAGGTTAAATATTACACCAAATCCTGCGGGCTAGGCAGGGCGGCTCCAAATTAGTTGAAATTAACCATGTTACAAAGACCCTGAGAACCCCCATAACTAATAAATATTTAAGAAAAAAAAAAAAAAAAAACAGTATTAAACTAAAAAATAAAATATACATTTTCTCTCTAAGCAGATCACCCCACTCCAAAAGTCCCCAAAACAATTCCAAGTTCAATGTCCACTGTAAAATCAACAAAACACTAGTAACAAGTAAAGGAATAAAGTTCAGAGAACGGAGAAAAAAACATGGTGTGAGGTCATCTACATGCTGAAAACTTCGGCATGAAGGAAAAGAAGTAGCTGCACAAAAGAAGGAGGTTGTAAGAGGCTGCTCCCTGTGGGCTACAAGGAAGACCAAGCAGTCGGCCCAGCCTCCAGGCAACATCAAGGTGGAATGGTAATGCAAGTGATGATCTGCCTTTCCTCTCGGACCCTGGAGCAGAGAAACTGGAACAACACTGGAGATCAGAGTTAAGTGCTGCACAAAACTAAAGAGAGAAACAAAAGAAATCTTCACACAAGTATTAAAATTACAAAAAAGAGAGGATAGATTAAAAAAAAATTCATGTTAAAAAAATGTTAAGCAAAGCTACCAGTAAAATTAAAAAATAATTAAGCAGTGTCTAAACTGCCTATTTACCAATAATGGGTTTTAAGCTGTTGAAGTATAAAAACTGAGCTACATATTGTGCAGAAAACATTAACAAAGCGCAATAACAACATTTACAAAACTAGATATAATACGAACAAAACTTTGCGAAACATGTAACGTCAGACAAATGCTTGAAAATTACTTGTAGGTATATCCCGTGATTAAACAAAATGTTAAAAATTAAGTAATGGGAACATAACAAAAGGTACAAGAGTAATACAATTAAATATATAAACATAAACTAGCACGCAAAATCATCAGAAATTATAAGATGAAAAGTAAATTGGTCACCTTCTTGGCATGCTATTGCAAAGAAATAATTAGTAACGACTTCAGTCATTAGCAGCACACTGTCTTGTGCGTACTGAATTACTCAATTATGCGTAGCACTGTACACACGCCAACCGAAAACGACTACAGTCATTTACAGCATTTTCGCTCGAAAAAGCCCCTCTTTATATGGGAACCTAGGTTGTAAAACCATCTCTGACATACACAAGTGTTTTAGTGCAAGCAACTTTAAAATTAAAAAACTCCTATTGCAACCTTACTATGTTTTTGGAGTTTTTGGATGGTGCAGACTTGTGGTCAGTTTGCTAAAATTATATTATCAATTTAACATTAAGTTACTGTTTTGCAAACACTATACTTTAATATATTATATTGTATATATTAATAATGTTGTTATGTACAACATTGTAAAATTTATTTTAGTTAATTCATTTGTCTTTTGGTGCTCAAAAAGCAAGATGATTTGAATCACTACAATTTACACACAGAAAACTTGGAGGAGTTTCATAAATGATTTTATTTCACTGATTTAAGTCCTATTATTGCAAGTGCACCAGAATCAAGGTGCAGACAATGTCAGTGACGTGGTCAGCCTCTTGTGACCAGCAAATGCTAATGTATTCAGATTAGAATGATTATTCAGAAACTAGTGATGGGTAGGTTTTTTTTTCAGTACCGGTTCGGTTCTTTACTGAAATCGGTTCTCGGTTCTGAGTACTTTTTGAGAAAGTCTCAGAACATTTTTCCAATACCTTTACACCAGTGGATCAACAAATTATGTGGAATCAGTCGGTAAAAACAGTGCATAGTATTTTGGCGATTTCATCAATATAAAGTATAATACACCCTAAAAATCTATAAAATTACATACATATAATATTTCCAATAACTAGAGAATTGGTAACATTTTATTTATTCTCATGGTATGATCGTTTAAATTTTTTGCACAAAGAAAGTAAATTTAAAAAAGTATACAATTTAGTTAAATTGAATGTAATACTCAAAGTACAGTAGAACCCTGCAAATGCGAACTACTTGGGGTACAGCCTGTTTGGATTACTTAAAGTTAGGATTATCCGAAAATTACAGTAACTAATCATTCAAAGCATTCCTACAACTCACAGAACCGTTTAACGCAGTCGTAATGTTTACTGATTGATTATGACGACGTTGTGGGGCTAAGATGCTTCAATGAGTTGACCTTATCATCCTTATCGCACCTGTCTGTTACCCTATTACTCACCCTCCCGTCTCAGATTGATGGTACAGATCATGGTACCTAGAAATGAACACGATACGTATCATGCACGTAACCCCTAACGTTACATGAGCGAAGTGGATCAACAAATTAACATAAAAATATTTGTTCTAATTCTTTTGTTACAACTATAGCTGATTACTGGTGAATTGCTTGCCTACTACTTATCTTAAAGCTTCCATGTGATTGGTAGCTTTTGTTACTAATATTAAATAGAATAATCAAATCAGCTGATTTTGCAGAAGTGACATGACATCACAGTCTACTGCGCAGCCTCACCGTGATACGTACCATCCGTTCTAGTTACCGTGCTAGTGATGCGATGCATAGACAGCGCCATTGTTCGAGTTTATTTGCAAACCCACTGTACAGTTCATTGTACTTTTTATTAAGTCTATTTGTGTTAAGTGTTCAATACTGTAGTTATCGTAATATTTTAACCCTACAGTAGGCTATTTTATCGAATTTGTTGTTTAATTCGTTACTTACGTAATTTTACTCTGAAATATTGTTTGGTTTTTGATAGGCTTATGCAACTGGTCTTGTGTTGGAGTGTGGTACAACGAGAGTTAATTAATCCTACACTATTCAATTTTCAGGTTATACTTCACACTGTAAATAAACATGGTTTCAAGTTCTTTGTCTTCAATGTTTTATTTATTTTATTTCCAGTTTCTGTTGGTTCGGACTTGCTGAAAGTTCTGATTTGCTGCTTTTTACTGTAGTATGCAATTGAAATTTACCTTTAGGAAATTATAAAACTTATAAGCCTAGAGAAAATTGAAAAATAACCTGCATTTTAGGTCTGCTTTCGTAATCAAACTTGTTCTAAAACAAATCACAACAATTGATTGAAATTACCACAGCTAAATTTAAGAAGTTGATGTAATTGTAGTACGTCAAAAATAAAAAGCAAAATCAAATAATAATATAATTAATTCAAAACAATTATTTTTATTTACTATTTAAAAAAAATAAATGTTATCAACTTTAGGTTCTTTTCTCAATTGGTGATAATACTGAATTAAGGAAATATAAATGCTACTTACATTCATAAAAACTATACAGCCAATAATATCATAATTGTTTTTAGAAATTACAGTATACATTTTATTTTAAATTTAAGAATAAACTATTTTGGGTCAGTAAATGTTAGGTTAGTAAAATTTAAAACATCAATCCTTTAACACGTTCACTGCTGATTTTAACTACATTATGTTCCCAATATGCTAAAATGTAAAAGTGAATGAAAACATACCTGTGTGTATCCTTTGGTGATATCAGATGATATTTAGCCCATTTGAGGTGTTATTGAACAGTTTTTTTTTTTCAGGTTGTTCCGGAACAACCAACGCATTCCGGGTCCGACCCGTCAGGTTTACTTCAACGCACATTGCGCTATTCCCGCTATTTACACACTGGAGTAGTGTTTTTTCACTTTCACTCGTATTTTGGCAGGTCCCGGTCTAATTTCGGGTGTTTTTGATAATTGTTTTTTGGGTTGTTCCGAAACAACCAACACACTGCGCCCGACCCGACACATTCACACTACGCACACCGCACCATTTCCGCTATTTACACACTAAAAAAAAAGTTGTACTAGAAAAGATATTATAGATAGATTAGTAAGTTATAGAATTTTTATATACATATATACATCCCACCCAACCAACCGGACACTTTCACCTTAGTTTCACCGGTCAAAGCATTGCACTTCGCACAGTTCCGGTTTTTCTGGACACGTAACACACTCGTACGTAGTGTACCTTTTTTTTACCTTGGGAAGAACATTGACGACATTTCTTTTGGCTGATTCGGTTGGAGTTGGGCCTCTTTTTCAGTATTTTTGAGATTGAATGACCTCCTGGCCGTGCAAGTGGACGCACTGGGGCTGGATGGTCTGGCAGCAAAGCATTTACAACAGACTCTGTGAAATTGAGAAGGGCATTTTTCGTTTCGGTCCAAGTGATTCATTGAATAGATAGTGTGATTTGACCATCAGCATTTGTAGGATATGCAGAAACATTTTTTTATACCATCTTAGACTTTTTCTCTCAAGAGGATAATATATAAGATAAATATATGACAAGGACAACAGAAGGATAAATCATCTGGTCGGATCGATCTACGCCCTTCATAAAGGCGTTGTATTTTACAATCGGTAAAGGTTTCTCAGCCTCATTGTTTCTTTTGTTTATCATTGTAACCATACTATTTTCCAACTCAGTTGATGTATATTGGACCACTATTTTGTCTTTCCACTTCCCTACCATCATGCCCTCGCTGTATCTCGCAATAGTTTGACCAGTCTGTAAATTTGCACTCTTCACATCTTGTGGAATATATTTCCGGTCAGCACGCAAAGTACCAGTACAATATGTTAGGCATGATAATAGTTTTGCTGCCAAGGGTATACTATTATAAAAGTTATCCATATATAAACTATGGCCTACATTTAGTGTTTCCCTCATTAGGTTCAATACTACATTAGCGGCATTGCATTTGGGTTATGCAAATCAAAGTTCAAGCATCTAAGTATAAGCAAGAAACGATCACGAGCCATAAATTTTCTATAGACTGGTATAAATGTCTTAGTTTTTCTCCAATAATCCTGGATTCGTGCTTTTTTATTGATTCCCATGTCGAATAGCAAGCCAATAAATATCTTTAGTTCTTCCACGGTTACGTCTTTTTGTGATACGAGATTTTGGGGTTGTGTTAGGGCCGTAAAAAAATTCTAAAGCGTAAGGGTTGGTTTTTTTTTATCAGGCCTTCCAAAAACACTAGATCGAGTAACAGCATGAAAAAATCAATTGGGTTATTGCCAGGAACCGGTACACGTAAACCTTCGGTTTTTGTAAAATCTAATTGTCTCATACCATTATTGTGCTGTGACCAAGTCAGAGGGTTGGCGTCTAAGTCAGGATCGTAATCGAGGTCGTCCTTCTCAAACTCTTGATTGTCGGTGGCATTACTGGCGTTATCATCATCTGAATCATAAACTCCACTTGATCAGTATCTTCATCCATTTTCAATAAAAATACACAAAGAACACGATGAAAAACTGTCTACTAGCACAGAACATATAGCAAAACACGAGTTCGCGAAAATAAAGCGCCACAAGTGTGCCGATCTCTGGAACCCGGAACTACACGAAATTTAAACTCGCCAGACATTCAGCTGGAAGAAAAACATAGCCTCAACCATGTGGAACACGTGTCAGGGACACACTGAATTGAAATACAGTGGGATTACTACGGTTGTTCCGAGTCAAACAACGCATGCGCGGTGACCCCCCACGGTTGGCTCGGAACAACCACCGCAGTGAACGTGTCAAACATTAATCCAATTTAAGACTTTGTAAAAAAGAAAAATAATTAAAATAAAATTTAATTATTTTAAAATAGAAATGCTAAAGACTCATTTTGTTTACTTTTGATACAATATTAAGAAAAATGTATTTATCGATCCAATTTCCTAGGTTTTGTATGCATTGTTTTTTCATTACAAGTCTAAATAAATAAACTCTAATATCTTAAGTTCGTCACAAAAACCTTTTATTTTTCCTAAGGTAGTGGCCTTATATGGACAAATATTTTCTCATAAAGATATGTTTATCTTGTGGCAGGATGTCTTGATTGTTCTGTTTATCAGCACTTTTCAGACCTGAAACATTTCTGATACAAAAGTAGGGATGGACGAGAGCAGATTTTTAGGTTCGGATTGATTTCCTCCCAAATTTTGGGAGAAAAACGGGAGGGAAAATAATTTCCTCCCAAATTTTGAGAAATTTCCAGAGGGAATTTTCTCCAGCTAGCATACATTAATTTTCAAACTTAGTAGATACAACAAATAAACCAAATCATTTTATAGTAATAATAATTTATTTATTGGTACGTGATCTAGTAAGAAATTTAACCATTACTGTTTATGTACTCCTTATTTTAAATAATCTTTACTATTTGCCTGTTATCTACAAAACATAAAATAAATTCAAACAGGTTTAGACCAAAAAATAATAGATTTCACATTTAATAAACAAAACAAGCTTATCTGATATCATTCTTAATAAATATTTTAAGAGCTAACTTAATTAAAATTATAACAAGTGAAATATAAGAATGGTAGTTACTTATTACATGCCAAATTTAATTAAAATCACCATAAAATAAAAACTATACATTGATGAATTCTTCAATTAATTAACTTAACTAGATTGTAACTAGGAACTACTGTAAAATTACACACAGAGTCAGCATCTTGGCAGTCCCTTCCTTATTCCTCTAATCCTCAAGGATAAACGTAGTAATTATTACTGCACATGTAGAGATGTGAATTTGTTTGATTCTATTTATATAACTACCACTGATGCGTTCGCTGTGGTCATAAGAAAGCAACCTCTGTTTCATCTCTGTGACTGTCAACTAATCACACAGACGGCTGATCTGGTACTTCCTAGTTCCTATCACAGTAGCGAAGCTTTTTAGGAAAAAGCTGGATCATCCAACCTAAGTGATTCTACGATTCAGGTGTCATCACTAAAAGCAGTTGGTTGCTTTCAAAATTGCCTCCTCTCAACAAAAAATGGATTTTGTATACGCTATGAAAAGTGGAGCTGTGGTTATTTTATCAAGGAATAACGTTGTTACAATTAACCGGAAATAGGGTGTGAATTATGTAATCAAATTTGAAAAATCTGGATGTAAAAATAGTTCAATCGATCGATAGTAATAATTGTGCACTTAAATCTAAAAATAAATGTTAAAGTCTTTAGGATAAATTATTTAAATAGATTATGATCCGTAATGAAATGTGTGCAACTCGAAACCACTTAAATACATGAACAAAAGAGAAATAATTTCCTTACGAGCAATTTATGAAGTATTGGAGTGAAAACCGTTTACGTAATCAGTCAATAATGTAGGTCTAGCCAGGCGGGATGCATCTGAAATATCAGCCATGTGCCAACTGGTGATACAACGAAGATATTGTGTAACTAAATTATAAATTAATGAGTTACAAACGAGAAGTACAATAATGCTTCGGTTCAATAAAAATTATTAATTATGTTCTGTACAGCTAAAACCGTCCGTATTATAATCAGAAAAGATTTGTAATTGAATTGTTTTGCTCATAACATCGACGTAGTAGTAACAATTATGAGCAGGGAACCGGTCAGCGAGTTTACGAGTCAAAATTATTGTATCGTACCACATTTTACACTCAATCTGTGTTACTTTCTAACCTAGTCAGGAAACCTTGACAGAAAAAAATATCGTATTCATGCAAATGTTGCGGGCAGATTTGGCGATCTAAAGTGTTTATAAACAAATAATTAATTGACATTCGCCACGGATATATCTATTTATTTTTATTCGATTGAAAATAAATAAATACTGTTGTCGCATGTTGCTAGAACGCCATCACGAAATTTTTTATTATATGATACGATATTTTCTACTGTCAAATCATTGGATGATTTGTTACCTCACAGGAAATATACGATAATTTCAGTCCCGACATGAGCTGAACTGTTCGTTGTACGTACAATATGAGCGAGATGGACTTTTGCCATAGGAAGTTTTGTTCTTCACAGTGATCCGGATCAATCGGTTCTGAACAGTAAAGTGACCCTGTTCACAGGAGCAGTTTGATTGAACAATTTTACGTTACTGATGCGAACGAACATTGGAATATAAACTCATTCTGTTTTCGTTAGTTCTCATTTGGGTCTTGGTCAGCGGTTCTGTCCTAGGTTTTTGTTTGGTTGGATCATCGAATCTCTGCGTCGGTAACGGGTTCGACCTTAACAGATCTCATTGAGCTTCGTGATCCCGATATCTCGCTCACTTGTCAAATGAACGGGTCGTGCAATGTCACATCTACGTTCGCCTCGAACTGTCGACTGTCACTTCATAACTTCACTGCCACAACATAGGCAATAAACTACATTCCACGCTAATCGAGACATGTCTGTCTTATTTTGTTATCCTTTCACTTTAACCCTTTCAGTGCCGCGACATTTTTGGATGGATGTTTCAAAAGTGCCAGTCATTTTGCATATGGTGTATCCAAAAGTGCCAGAGCATTTTTACTTAATTTGCAAGGGTTTCGGAGAAATGCTCTAGCTCGCTTAGTTTTTAAGATAAAATAATAATTTATATACCAATGTAATGGAAAATAACTAAGGAATAACATGCATTATATAAATAAATAAAAGTGCATGCAAAAAATTTCAAAAAATAAAAACACTTACAAAAAAAAAATTTTTTCAAAAATTTTTCACTTTGGTGGAATTTTTTCCATATTAAAAAAATAGTTGAGAATTAATGTTTTATATTGTTTAATTTACAATTTAATTCTCTATTTGTAGGTAAAAATTCAGAGTTATTACTTCACTTACAACAAAATTATTGAATATTTACAAAAACTATACACTTCGACGTTTTTGGTACATTTTCTGTAATCAGTTTTTTCACTTGTATAGAAATCATCAAACACAATAAAGTCATAAAAAACACTAAATATATATTGAAAATTATAAACACTAAATAATATTTACAGTTATATTGCACAAAATGGATATCAGGATTCAACATTTGTGTTTCGGAATGCATTTTGGGTGTAGGCCCTTTTTGGCCTACATCATTACCCTCCTCAACATTTACCCATCCTGTCCCATCCTCAGAGTCATTGCCAGAACTATTTCCATCATCTGAATTTGCCATACTAGGACGTCTAGGCCTACCTCTAGGCCTACCGCGTATTTGGATTGGCCTAGCATCGTCGTCTGACGAATCAGAATTACTAACATGATGTTGAGTGTTAGCTAAGCCTGAATTATTACTAGGTCCAGGCCTACCTATATCATTCTCAGGGTTGTAGTCTGGATCCGAATCGGTGTCGTCTCCAAATGGTTCACTGCTAGCACTATCACTATTGTCATTTATTGACACGTCAGTATCACTGTCAGTATCGTTCACAATTCTCTGTAAAGTTCTGTCACTCAATGGTGACCTTGATCGATTCTTAATAATAAAATAATTAAATTTATTACTTCTAAAGCACTACTTATAAACATAAAACACTTGCACATAACCACAACTCAATATACAATCCAAACAAGATAAATAAACAGCTGAGTGGGTCAACATTTGGCGGGAATGCAGTCGGCCAGCTGACGGCGGGAGACTTCGCGCCAGCTCACAGACTGTGGAAGTAAAACTGTTATAATAAAAGTTTATATTCGTTTTACTGACGTAAACTATTTTTTTTTATAAAAGAACAGTTTATTATGAGTAGACTCATATGAAATATACGCAAAAATATGCATTTTCAAATTAATTACAAATTTATTTGTAAACGTCCGGCTTAACCGGACGTTTACACTTCTGTAACAACTAATGACGTCCGGCTTAACCGGACGTTTACACTTCTGTAACACCTATCAACGTCCGGTTTAAGAGGACGTCGGCACTGAAAGGGTTAATTTATAATCATTGAAAATCCGAAATTGACCATGTCGATTAATAGACAGTAGACAATAGACAAATATTTTTATTGACATATTCTTTGAGAATAGTACAATGTGTCAAAAATAATGAAATGAGTAACAAGAAGTTATAGTACATTGTTTAAGAATTCCTTTTCTGTATAAAATGGTCTGTCTTGTAGCCAGGTTGTCAGTATCTTCTTGAGTCTCTTTATTGGTTCTTTCTTTATTTCTTCAGGCAAGA